>JALJVW010000206.1:32058774-33274399 GCA_024865655.1 Emberiza elegans
GAATTTAAAATTAATGTTCACCATTTTTCAGAGCTTTCATTTCATTTAAACATTTTCTGATTTAAGAAACAGCAATATGCTTTGACATTTCTTATCACTAACATCTAAGGACAGGCAAATCCACAGCAGACTGGGAAGTGTTCTGTGGAAGCAAATAGCTTCATGTGAATGAAAATGCCTGTCTTCTTCACAGTGTGGCTTGATTAAAAGATTTTTCATTGAATGGATTAAAAAATAGAAATAATGTAAAAGCTTTAGGATTAAAAATTGCATTCAACTATTACTTCCCAAGTAGTTTACTTGGGAAATTGTGTAATTATTAGATTTTTTTGGGAAAAAAAAGAAAAGCCATTTTTAAAATTATGTTTAGATTAGGTTGAAGCTAGAACATATACTGGCTTAAGTCCTGCTTGAAATGTGGCTGAAAGACATCATTCTGGGAGAAACTTTTTTGTGAGTAAGGTTGCAAAAAATCATAATTTGCTAACACAAAGCCAAGGAGGCTTCACTAATGAGGGAGTCATTGGAGTGCATCCCAGTAGAGTTGAACTCTGTTCTTGGCTTGCACCTGGCCTCCTGGGTGAGTTAAGGGAAGCTCCCTGACCTCAATAGGTATGAGCATTAGTGATCCCATCTACATTGAAACAGATTTTGTGTTCTACTGATGAGAAGTGTTATTGTCACTTTATTTAATATTATATTAATTTAATTCAAGTCAGGTTTTTTCTTCTAAGTGAAAGCTGTTTGCTTTAGGAAGATTCAGTTGTATTCTTCATGAGCTTTTCTGAATTTCTGTACCTCTCACTGTAACATAGTCTAATATTTAGCTTTTTGCGCATTCATAGATTTTGGGCAGAAACAGTAAATATTAAATAATTAATTTGTTCTCTGATAACTGTCTCTAAGAATGTGTATGGAGTAGGTAATGTTAAACACTGCAGCACCTAATTTAGCATGTAAAGACAACATCTGCTCTGAAACTGAACAAGGTGCTTGCTTAATGGACTTGAACACAGTGCCATCTTTCTTTCCTATGGTTCAATGAAAAGCAAGATCCTTCCTCTGTGGTTTTTGTCTGTGTCTGCTGGTGCTCCAATACAGGCAGCAATTCTGGAGAGAAATGACATTCCAGATATGGCTGTTAATAATCAGGGTGGAATTTGCAGCCCACATTGGCAAAGACACACTTGTGCAATTTGGTTGTGCCAAGGTTTCCTGTTGGGACCAGGGATTGTTTTTCTTTATCATATTTTGTGATTTCTACTGTGTTTTATCATAAATCAAACTGCTGAGGAGAAAACACTGAAATAATAATGATTGTAGGAGTAAGAGCAGCAGGGGATTGGGTATGTGTGCTTTGTACTTTCTGTGAAGAGTTTTCTGAACATAAAATCTAGTATCACTTCAAGCAGACCCTGTTATATTATCATGTTTATATATATTACTCAGATGAAGCCAGACTTTCATTCTCTCATGGCCCCACATGGACATTTTCCAAAAGCCAGACTCAGAAAAGATAAGTTGCATATCTCAGAAAACAGCAACTCTGATATTAGCATACCAGGCAGTGATGGCCACAGCTACTCAAGGACAATGCCATTGTTAGGACATCCCAGAGGCATCCCAGCTGGGCAGTGTGTGCAGCACCTTCTGACCATGGCCCACAAGGTTTGTCTCAGCAAACTGCCTGGCTAATGTGCCTCCTTTTATTGCTGGTATTTGGACTGCTCAATGGAACCAATCAACCTCTAACATGGCTGCTTATGTGGCATAAATGTATCAGGTAACTGCACAGAAATGCTTGTGCCATAATTCAAAACGCTCATATCCAATCTGTGTTTGACTAACACAAATTGCCTAATCTGTATCTGACTCACATCAACAATGTCATGCTTATGATTGTTAGAGATTCATATGGATTTTTTTGCTTCTGGGGAAGAATTGCTGTTGTAGACAAAGACAATAATTCTCTTCCTACCAGGAATAATGTTCTTAACAGAGCAACATATTAAATGAAATAGTAGGTAAAAGTGTAGAATCATGGGATGGTTTGGGTTGGAAGGAATCTAAAAGATCTTGGCAGTGAGGTGTAGATAAACTGTATATTGCCTAAATTTTGTGTTTAAACTCTGCCTAGTTTTGATTGTCCTTGTGCCACTGGGGCTGTATGATCAACAGGGCAGATGTCTGAAAGGGTGTGAATGAGGAGTGCTGTCTGAACTCCATACACAAGGCAAAATTCAAGAATTTTCTAATCTGCTCTAGGGAAACCATAATCCCATCTAGAGAACATCCCTCTAAAGAATGTATTTTTAGATAAGGGGTGTGTGTATCTTAAGGGTATTGCCTTTCAATACCAGGGAATTTTGCAGCATGAACCTTTGGCATTTGTCTGTGATCTCTTGAGAACTATCTCTGCTGGTCTGGTGGGCAGCGGGTCAGAAGTAGCAACCAGGAAAGGCAGGAACTGCTGTGGATTCTCAGCAAATTCAATCTGTCAGAAGACATTAAACTGTACACTGATCTCTGCTGTTCAGGCTTAGTCAAGGGATGTCACTTTGTGGGGGAAGCTGACAATTTGTTAGGAAGACACTTGTCCTGGGATTTGGCCCTTTTGTAACCATGAGGATATGTTTAAAACTCTACAGAATGATCCAAATCCTCAAATTATGCCTGGAAAAATTTTGGCTGTGGAAAGGTTAAACTATCAGAGAAGCAGAAATCCAAACATATTTTGATTCCATCCACTTTCCAGGCTGAACCTGGCATTTCTCCTCACAACATGAGAACAAACTAAATCTCGTTGAAATGTAAGTCTACTTTGGATGTAACCAGAGGGAAAAGGATTATTAGAATGATGGTTCAGCTCAGGAGAAACCTTCATGAGTTTGTTTTTTTCAAATATAAGCACAAGCAGTACCTCAGAAATGTTGTTTGACTTTGTGAAAACAGCAAAGAATTTGCTACAACCTTAGGCAGGGAATTTCATCTTGGGTTACATAATACCCAGGAGTGCCCAAGTGAATAATACCCCAAATAACTATTGCAGCAATTTCTGCATCTTTGAAGTAGCATGACTTAGCTCCATGTTGGATACAGGCAATTAAACTGGTGAGAAATTGCTGATGGTAGAAATAAATCTAACAACTGATTTGATTTCTACAAATTGCATCATATTTTTCTGAATGATGCACAAAAAACCCACAGGAACTTTTACACCAGTATTTCACATACAAGTCCTTTGAAATCTGAAAACAGTTTGTAGTAGTCAGAGGGTTTTATTATTTTGTTGGGTTTTCTTTTGTTTCTTTTTTTTTTTTTTTTTTGCTTTTGGCAGCACTGTGCATGTCTCCTTTCCCCGACCAGTCTTTAATATGATACTGTAGCTAGCAAAGTACAGTGTTCTGGTTTCACACAGAGTATGTGCTGAAATTTCAAATTATCTTGTTAGAAACATACCTTTAAAGATAATATCAAATAGTTCTAGAATTGAGAAGAAATTATATCCAAAGAGAAATTCAAATAAGAATACCTCCTTTTACATGTCCTGAATTTGTGTAATACATTTTATATTCCAAAATAGATGGGGCCAGATCTCTGGATAGTGCACTATTATACCAGTGCTGTTGGGTTCTCATTAAGACCCATAATTTCAGGCTCAGGGAGATCAGAAGGATTTGAACAGCACATAGGAAAAAAACCCCTCAAGTACTCATGCTGCTGCTGTTAAACCTTGTATCACAATATACCTTCAATTCTTGCATGACCTGCATTTCTGTGGTTTCTCTGCCAGTTTAATGTTTGGTCTATGGATTTTAAAATCTCACTTGTAATTTGGAAACAAAATGAGAAAATTTTTTGGATGATTGGTTTTGTCATGCTGATTTTATTCTCATAATCAAAAAGAAGAATAAATATGAGACAGCACTGTAGATATAAAATGTAATGATGCTTTTTTTAACAGCAAAGGCTTCAGCTGTGCCCAATAACAGGAATGATATCATAAGGCAGTATCTGTTGCAGAATCTGAATTTTCAGCAACACATCACATGCAAAGAGTGCTTATATTAGCACTCAAGGCAACATCTAAGTTCTTTTTTGTTTAGTTATTGTGAAAGAGTTAATTTTTCTAACATCTAGAAATTATTTCTAACATCCCAGGAAAGGATAATTTTAGAGGAGTTTAAGACTTTGCTAATTTGAATTGCATGGGGTGTGTTTTTCTTTGATTAGGGTTTTTGCATGTACAGATTGCATGCAAGACTCGAGATAATTCTGGAGGAAGAAAATAGGAAGTTGAAACTGTCATTACTGACAGACAAAATGGAAAAAAAGTGTAGTTTTAGAATCACATTCCTGAAATAGTTAAAGAGGACTCTTGAAAGAGGTGGCGTGTTTGAAGATCAAGATAAATAAGGGAGGAGAGCCAATGAAGAATTAAGTTGCATTAACCTAAATTAGAAGACTCTGGAGATAAATTTTAAAGGCTTCTATGAGAAAAACCTGAAAGATCTAAGATAGAAGAGAAGGATGTTATCATACTGTAATATTATTATAATACCTGCATAAGAATTGCAGCACTTACACATTAAAAACAGAATTGCATTCATCTTTACACTCCAATAGATTTGATAAAGAAAACAAATTCCAAAGTAATACCGAGTATCCTAAAAAAATTAATAACCTCCTTGTTAGTCTTTGGTTGGCCCAGAATGGGATTATTGGAGAAAATTCAGTACTTCTTAGCAGGCAGGCTCTGAAAAACAATCTTTCTTCTCTGTATGCATAACTAGCACTTTCAGTGCAATATGGTTTTCTTCTGCAAAGAAAAGCAGAATGGAAAAAAGTGCTATTCTTCTGTAGGGGGTCTCTGGGAAGTAAATAACTCACTTTAGATAATATATGAATGTTAAAGCTTTATTGCAAACAAATTCAGACTTTCCCATACAACATGACTTGAATAAGATCTCTTTATCAATCTCTTGAATTTAAACTTGCTCACTGGCTTTTCTATATTCAGAGTAAGTGACACTGTAAAAATTACCAGAAATTTCCAAGATCCTTTTTTCTTTGGCTGTGACAATAACCGATATGTTCAGATGATTCAGAACCCTCAAGAACTATAGAAATTTCTTGCATTGTTGACTAAAAATTATTTCAGAGCATTAATAATTAGGAGCTGGCTGGATGTTTGCCCTTCTCATGCAGCTCCATCACTCCTGTGACTCAAAAATAGCAGATAAAATAAATGTGCTGAGGAAGAAGGTGGAGGGAAATCATATTGTTCAAAAGCCAGACAGAAGAGAAAGATTAGTTAGAGCATGCAAAAGCATCCACATTCCTGTCTGCTTGGCACAAGCAAAGGCTAGGAGAAAACCTGATAGTTCAATGTAGTGTCATAGAGCTGCCAGTCAGAGCTGTGGATAGATGAAAAAGTGGAGGGGGATGTGAGGTAAGGGAAATCATCTGGGATAGGAGGAGGACAGTATGAGTGTTCCCAGATGATGGCTGGGAATTCTGATGTCAAACATGTAAGTTATGCCTGAGGATTCAGGGGGAAGTGCACTTCTGATAATGCCTGAATTTTGTCCTGGTCAATGCTCTAATCAGATGTCTGTAAGAGGAGGCAAGATGAGGACTTTCAACATTTTCACATTTTATAGATGATTACAGTTTATTTCAAAAGGTGAAAAAGAACATAGTAACTGAACATGTTGGTGTAGTCTTTGCACAATTGCCTGGAGCAGATGGCAGAAGTTCTGTGCCACAGAGATAGCAGGAAAAAAAGAAAGAACTGGTAGCTCCTGTGAAACAGTAGACATGTTATGTTCTTTGCATCTGGTCCTATGCCCATCACATTGCATTGTGAATATTTTTGCCAAAAATCGATTCCACTTTGAATTTTCATTTAAATGTGGTGGTTTCAGTAAATGCCTGAAAAGCTGTCTCATATTAAAAATACAATTTCTGTTCAAGTCCAGAGAAAAATTTGCCTGAGAGCAACTCAGCAGCAATGAGGAAAAGAGTTGATGTTAGGAGCTATTGAACTCCTGGCCTGAATAAAGCAGTGTGGAAAAAGAAGCTTCACTTTAGTTAATGCAGTCACTTACACTAGGCTAGGATTTTCCTAGATTTTGTCAGAAAATTTCAGTAGTCTCATATTTGCCCAGTGCAAGATTTATGTTCTTACTCAAGCCTCTCATTGAAATTTTTTTTTCTTTTGAAACTGTACGTTGACATCTATATTACAAAAAAAAAGAACTGAAAACTTACTTTCTCTTTTCCCATTGTTCAAAGTGACAGTACAGTTGTGATGTGACTCACAAGTTACCTGCTGAAAAATTATTTATGTTCTCATCTGTGCATTACATTATTGGAAAAAATAGGTGATGATCCTAAATGGACCTGACACCAAATGTTCATGTTGCAGATAAAAATTTTCAGCAGTTTGACTCCTGTGTCCCCATCTTTTCTTCTGCTCCTCACTTCCTAATGTCAACAGCCATAACATTTTTAGAATACCCTGGGAACAGTGGCTCCATTTTGAGAAGTTAAGAGTGTAAAAAAATGTGCCTGAAGAACAAATGTTTATAAAAAGCCTTGGAAGGGTTTGTGAAACTATCAGGGATCACTGTTGTTTGTTAGCATGTACAAATGGTAATATTTACATCACTTAACCAATATGAAACCCTTCAATGTAAGGTTTAATACTGCTTTAATATAAGCAGTATTCACAAGGTACACATGAGAAAAGGAAGAAATTCTGAATGCAAAAAATCCAGCCCTTGGCCTCACATATCTGTGTCTCATTTAATGTTTTCTAAACGACATTTAATCTTGAATTTAGATAACTGATTTGGAAATAAGGACTCTATAGCTTATAAAAAAAGAAAGCGAACTGCAGTATTAAGTTTCTCACCCTACCACTTCATGTATTATAATGCAATGCAAAACACCTCCCTCCATTTCCTCTCTAGAATTTATTTACGCAATATTGGGAGTAAAATGCATCTTGACAAGTTCATGAGGTTTGCTGTTTAATAAATGCTTTTTTCCATGTTGTTGCTGAAGGAACACATTTTATATGTGTAGCAAGGTGATGATACAGAACTCTTGTTTTCCACTTGTTACAGTCTGAAATGTACCTTTCTAATTATAATGTCCTTTCCTGAATTTATGTTGGTTTTGCCTCTGCACTAGTTTAAAAAAAACCTGTGTTACAAGATGTAAAAATTTTACTTAACCAGAAAATGCAAACTCTCAGTACACACTCAGCAGGTGCATTCAGTAATCATGTCCAGCAGTATTGTACTTGCAAAGGATGGTTGGCAGTTGGTTCAACTTTACATTTCACAGAACCCACCTAGAGACGAATTTTTCACTTTGACGATTTTGAAAAAGTAGACTGAGCAAAATTTGCAATTTGTTCTAAACTCAGAGCATCATGAATTTATGAGATAATTCTGTAACATTTTTCATCACTTCTGTGCATCTCCATCACTTTTGAGTTTTTTTCTGCTGTTGAAGAACTGAAGTAGTTTTAAAATATAGTTTATATATATATATATATATATAGTATTATATAATATAGATATATTAGGTACTGAGCTTACTGTATTATGACAACATCTCTGCATCTTTTCAGTGTCTCTTGTAACTTTATTATAGGTCTATCAGCAGTGAATAGGAAAAGCTGCCCTATGGCTGCAAGCTTAGATTTATAGCCAAAAGATTGATTACAAGCCTCTGTCTGACACCTTTGTCAGATGTGCTACGACAAAAATTCTTTTAGGGACAATGATTAGCAGGAATGCAAAGGATTTGCTGCTCAGTTCTTTCTTCTCTTTGAAATCATGAGTTAAGAGTTTTCTCCCTCTAAACACCAGAGGATTAACTATATATAGTGTCAATGTCCCTTTAATGGCTGTCCCTATTTACAATTTATGAGGCAGAAACTTGATAATTTTCAGTTGCAGGGAGGAATTGATGTGGGGACAGAGGTGAATTGTCCTACTTAAACAATGTTAGACTTGAACTATATAAGATATTAATATCTCATCTTCCTCCAAGTCCCACAGTGGAACTAAAAAGCAAATTCACTCAAATTGTTCAGCATGCTGGAATAATCAATTCTCTGAGACATTAGAAGTCTCATTTTGTGTTGTGTAAATTTAGTGTAAATATATTTATATACACACATACACATATCAGTAAAGGCTCCTTGCTGCCTTTGCCTTTGGATTTTAGGTACCATAGGAGCATTATAGAAATTCATTAAAAAATTGTGCTGGCTCATTTCCTGAAGGAATGAAGTCATTAAATCTCCTCATCTTAGAATGTGATGTTGGTCCTCTTTAATAATTTTTGACCTAAGATTTGAAGTGGGGCTTGCTGTTCTGACATCATAATAAGAAACAAGTGTAAAACTTGAGGAGTATGTGAATTTCATAAAAATTGTTTGTTCTTTAAAAGGAAAATTATAAGTCTTTCTGTCTTCATACATCATAGAATGACTATAGGGAGAGAGACAAAGGCTGGAAAGGCAAGAGAGGGACCTGATTGCTCTTTCAAATGGTTTCAAAGCTTGTACACATCAAAACCAATGTATAGCAGACTGAAATTGGACATTATAACCAAGTGCTTTAGGATTATATTTCCATAAATCCCATAGGAGGATTTTCTTGATTTAGAGATCCATACCAAGCTTCAGCATAAATGCCTACTCTATCTTACCTGCACAACCTGAGTTTACTTTGGAGCTTAGTTACCCAGCCAGTCCATGATATTTGAAATGCCATGGCAGTCAAGTGAAGTCCCAGGGGTCTGGAAAAAGGGAAAATTTGTACTCATCTTTCAAAAGAGTAGAATGGATGACCCTAGGAGCTACTGGCCAGTCAGCCTCACATCTGTGCCTGGGAAGCTCATGGAACAGATCCTCTTGGAATCTCTGCTGGGGCACATAGGGGACAGGGTGGTGATTTCAGACAGCCAGCATGCCTTTCTCTAACATATATTGCCAGGAAAAGCAAATAACTTTTTATATTTGCAAGCAAGTGACAAGCTTTTCCCCTTAAACACAAAACTACAGGACTCAAACAAACTTCTGTACTGTAAATTGACTTCCACACAAATGAAGATGACTGATTCATACTTATCAGATCTTTCCACTGATCTTTCTGAGATTATGAGCTGTCATTATATTCAAGCTTAATTTGATTCGCTGTTCAGTATACAATCTTCTAAAAGAAGACTCCGTGATACACATGGGAGTATTTTTTTCTTTGGATGACTGCAGATGTAGGTTGAGCTCAGCGTGCATGTTATTTACTTGCAATTTTCCTGTTAAAATATGCTGTTTTCTGCTGCTTCTACTGTTACCAAAAAGTATAGATTTGGATTAAATTTCCCCAATATGGCATTTGTTATGTGAAAAATTTACCTTGAAATGCTTCATTTTTTATGGCTCTTTGATGTGAAGAAGAGCAAAGGGAATGAGGGAACACATTTGGGTTCTCTCTATTAAAAATAAGAAAAAAGCACAAAAGTCTGGTAATAACTTAATATCTTGCTCAAGGTTTGCCAGAGTCAGGAGCTTTAGTTTTTACTGTCCTTGTCCTGAAAGCTAAAGTATGGTCACTAGCAATTTATTTTGCAGCCACATCCTGTCCTCTGAATCTGGAGGCTACATACAGTGCGCAGATCACAGTATATAAATTATGTGAGTATATAAAATTACACATGTGGGTAAAACTGAGCAAGAAATTCTGTTCAAGTAGTATTTCTGATTGCTGTGAATGGTCTCTTGCAAGATACCACATCAAACACCTTTTGCCTGTGCTAGACATTTCCCATCTCATACCCAGGCACTGAGGAGAAAGCTTCAGTTAACCCTACTGTTCTTTCTCTCCACGTGCTTGAACATTCTTAAAGAATTTTTCTTTTTCTGGGTCCTTCTGTGAATTGGACATAATTCACTCTAAATCCAGTGCCAATTTATAGGATGAAGGCAAGGGAACTCCTGATGCTGAGCAACTGTAGAAATCATTATATCTTTGATTGTAACTGTAAGAAAATCTACTACAATTTTTTGAAGTTGTAAGAAAGGTGACTACAAAAAAGTATATACAAAATTAGGTACATAAAATCACAGCATATCTGCACACACAAACATGGAAATGCATTAGCAGCTGTAAAATATTTTGATGCACTGAAGAAATAAAAAAAAATGCTGACAAAGAGAAAATCAAACCCAGGTAACTCAGCCACAAATATTATTGAAATATTTTTCCTCTAGTTTTGGTAAGAAAAGCACCAATTACTCTTTAAGGGCCATTAAATTTAAATTTCTTTCTCCTTCAGTCAAGGATTTTATCCTTTTATTTTTCATTATCATTATTTTTATTTAAAACTGTCAGCATTTCTGGACAAAAATATAGACGTGAGAACTATTAAAAATAGTTTTTATTAGTACAAATATCCTTGAAGAGGTTAATATAAAACATTACAAGGGTTATTCATCTTGAGTGATATTTTACACAAAAGAAGAGTGACAGAGATAAAAAATCAATTCTTTTTGTTTTAGCTATTAAATTGTGATGTATCTTCTTATAAGCCCTAGAAAAGATGTGTACACATGTGAACAGTCTTGTTTTGTTTTACTAGACTTGAAACTGAGATGGAAAAAGTCAAGCTTTGATCTGACAGTGCTACTGCAAAGCTGCTCCTGAGCTAATACAGTGAAAAAAAAGCAGTATATGTTAGGGTTTTTTTGGTGATATGTTAACATGGTTACATACAGGGAGCTGACATAGGAAAGAATGAACACTTGTACCCTGAACTGGTCTGTGGTGTCATGGAATTCCATCATTATTTCTGCTATGATGTGTCTAAATGTTGCAAGTTATGATGTCTAATACACATAATATGTAAAAATATATGCTGTATATTTTTTATAGTTTTTGCCACTTCTTCAATGTTAGATAATCCTGGCTAGAAAAAAATGAACCAGTGGTATTCGTAGCAGGTGAGGAGGAAGAGAATCCACGTTCTTTAGCTTTAGGCCTCTAGTTTGCTTGTCTGACAGAGGAATTTAAAATATGTGGAGAATCCAAGATGCATTCCAAGGCACCAAGGGAAAAGGTTCATAGTATAAGTATTATCCATAAGATTTTTTCCCTGTTCTTTGAGTCCATGTGAAGCTTTTGTGCAGTGATTGGTGTTGCATCCTTCATAGCACTCTCTGGTCATCTGCAACAAGCTCAGGGTTTGTCAGAATTTCTCAGCCCTATCTTTATCTATCAAATATAGAAATTTGATGTTTTAGAAGTGTGTTTCAGGAAATAAGTAGCATAATACTCATATTAATGTGTTCTCAAAGAATTTTGCTGCTCTCCCTCTGAGTCCAGGGAATGAAATTACTCTGTTCATTCTCACAGAGTAGTGCAGTAATACACAAAGGTCATTTGGGAGCTCTCCAGCTGCCATTCAACATGTGAGACCATCAGAATATATCCCTGGATTTACTACAAATGTATACAGAACAGGACACTCTTAAATACCATGTGAAAGATTAACTCTTCCTTCTATGTTTGTTTGTTTTGTTGTTGTTGGGGTTTTTTTTTCATTCATTTTATCTGCATTTTACAAGAGATTGTAGATTTGATGCAGCACCAGAGAAGCAGTGGCAATTTTTGTGCTTGGTTTATTGAACTTGGTCGATTTTCCATAGTCATGTGTTTATATTTCAAATACTGTTGAGTGCCTACACTTACATTCTGACCCACTATTCTTAGTAGTCTACATTGACTATACAATTCATTATTTGCCTTTGCACATATGGAAACAAATTCACAGTTTAATCAGACTTTGAAAGCTTATTCCTAATGTACATCAATATTTTGAGCTAATAATATTCAAAATTATGCTTTTTGAACTCTATTGTGTATTTCATTTTGATATAGTTTTGATATGACTTTTCCTTTTTTCTAACACTTTAGTTTTTTTTCCTATGGTGCATTTGATACCACCATACCAGAGGTTTGTAAAAGTTTCCTGAGGAATAGTATTTTATTAGTGTGTTTATATTTGCTATATAGGTGTCCAGAGGTCTACTGAGACATTTTCTTTTCTAAACAGAAAAAGCCTAAAATCTCACTAATAATTTCTACATCAAGAAAAGACTACTTAAACTACTTCCTTACACTTAACTACTGTGTTTGGATCTTTTTTCTTTGTTTTTATTTTTTGCAAATGATCTATATTTTCAAGTCATAGAGAGAGAAATTAATTTCAAAAAATAGAGGTAAAAGTATCTGAGCTTTTTTTTTGGTCAACAGAGGGAAATATGTGTTACAGGGTACAATTTTTATCATAATTTCTGAGAGGATAGATGAGAAAATAGGTCTAGAAGATATTTTCTTTTATTTAGACTGGAAAATAAATGTTTCTTTGAGTTCATTGTAGTTTTGATAAATTTCTTATAATTTCTATAAATATAGTTGAAATGTGTTTCAGGGCAAAAATTTAAAATATATTTATCAAGAAACCATTTAGTTAACAATTCAATTTATCTAAGAAGATTTCATAAAACTTTTTTGTTAGCCTCTGACTTAAGTTTTTTTTTTTTTTTAAATTTGGATAAACTATTTATCCTCCACTAATGTGCTCTTGTTGGTTCTGTGAAATTCAGTTCAGAAAGTGAAGGCCACTGCAGGACAGTTATAAAGATATTACACTGGGATGCCATATGTTATCATATGACATTGAGCTGCTGTGCATCTGTACAATCCTTTTCCCTTCAAACCTGACCTGAATCTGTTCTGGGAGTGCATGACAATATTATAGTCCAAAATCTGGCATATTTTTTAGAAACCACAGCCAAACATGCTGCCATTCAGCTTCTATCCAAGCCAAGAGCCACAGCCAGATTTTCACGTCTCATTCAACATTTGCCTTCAGTAGCATGATTCCTGTTACTGGAAATAGCTACACTACGTACTTCAGCAGACTGTGATAGCTCTGTCTTGTTTTGTGTGAGGGAAATTATTGGACACACTTATGAACATTAGATATCATTGACAGAAACTTCATATTTTTGTAGTATCAATGGGGTTTATCTTTCATTGCCATAGATTATCACTTTGTTGACCTTCTATCCTATCATTAAATTCTATAAAGTCATATATCATTTTATATTGAGTATTTTCCTAGGCTGCTCTTTCTTCTTTGTTTGCTATTTTTTGCACTGAATAAGTACAGACCACTGTATAAATAGCACTACTGATTAGATAGCATTCCAGTAACAATTGTTGTCCTAGATTAAAATCCAAATGTTCTGAGCGGTAGCATAAATTTCTATTTATAGAAAACAGATGAGAATCTATAAGAGTGAAGGGTAAACCATTTTACTCTGTAAAATAAATGAAAAGTTGTACTTGATATGCTAAGTCCTTACTTTTCCTGGTATGTGAAGAATGTCCTCATGATTTGTCAAATACATATGGGCTGATTTGGAAAAAGGCCATCTGCCCTGTAGTATAATACAAAAAAGAGATGGCTATTGCACTCAACAATACACAAGACTAAAAGAATTTGATCGCCCTGAGATTTACTTGGAAATATGATTGTAAGAAAATTGGATTGCTTTGCTGATATTCATCACTGAAGAGAAAATATGGTGAAAGGATGATCAGAAGTGAGACCAAGAAAAGATAACTATAGAATGGAAAAATGGAAAATAAAGAAAATGCTTTTGTTTAGCTAGGTTCTCTTTCTTTGTGCTGCATCTTGTAAAGATGTTCACTACACTTGTTTATGGAGTGGTTCAGACCCACCATGTGTCACCATGAGAGGTCATACCTTAAGAGGGTGCCACTGGCTCTCCCACTGCCACTCTGTTACACTCAATTATTTCATGAAGTCTGTGGTACAATGCCTACTTTATTGTGTAACTCCTGGAATGTGCTTATGCTGTTTCTCTCGCTTCCTTTCTTTCTGTGAAGTTTATCAGAGGGCTGTGGCCATATTCTCCCTCCAAAATGTTCAGAACTGTAATTTTGCTCACATTTGAAGATTCTGGTTGCTCTAAAAAGGGCTAAAAAGACTAATGGACTATAAAGATCTGTCAAGTGTGTGTATTGGGATGGTGTCTGAAGCCCATTGCTCTTCCTGTACCGCCTCATCTCTTCAGAGACCAGTTGAGAAGCAGCTCATATGAAAATAATACTTCCATTTTTCTTTTGGTTCTTTCTGCAGAGGAGGGAAAACACTTGGATCCTTTGTCTGCATCTTATGCTCAGAGTAAGACAGCTTTAACTTTTCAGTTTACCCCTGTGTATGGTAGTGGCTGTGTGGTAGTCTCCAGCCACAACCTCAGTATAGGTAGTGGAGATGATTCAGTCAGGGTCAGATCCTTCTCTCATCTCCCCCCACACCTTTTTCCTGGGTGAGTCATCTTGGTCCTCACTCTCTGAATAAAGTCATCTTTGTCATGAATGAATGGTTAGGCTGCTTGGAGAATTACCATGAGAAGTACTGGCCAAAAACAGGTTTTAATATGAATTTGTGAAAATGCAACTTTAACAGAGTTTGATGGCTAAGTTTACTCTACATATTTATTACACTGATAAAGCATATATAGGAAAATCAGAATCAGTTTAGAATAGTTACACAAACACCAGGGTTGCAAAGAAATAAAGATAAAAAGGGTACAAAAGGTAAGGGCTCAAAAGAGTTTAGCAGAACTTAATAATTGACTAATTTATTATTTTTATAATGATTCAATAGTATTTACTACAATTTTGATACTGACTTAATTATAATTTTGTAACAACATTTATATCATCATCAATTCATATGATACACCCATGAAGAAGAGCTGTATTTATCTCTATCTATATCCTTGTGCATCAAAATTTCCCTCAGGTTCATGGAAATATATAAAATCTCTTAGGTTTTCTCAACAGGTGTGGGTTACACCTTGAGGACTGTGTGTATCAACCTTGGCTTCATCATCAGCCAAAGTCTGCTGAAAACTTGACAATTCATGTCAAGAAACCAAGCGGTTTCCTACTTAGAGAGAGGTGCTTGTGCAGCCTGCTGTGGTCCAGGAGAGCTCCAAGGGGCCTTCCTTAGGATCACCCTTTAGAAGGTTGCACGGTGATTTGCTTTACACAATTGCAAAATTTTCATCCTGGAAATATCCCATCTTGTTAGCTCCTGGAGTTTCCAAAACACTGTTTCAAAAACCCTAGCAATAATGGTACTGTTCCACTTGGGCTACAGTGCAGCTGGGAATGTTCCAAGGCTGTCAGGGGGGACTGATTGTCCTTTCACCACCTTGTCCAGCAGGCTGATGTTCCTATTACAGCCATTGTTGTTCCCTCTGAATCATACAAGAGTGGCTGGTATAGTCAGGGATGCTTCACCACCCAATTGGTAGAGTAAAGGGACATTTTAGCACTCTGGTTCAGTCAAAGCTTGTCAGGAGTTCCTGAGGTCATAGAACAGACCCAAGAAGGAGGATGCAAAAACACATTCTTGAAAAAAAAGAGCACGTGGGACATTTTTAAATATCACACTGCCATTCTTTCTGCATTGTGGGGGAGCTGGCATAAGAGTGTGCAGGTGTGACCCCTGGTGGCATCATAGCCAGGGACTATGCTAGGACAGAAGTGTGTCTTAGAAATGCCATCTGGGCATTCTTTGGAAAACTGTAGTTGAGAATCATACACATGCCAAAGGCTGTTCCAAAAATTTAATCCCATGAGCAATGACCTATTAGCATCTTGAGCACATGCCCATGTTGTGTTCAATTTATTAGTACTGATCTAGCTTCTGCTTGGTTGGTCTTAAAAAATGGTTGGTCTTACCATTTTTTTCTAAGGTTAGATTTCTGTAATGTCAGCCAAGGTTTACCTGGGGGAAAACTTCTACTCTTTTTCTGATTTCTTGATGTAATGCTTTTAAAAATAGTATAGGAAAATGCTACAAGAAGTAACTGGATTGTTCAAGGGGCTTGCTGTAGCAAGTTACACTGGATTCTTTACTGATGTCCTTAACACAGAGGATAGCAATAGGATGGACAGGTACAGAATTATTCCTTTTTTAGTATTTCAGATTATAAGGAAAAACAAGTATGGATGAGAATAGAAGACTGGAAAAACAATGGTGGTCCTTATATACTCTGCAATTTTCATAGAATTAAATAGATACTGTCCATCTACAGAACTCTTAGACTGTCAGGGTACAGCACCAAGACTTCTGCTTAAGAGGGATGAAATGAAGATGCTTTCATTGCAGATATATTCATATGCACACGTTTTGTCAGACTGAGAACAAGATCACTCCCAAGACACTTGCCTTTTTAATGATGGTATTTTGCTTGTAAATAGGAAATCATGATGTGATTTCTGCATCTTCCATTGCTGTTTTTGATTGTCTGGATTGATACCATCTCTATTTCTTCAGGAAACTGGTAGAAATAAATAATCATGAAGTCCTTTACTCCATTCCCAAAGTGTTTCAGTTGGTCAGCTTCAAGTCTTCAATGGTTATATATGTTTTGCATGTCCATCTGTTAGATCTTAGAGAAAAATCAATTAAAGAAATTGCAAAACATTTTACATTTTCATTTTAGAAATTGGGTTTCTACTCCTTCAAGATTTGGGGGAATAAGACATGAATGAAAACATACCAGAAGGGAGATCAAAGCATACCAAAGGATGAGTAAGTGGAGTGCCTAGAAGGCATTGTCTCAGAAAAAAAGGTACATTGCTGTGACCACAAACAGCTGAGCTTCCTAAAAGTATGCTAAGCTCTGTGAGCTATTTAGTTTCCTATTAAGTGAATTTATGACAGGTCAAAACAAGACAAATTGCTTCCGATTGACAGAAGCGCAGCACTGCAGCTATTCTTGTGACAATGTTGGTGTGGCTACAAGCACATCTAACTATTTCAGATAGTGTGTTTCAATAAATTATGTTTTAGAAAGTATAAGCCAGGAATGTATTTTCACTCTGATCAGCTTCTGGCTTTAAGAGATTCTGATTTCACTCTGCTGAATATTGGGGAGGTCATTAAAAAATGTGAGCTGTGTGGATGCAGCAGTGAATTTTTAATATAACCTTGTTACTATCAAACCTGAGAGAGAAGAGTGTTATCAAGTCCAAAATGCTTCCAGCCACAAAATGTGGAAGGGAGAGGCAGACCTTGGGAGTATTTAGCTACCACCTGTCTCTATAAACAGGCTGCTGGCAAGGTCACCTTTGTCATGAAATGGACTGTTCAGCCACCCTGGTGACAGAGTTAGGTAATATTATTATGTATGAATAGATTACATTTTTAGCAAAGTAGAGAGTCATTCAGAATTTGAAATGGGTCTGAATTTTGGCTACAAAAATAGTCAAATATTGGCAATTGGTTTATTCTGTAGTTAACAAGTGTGTCAAATTTATGGAAAAGTTGTTATTGATCTATTACTTTTTTTTAAAATATGGTGCATTTAAATTTGACAATCTGTTTCTCTGCAGGGACTAATTTTATTTTGGTTTGGCTTTAGGCTATCAGAAATTTGATACTGTGCCATACTGAATTAAAAATATTCAAAAGTTTATCAGTGTCTTGGTTGAATTTAGAAATAATAAGATAAAAGATGGATAGCAGATTATGGTTCTTTATCCATTCAATTATTAAGTTTCTTTCTAGTATATGCTAAATGAATTCACAGAATCACTAGGTTGGAAGAGACTTTTAAGATCATAAAGTCCAACCCATGCCCTAACACCTCAAACCATGGCACTGAATGCCACATCCAATCTTTTTCAAAACACATCCAAGGACAGTAACTCCCCATGCAGATGATTCCGGCACTTTTTCACCCTTTCTGTAAAAACTTGCATGTTACTGGCTTGATACAAAACTTACATTAAGCTCTTTTGCAGTATTTAGTTCAGGCTAGAGACTGTGAACTCAGGGCCTGAGCATCAGCTGGAGGACAAAGGTGTTCAGTGAAGCCTGCTGAAAGCAACAAGCTCAGCCTCAGGCTCCAGAAATAAGAACTGGATTGTGTGGGTGACAGTGCTGCCACTCCACAAATGTATGGGAACTCCCAGATATCCTTGGTCTATATTGTGCTTTGTATTAGATTAGTTTTACAGGAAAAATTTGAGGTAGTGACTGTATGTTGATAGGATTTGACCTACTGAAGGAAATGTCTTTTGACACTACTTATGGAAAAATACAGTGGATACAAACAGGATTCACAGACAGAACACCATTATGGAGGAATATAAAATATAAAGCACTCTCTGAGTGTATGGAAAGATAAGGTTTAAGTTTGTCATCTCTATCCTCTATGAGTGATCTGGAAATAAAGCTGATATTTTACGGTCATGGTTTCACTTCTTATCTGGCTTCATACAGGATTTTCTCCTTAACCAAAATGACATGAGCAGTCCTGTGAAAACCCACAGGATTTCCAAAACACTCTCACAATGAGGATGTTCTGTCAGCTTGCATACACAGCTGGTGCCCTCACTCACTCATTATGTGCTTTTTATTGTTGAAACCAGTAATAAGCTCTCAGAATTTGTGTCAAGTACCATACCATCAGAGACTTTTGTCTAGTAGTAGGGTTGATGAACTATAATCCTGTAAATTACAACACCTGATATCAGGCATTTTCATTACCACTGATTTCAACTTTACAGGGAGGGTGCCACGATGTGCTGTCACTGCTGTCACGTGGTTGACTGAAATCCATATGGTGTGATATCCTTGGGTTCTGGGTGCTTATGGACATAAGCACTACCCTTCAGATTTACCCTGTTTTCCTCAAGCCCATGTGAGGCTCTGATCTGTTGCATGCCACAGTACATATTCTGAAGCAAAGTTTGCTGAACCATTTTAAGTTCCTCAGCATAAACAGCATACAGCTGTATGCAGTCCTACAGCTGTTCTATCCCATCAAAGCAGAGGCATTCCTGTGTACCACACTCTCTGTGATGTTTCATGACAAAATGATCAAAATGATTTCAAAAATACTTAAAGATCATTTTCTTTTTCTGCTAGTGATATATGTATGCCAGCAAAAGGTCAAAGAGAGGATGGAGAACTGTTCTTTATGTAGTGGTAAAAGATTTTTCAATAATTCTTAAAATTTTTTCTAAAGCCTCTTAGTAATTTCCTTTTTCTGACCCTTTGAGTGACCTCACAAAGGACTGTAAAAGATGGTCTGGCTGACCTACACGTATTACACTGTTATACTTATAAATGGTATCACATAAAAGAGCAAATAATTACTGAACATTGGTATCTGACACTATTGCTGTGCTTCTAATAAAGCATTCCCTGCACAATGGTGTGTCCATTTTTGTGGAGGAGGTCATTCCATCGTGTCAGTAGCATGAAACAATGTGCAAACTCTGAAACTGAGAATATGTGCCATATGCTGTGGGATGTGGCATGCAGGCATATGGGGATGTTTAAGGTATTAAACCCTATTGGAGTACTGCTGGAGGATTACTGAGAGAGAAAGAGCTCACAATTGGTCTTTCCTCTTCTGTACTGACCACTGGGAACTGTTTTTAACATGTGCAGGCTCAGCTGTGCCTGGGCTTTGTCCAGAGGGAAAGCTTGTTGAGACAGGCCAGGGCAATGCAGGAAAGCAGGCTGCTAAGAACTCTTGATGTGAGAGCGCCCTGATGGTCCAACTTGCTCCCTAACCTTTTGTTTTGTGTAGTGGTTCAGGTGTTATACAAGCAACCAGTTTTCTTCTGTAGTGAAAATGTAATGATATGTCTACTTAAAGCCTCATGTTTTAGCTGCATACATGATATTATATCTGCTCAGCTGTTATGATCCAGCATCACAGCGTGCCATGTAGACGTGTTTGAGGTAACCCTTTCTCTGTGTGTCACAGAACTAAGTGGAGTGATGCACTGACTGTGATGCTTATTTGGGTATCTTTGAGCAGAGCTGCACTGGGCCACAAAGCTCTTCAAAATGCCCAAAGGAAAAGAAAAAGTGTATTTTCCCCACTTCTGTGCTTACCTCACATAAGTTGCTCCAGTGCTTTTTTGCAAAGTCTGGTTTTTTCCCCTGTGGATCCCTCCTCAGCTGCTGTGTCCATGCCGTCCTGCCAGGGGCTGTTTATACTTAGCAAGTCCCACACTGATAGATTAAACACTGACCTTTTGATGTGTGACTAGGCCAAAGAGTCCTAACTGCAAAAAGTGCATTGTGACATTTTAAAAAGTAAATGTCAAACATGGAACTAAGGGAACATACACAGTTCAGAAGACAGAAGATTTAAGGCCTTATATTAATTTATCAAGAATAGGAAATAAGTGGCCCTTCAGTGGTACCTATGAGGTACCTAGGTTATTTGAAGTCCTACAAAGTAGAACTGGAAAATGAATCTGGCACTAGCAGACTAGTAATGAATCTAGTATAATCCAATGATAATACTAAAGCTTTTATGTTAGAAGCCAAGTTTAAAGTTCTCATACTGTGTACTTGTCACAGAAATTTTGCAAATATTTTCCAATTGTATTAAAACACAACGATTTAGGAGAACAAGAATACAGCAATGCCCAATTGTGCTACAGTTTACAAATACCATTTTATAATTTAAATCAGAACACTGTGGTTATCCCTTAAAGAACATATGGTGTATTAAGCAAAACCAATTAAAAAGCTCTCAGCTAGATTTACAGAATCTCTTTCTTTGCTCTTATCATATAGTCATTAGTGTTTCTATTTTCTGGGCATCATTTTAAGGCACTATATATTCTTGAAATAAAATTCAGCAACATGCTGATATTTGTGCAATGATTTGAAAGGCAAACACTTTGCCACAATAGCTTCATATTTATATAATAGATGGGGAAAAGTTAGCAATTAAATTAGCTATCAGTACCATAAAGAAACATTTTGTGTGGCATTCTCTGGGTTTGTTGTGTTTTTGTGGTTAAAAAGCATAATTTTTTGTACTTTTCAAATCAGCATGCACATAATTTTGTTCAAAACCATAGCATTTTTCTTTTTCTGTCTACTGAATTATACCTCTCAGCCAGCTGGACTCAGCAGTTTAAGATACTCTATGGTTTCTCAACCTTTTAACGTATTTCGATAATTTGAAAATTTCCACAGTGTCCATTTATTCCATCTAAGTGAAATGTGGTGGTGTCTCACCATTCTGAATTATAATATTTAATATTAAACTTCTCTCCTTTTGTTTTCTACAAGCTTCTAGTCCAAATCATACCACTAGTTATGAAATGTAATTTCTTTGAGGCTTATGTAAATACAGGAAAATTTCCTAACTACTTTTGTATTTACTCACAAGTTTGTTTGATGACTTTCTACCAAGCCTCACAGTTTTACTACCATTTAACAATAAAACTGCTTTTAACCAAGTATTTTAAAAGCATATTACATTAAGAAGGAAAATCAACCATATGAAGTAAGTTTCTACTGACCTACTTTTTGTGGACCAATCTAAGAATAAATTAAAAAATTAAATAGTAGTATTATTTACTTGCCTTTACTAGTGAAAAAATATTTATTTACATGTCTTTGAACATCAAGATGCACGTAGAACTTTAAGAGGTTAAAAGTGACATGATTTCTCATCATTTGGAGATTGAGCTTGGAGCTGTCAACAAGCTTTTAAAACTCCATATTTCATTTTTTTCTACTAGTTCAACTTTGTATTGATTAAAATAATGAAGATGGCTTTATATGAGAAAATCACCAATAACAGTGAACTTAAGAGAAACAGGTGAAAGCAAGATTTAATTTTCAACCAATTGATGAAGATTTGGCCTATGTCCTATGCAAGTTGTGACACAGGGCTTTCAGTTGTAGGTTTGGGATTCTGCCACAATTGGGGATGATACCTATATGTTAATTCAGATAAATAAATTCAGAGAATTAATTAATTAAATTAATTTAAGGATTGAAAGAGCTTGATCTACAATGATGTCCAGTGAAGTGCATGGTAGGAAGCAGAAAAACCCATCTAGAAAATGTGAAAATATCTCATGAGACCTGCTGTGTAAATGGAAACAAGTTCAGACAAATTTCCTGTAAGAGTTGTAGTAAAGCTTGAATCTGTAGCTTTTCTAACCTCCATGCAGTTGTTCTTTAGATAGTGTTTGGATAAACAGAACCTGAGGTTAGAATTGCATTGTTGCTATTTTTCCGAAGTGGAAATGTATGGTTTTAAAAGCCTCTTATTCTTTAATTTATTATATATGCTCTTTCAATTTTATGCAGGGATAACCTGCTCTTTTAAAACTCTGGAACTGAAAGGTACTCAGGTCTTTCTCACCTGAGAAATATCCTTGCTGACTAAATGGCAGCTGGGTTGTGTGATTCATGAGAGTCTGTCTTATTAAAGAAAGAAAATTTTTCACAAAGGCATTGTGCTCTTTCAAAAAAAAGTCTTTCTTGTGGTTTGGAAGCTAAGTTTTTTTGTGCACCTAAGATGATCAGCAGTAAAGTGGGTGGATAATAAGCATTAACATGGTAACTAACAATTTCTTCATCACTTCCATCCTTTTCCCCCCATTCCCCTGCTTTTTTGATCCCCAACCAGCATGAAGTGTGCCACTCTGAATCTTGTATAGCTTCTGATACAGCCATTGAACTCAAATGCCTTTTAGACTGTTAGCAGTATGCTCATAGATGGAAACCCGTGCAAGAAAGTTTAGGAGTTTGACTGTAGGTTTATGGGTAAAGAAATGACCTGGACACTCTGAAAGCACACTGAAATGTATCAACATAAAATTAATGTTAAGTGAACTTGAGTCATGTTCACACATAGATGCCACAGACCAAAAAAACTTCTTCAAATCAATTTAAAGAAGCACAGGAAGTCCTTGTCTGCTCTGTTCACATTCAGCATTGAAAGTGATCTTATTCTTTACCCATTATAAAACTCCATTTAAGACCCACTTTCTAAAGATGTTTTCTCTTTACACGTAAGTCGAGGTAGAACATTGACAAATTTTTATTACATTAATTTTCTTTTAATAGGACTCTGTGTGTTTTTCAAATGAATATATTAAATCTGAAGGAAATGAGCTTCCTTGGGCAGTATCAAAAGTTAGAGGCTTGTTTCTCTGAGCTAATAGTTAAAAAAACCCTTTCAAAGTTCAGTAGCATTAAAGAAAAATGTCTATCAGGCTACATATAACACACATAAAACACAGGAATATTGATTTCTCAGGCTTTACTTCTAGGTGGGCCAGCACAGCAATTTGTTTTTATGTGTTTTTTTTCAGAAGAAAATGCTTTATCAATGGAGTTTTGCTAAGATTGTAAGAATAAATCTATTTTATGAGGAAACTAAAGCAATAGGATTAGAATTTGGGCCACATAATCCTATACAGCTTTTTTTCTTTAAAAGCCTCTTTGTTTTAACTAGTTCTAATTGAATGACTTTAGGATGCTCAAAAGCCTCCATGAGGCCAATGTGTTAAGTGGGATGCATTTCCCAAGTAACAAATTTAATGATCTGCTTTGAAAGAGAGGCTAAGAGATAATCAATAGTCCCTTAAGGATGTGCTCAAGCTTAATGGATTTAACCAAGCAGATTATCCTAGTATTTATAGTTGCTCTTCACCAGATGGTTAAAAAAAGTATGTTTTTAATGGAAGAAAACAAAGAACTCACCTAATCTTATTTATGAAGTTACTCATGATAGCAGTTTTAGTCCTCTCAAATGAATATATCTTTTAACATTTTTGTTGTGAATTTCATAACGTGGTTTTTAAATAATAGAGGGAGTAACTTAATCTTTTTGGGAATGGAGCAGTGTGCCTTGACCCTGACCTCACATGTGGTGAGGCTGGTCTCATCAGGAAAAGAAGCCTTGTCAGTTGCTCCTCTTGATAATAGTGGTAGGCACTGTTTAATGATTCCATGTATTCTTTTCCACTGTGCACTCTCTCAAAAATCAAGTGTTATTTTCTAGGGGGTTTCATTCATTTTTTTCTTTGAAAGGCCTTTTGCTGGAAGACATTGAATTCTGAAGAGTGTCTGGGCACAATTGCTTCTACAAAAGTCCTCAGACACATTTAACAGTTCTAATATTATATCCATCACTGGTTTATTTTTCTTTCCAGTTAAATTTTTTGCCTTGACTGCTGTCCATCCACTGAAGTAAGCAATGTCTTTGAATGTGCTGTCTGAAAATTGGTTTCTATGAACATACAGTAAGAAGACACCAAGAATACTATTTATTTGGTATGATACATATTATTGCTGAAAATTAAGTACAGAATATATGGTGATATTCTACAGAGAGGACAAGGAAGCTCATAATTCAGCAGCAGGTATTTGTGTCCCAGTAATTGCACTGCAGCTCTACCTTGTGACAATCCACAGGTAAAATACCTGTCAAGATATTTCTGCAAAGGCATTTCCAACCCCACAACCCTCATATCATGCCACATTGTCTTCAGGAACAATGTGCTTTTTCTATAACAAGCTCAGAACTAATTAATTTTCATTCGCTGGGTTGCCCCATCAATGTCAGAATGCCAGATGGGACTGCTGGCTTGTGAGCCATAGAGAAATCCTCTAGGTTGGTTTCACTAGGACAGAGAAATATGTCAGCAGACATGACTGGACTTACTATTTTCTTGTTCTGTGTTTTCCTCATACTCTCTGCCCCCCTTTATATGGTCTTGGGTTAGAGAACCAACACTGTTGTTATCTGATGCTGGGAAAGAAAAAGAGAAAAAGCCTAACTCATGTTGCTAAAAAAAGTATTCACCATGGGCTCACTAGTGCAATAGGACAGGTTTCATTTCCTAGTATTTTCAAATTTGCCATGTTAGAATAAGAGTGCAAAAAGTGTAAGAGAAGTAAACTTGTGATGATATGTAAGCTTGTAAACATCTGACCTAGTTCAACAATTTGGCCAAAGAACTCTTAATGAATACTTTGTATTGATCCAAATAAGGGGTTTAAGTTTTGCTAGGAATTACGCAGATGAGGTTTGATGCCATATGGCTTACCTTCTGTGTCAGTGACAAGGGGGAAGGTTTCTTTTACAGCTGAATGCTATCATCCTTTTTTCTCCTTAAAATGTGTAAAACTCAAGACACACCCTGATGCAGCGGTCAGTGGCCAAAATCCCTGTGTCCAGCTAGCAGCGGCCAGCAACCTGCTGCAGCAATGGGGCATCAGACCCGGTGGCAGGGCCCCAGGTCTGCACCTACGAACACCCCTCGGCGTCAGAGGCCTTGGGCTGTGTTCGCTGGACAAGGCCGCCTGAGCAAAGTCCAAGCTGCAAGAGCGATGAGGAAAAGAGCGGACACTCTCTGGGGGCAGGTCACATTTATTTCACCTGGTGGGAGCCAACCACGGAGTGACAAAGAAATGCGGGAAACATGGGATTTTAAGGGAGGGAGGATCCAGGGGAGGGGTTGACAAGTGGTCCAATCATGAGAGGTAAGGGGAAGGTCTAGCAATAAATGACACAAAGGAACAACCAATGGATACGTAGTTGAGGAGGGACCCCGGTCCCACAGCCAATCATTGCTCTCCGGAGAGAGAAGTTTCTGGCAAACAGGGTGGAGTGGAGAGTGACTGACTGGGTCCTGGGGAGGGGTAAAGGGTTGAGAACGCAGACTATATATGGGTAACAGGGGGAGGAGAGCAACTTGTTACATACAGAACCTTAGTAACCACAGAGACTGACAACTGAAAGGGAAAGGAAGCAACTTGGGCAGAACCATCACAACAAAATGGGGGAGCATGGGCTAAACCCAACAAACACACTACAACACCCTGACAGCTGTTATGGCCTGCCACTGAGGTGGTGTAACTGAGGTTTCTGTCAACAGATCCCTGGGACAGATTAGAGTAAAATGTCACTGAATGACCAGTGTGTGTGTGTGTGTGTGTGTGCCTGTGTGTTTGCTGGGAATGCTCAGGTACCTCCCCTGGGGGGAATTTTACATTGGTGCAACACTGTGGATTATGCACAGTCCTCAGGTGGAAGGCCCCAGAAGTGAATCTGGGGGTGTTTCGGGCGTCTTTGATGGTTCATGACCGTCAGAGACATGACAGCTGTTTCTCACACCTGTGTAGTTGTGCCAGTTGTACTTTGTCAGAAGGGATGAACACTGTCAAGATTACATGTGAATGTTGCAATACCTCCCCTGGTGGGGTAAGAGGGATAGTTTAACACCTGGGCCTTATCGGGAAGGGGGACATTGGTATGTTAAAAAAGCATTATCCCATCTTGAAGGATCTGCTTCTCATCAACCTTTTCACTTATCTGGCTCACAACCCAGATTGTTGCTAAACAAAGGTCAGTTTGTTGTGGTCATCCTCTGGTGGATGCTCCCCGCCTCTTACCCCTGGGCTGTTTTCTGCAGGTCAGAGATGTGGCACACCACACCCAATGGCATGAGGAGCTGTAGCAGCTACTCTGCATTCCCAGATAACATCCCTGAAATCTGGTCCCTATAGGCCATCTCTAAACTTACAGCATGATTCTTTATATTGAGTGAGCTTCCTTTAGAAGCACTAATTCAGTCTCTGCTTGGCAATGGCTGTGGACCTAGGTTTTAAAGTCCAATCACTAAAACTACTGTATTTTTCATAGTAACAGGAAATATGACCAGTTTTGACAGTCCAAGAAGAATGGTATGGGAATCATGTACAGACCATTTTTCTCTGAGATGGCTGTTGGTTACAGCAGAACAATGCTTGAATAATGTGTATACTCTGCTTGCAAAACATTTCTCTGCAGACACAGAACTTAGGTTGTAGTTGATGTACCAGCACAACATCTTGCTCTCTTGATTCTCAGCTGTAAAGTTTTGGCACTAAATAGTGGTTGCTATTTTACTGGGGGAAGAAATAGATGCAGGCTTGATATGTCTTTATAAATCCTGAAAACTGAAATGTTGACTAACCATTCTCAAGATGCCCAAGATGGCCTGTCCTATTTGGGAATGGGTAGTTAAGGCTTAGTAGACTGTGCACCAGGCAAATAAGCTAAACACTTCCCTAGTTGTGGATTTCATGGCTCCAATTTATCCTGTTTCTTCTTGCCATATTGTTTCATTCTAATGTTGGTCCTCAGTTAAATGTTTTTCCTTTTAGAAATACTTTTCTGTTCTGTACAAAGCCTGTTAACAATTTCAGGAGACTATTTTGGAGCTGACCATTAATTCAAACACAAAAGTCTAGGCTGGAGTAAACCTTTAGTCTAAACTCTTGCTCAAATCTGGTCTATGATGAAACTACGGAAGGTGCCACAGATGACAACTTTCATCAACTGAAATCAGTCTATCTGATACATCAGTTTCAGGACTGGGCTCTAGGTTGTTCTGATTTGTTCTTTCGTTTTGGAGTTTAAACACATTGGAGACAAAAGTGAACCTAGCACTTGGAAAATGTAATTTTAAAATTGCAACATGATCAAATAGATTTTAGTCTACTTACAATGTTTGAAACTGTTACATTTAATAAATATGACCCATTTTTTTCTAAATATCTTGTATTTATTTTAATAAACAGTCATTAATCTTGTTAAATATTGTAAGTGCCTCTTGTTAAAAAATGTTCACTCAAGTTATCTTGCAAATGTCATCCTGAATAATTTTATTTGATGGAGATCATAATCTATATTTCTTACCCGCAGAATTACTGTGTGTCTTTTGAAGCAGTCCCTTTATTTTATATTCTAGGGATACTTAATACAGTTTGTTGTAGATAAGAGCCATTATAGAAAGATTTATGTGAGTACAACTCCCTCAAAAATTAGATAAGCTGCATTCCATCTCTTTTACTTGACAAACTCTGGATGCCTGGTTTTCAGCAAGACAAAGATCCACCACTTTTTCCTGTCTGATTTCTGAGGTACAGAGCGGATGAAGTCCCAGAATCCTGAAGCTGCAAATGACACAGTAAATGAAGTATTCAGGTAATATTAAAGTCTCTGCATGACAGTGTCTCATTCATAGTGTTACCTTTTCAGACTTTTTTGAGCAGGGAACACATATTGCCAACAATGTGTGGCAATCTAATGGGGGATTTAAGTGTAGAGATCCTGGTTCTGCAATGATTTCTCTACAGGTAGATGACCACGTAGAGTGCCAGTGACATATCTAAAGCTGTCTATGCAGGGAATCCATCTGTGTGAGCTTGTTGCAGGAATGTGGCCACGTGATGATATAAAATCATTCGAGGAACTCCCACTGATATTCATGTCAGATTTAGGGCAATGAGCCATATGGTCCCCAAATGCAAAACTTTGAAGCTAAGTTGAAATAGTTGCAGTTTATTCCTTGTCACTGACTTTACATTTTATTCATTAAAAAAGAACTTAAGTGCCATCTTACCATGGTACTTGCAACCAGTACTATAAAAAATGGTGTCTATTCTGCTATTACTAGTTTTTCACATAAGTTCTAAATTTTGATTTCTGTTCTCTGCCAAGAGCTTCATCCCTTGGGAAATACTAGTCAAATGTAAATGATCTACCAGAGTTATCATCTTTCTTAACAGAAGTGCAGTGTGTACTTATGAATAGTGTATCAGATAGCTGGGACAATGCTTTTATTTAATTATTAGAGTGATTAAAATCTGACTGACATTCTTGATTGATTTTCTACTCCTCTGCACATATAAAAGCAGAGTGAAAAATAAGGTCATGATATTCATCAGCATCTATGATATTCAACATTAACACTTGCAAGAATTACTTTGATATCAGCTTGATAGGCTTTCCAGACACATCTATAGACCATCATATGTTTTATCAAAAAGCAATTGCCAGCATAATGGTAAATGCTTCTTCTTCATTGTCAGAAGCTTTGGAGACTGTGTATCACTTTTAACAACATATCAGCAATTTTAGAAAAGCCAAGTGACTGATTCCATTCATTGGTTCTCATTCCA
Source organism: Emberiza elegans (assembly GCA_024865655.1). Classification (NCBI taxonomy): domain Eukaryota; kingdom Metazoa; phylum Chordata; class Aves; order Passeriformes; family Fringillidae; genus Emberiza; species Emberiza elegans. Next base: position 32,087,704 of record JALJVW010000206.1, read on the forward strand.
TAAAGCTTTCTGAGCAACCACTGTGAAGTATATATGCAATATGAAGAGTTGATTATAGCAAATCTATCTTCTATGGAGAGCAGTCTCTTACTGAATGTCACAATTTTGCATCATGAGGTTAGAGCCTCTTACCTAAAATTTTTACTACTTACTGCTACTCATTTCAGGCATTTGCTCATCTCTGTTATTGTCCAGTGACATAAAACCTTTTCCAAAATATCAGTATGGACACATCTGAGGGACTGGATGCCATCCAGAGGCACCTGAACAAGCTTGAGAAGGGGGCCTGTGGAAATCTTGTGAGATTCAACAACTCCCAGTATCAGCACAGGCTGGAGAATGAAGGGATTGAGAGCAGCCCTTCTGAGAAGGACCTCAGGGTCCTGGTGATCAGAGCCAGGACATGACCCAGCCATGTGCACTCACAGCCCCAAAGGACAAAAATATCCTGGGCTGCATCCAAAGCAGCATGGCCAGCAGGGCAAGGGAGGGGATTCTGCCCTCTGCTCTGCTCTGCTCTGGTGACACCCCACCCACAGGGCTGCATCCAGCTCTGGGGTCCCAGCACAGGAAGGACAGCGACCTGTTGCAGTGGGTCCAGGAGAGGACCACAGAAATTATCAGAGGACTGGAACATATCTCCTATGGAGAAAGGCTGAAAGAGTTGGGGTTGTTAAGCCTGTAGAAAATAAGACTCTGGGGTGACCTTATTGCAGCCTTTCAGCGGTTAAATGGGTCCTATAAGAAAGATGGGGATAAGCTTTTTAGTAGGGCCTTTTGCAATAGGACAGGTAATGTCTTTAAACTAAGGAAGGAAGATTTAAACATTGAACAGGCTTCTCATAGAGGTGGTGAATGCCCCTTTCCTGGAAACATTCAAGGTCATGTTGGATGGGGCTCTGAGCAACCTGATGGAGTTGAAGACGTCCCTGCTCACTGCTGGGAGGTTGAACTAGATGACCTTTCAGGATCCCTTCCAACACATATGATTCTATAATTCTAGGATAATCTTAAGGTCAAATAATTATAATATCATAAAGACAGTTTATATGTCCGCACTGTGCAACTTAGATTAGGTGCAGGATTGGAACTTCTGTCCCTTGAAAGAATCTGTGATTGGGACATCAATCCCTTGAAGGAATTTTTCTCATTTTATTTTAAATGTGCTTAGGGTTAGTTTTACTTTCACATGTTTAATTATTCAAACAAGTGTTTGGTTCAGTTCTTACTGTGCATCATCATTGTGTCTAAGAAAGAAAAAACAAAAAAAAAAACCACCTAGCCTGCATAAACTTTATACAATTCTGTGGTTGTACTGTCAGACTGTAAAATATATAAATTTGACTGTTACATAGCAAGATATCAGTACTTTTCCACTTTCCCATCCAAAACAATTCCACATATATTGAAAAAGGTGAAAATCTCAGTGGAGCAGTTGTCTAGCCATGTGCAATCACCTGTGTGATTGCTTGTTGTAACCCTGGGCTGCATCCTGCTGCTCAGACGACTTACAGAGAAAGTTCATGCTCATGTCAACAAGCAAGTCTTTGTTGGTGGTCATGTCACCCTCCAACGGTCAAGGTCTCCAGGGCAGCTTAAATGCTGCATTGAATTAAGTGTTAAAACAACTCAAATTTTTTTTCCAGTTCTTCAGTATCATTTCCCTGTGAGTTTGCATGGACTATCTAATGTTCACAGCTGCTGTCTGCAGCTTGTCAAGTTGCACAGGGAGTGACAGAACAGCAGGGGCAGAAGATATGGAATAGTCTCTGAGGGAGAATGTTGCTAACAGTATTTGCAGATCCTTGAAGTATCTGCCTAAAGTGACAGCATATCAGAGTGTGTGACTGAAGAGATACAGAGAAGGGGCCAAAGTACCAGCCTATACAAGGAACTGTGCCCTACCATCTGAAATATCCCTCAGCAATAGTGTTGTATCCCATCTTCTCCCTCAATCTCTGGGATGTGGCATGGTATGTGTGATGACAGACAGGGAGACAGAAAGGACTGGTTTGTTGATGGGGAAATAGGATTCTGTGGCATAAACTTCCTAATGAGGTTTGAGATGGGGTGTACTAACTACCTCAGAGTCCCAAAGTCCCTCCATCCAGTTGCCCTTATGATAGTGGCTGGTAAATACTACAAGCATATAGTCAGCACTCCTACAATACAAGTGTGTGAATGACCATCTTTTTCACCTTTCTCGTACTCTCTGTGTGCCTTTCTTTGGGAAACCTCCACAGAGAAACCTCTCTCAAACTGGTGTAGATAATAGATATCTCATTTTCATTGTAGTGCCCTCCTACAGCCATAATCTTGCTCCTAAATGAGGTTTGTAGGAAAATTTTATGTTAGTAATGTTTTTCTCTTCTGTAGAGAACTGCTGACATCAGTGGCCTTCTAGATTCGGGATGATTTCTGAAAATAGTAGCTTGGTTCTTAATGACTTTGAACAAGGGGAACCCAGCTGAGAGCCTTTGTCTACCCAGAAGGAAGAGCCACTGAACTTAGCATTGTCAAGATCAGGCCTTAGATAATTGGCCTGAAGGTTTGTGTCTCATTTTGATATTGTGATACCTTTCCTGCTGACTTCCTTGACCTCATTCCTCTTTTGGGTTTTTTTGGTTTTATTGTTTTGTTTTGGTTTGGGGTTTTTTTGGTTTTTGGGGTTTTTTTTTGTTTTTTTTTTTGTAAAATCACCAACTGTACAGTTTGATTTATTCGGTTATAAAGCATAAAGGGACTGATGGTAGAATGGTCAAGTTTTTTGTTCTGTAAAAAAAAATGAGCATCTGGAAAGTAGGTAAATGCTCCTGAGGGTGCATGCAATTATGCAACTGGGGAGCACTGCTGGCTCTCATATCACTCCAGCTGTCACAGATGTATGATCTACTAAGGAAAAAAGCAAATGCTTCCTTCCTCCCCTGTTGCCCTCTGGAATAAGAAAAGGATATTTGAGATAGTATTGAAATTACTACTGTACCTTTAAAGCTTTTCTCATGCTGAAAGGTGATGAGTGTTTGCAATTTCAAAGCACTTTTTCAGTGCCTAACCAGTGAAACTCTTTTAATTCCACATTTAGAAGGCAAAGCCCGCCCAAGCAATTTAATTCTTTCTACAGCTTTCCTGAAACTGTTGCAATCTATGTGACAGGGGGTGGGTATCAGGAAAAAGTGTTGGGAATTTTGATGATGCAGCTTAGCCTGTTTCATAGTCTTTAGTTGTAGTTCATTGCAGAGACAATTCTCCAAAATGTAAGAAAAGATTTCTTTATTATTCTTTATTTCTTTATTTATAGGAATTCTAAACGCGTTCTGAAAATGCTGTGGCCTTGTGTATCTTTAAATCTCAAAGGAAGGCGCTGGGTGCTGGTTCCACTTGGTGATACTGAGCACATGAGATAAATGTGATGGGCAAACTGTTTCTTAATGGACAGTCTTCACATGACTCCAGGAGTGGTCGCTATCACTGCTGTGATGGTTTTGGCTAGGAAAGAATTAATTTTCTTCACAGTAGTTAGTATGGGGCTATGCCTCTGATTCCTGGGGATGGCTGAATACTCACACATCCATGGAAAGTGGTGAATTAATTCCTTTTTTAGCTTTGTTTGTGCATGTAGTTTTTTTTTTTCCTATGTTAAACTCTTTACCACAATGAAAGGGTTTCCTCACTTTTACCCTTCTGATTGTCTCCCCCATCTCACTTGGGAGCAGTGAGCAAGCCCACTGGAGCTTAGCGGCTGACAAGGGTTAAAGCACAATAACAGCTTTGTGGTATGTTTTCAGGACATCAAAGAAGGCCAGCTACTAAGAAACATTGCAGCAAAGACTACAAAAGCACTGAATGTAGAAATGGTCAGCAGTGCATCAGTGGTGACATAACACTCAGGGAATCATGACAGGAAAATTATTGTCAAATATATGTATTCTTCAAACTAAGCTGGCAATTTTCAGCAATAAAACTGCTTCATTTCCACTGTGTCAATCATCTGCAATGTGATTCAGCTGTGCTGTAAGACCAGTCTTTAAACTTGCTTGCTTAAGCTGCAGCTGCCTCAGCAGTAGCTGCAAGCCACAGAATGCAGGAGTCAGACACGCTTGAGAAGCAGAGTCAGTACTTGGGGAGAGAGGAGGAGCACAAAATGGGGTTATACCAGCTGCCCTGTAGGAATGAGCAAAGCATATGAAAAGTAAAAAAATACCTGGGTACTTCAGTGCCTATCTCAGGCAGTGACAAAAAGTGTTTTCTAGAAATAAATGTAGGACATAGGCAAAGAGGTAAGGGTTTATTGTTTTCCAAGCTGAATACCTCTAATAAGCTTGGTAATTCCTCATTCTAATTTCATATCTTTGATAAGGGTCATTGTCCTCTGTGGATCATTTTGAGGTGGAGACCAGACCTGTGTTTTCTGAGATGCTCTTATAGCACAAATTTTGTACTGTGGGATAAAATTTTGTTTCATTATCTATTAATTTTCTAACAATGTATATTATTGTTTGGTTTGATTTTGTGTCCATTTTTGATCATTTTGCTGCCTAATCTGAGGTTGAAGAAGCTGTGTGATGGTGGTGATTTCAATACAACACTGTTAGCCTTTTGTGGTGCTAATTGCTCTTGTTCTTATTAATAAAAATAGAGGAAACTGAGGAAGGAAACAGGTGGGCTAAGTGCATATCCTGATGGTTTTCTTGTTTTTTGGATAGCCTGACCTATTTATTTCATCCTTTTTACTATGGTTTAAGCTTAACTATCTGTATGATAGTGTTGGTCCCCAAAACATACAGGACCTTTCAGGTTCCTCCTTGCTTGTGCTTGGCCCTTCATAGAAGCTGGGAGAAGGGTGATGTCTTTTATCTATCTTTAAAGATGCAGAGAAGCAATAAAATAATACAAAGACATATTTCCATAAAAAGAAAAATCTGCATGAGGATTTGAGTTGTGAAATTAAAGACAACTCTAAACAACGAACAAAATAATTTCTTAGCACTACAAATTGCAAATGAAGTTTAGTAGCACTCTCTGTTTGCTAAATGGAAAGTGTGATACCAGCTTATTGAAGTAACCTCAATATTGCAAGTTTTCAGTTTGCCTTTAAATAGAACAAACTGAGTCAGCCTCAAATAATTATGCTTGGAACAAGGAGATTTGATTACTCAACCAATGGCCTCTAGCTTTTAACTCAACACAGTAATTTTGAATCTGCACTTGCAGTGATCTTTATAAATATTGCTTTAGAGTTTAGTCTTCTAAAACTCTTGTCAGGAAACAATTATAAAAGGCCAGCTTCAGGCTTGGTAATTAAATGAAGAGAGTGAAACTACACCAGTGATGCATTTGGCTCAAGATTACACTGCAGTCTAAATGAAAATATTAAGTGTGCAGCTTTTAATTATCTGACAAGAATAAAATTGTGTGTGGACATTTTTAGAAACTATTCAGGACTTATGACTCCATAAGAAACCCAGAAAGCATCCACTGATGTAGGGTAAACATTCCAGTTAGCACAACTTTCCCCTCCACTATTCTCTACACTGTACAAATTTCCAATCTGAGTGTTATGACAGACAGGGGAGGTGCAAGTTTCTATTTTGCAATTGTACTAAAGTTCTCTTTTGCCTCCAGTTTCCTTTCTATCCCTATGTCCTTTATCCTTTATATCCCTATACATATCCTGCAGTCCCTATACACTGCAGTCTTTGAAATCTGGAACAAGATCAGATAGAGTGCTAGATGAGTGCTTTCAAAGGAGAGAGAATGCCACCACTGTCATATCACACATTAGCTACAGACATAATGAGCTTAGAACTTGCCTAAGAAATTGGGAAAACGCTTGAGCTCTACATTTCTGCAATTCATAGACGAGATGTTTATCCATTTATTTTGCTAGGAGAAGGGGAGAAAGCATAGTTTGGTGGTATGTTCATAGTTTACCTGCTAGAGGACACACACAATGGTTATGATCATTTTTGTAATAAGAACATATGAAGCCTACATGAAAACCCACAGGTGTGTTTGTTTACCTTTCACAATGTAGAATCTCCTGACTTTCACTAATCACTCCCTGCTAGGCTGGATGGGTGTGCCAGGGTGACTTTACAAAAAGATTTAAGAATTCATTCAGTCAGGAAGGTGTCAGCCCATCTGCAGAACTTGCTGCTGACTCCCTCAGCAGGGCGAGGAGTTTTCATCCTCTTTTGAGGTGTCTTTTACCTCAGGCTATTCAGGATAGCTGAAAGACAAATGATGTGCTTCCAAGAGCAAAAAAAAAATATCATGGGCAGACTTAACCACAGCTCCTGAGTTCCTCTGTGAAGCTGTGCCAAAATGCAAATGCAGCTGTATGAACTAGAGAGCAAGGACATAGAAAGTAGGCTGTAATGAGCAAAGTAACCAGCAGACTGAGTACATTACAGGCGCTATCCATGGCTGATCAAGAACAAGAAACCATTGAGTTTTATTAGACTTTTTAGGGTTTCTGAACTCTAGGGGAGTATTTGATGTGGGTTGTATTTTCACCCTGTGCATGCTTTTAACTGGAAAACTTAGTGTTTCTTGGGGATAATGTAATTGTATCTAGTGAGGAATAAAAATTGAAAGCACACATTGTGTGGGAAAGATTATTTGCATGAAAGGCTAACAAAGACTGTTATAAATGAGAAAGTGTGATAAGAATTTCTTAAACTAAAGAGTTAAATTTTCTCTCATAACTTAATTGTAGGATATTCACTGTCTTTGGAAATATGGCATGCAAGATATTGTAACATTTCTTCTGAGAATGCTTGAAAATATTTTGATTATACTTTACCAGCTGGCCTTAAATATACATATTAACAGGCCATCAGTTTTTAAACTGATGGATCTGAGTCTTAGCATAAGCATATTTGATTAATCCAATTCTATGTTAAAACACAAAAATAAATTAAAATTTTTCTTTGGCCATATGCAAAAAATACAAGTGGCTATATAGTTATAAGTAGACTCAGAAGTTTTGCTAGTCATATCAGAAATCATTATAAGCTAACATGGCAACAGGGAAATTTTGGAGGATGGCTTGTCAGATGAAGTAAGAGGGAAGGAAACCTGTGGAATCACAGTAGCATATACATACAAACTTTGTAGAAAAGTTATGAAAAATACAGTTATTGTCCTGATCTTGATTGTTCATTTGTATACTTACATTGATTAGGCTTTTTAGAAGAAATTTAATATGACAGTATTTTTCTTAATGTCTCTGGTTCTTAAAGCACAGAAAACTTGTGCTAAACAATACAGTGAAGACATTGCAACTGCCCACAAGTTGTATTTTGCCTATGTGAATACATGCCTGAATATTGAAGTCCAAATTCTGTTTATTGATCTTATTATTCTAAACATCAGTAAATAACAAAGATAATTTTTTCCAATAGATGCTAGTATCAATGGCCTTGTTTACTTTTCTTCTGATTTGTTATATTGCTGTAAAACCCACTTGATGACAATAGAAATTGACAGCAATTCTTTTTTCTGCATGTTTCAGCAATCTATGAAAGACAATGAAATACTGCTACTCACATTTACATGTGCAGAATTATTATGACACTATTTATTCTTGTAATGCCACCTAGCTCAAAAAAACCAAACAGCCCTAAACAAAACAAAACAAAACAAAAGGGTCTGGAACCACCTTGAGCTGCCACTTAGCTCCCAAGATGCTGCAGATACTTCTAGACATCTGTGGTTATGCTCAAGAGCATATGCAGGTGTTCCTCTAACACAGCTGAGCCTCTTTAATCAGATGCCAGAGTCTCATCCCCAAGAGGTCTGAAAGGCTGCATGAATTTACAGAGGAGCCTCTTTTTTTGCAGGTTTTGCCACTAACTCCTTTAAAGGAGCAGATAAAAATATCAGTGTGAACAACCGTTTAGCCTTAAAAAGGAACCGTTTGAAATGGTGTGAGCTACAACTGGATGCCTTTGAAGGACTTTTGATTGAGACTTCTACAAGACTTCAGCACTGTTTTCCTGAGTTCCTGGATTTAATAAGGCTTAAGCAAGACTGCTCTCAACCTGTTCAGACATTGGCAGTTTGTGCAGCACGTGTAGGAGCAGTTGCAGCTATGTAGGGAATTTCAGTCCAAGCAAAGAAACACACAGGTATTTTAATTGCTTGGACTCATGAACTGGGACAATTTACACTGCAAAACTTGGCCAAGTTATCATTTTCTGTCCTGCCATCAGCTGCACAGCTCACTGAGTTTCTTCTGAACTCCCACATTTTGCAGTTTGACATCCTAAGGTAAACCATAACTCACGTTAACCACATGTTTTATTTCAAGAACTTGAATCCTACAATTGTGCACCAAAGCAGTCGAGTGCATGTTCATCTCCTTGAAGTGAGTAGGAACTGAAAACAGAATTATAAAAAAAAAGTATACCTGGGGGCTTTGCTAAGCAAGATTCAAGGGGGTTCTTTTTGCATAGTCCTTTTCTGTGAGGCCTACAGTCTGCTGTATTGCATTTCAATAACTCTGTTTGGTTGATAAATCTGTGTAATTATTCTCAGCTGTAAGTTTTCATAGTTCCAAAATGTGTTAGTTTAGAAAGCAAAAAGCGATAGTTAGCTTTTTGGATTCATAAGAAGAAGAATATAAAAGGAGCAAAATTAAATAAAGTATTATTGCTTGAATAAGGAGGAAACAATCCTTGGATTTATATTGTCAGCACTACTTAATCTGTACATGAAAAACTTCTAGAAATTTCATATATCACTTTCAGCCTCTTGAAATTAGAACATCTTAACTTTTTCATTTACTAATAAAATAATTATCTGCATGTTATTTTAACATATAGCTATGGGTTTTTTTGCGTTGTCTTGACTTCTACACCCATCTATAGAATAACAGGCACAGAAAAGAGTTTGGAGACAACACTAAGACTTCTATGTGACTAATGTTTTTAAATATCAGACACTGACATATAAAATACTACAATATGTTTTGTAATGACTAGAATGACATAGGTCTCACAATATTTTAAAGTAATATTTAAGGTAGATTCTACATGAATGATTTAACTTGTGGAAGGTATTGACTTGCTGCAGGAGCTTGCTGCAGATACACTTGGCTGTCCTCTTGAAGATTCTATGTTCTGTGCATGACTGATGACATCTAGAGTATGTGTATGCATACAAACACAATGAATTGAATTAATAATGTGGTTGATCATTTAGTTTCCTTAATTACATTAAATTCCAGTTCTTAAAAAAAGTTTCTCCATTTACAACAATTTGCTAAATAGAATAATTTAAATGAAATTACTTATGTCCTTTGTTGGGTGAGATCTGTCAGAAAAAAATTGCATATTTTGATCAATTTTTAATATATATATATATATATATGTAATAGAAAGACAGGCTTAAGACTTAAATACAGTTATTAAAGACTAACTTGTATAAAATTTAAGCCAGGACAAAAAAGTATATTTCTCTAAGAGGTACATTGAAAAGAGTGCTCATTTAGTGCTTGATACAGAGCTCCTCCAAGATCCATCAGATGAATTAAACTAAGTGTGTTTCTTGGCTGCCATCTCTGATGATCATTCCACTTCAAGCTGAACTTAAAGGAGCTGGAATGCATCTTTGTTTATAGTTCTTACAATTAACATGCAATTACAAGTTTTTGCTCTTAAATATTTGGTTGAAAATGGCTTCCTTGGCAATTATGGCTTCAATGGAGACCCATCTTTGGCAGCTTAAACTTAAGACATTTAACATTTTGGAGCATTAGTTCCACAGGTGTATTCCAAAATGATGACCTGAAGTCCAAACTGTGCCAGTTGATGATACGGCTCCTTCTAAGTGGAAAGGGGTGTTTTAAAGACATGGCTACCGTACTCAAGTTGACTTGTCGTTCCCAAAGGCAATTATCTTCTGCAAGCTAAATGAACATTGTTTTTATCTTGGCAATTAATGAACTGCAGAGAAAACAATACCTTAGTATTATTGGTGACAAAAGAATAGAATCCAGCTATTAGTGTCTGGCTAGACTTATTTTGAACCAGCAGCAAGAGAAAATAATGACACTATAAAGTAAGGCTACTACCACTGTAAAGTTTTAATTTAATTCAAATAGAAATTATCTTAAGTTAATACAGTTTCTTATGAAATGTTGATCTTTATAGGTTCAGTTCTCATCTAGAGATTTGCACTCTCTGGTGATTTTCAGTTAGGAGCTAGTTATTTTCAGATATGAGCTAGTTGTACTTCTAATTTTGGGATTTAACCCACATAAAAAGATGTAACTGTGCCAGAGCTTCACATTCTACCCATTTAATCACTGCAGATGTTGGCATTTTGGAGACATAACTGAAGATGAGTGTTTGAGTTTCTGTATTTTGTGTATGCAATGCAAACTTCAAACCACAGTCCCAACTCTGGGATTCCAGGTCACTGAAAGGAAGTCTGAGGGTCTGAAAGGAAGACATGGGTCAGCAGTGGCCATTAGAATTGATCAGGTTTGCTGTTTCAGCAGTTAGAGTGTGGTATCCACCAGGTTAGTCTCAATCATCCTATCAATTTTCAAAGAGATGCTAAATATTTTATTTTATTTGACAACTTTTCATCAGAGTATCAGACTGCACTCTAAAAGTCTCCACAACAGATGCTGTCATGCTGTGAGAACCAGAAAGTGAATTTTCCCTGTTAATATGCCCTCTTGCTCTTAAAACTTGATGAGCGACCTCATTCCTTTGAATTGTGAAGCCATCTCTGGTGCAAGCTGGAGATTGCTTTTAGCAAATGGCCACCTAGCTCTGAGTTCTGGAGAAACCATGTGTGTAACCATTACTGAGAACTTACATATCTATCAACACTTGTTCAATCTCACATCTATCTCCACATGCTGGCCTGACCTTGTTTTCACAATCTTGCATTTATTATCTTCATGTAAATCTCCATTTATATCCTTGCACGTTGAAAATTTGATCCCTCTTTATCACTTAGAAATTGGATAAGGATTAGCAGGAGAGAAAACTCAGTGCAGGAAGCTCACAGCACAATTCTATGTCTTTCCCATCTCATAGTATAAAAGAAAAAGCTTCTAGCAATTTTCTAATGTTTCACCTCAGTAGTGAAAGAATTGTGATAGACATTCAGCAAAAAGAGTCAATGCTGGTGTACCAGAGGAAATGTCAACATCCCCCTTGCCATGAAAACAAGAACTGACTTTTAGGAGATGGAAGAAATTACAGCCTAAGCAATTTAGCCCCCTGCTGTCTTTATGTAAAAGGTAGTAATGCCAAGGATTTCTGGAAGGTTCTGCATAAAGTGCTTGCATGGAAGATTGCTGCAGCCAATGCAGCAATCCATAGGAAACAAATACAGTGTGATAGGGTGAGAAAGATGAGAAAGAGATTACAAAAGGCAGAAGTCACAACTTTTTTTTCTTAAACAGTTGATAGATATTTATCTCTTCTCAGCAAGATAGAATTTTCAACACACACACATATATATATAACTACTGGCTCTAGTCTACACATTATTTTCTCCCATCCGCCAGCATCTTCAGATGTGCTAGAGGAATGAAAACCTTGTAAAATAAGTAATGTGGGGTAAATGGCTTTCTGAATTCTATGATTTTTTTCAATAGTTAAAGGAAAGCTGTATCCAATCATTGCACACAATACAGACAATAATCTATGTTTCTGGTAGTTGCTGTATTTTATCTGAACTTTTAGGTTTACTACAGAAATATAAGGTAAGCCTTTTTTTTTCTTTTTCTTTTTCTGCATTAGTTACAGGGAAGAAACTGTTACAACAGCATTGCCACTGTTTCCCAGGTGACAATTCTTCAAGTTGGTTAGAAGATAGTAATTTCTCTGTAGCAAAAATTAGCAAAGCTGAAAGCAATGGTAAATGTTACCTTTAAAAGTTGCCATTAAAATTGAACATGATTGGAAATGCCATCTTCAACATACAAAGTGAGTTATCTGAAATCATGTAAATGAAATATTCTGTCCTGTTGTGAACAGGACAAAACAGAAATATAAATTATGCAAAAATCATAATTAGGAAAAGCAAATGTATCATTAATCACAAAGCACTCTAGTACTGGAAAAGAGGGAAAATTCAGATGCCTAAAGTTGATCTTACTAAGGGTTTAAGCTTGTAAAATTATTTTAAAAACAATAGGGCAAAGACATAACAAATGTGGAAATTATGGTTGCCATGGTCATAAATTCTTGGCCATAAAACTGGCCAGGATGATTTTATGCAATTATAAAGTAAATATATTGATTACTTAAACAATTAAATAAGACATTAATGATTTATATTTCTGCAAATGTTCCAAAGAGTTTACTAATTCAGAATCCAACAAAGGTATTTATATGGATTGATTATAAATATATGAAGGCGTCAAGTGCTTTGTAACTATAGTCCTAAAATTTTGTTTCACATATAGATGCTACAGTATTTTTAAAGTTTAAATGCTTATTGTCCCTTAGAAAAGCAGGGTTTTGAGGATGAAGAGGAGATGAGAATCTTGACTCCATAATTAGAAGGCTTGATTTATTATATTTTATATATATTACATTAAGACTATACTACAAAGAGATAGAATGAAGAAGTTCTCAGAAGGCTAGCTAAGAATAGAATAGCAAGAATGATAACAAAGGAGCTGGCTCCGACAGAGAGTGAGAGCCAACTCTGCCATGACTGGTCAAGAAATCCAAACACCCATAGAAGGCCAATCACAGATGCACCTGTTGCATTCCACAGCAGCAGATAATCATTGTTTACATCTTGTCTCTGAGGCCTCTCAGTTTCTCAGAAGGGAAAAATCCTAAAGAAAGGATTTTTCACAAAAGATGTCTGCAACAAATGCTGAAAACAGAAAACTATAGAGTAAAATGTGTTGTGTGCTATTGTTATTGATATTTCACTAGAATTCCTTTTTCTATATTTTTTTCAGAAAGGGAAGGGCATCTTTCACTCTTTTTCTTTTCTCCATTATACTTTTATGATATCTCAGTGTTGCAGTCTACTGTAAACAGTGTTTTTATAAACCATAATCTTACCTCATAACACAAGCAGCCAAAACCAGAGCCTTACTGATGTCTGAGAGCTTACACAATGCCACTTCACACAGAGACACTGTGTACCAAAAGCAGAAGGATGACATTAGCACTGTAGCATGTGCTTCACTAATAAAAGTATTAGCTGTGCCTCTCATCGTGCAAAATGAATTTAAGTGTAGGACAGTCGTAGTAAATCAGTGCAGATCCTCATCCTGGAAGCAACTCAATTGCAGCTATTTCATTTTCTCCTGTAATGTGAGGAGATGGCCAGAACTTAAAGATGGCAAATAATATGTTTAAATGTGCTGAAAGTAGCAGAAGAGATAGGAGGAGAGAGAATGCCTGGGGCAGAGAAGCAGCCTAACACCAAACATTAGCCTATGGAATTGCACCCATCCTTGTGATCATGTGGCAGCTGCCAGCTTTATAATTCTTAGAATGCAATTCTTATGCCCTTTCTGGTTGCACTTGCCCAACTATAAAATTAAATGAATGGCATCCACATTAAGCATTTTGTTGAATTTATTAATACTTCACAAATATATTCATCTTGTCAGATGATGTGGTTTTGATATTGCTTTAAACTTTTCCTAGCTTCAAAGAAGTTTAAAGAAAGAAAATCATGCCAACTTCTTTACACATTTGGGGCTTTTTCCTTAACAGAAGATAGAAGGAACAGTGTTCATAGAAAACAAGTGTGATAGCAGTAAAAGGCAAGTCAGGGTTTGGGCTCCAAAATACAGCCATGCATTCAGTAAGAAATAGTGCCCTAAAAGTATTCATGTTCCCTGTGCAAGCCTAGAATGAATGCAGAAACAGAATCAAAAATGTCAGGAATGCAGAAGAGAGCTACAGATGATGCCTTAAGCAGTAATGTCATTCTAACTGCTTAGCCATCAAATGTTTGGTAGCAGTCATGAAATGTGAAATTTTGGGGTGACTAAGTAGGATGCAAAAGGGGTTTTTTTGCATCCTTTTGCAGATGTTTTGGAACACTTCTTCCATGAAGAAAGGAAAAGTCCTTTGATCTGATGATTTAAAACAAAAGCTTGCTGAATGCAATAAGAGATGGGAAAATCTACCATACTTTTTTCTCAGACAAGAGGGAATGAAGTATCTAGTTTTTTATTTGTTCAGATTACTCCCTGACCATTTCCTTTTCCTCTAAGACTTACTGAAAATGTTTCACTATATTTTATTCTTTCTCATTCTACTGCCTAGGACTAAAAATGAGGGATTTTAAAATCAAAGTGGATAAAATGGGCAGCCACATAGGCCATGAATAGCACATCACATGCTTTTTCTGTTGAAATATTTGGGGGGCTTGGGTTTTTGGTTTTGTTGTTGTTGCTTTTTGGTTTGGTTTTTTTTAAAATTCAAAATCTTCATTGAATGCTAATGGTGGAAATTGCTTTGGTTTGTTGTCTGGCATTTCTGAATTATGACAGTTTGTCTGACAAAAGAGATTGATATAACTGACCTGTATCTAAAGAGTTTTGACTGATTGATGTGTATATGCATCCATAGATGCTTTTGTATTTCTGATTTATCTGACAAAAGATTGAACAGAACTCATAAATCTCATAGAGAACTACAGGACTGCATGTTTAATATTTTTTTTTTATTTTGCCCTTAATCGGGTACAGGGAAATAACTTTAGCATATTCCTCATATGTACTCCACCAAATGTGCACACAATATTGTTTCAACTGTTTGGATTCTGTACAACATGTGGACAAAAAAAATGGTGAACACCAAAATGAATATGGAATGAATTCAAGTGGTTGAACCAATAAACAAGGCTACTGCAGCATGCAATCAAGTTTATTATGTACATGAACAATAAACCTGGCAAATGGAGTGCTGAGTAAGTAAAGTATTAGGAACCATTTGGCATTGCTTTGTACTTTGTATTTTTGTGTGTGAAATGTATTTCATTATCTGAAATCCCTTCTAGAGTGACCTGCTGTGCTGTCCAACTGTATAAGTGATTTATGTTAGTATATCAAACAGAGTAATGACATTTAGGGAGGAAGAAGGAACTCTGTGGCAGTGCTACTTTACTCCCTCCTGGAGCCTCACAAAATGTCATTTGTGTCATGCTGAGTGCTGTTTATTTTAGAATAAGAGACATTTACAGGTTTGACTCCTAAAGTGCTCTGAGACAGCCTAATAAAAAGGCACAAACAAAAAATAAATAGAGGAATTGCATGATTTTAATGCAGAATCACTGATTTCCAGCAGTGGCAAAACCAGCCTGTTTGTATTTCATAAGAGTAAAGGAGAATGTCTCAGACCACAAGTTGCTTTTCTATAGTTTAACATGTGGTTTCCCCATAAATTAAAGCAGAAATAATATTAGCAGAACTAATATTGTAACCCTTACTTAGAGTGCTGCATCAAATGCATGATGTAGCTGCTCTCCATGCATTGGTTCAAGCAATTGGTTGCAGTAGGATAGAACAGTGCCTCTTCATCAGGAAAAAAGGGGTTCATTTTCAGCAGGATCAATGAGTGTATTCAACCTCTTAGGACACTGCAGAATCATAGCATGGTTTGGTTTTGAAGGGACCTTAAAGACCATCGTATTCCAAGCCACCCACCATGGTCAGGGACACCTTCCACTAGACCAGATTGCTCAATGCCTCAATCCAGCCTGGCCTAGAACACTTCTAGGGATGGGACATCCACAACTTCTCTGGTCAGTGTCTGTTCCAGTGCCTCACCACCCTCACAGTAAAGAATTTCTTCCAAATGTCTAATCTAAATCTACCCTCTTTCAGTTTAAAGCCATTTCCTTTACCCTGTCATGGCATGCTCTTTTAAAATACCCCTCTCCAGGTCTCTTGTGTGCTCCCTTCAAGTACTGGGAGGCTGATATAAAGTCTCACTAGAGCCTTCACATCTCCAGAATACTTTTTTTCTGCCCAATAGTTCATACCCTTACTTACAAATTCCTAACCACTATTGTGTCTTTCAGGGGAAAGAGGGGTGGTTTTTTTGTTTGCTTCGGTCTGGATTTGTTTTGGTATTCCTTTAGTTGATACGTTTTCACATTTTCAGTACAAAATATTTTCTTTTCATATTGTTGCTCCATAGTGATTTCCACTGGGAAAGGATTAAACTGGGAGAGGCCACAGACTTGGTTTACATCCAGAAAATAATGCAGTCACAACACTATTTATGCAGTCAATAGGCCCCTGAATCTCATGAGGCATTTTTTTTCTTTCCTTTACAAGCCATATAGAATGTATCAGAAGACATCCTCTGTTTTTAACTTCTATATAGAACTGAGTAAATAATGAAAACACTGTGGAAGATTCCATGGCCTTTCAGGAATGTTTCATAGAAATAATTTAATAGAGAATGAAATTTATCATCCAGCATCAGTTCACAACTTATTTTAGGTGTAGAATTTTCTATTAATATCTTACTGAGACTCACTTTTTTTTTACTAGTATGAATTCCCCTGAAGTCTACCTGATCACTTTATTTCAAAGTGAAATTGTTTTGCTGCACATCTGTCTTTTCTCTTTGCGTCTCTGTTAATTAGTGGTTCTTGGTTGTGAAGTGTTACTTAGCATGAGGTGGAGGTGAAAGCATTCATTCAAAGCATCATAATAAGTATAATAATTTGCACCATTGCTTGAAGTAAATATGATATCCACAGTGCTGAGCTGAAAAGAGCTTGAAAGCGAACATGATTGTTGTAACAGTCTGAGTGTGAACAGGGAGAAGGGATTACTTAAAATGCTTGGGTGAAAATACTAGATACTTTTGAAGATCCATGCATGACCCTGACTCCATGGCTCCTGCCTTCCATCCATTCTCATCTCTGTGGTCAGCTTGAAGTGTGATTTCACTGATCCATGCTGTTGTATTCCTAACTTGAGCAAATATACTTACATTAAAGAGCCTTAATTTTTCACTGTTTATACTAAAAGAAGTAACACCTCCAGATCAGTATTTTTCCTCATTATTCACTGGCTTTTGCCCTTTGACATCATTACCATTGTAAGCAATGTGGGTGAAGTGACAGAACTGCATTTCCAATTTACAACCTGAGTTGTAATTCCCAGCAGACCTGTAATGAATTTCCACATCCATGATGTCTTTTAACTGATATGTCTTGTGATTTATTAATGAAAGCCTAATTATGTATAGCCATGTTCTATTGCAAAGTATGTATGTCAGAGTTTTAATAGGGTTTGAGAATACTCTGCTGTTGGTTTCCTACTGGAAGAATATTGCCAGTGCCAGAGGGATGACCATCACCCAGATTTTTGCACTGTATTTGGCAGAGATTATAGGAAGATTTCAGGGAGAGGAGCATTCATTGCTATTTTAATTTTATTGGGGAATAATGGATTTCTTTAAAAAACAGGTAAAAGTTAAGTGTCTGCTTCTCTACACATTATTCATTCCTATTTATCAAGGACTCATGGGTAGTATATGTAAATGGTGTTGTGAGAAAAATGGCTCTAAGAACAGGTTTCATTTCTTTAAAAGCATACTTTGCTTTGATTACTTCAAATGGAAATTGTACTGAAGATGGGAAGGAAAAAGATAACTATCACTTTCTACATGCTGTCAGAAGAGTCTTTGAAATAGTTACAATATTTGAATTACTAGAATTTAGTCATATTACATATGTCTAATTGTGGGCACAAACCAAGCATGCAGTTTTTTCATGTGGGTTATTACATGTCCCCCTGCTCTCACAAAATAGACTGCTCTGTGGTTTCTCAGATACAAAATCAAACTCCTCTGAAGACAGGCGGGTAACGTAAATGCTAGGACAACAAAATGCTGTGATTTGGAAGATTTGTCAATGGTTACTGGCTATTGTGGGAAGGGATTTCCAACTGCAGTGGCCATCATAACACCAAAACATTGGAAAAAATTAGTACTAATGAGCATAAAATGCCTCTGATATCTGTATTATATTCAGCGAGCATGAAAATCTGTCCTTGTAAAATCCATCATGTGATTTCTGACAAACCTGAACACCAGACCCTCTTCACAACAAGTGGCAGAAGATAAGCTCCTGCATCAATATGTATCATGCAAGTAAATTTGGATTTTGTTCTCAGTCATACTGTGTCGTAACCTGCCTCTTCTATTAACCTTGTCGTATCTTAATGTTTACACCCCTCTCTTGGCATTCACAGTGTCCAGAGATGGACATTTGAAATTCTGCCTGTTATTGTTATTTCTGCTAATCAGGGGATGAATTTTCATCTCCTTTATAATTCTCAGTTTCAGAAACAGCAATTCAGATAAGTACGTCCATATTTCCTTCATTGCTTCCACAATAAGATCTGTCAGTGCACATAAATAAACCTGAATGGGGGTTGCATGTGTGAGTTAACTATTATGCACAATATATGCTGTGCAAATACATGTGTTTATAATATCCCAGCATTGAATTATGCATTTTGCCTAATTTAAAAGGCTGAAGTCTCCTGCATAACCCACTGAGAAATTTTTGTGTATTTAATGTACTTCTTGGGAACAAAGACCATTGAGAAAACAAAGATGTTAAGTCTGCCCATAGATTCTTTTCATTTAATTTTTCATAATTTATATTAACTCTTACAAGACTCTTTTTTTTCTTGGAAAAACAGCATATTGGCAGTATATATATGAAACCACATTTCAAAAATTTATTGTTAATGTTTATAAGATCAGAGAACAAAATATTGCTGCAGAAGATTCTCATCTTTTATTTCTACTGACTGAGAATGAATACGGGTCCAAACGTATTGCTGACATCTTGAGAATCAGAAGATGTCCATAATACAGCTGCAGTGCTTAAAAGAAAGGAAGAACATTGTGCCTGTGATGATTTTCAATGGCAAGCAGTTGCCTAAAAGGACAATTATTTTTTCTGTGACAGTTCCCAAATAATTTCAGATGCAGCCTCCAATAGACTGGAATTGATTTTTGCTGTGGTCAGTTTTTGAATGCAAAGCACGAGTCAGAAAGGAAGATGGATTTGTACATTTTACAGAAATGCCAGAATTCAACAGTCAGCAGGGACAGTAAGGTTTGCAATGTGAGGGATGGTTGCCTGCATTTTAGGTAATCTGGCCTTCATCCCATGCTTAGGCAGTGCCATTGATTGGTGACCAGTGATCAGTGGTATTGCCTGGCTTTGCAATAACCCCAATGGAGCAGTTGTGCTCAGAACAGCCATGTGTGTCCTAGCAAAAGGAAGAACAAATACACAGACTTAATGGTGGAGCTCATATACCCCTAACCAAGCTTCTTATGCCCCAAAGGTTTTGTGTATGGAGCATTGGCTGACTGGTCCCCTCAGTGGCAAGGTTAGTGACACAACTAGAGTGAAATGGTGCAGCTGATCCAGGCAGTGAGACCCTGCCTGTGCTGGCACAGGGGGTCTGATATGGGAGCAGTCTGTCTCTAATAAAGCACTTTTAGATCCCTCTTCCAAAGAGATACCTAGAGACACTGCACTGAAGGACTCTTCTAAATTGACAGGTATTTTCTCTTTGCTCTTCTAATTCTGAACTTATGGAAGAAATTTTACCTACATATAATTGGGATATCTCTAGGAGAACAGTATATTTGAGAATAGCTTGTATTTTAAAGTATACATGCAACTCCGTACACATAGCATAGACTTCTGCTATTTAACTATGTGAAAAAGTACAATCCAGTTGAAAATCTTGACTGTGCTTTTAGTATGATTCAGTCATTCCCATACACAGGAATTTTTAAATGGTGGCCTAACATTCTATTTAAGAATCTGCTTTTTTTGCTTAATTGTTAGTAAATCTTGCCAAAATGAATTTAAAAAAAATCCATGACTGTTCAAAAAACTCTTTCTCTCATCAATTTTTCAATTAATAAAATATCATATCACTTTTGTCCCTTAATACTCCAAACACTCTCAAATTCCTCAAACTCTGTAATGACTTTTATCAACCCACTAATATAAAATCTTCTATTATCTGTGATTTTAATATACTTTCTTTATAAATAACATGAGGAAATTAGTATAATTGTGTGGAGGATACAGTCTCATCTTCTGGTACAGTGCAAAAACTTAATGCAAATGAGTTTGAATTTTACTTTTCCTCAATGAAGATAATAAGACCCTTTCTTGCTCCTTTAAAATATATGCCATGTAAGGATTTGTGCTGTCAGTTCTTTTGGGGAATATGATGCCATTATTTGGATCCAACTATCTTACATGTGTGGACCCAACATTAAAGATTTTGGCTGAAATTTGCTGTTGACTTAACTGAGCAAATGCCAAGTTACTGTTTTAAAAGTGTTAGAAGAGGGCATCAATAGTGTAACTGCCTTGGGTGTGGGGTGAAGCACACGAGAAAACATGGATGAGTGGAATTGCTGTAGGAAAAATGAGAAGGGGAGAGGTTTGTTCAATAAAGAAGCGTGTCTGTTACAGGTTGGAAATACATTGTGCTGGGAAAAAAGTTCTTCAGGAAACTAAGCAGGGTTGTGGGCCTTAATATGGATATAAGCCATATCAGTGAGTTTTCAATGTTATATTGCATTAAATTAAAAGCAATTTGACATTTCTTCTGTCACATTTATTAAAACATTAGGCAGTTCATTCATAATATAGCATAGCTACATAAAAAGAAAAGGAAATGTCTTTAAAATGTTAAACTAGTCTGGTTTAGTCTGGAAAAAAGTAATTTTCAGTGTGAAATGTATGATGAACCTGGAATAAATTAATGAAATATTTCAGTGTTATGAAGATAAGCTTTTCTTTAAAGCAATGTTGGTCCATTTTTTTGACTTCACTTGATACACCCAGGACATTCTGCTAATGCTGCTTCAAAACAACTTTTTTATTAGTGCCACAACCTACCATCAGGAAAATATTATTAAAACAATGTATGAAGAAAACACAAGAATGGATCTTGGAATATCAACTTTGACTCCCCTTGTCTTGGAGCACCTTCCTGAAAAGTGAGTGAGTTTAAACACTGCTTTTCCCCAATGAAGAGTATGTCTGTTTCTAAATACCTTTAAAATGTAATGCATTATCAAAATTGCAGCTTCATAACAACTATTGTTTTTTTCCCCACTTCTGGTCTTAAATTAGAGACTGATAACACAAGAAATGGTATGTAAATAATTTTCATACCTCTGTTTAGTTAAGTCAAAACATTTTGTTTCAATTAATTACCCCTGCTGATGACATTTGTATTGAAATAACCATCTTGAGGAGCTGGATCTTGGCCTTATTTGATTTACTGTAGTCACCCTAGAAATGAAATCACCAGTTAAATCTCTTAATGGTGTCACCCATGATTTCTAAAAATATGATATACTCAGATTAAAAGAACAGACGTGGGATTTTATTCAAGTATGTATTTTCATTTTCCAGCTGAAATCCATGATTTTATTCATTATGTCCATTCAAATGGTTACTTCATTTCAGGTTACAATGGTGTGATTTCCTGCATGTACTATCAGCTACACATTCACACCAGCTTGCATTGTATTAACTAGAGGTTTTTTCTGAAGAATTGGTAACATATCTCCTGTGATTATGGAATTGAAACATGGAAATAAGTGTCAAAGTGTTAAAACTGCTAAGCTGGAGAAGTTCACCTTATATGGAACAGATGTGCCTCTAAGTGATACAAATCATATACAGGAATGGGTACAATGGAACTGTCATTTAATTAACAGGTCCTTCAAATCCATGTAAATAAATAAATAAATGTCCCATTTTATCCAACTCTGTTACTCCCTTAGGAGCTTTCACATCAGCTCCTGTCCTTCTTGGCAGAAGAGTGCATGTGAATGGTGGTTATGTCATGTAAAGCTGATTTTCTGCCATCACTAAAGGTATTGCATTCTTTTGGGTTGGAATACATGGATAAAAGATTAAAGACATCAGGAGGTGATCCTTTATTGACCAGATGTTTTGTAGGTTTTATATGTCTTAGAATTAGAATTAGAACAAAGCACAAAAAGATAGTGATGTGTGTAGGAAACAATCTGTGAGCATAAGGAAAGTTGGAAGAGATAGAAGCAAAACATAAAACAATAAATTTAGAAAATAATTATTTATTTCTGTGAGAAAGAGAAAATAATGACAAAGGAACCTTGCATTCATTCACCTGATCCTATCTTTTTTATAGAAATTTAAGAGATTTGTGGCAGAGAAAAAAGTACCATTACCAGGAGAGTGTTTAGGTAGAACATGTCTTCTACTGAATCTGCAGATGCAGGTTGAATGGGAGTAGTCAAATTCTTTAGCTGAGAGGGTAGCATAAGGACAAAGAGCAAATTTTGTTGGAGAAATCATCCTGATTTCAGAATTTCTGTAGGAAAACTTTCAAAATGCAGACAGGAAGGAAACAGGAATTGTAGATTACAGGCTGGCCATTGAGAGGGCAGATAACACCTTAGGAAGGAGTAAAAAGTGGAAGGAAGCATCAGGAGTGTCTCATCAGTCACCATGGCAATGGAGAGATCAGGAATCTGATGGAAAATCATGTGCCCTGAGGCACTGAATGGAAGGATTGAGTACAAGGGAGGAGATGCCCAGTAAACCTGAGGGAGCAGCAGGGAGGAGGACAAGTAAGGTTTGCTGAAAATCACATAAATCAAGGTCCTGGTTGCTGACAGCAACCTGCTTATATCAGCACGTCCAGACCCATGTTTCTTCAGGCTTGTGCTGAGATCACAAGCTGCCCCATATTTTTGTTTCTGAGACCTCATGAGCCAACAATGCCTTTGGTTTTCTAAGCCGGTGAATACAGTTGGCACTGACAAAATAAAAACTTTGTTCTTCTGGGAGGCAAATGTCAGCTATGTCTGGTTTTGAGGTAAACTACTTGGAAGGCTTATATAATTAAAGTCTTAAACCAGAGAATAAATTAATTTGTAGGATATTGTAGGGATATAGGCAAACTACCTGGGGTCTGTCTGCTATAGGTTTAACAAGGTGAAGAAAGGATTTTTATACACTTCTAGCAGGATACTTAGTTTTTGCTCTTCTATTGATCCTTGTAGTTACACCTAAGAAAGAGTAACCAGAAAACCGATCTCCTTAGTGAAATTTGGATCTTTTCCACTCCCAGGCCATGTCTTTACTATTTATTTTGACTATTGTACCAGATGAGCCCTTTAGGGGAGTTTTATGTCCTGTTCTTTTACTGTAAGCAATATTACAAGGAATTCTTTTATAATAAATGAATCTTAAAGGTGTAAGACTTTTTTTGAGACTGGAGTTTAAATAGCAGCAGATAAAATTATGCCCACAGTTATACTACAAACCTCATTTTGGAAGGACTTGTAAATTTCCTACAATAATATACTCATTTGAGGGGGGAAAAACAGCAAGGCTGGGGTACCAGAGAGTGCTTGCATTCACTAAATTTTTGTATTTGAGCTACTTGAAAGTCCTTTTGCTCTAAAGGTGTCTGCTTAATTAGATAATTACACAGTAAACTTTAATGGTTTCTTTAATTTCATTGAGGATTAATGTGCTTGAAGCTATTCTTTGAATACTGGAGACAATTTCTACAATCTAGCATGGTGACAATTGGGCAGGCCATGAGGGAGATATTTGCAGTCCTGCTTCATGTACTCTGTCTCACAAGTGAGTCTATTTGTTCCCTTTTTTGCTGAAAAGGTGTTTCTTAGGCTGTCAGTCCAATACCATTTGTACCAGACTGGCCTTTTTGGGACACTGCACAGCCAAACACACAGATCTTTTGGGAGAGGAGCAATAGAATATCTCATCCTATTCTCTGGATGCACACAGCAGTTTGTGATGTATTGTCCTAAGGTGTGTGCTCCCCCTGTGCTCCAGAGTACAGAGCAGCTGGAGCTGTGTGCAAGGCTGACCTCCTTTCCCTACTGCTCTCAAGCAACATTGTTTGACTAGACTGGTGAATTATAGAGTAGTCACTGATGCACTGAGCATGAATAATTCAAGATAGATTGAATTTTAAACTACTGAGAGCACTCTTGGAAGATAGATGAGCAGAGGTGGGGTGCAAGTCAAACCCTTGGCACCAAAGCACCAAACCTGAGGCAAAGGGAATACCAAGCATTTAATTGCTTTTGCAGTGCTGAGTGTGATGGATGTCTTTAGCATATGGGCAAGAGCAACCAGGGGAAAGCAGGTACAGGCAGTATGGAAAAAGGCACATATGGTACACAGAGCAATCCATGCCTCAGCTCAGGGAGGTAAAATACCTCCTGTCTCAGGGCAGATGTTTAGTGTGTCCTCTCAGTGATGCTTCTTCCAACCCATTTCAGAAACTGCCCAGTGTCTCAAGGCTAAAGGGAGAGGCAAACAATCTCTTCTTGGCACTGTTCATTTGCCAGATAAAACGCTTTCCATGTTTTCCTCCAAGTGGGGTCCAAAAAATCCTTTTTTCTCTCAAAAAATCAATAGTTTTGGTAATAGTTACTTCTGACTCTCAATAAAAGGGATACAATACAATTTTTAAAATTAGAAATATTGTTACCTTCTGGTTTTCCTTCTGGTTTACTTAAGTAGTATCAGTTTAATGCAGTTTATTTATCTTAAAAAGCACGATGAAGTATGTCAATTTATCAAAAGCAGAAAGCATCACTAATATTGCCTTAGTGTTCAATAGTGCATTAGTGTTTGAGAGTCTACAGTATGCTAGAGAGTAGTAGCATTTGTTCCCTTCAACATATTCATTAACAACCATCAAAATAAACAAATATAATAATAAAATCCAGATGTCCCCCAAAGAACACAACAGATTCAAAAGCTGAATCCATGCATACACTTCTGAAAAACTTGGAGGCTAGCAGACTTTTAAGCAGTCTGATACTTAGTATCTCTCATTTTATTGGAGGTATTGGCTTTGGATTTTACTTGCTTATCTTTTCTCCAGAAAGATAAAATGCAAACAAACCCTCAACACTAACACAGGAGGCTGTAACTGTTTTTTTTTTTTTTTTTTTTTTTTTTGATGTGGGTTTTTCTTGTTGTTGTTGTCTTTTGTTGGTTTGTTGTTGTTAAGGGGTTTTTTTTGTTCATTTTTGGGGGTATTTTTTTGTAGCCTGTTAGAATTCTAAAATATTTTAGTAATTTTAAACAGCTAAGTCAGCCTGGGTATTTTTCCATCTACTAATCTTGAACTTTAGAGCTATCTGCCTTAGAAGCAGTGATTCTATTTGCTGTATTATGCTTTATGGTCAGATTTCTAAGGGATCTATTAGCCACACTTATAAGTTTACATACATACATACATTAATGTCAAATCAATAACTACAGCTTTCTGTGTAGCTTCTTCAAATAAAACACTTTTTTGTGGTTGCAAAGAGGAGGTGCATATTTTTACAAAATATCTAATATGTTTTTATTTAAGTAATAAAACCTTAAATCAGTTCATATATTCCCACATGTATATATTTTTAGCACACAATTATAAAATTCCCTTTACTATTAGATAATATTTAAGTTATTTTTATGTATTCCAATTGTACTTTGCAATCCTGACCTTTCAAATCCTTAGATTTTAAAGAGGCAGCAGACATAAGGTCTGTATTATTTAAACACTGCAGCCTTTGAGGCATCCATAATACAACGGTGTTACATTCTTTGAGATCAAAAGGCCAGCAGTTCTGGAGTAAGCACATCCCTCGTGGATTAATTAGAATGAAATTACTTATTTGGAACACTATGCCAGAGCTTTGCACTATCCAAGATGCAGTAAAAATTTCATGTGAATGTTCTTTACACTGGAAGAAATGCTGCAGTGGCAAAAGATGTTTTATTTATAGCAATCCTGTCTAGAGAGGAGAGGGAAGAGCTACTGCACATTTTGAAAGCCAATATTTTTACTCTAGCATGTACTTTTCCTTCAGCTACATTACAGCTTTGATGTTTAAAATAGATGAACATCATAGGAAGAATAAAAATGCACTTAGCTATTGTCTTCATAGCCCTCAACTTTGAAATCTGGAAATACCCTTTTTAACAACTATTAGAGACATTTTTACTTTGAACAAAATACCTGAAAATAAAAATGTCTGGGCTTTCTGAAACATACTTCAGAGAACAATGGCATTCTTGAGCATTCATAAATCATCCCCAATCTGGTGAAGGTTGTTGGGAATTGCATCAGACCCAAGTGTACTTATAAACAGGACTGGTAGGTCTGCAGGTTTACATGGAGGCTTCTTGTCTTTATGGCTTGGGTCTGTGTTCCTAATATCCAATCCAGGAGCAGTCCAGCTTAGCCTGTTTTCTAAGAACTTGTTTATGCAACTCAGCAAAGTTCAAGACAAAAAGCAGAACTTGTTCAAACTAATGTACTACTTTATTAGTATTGTCCATGGATGGAACTGCTTCAAATAGCAAACGGGAGCATGGAACTTGAACTGAATAGACCAAAATTAGCTTGCTGGAAATAAGATTTAAAGAAGTATCAGAACAAATGACTCCATTTTGCCATCTTTTAAATTCTCTTCTGCCATGACTTTATTTTTTTGTTTAGAAAGGTTGATTTCTCTGCTGTCTCTTGGACCATATAGCTCCCTGGCCTCTTATCCCACTCAACTCTGGATGGCTACCATCAAGCTGGAATTAGAAACCAGGTGACAAACCTTTCTAGTGAAAGAAGAAAAATACTTGATTTTTTTTTTTTTAATGATAGGAGGGTGCATGGTTTCTCTCTTTAACCATAGGGTCAAGGTTAACCAATCAAAACAGCATCTTGTGACAGGGAGCAGTGCCAAGTGAGGGTCAAAGCAACCTTCACATTAGTGCATATTTGTTATTTATGAACATGGTTGTGCTGATCTAGCCCTCCAGCAGTGAGTTCACTCTGGAGGCCAGAGGCCACATGCCACACCAGGTCACTGACACCAGAGAATACCTTCATAATATTTGAATCTTCTTTCCTTCTATTTAGCAATATTTCTTATAATTTTTTTATTTTACTGAAAGGAAATAATGACTTTACAACAAGCATGCTAGTTTATCCCAAACTCTCTGAAATGGTAGTAACTGTTTAAAGTCTCACATGAGACTTCCTTAGAAGAACACTACAAAACTAAACATTAAGATTAGCTAAAACAAACAAAGATAAGAAAAGTTTAATAGGAAACTGATTTTTAAAAGATCACTGTAGACAGAACCTCTAGTAATATAAATGCATTTTCTCTCGGTATTCTTTGGACCTATTTATTCTATCCAGGCTAACACTCATGAGACAGATCAGATTTCAGGACCAGGGATCCAGTAGGTACATTGAACCCTTGATTAAAAAGTGAACCATTTTGTTAACATAAACCATTACATTAAAGTGGCAAAACACTTTTGATTCCTAAACATCTAATGATTTTATCCCTATCAATGGACTCCATGTAAAAACATTGGCTTTTCTAAAAGCTAAGAGCAAGAGATGGTTGGAGTGAGACTGTACTAAAGACTCTATCTACTGAGACTGGGTGTTTCTACTGATGAACTTAAAGGGTATCCTAAAGCAGATTTTCACAGGTGGGAAGATTGAGGTGACAAATGCAAGGTGGCAACACAATATTCTAAAGGTGACCCTGCTGCTTGAATGGTTGTGCCAGAATCTCTGACAATCTCTATTTCATTTACAAGGATTTAGAAGCTGATGGAGAGAGTGGTTGTACAAGATAGGCTCATATTTCTTAGACTACTCATTTCAAAAATCAGCATGAACCTTGACAATAAAAATTTGCAGGTTCCAGCTGAAATGTGGGTAGACCATTAGATTGAATCATTTTTTATTTGGAAATGAAAAATAAATTTCATTTTGATCAGGTTTGAATCTCTCTTTATATTGAATCATAATGGGGTACCTTAGGTAAACTAAAAGCAGTCCTGGAATTACGGATGACCTTCCAGAACTACAAGCATAGGTTACAGTGAATATGAGAAGAAAATATAATCCATATTACAAAAATTTCAGAAGAGCTGAGTTTCTATAATTTCAGTGTAAAATCAAGAGAGGCCCATATTCTTTCTAAACTCAATTATGCCTATCCCACTGTTCTTTGCAAAACTTTTACCAATTTCTATCACTTTAAACCACTTCTCTCACACCAGCCACTTATCACTTAACCATAAGGATTGCAGTGTTTTTCTTCAGTTTTCTTATACTTGTGAGCATGAACTTTACTATATAAGGTATGTTTTATGTAGCATCAACTTCAGCAGTTTTGACAGAAATCCCAGCAGATTAACTGAGTTATGTAGGAATAAAAATTCCATATAATCATGTAGGATTACTTGAGATGAACAGATTTGGCTTGTTTTGAAGTCCAAATGAACACATTCAACTGTGACTGTACCTTCATCAAACTTTCTTTCATCATCTTCCTCTTGGAAGAACCAACTATTCTATAGTTTTAGTCAAGATTTCTATGTAGATTCTAAGAAAATTTTAATACTTCAGTGAACTATCTACTATCATTATACTTCAAAGGAGGTAAAAAAAATAATTCCAAACTCTGGATCTTCTGATAGTCTAACAACCTCCTGCTGTACAACTGTATGGCCAAACCCATTATTAAAGTCTCTTTGGAAAATT
Source organism: Emberiza elegans (assembly GCA_024865655.1). Lineage (NCBI taxonomy): Eukaryota > Metazoa > Chordata > Aves > Passeriformes > Fringillidae > Emberiza > Emberiza elegans. Next base: position 32,116,325 of record JALJVW010000206.1, read on the forward strand.
ATCTATCAGAAACAGAATTTTTGCAGAAGTTCATCTCAGTATATCATGATCCCTATCATAAAGCCATAAATGTGTTATACCAGCAAAAGTGTCTGGGTGGCCTGTTAAATGTCAAAATGTCATCTGTTTTCTTGGTAATAAAACTAAGAATCCAACCCAGAACTGTTCTCTATAACACACTTAGGAACCAATTCTAATAATTTTATAGGTGCAACAGTTAAAAATATTGAGGTACAACTAAACTTAGAACAAAACTTATTTGTACACAGTTCTCCTGAAACCAAAAAAATTATTAATTTGCTTTATTTAAAGATGTCCTAAGCTTGTTTTAAAGTCAAAAGATATCTTATTTTTCCCCAGTGCTATCCACTGTTCCTCCTCATGAAACAGGACACCTCAGCCTAGGAGTTGCTATTTGGAATTAATACTTTATTTCTATGGAATTTTGATAAGTAGATCCTGAGAGTTATGCAAAGAGGATTTTAAGCCATTGTTTCATGGAGAGCAGTGTAGAAACATCTCAGAAAGTATTAGTGTTGGCACATTCCTGCTGCAGTATGAGAAAGAGGAACTTGTTAATAATCAGAAGTAGTAGAGTCATAACCACAAAAGTTTGACTAAGCCTCGCCTGCTATGCTCCTATCTTAAAAGGAGCTCAAAGTACTTTACAGTCTGATCCATTGTATGGAATGTCTGAGAATTTAACCTTACTCCAGCTGAAACCAGTACAGCACTTGTAAGAATAATTTTTATCTTAAAATTAATTTATGTCAATGAATCATAAGTGCAAGATGTTCCCAACCCAATTGGTTGTCCCAAAACTTATTTAATTTATCTCAGTACTGGTAAATTTGGTAAATTTGGTGTTGTGATATCTTGGAAGAAGAGGATAAAGGAAAAACAGGCCTAAGAAAGCTAGTGGGAGCTCTGGATTGAGGGTGGCTTCAGGGTTTCAAGGAAGAGAACTTTTATTTTTTCCCTCAATTATTAGAATAATTTCTTCTCAGGATTCATTATTCCTCATTATTTTCCTTAAATCTATCTCCTTTTTCACAAAGCAGTATTTGTTGTCACCTCTTCCAATTAATGTGCAAGAACAACCTGCCAATCCTCTTTTCTGTCTATCATTTTGTTAGAGAGAAGGGACAAGATAAAAAAACGGAAGAGAGAGCACTCTGGCATATTCTCTTGCTAACAGGTTAAGTAAAAATCTGGTTATGTGGCAGATTACAGGAGAATTAAAGTCAGCTTTTGTACACATAAGCAAAAGCTGCCATGCCCTCTTGTCTTCTCTGTACTGCTGGATTGATGTTTGTGCATAAATAATCACAGTTTAGCAAGTGACTGATGAGTGAGACTCATAATTTAATGGATGTTGCTTCTGTTTGAGTGAAAGAAAAGTGGTACCTCAGGATAACTTGATTCAGCTGCTGCTGCTTTTGACTAACAAGCTCTGGGGTGAAGGAGAATGAACAGCCATAGATGGCTTGGGGTGGGTGCAAACATTTGTTTTACCACTATTCTCATTTTTGTACAGTAAGTGAAATAAATACAGTGGCAAATAACATTTTTTTTTCTAGAATAACTACATGCCTACTACTGGCTATATTGTACTGACAATGTTATCAAGGCATCCCTTTCATAAGCAGAACTGGGACATTTTTTAGTACAGTATAACTAGAATAAGAATTTTTGCAAAGGATCTCCATGTAAGGAAGAAATCTGCTTTATGCTGCTAAGTAGCCCCTCTAGCATACTGACATCCCAGCCTCTAACCAGTGTACTAGGCTGTCATATTCAAACATGGAGTTTTTTATCTCTATTCAGGGCTTTGCAAAGGAGTAGAATTGCAGTAGAGCCATACTGACACCAGGAGGTTATCAGCATTACTGGTCAAAGGTGGATGAACATAAAAGTTTTAAAACATCTCAGAAAAACTCTTTTTAAAGTTCAATCAGTAAACAAAAATGGACATAAATCCTCCCACCCCCCACAAATGTCAATTTTCAGTGCATTTTTTTAATGTTCTATTTTCAGGATAGATATCCTCTTGTCCTTGGGGATTTCGGGCTTTTCAGCTAACCCTGCATACCACACAATCCTGAGAATGAGGACTTTCCTATGATAGACACAATAAAGTGCAAAGGTATTAGCAGAAAAATCTTTGCAGGAATAAATATGAGGATCCATTCAAACAAAGGAAAGGTGCATGTATGAAATTCCAAATAATAAAATATTACAGAGAGGTGATTCTCCTCGATTCCAGTGTTTTTCTTTCTCCTGTTTATTAAGAGGTGCTGCAATGGCTAACTTTTAGCACATCTGTTGAGCCATTGTTTCAGCTGCTCCCTCTTGCAAAAGCAGAAGAGATCAGTTTGAAACGATTATAAAATTTGAGTTCTGTGTCACTACAAATGAGTTTTGGAAAGGGAGATTACAGAGCACAAGGCTCTGTGGTGCACACTATCCAAAGTCAGCCCTACAGAAAATACATGGCATTTGTAGAGGCAACTAGATAACACTTCAGACCCCTGGAAGACTGAAGCAGCAACAATCAATCAAGAAAACGAGAATAGGAAATGAAGTGTACACATTTGTGAGATGGATAGAAACCTTTGGAACTTAGGGGAAATTTTACATCTCCTCTTAAATTTGAGCTTGAACACAACCAAAATATCAGTAAATCATCCTGGATTTCTTTGTTTAGAATCGTAAGTGTGAGGCCATGATATTTTCTTTAATATCATGTCAATCTAACCGTGTCATGATCAGTGATAATCTGGGCAGTGATTCTTAATGCTTAAGCAGCAGAGAAGATGAAAATATGAATTTCAGGTCATAAAGCTTTATCTCAACTAACCAAATTAGCAGGATAAATAAAAAAATATTTATTAATATTACAGCTGTTGGCTGGTAGAGGTTACTGGACTTAGTGATAAGGCCAAATATTGGTGTGATGCATGAAATCCAACTCTAAGTTGATTAATGTGTGATACAGGTCTTCAAGTACTTTCTCCATAATGACTTGGTTGTGTCTTTGAATGCTGTTTTGTAAAAATACGATACCTTCTTTGGTGTTGCTCACTACAAAGCGTTTTTAGGCATTATGACCCCATTCTTTTAGATGCATAAATTGAAATGGCTCTGTCACCTGGAGTTAAATTAGGGACCACAACTGAATGTCAAGCAGATTTTTTGGTTTCTATAGGGAATAAATATGAACTATTAGTACCTGTCAAATACATGGAAGCGAGAGAAGGGCCAGACAATATACAAACTCTTATTTCACTGAAATGTGGTACTTTTTTGGAGGGGTTACCACTGCTGAAGTGCAGACTGTGCAATTATTCCAGCACGGCATTATTTCAGAGCATTTCCGCTTCATAACAATTTAACCCGGGGATTTAATTCCAAGCGCTAGCCCGAACCCTTCCCCTGCATTGCCACTAGGTGGGGAGGTCGGCTAACAGTTGGGAGAGATCTGTGCCTTTCCCGGCCTGGGGAGACCCAGGATCCATGCCCAGGGCCGGTGAGCGGGAATGGGATCCGCGGGGGTGGGGCTGGTTAACCCCACTCTGCACAGGGACCCAGTGCGAACCTGCTGCTTGAGTGGGCTTAAGCGGTGCAAAGGTACTCCAGCTTCAAGTTAGTTCTGCCCTTTTGCCTGATGAGTTGTGAGATTTTAAACTTCTTGCATGAAAATAATCACGATTTAGATTCTCGTAAAAAAAAAAAAAAAGGAGATTTGAAGTAAGATTACTTTTCCCTTCCAGTGAAATCTCTCTTACATTTAAAATCTCTACTGTAGGATTCCTCTCCAGATTTTCTCTCATTAAAAAAAAATTACCAATAAACCAGTAGAAGAGTGGGATAATTCTACATACAAAAATAAATGCCTGATCTAAAATGTGTAATCTTTATCATTTTTAGAGACAACCAAACCTTCAATTATTCTCTTCATCCTCACTCCTCCATCCATCCTTATACTTTTGCTTGTCAAAAAGACATTAGATACCACATTTCCATTTCACATTCCCAATAATGATCCCCATGCTTAATGAAATAAATATTTATTTTCATTTTAAATTATAAATATAATGAGTATCTACACTTAAATATTTGACTACACTTAGAACAAAAATTGGAAAAACATAACACTGTTTAATAGGAAAAATTTTGAAAATTCAAGTTTGGCTTTTCAAGTGACCTGTAATGTCATAAATGTATTGGCTAATAGCCAGAAATATGTTCTGCTAATAGAAATATTTATATGACTGGGCAAACTGTGGCACAAAACATAAAATGATGATTTTTTTTTGCCTGAAAGATTAATCTTATAAAATGTAAAAACTTTGCAAGCAAAAAAAAACAATGTAGCAAAACATCTGTATTTTGAGAATATGTTTTTTTAATATCTCCTTCTAAGATATAGTTTGCTGTACTTATTTGTCAAACTCACAAGACAAAATCCTAATTGTAAACCTTAATTTTCTCTCCTGTCTTAATTCATCCCATTATATATATGTGTAGTGTCTTTTCCCATCTCACGTAAAAAAGGTACAACTTGTTTTCAAAGCCAGACTGCAGTTCTCTGTCAGAGAACAGCACAGTGGCATCTAATGTACAAAGTGCTGTGAGAATCAAGGGAAGAGGCGTGTCAATGTGATCTGGGTGCTTTTGTTTACTTGCTCAGCTTGTGTTTTATTGATGTAAAAAGTGAATCAAAAAGAAAAAAAAACCACATTGCTGGGTTTTGGAGTTTTTATTGGCCAAAAAATCCATCATCAATAAACAGGGATCTACAGGGATTTTACAGGGATTTTTATTTATTTAAAATATAGTAATTTTCAAATTCATTAAATAATATACTCTCTGACTAGATATAAAGCTGACTGAAAAGAATCAAAAAATATCAGAGAAAGAAGCAAAACCAAATTCAAAACATGTAAACTATTGGGAGAGAAAGGGAAAGCATGAGCTGGGAAAAGCACTATGTGTTATGGTCTGGTTGACAAGGTGGTTATTGGTCAAAAGTTGGACGTGATGTTGTTGAAGGTCTTTTCCAACCTAAATGATTCTGTGGTTCTGTGATCTCTAGTAAGAAGGAAGTGAACTGTGGTAAATCTCATATTATATAAATACACAGTGTGATTTTATTTTTTTAAATTTATCTTTTTAATTTTTGAAGTTGTTTTCTATCAAAAACGCAGAGACAGAAATACATTTCACTGCTGCTGCTGTTAGTTTAAAGAATAAATGCAGCAAAGTGTTTCTGGTCCTAATGCTGTGGTAGACAGCTGTAAAGGCTGTCAAACTTTGTGATAGGGAAAGCTATCTAGCCCTGACTGAAATTCAACCAAAGTGATTTGGATAAAATTTGGATAAAAATCAGGCAAAATCCTTTTCCAAGTGTCAGGCATCTCTTCTCAAAAGCAACCTTCCCATCGAATGCGGCTTCCCAAATTTACCTGGGCATATCTAAATGAAATGATTTTAAATCTGAGTGACACTTGTGTGCTATGGTGAACAGACACTCATATATCTTACAGATGACCACTTGCTTGAATTGGTGTCTGTACATTTTATAAGTGTAAAGAAATTTTTCTCAAGTGCTAAATTCCATTGTGTATAACTTTCAGGAAAACTTCATATTGTTGATGGCAGATTGGAAATGGAATTCTGTGCTGTGCATTTCTGTGCTGAAAGCAAATGAGCAAACAAAATACTCCTCACAGTTCTGAACCCATATTGATAAATTATTCTAAAATGAGGAGAATTTAGATAATGTAACTGCAAATTTTCAGATTTCGGAAGGGAGGGGTAAAATGTTACATCCACTTTATTTCTTTAGTCTATTTTTTTCTCATCTTACATGACTTAAACACTGTGTTTTATATAGATTTCTTAGGTCCAAATGAAAGAAATATCCTTTAGCTTGTCTTCCTTTGAATCAACTGAGCTATATGCAGGATTTAGATCTCCAGCATTTCTATAGCATGATACTGGATATCATATCCTTGCTCCCAAGAACATTTGCAGCCACTGGGTGGAGAACTTGTCTAACAAAATATCTCATTATGACAGAGTGAAAATCAATCCAACTTCACTTTGCTGGCTGGGCAAATTTGTCTAATACAGGTCATATATTAGGCTCTTCTTTTTCAGTGGTCAACGTGGTTCAATTTCCAGCTAGGACATAATTTGCACAATAACCTGAAGTTGAAATTAATACTCAGAAACAAGCTGTACTAGGCTTAAGAAAAATCCATTAAGCTGTCTGCATTAGAGGAAGAAGCTGACCAATGGAGTTGAAGCACATTTGTTATACTGTAAGAAGAAAGTTTCAGACAAATATCACAGGAACCAGGATGACACTCCAATAAGGGAACTTTAGGTTTAATCTCAACTGCAAATAAGAATATTATTGCAATGATTTATTTGTAGTACTATCTTGTCTAAAGGAATCAGATGAGATCAGAGCCCCACTATGCTAAACACTCTGCTCTTGTCTCCAGCAGAAGACTGTACTTTCCCAGTGGAGTTTGTGTTTGAATAGATAAAAGTAACCATTATTTGGAAGGCCAAAGAAGAAAGCAAAGTGCTCCAAAATCACAGAGCTGATAAGGGACAAAGCTAAGGACAGGATCCAGGTTTCTGAGCTTTGGTCTTGTCTTCTTTATAGAATCATAGAGTGGTTTGGATTAGAAGTGACCCTAAACATCATCTGGTTCCCCACCCCGTACTGTGAGCAGGGTCAAGTTTCACTGGACCAGGTTGCTCAAAGCCCCATCCTTCCTGGCCTGGAACAGTTCCAGGGATGGGGCATTCACAACTGCTCTGAGCAATCTGTTTCAGTGCCTTGATGCCCTCTTAGTGAAGAGTTTCTTGCTATTATCAAATCTAAGCCACTCTCTCTCAGTTTGAAGCCATTCCCCCTTGTCCTGTGTGGCCTTGTATTCTTGTTTCTCCCAGCCTCCATGATGCTATGACTATACAGGGTCACTTTGTTAAATGAAAGTTCTAAAAGCAGCATGAAGTGTTTTAACATCTGATACAATACAGAGGTTTTGTGAAACAGGGAGATCTGTGGGGTTCTGGTGGACCCTGTTAAGAACAAGAAAGCTTGAAAATTATTACTTTTAAAATAGGTGAAGTGAAACTCTCTGGATTTTAGTTAAAATTATCTCCTGTATATTTCTATCACAAAAATCTTTGTCTCTTTGTCACAAAATATCCCGTATCATTGAATAGACAAAATTATTAGTAATATTCAGATTTTGCTATTTATATACCTTGATTTAGAAAGATGGAAATTATTCTGGGATAGATTGCACCAGCTTTACTCCGATTTAACAGTAACTTCTGTTGCAAATCATCTCAGTGGTAAACACAAGCAAAGTACTATAGGAAAAATTTAGTCCTGGTAATAGTAGTGGCAAAAAAAACTTTGAATGGAGTTTGAAGAGCAGCAAATTTCATCATTCATTATGGATAACATGAACTGACTTCATGTGGGTGCCTAAGCAATATCTTTTGACATGCTTGTATATGTGAATGCTCCAAAACCAGCACTACCCAATTCACCATTTACTTGCTACCCCTCTTGCTGGACAAAGTTCCTGTTCCTAATGATTATTCAAACAAGGAGTTTGTGTCAGTAGCAAATAGACTGAATATTCAAACTATTCTGTGTCTGAATAAACCAACAAAAAATCCTAATTGGTTCAGATCAAATAAAGGCGTTTCTGTTTTTGCTCATTCAAACCAAAACTAAATTATTTCATGTTGTGCTAACCATGGTATTTGTATTAGGATAACCAAAGAGAAAAACATAGTTACAGATATGATGTATTACTGATGGAAATAATGTTGCCCTTTTACCTAACAGTCTAGGGAGATTAAACTAATTTTCCCAGAAGCTTGAAACCCAAATTCTTCTTTTTTCTGAGAGAAGTATCCTATGTACTGTGCTGTATAGACCCATTTAATATGGCATTCTCTCACATATGAGTGAGAGTTCCCAAACAGATATTTAAATATTCTCTGTTCCTAGTATAAAATATATATATTTAATATCCAGTGGCCAGAATACTGATCTGAGCCTCGGGAGAGCTGTTGTCCTTTCATTGCCCTATGAATTGGAATAGCTCAGGAAAACTCCTGATAGGGCATTTAGAGCTCTGTCTTCCACCAAGTGGATTTAAATTTGGAGTTTCCCCAAGAAACTGAGGTCTGCTGAAAACTGTTAGTAGATGAGGGCTGTCTTGGAGAAGCAAGATAGAAATAAGTCTCTTCCCACTGTCATCTCAATATATTCCCTAGGACTTTAAGTTATGCAATTATAGAGAGATTCTGCCTGCTAAAAATGCAGAAAAAGTGGTCATAAACTTTCATTACAGAATTAAAGAGAATAGGTCTGGAGTCATGAGAGTCCAGAGTCATGAGTTTAAGTATTCTACCACATCCTTTTACCCCACTAACAGAACAAAAGCTGATATTCCCATGTTTTCCTTGCTGAACTTAAGTTAGCATATCCTGCCTTTCATGCACAAGGACCTTTACTTTAAGTTTCCTGACTTACACAAGTAAGGAGTAAGTGGAAGTAGGGAAGAAGAATGCAGGGAGAATTTTCACTAATGGTTCTCCAAAATAAATTTTGGAGGAATTTACCTTTTTCTGTGGAAAACCATGAGGAAGAATACCAAGCTTAGTGTTCTGAGCTGGGCAGTAAGAATGCTGCCCATATTTGCAAGTACTCACACCTGACTTGGGTGCTGAACCAAAGCTAACGACAAGAGAGCTGTGGCCCCTTTCAAATCTGTATATTGTTATTAGCTCCACTGTGGAATGATTTTTTTTCCAGCTTGTATATTGGACTGTGCAGAAGAAAGAAATGTAATCAACTCCTGGCTTTCTGTGCATGTTCAAACACGTTCCCCCTTTCCCTCCCCGATATATAGTTGTCACAGTGTAAACATTCTGCTAAATATTTCCTCCACCTGCTTCAAACAATTAAGGAATCATCTCTTAACAGGAAAAATAAATGTACCAAATGTCACAATGCCTCAGGGGGATCGAAAATTATAAAACAAATGTTGTAACATTCTATTTTTGATCCAAAGGTAAACAAAAGAAATGATGTGTGCACATGTGTATACACACAGATTCATTCTATTGGTCATGTAATCCATCACTGAGGCTGTTGGTTAAGGGATAAATTACAGTTCCAACATATTTTCCAAACATTTAAACCTTTCTCATAAAATTATTTTGGGCTGAAAAATATCTCCTGCTCATTCTCAAGCCAGGTCTCGGAAGTGAATTTTCTTGGAAGGGTTCATAAAAAAATATGTTCAGTGGTTTTATTTTCACATAATAACTTTGAAATACATTAGTTGACATTTTCCAGATGCACTTTTGTGCTCAGGAGCTCGAAAGAAGCCCTTATTCAGGAGATGGAATAAGTGACAAAAAAGAGATGAGAAATTTTTACCTTTAACCCTTCACACTGTTATATGAGAAAAACAATTTTGTTCTAACAGAAACACTCTAATATTTTTTGAAGCATAAACCTGCCAGTTCATATTGTCTCTTTTTGTTAGGGCTAAATTCTGCAAGAAAGTGTAGATCATTTCTTTCTAGTAAAGAATATACTTTCTTCTTCAGGAAATTAGGTTCAGACTAACTAGGCCTTTCACTGGCGCAATGCATAGGAGGTGGTTCAAAGAGGAAAGGAAAGAAATGCCTCAGTGTTTTCCCATCAGAGCTTCCAGGAAGTGATCTTTTGAATTAGAGATGAAACAGTAGATTTGTGGAGAGCTCAAGCTCTGGATCGTGTGTGTGGGTGTCTAAGGAATTCAGATTGGTATTTAGAGATTTAGAAAACTTCTGGAGGCCAAATAAAAAGAGGGCTAGCTCTGAGCAATCCTCAGAACCTTATGCACAGTGGAAATTTGTTACTATGTTTTCTCATAATCAACCTGCTCATTTATTAGACATGTATATTGCTTTGTGATATTACGCTCTTAGCTGTTTAGAGGGGAACCTGTGTATGTTCTCACTGCTTCCTTGGTGCCTACTTTTGTGTCCAGGCTTCACACTACCAGCTAGCCTTGGGACAGAAAGAAATAATCCATAACAATCTCTGCGTGGATATCTCAAGCTAATATCAGCATGAAAAAACTGACAAATCATTTGACTTATAAGCTTCAGTTAATTTCTAGATTCATTGTGATTTTGTCAGGCACTTAGAATACACTTGAATTAGCTTTGCAAGGGTTAATGCAAGCACTTGAAACATCTTTTGGAGTACTGACCTGCACCAACCTCCATAATGCTGTGGCTACACTGCTGCTCATGGTCCTAATGTGACAGAAAGAGCTAGCTCAGGGAATTCTATGCTCCAGTGCAGTCTGTGCCCTGGACATGTACTGCCTGCTTCTAAAATAAGTGTAAGAGGAATTGCAGGGATTTTGTGAGGACAAATATATGAATGATTATAGGAGCCACAGTTATGCTGAGCCGTAGTATAGGAGATGCAGTCCTGCAGAATAAGAGTGTACAATATTGTTGATGCAGTGGCCTTCCTTTTTGGTGCTGCTCCTGCCTAATAGCATTTAAGCTGCTGACATTTGAATCAATAACTAGTTATCCCTTTTCAGAAAGGAGATCATTCGATAATGGAAATGACAATGAAAGCAAAGGTGGACTCATCTGGCAAAACAAAGGCATTGTTTTCAGTGGCCTCAGCAGAGTCCTCAGTTTCTGCTTTCAACGTTTCTGTTCCTGTTGTCAAAAAGACAGTTAGCCTTTTCCTGGGTGCTTTTCTGAAACACTGACAGGACTTTTCAGATGTTAGACTTGATTATTTTATCCGCTCAGAGGACTTTATCAATCTGTCTTATTTTCATGAAGAAGGTAAGTAAATTAAAAGTTGATAACATGTAGATTTCTCTACCAAAGAGCATGTCCCTGATGCCATATGGTGGACTCCAACACGTAATGATTTTGAATCTATATGTTTAAGAATGAGACCAAAAAAGGGAAAAATAACCACTGGATTTAAAAGTGTCCAGTCAAAAGTTCATGCACCCCCAGCTTTGTAAGGTAACCTCCCATTGAAATCAATGAAAGTCTCCCTCTGGCTGCATGGAGCTTGTACAGAGTCCATGTGAATCATATGCTCATTTCTGTGTTTGCAGTTTGAGTTAAACCTAGGGCCATAGACATTTCCAAAAGGGCAGGAAGGAACTGTTGACAATGGAAAAAAAATTGCAAAGATTGGTGCAAGTGAAAGCTTGTTTCTATTGAAGCCAGTTAGGAAGGGGAGCAGAACAATGTAGTGAAATAAATGGAGATTTCTTTGTGAACTTTACAGCAGTATCAGGTTGCAGCAAAACTTAAAAGTACTTTTTCTGGAGTTTGTTGGCACAGCATCAGATTTTGAATACAGAGTGCTAGAGAGGATGGAAAAACTTTAGTGTCATGATATTTTAGGATGTATTACTACATGCACTTCAGCCTCTTCCTCACAGGTTTGGCTCATTTTTCTGAAGCTTTAAATAGCTAAAAAATGGCTTTCCCATGTTGCCTTGATATTCTATTATATTCTGTTCTTTCTTTCTGGCATGTATGATATAGTGTAATGACATCACATCCATTAAATCTGTCTCTCTTGCTTTCAGATACTTGTTTAAGGTTAACTGAGGCACACGGGTTCTATTTCATGTGTTTGATGCTATTGAAACTGCAGAGCTCTAATTCATAATACCTTTAAAACAATGAAAGAATAACCTGCAAATGGGTCACTGAAGTTGATACAGGGCTTCTGCACTAACAGTGCCATATATTTTCTATGATCGAAACACTTTTCATTTCCTGAACTCTTCATATTGCCAGGAAATATAATCCATATTTTGTTTTCTTTTTTTATAAGGGCTGATAATTTGATAATAGTGATATTAAATTTAATATTAATACCCTCTTAACTACCTGAGAAGTGACACCTACAGTACTTCTCATCATGAATCTTTTGTTAAGCAGTTGTTGAGCTGGGATGAATATATGAATATATATACATATATGTATATATACATACATATATGTACACACAAAAAATGATAATCCCAGAAATACAACAATATGATAAGACTGATTAAGTCTAAAATTGTCATAAAATTAATTGTTTTTTCCCATATCTCTATTTATGGAGTAACCAAAATTTGAAAATTACAACATTGTCTCTCTAACAGGTCCACAGAGAATAAATCAACTCTTGATACAATATGCTATTACACATATTAGACTTAATTTGAAAATTGCAGATGAAGATCATATCATTTACAAGCTTCAGACTGGTAAATGTACTGGGTAAACAGTGAGATTGAGATGGTTCCTTTCCAAGCTGTTTTCTTGGAAATTTTGTACTCACCTATTAGACTGGATAGTTCCCTAGACCAAAGCTTTTCTCTTGCATGCAAGGAAAATAGAGGTAATAAATTTTGACATCTGGAGACGCAAAGCAGTTTTGTCTTTTTGTACTGTTTCAGTTTGGGGTAGGAGCACAGCAAGAAAAGGAGGTATTTGTGAATTTTTGATTAATTTTTTCTTCTTTCCCCCCAAAATTAGCAAGAAATTAGATTTTTTCCAAAATTTTACACAATTACACTTTTTTTGTCAAAGAATTTTCATTTTAATTGCAGAATCATACATTTCAAATGATTTTCTTATTGAAAAGTAGACCCAAAATATATTTATTTAATAAAGATCCTTCAATATCCAGCCTTTTTTTTCTTCATGCTTTAGCCCTGATTGTAATTTTCTTCTTTTTCCCTCCATTTTGCTGGTTAAATAAAATTAATAGCCCACACAGTGGGAATGAAATTGAAATTAAAAATACTATCTATTTTAAAAGCATTTAAAATCCTTCAAAAACATAGAAAAAACATAATTTAATGAAAAATATACAAGACATTGTTGTGGGTTTTTGTTCCCAGACAACTTTTTTCTCCAGAAATGGGCATGAATCATGGTAAGTTTTTTAATAGTAGTAATCAGAAGGCTTTGCAACTGAAACCAGTCAAATTACGGCTTCTAAATGTAGACTTTTTTTTTTGTTAAATGTTTAGTATAGCCATTCGGGGAAACATAATGTTGTTTGCTGCTAACTAGCACAGATTGAAAGTATTTTTCAGTCTCGATGTTGAGTTGTCTGAGAACCTCTGTTTATATTGCATCCTATTTATGCAAGAAAATGAACTTCATTTTGAAGCTAGTATCTTTGAAATAGAGGATAATTTGCACTGCATGGATTCTGTCTGCAATATCAGCTAAGTTTGCAGAGAAAACTAGTGGTAAAACCAGCAATGTTCAAACAATTTCACACAGCCATATCTTTATTCTATACTGGCAGATCTCTATGGATTAGAGTTGTGACAATTTACTTAAATGTTACAGCAGTGTAAGTCCTAATAGCTCTTATTTACTAATTTTATATGTTACATTCCTAAATCCAGTGACTAACATGTTTTTTTCAGAAACGTCGTTTGTGACTGCTTGCTGCTTTTTAATTTCTGCTAAAAATTATGACACAAGAATCACATTCAAGAAATTGGTCCTAAAATACTATTACAAAATTCTTTGTCTGGTAAACTTCCCAAGAGATTGAACTCCTCTCAGTCCTAGTGAATGAGATTTGCTTTGTGATTCTTGAAACAAACCCTAGGTTGAAGACAAGCTTATGAGGCTTTGGCTGATCTAGTGTGACATTGTATTTGTCTGAACGGTGTTTTTGTTAAAGGAGCACAAACTCCACCAGCCTGGGAATGAGTGTGCACTACAGAAAAGCAGACTTCCATGCTTTGGAGTACAGTACACAGGTATCAACATCAGGTTCACATCTGGCCATCTATACTGAAAATGTCATACAAATGTCATATAAATGTGATATGCTTAAAAGGTAGAATTTCTGAATGGAAAAGTGGAATCTAAAAGAAGTTCTAGTACTTCAGGGATGCACAGCAACATCATTATTTTCATTATTTTCCAGAAAGGATTTAGTGTTTTCACAGAACATTCTTTCTTATAATGCTAGAGTATTGCACAACGGAGACTGCTCTTTCTTGCATTTTAACAGATTTGCAATGGATTTAAGTACAGCAGTGTATTAAATGGAGATGGGATACAGGCTTAGGCAATACCCAGAAAGTTTAACTTTAACTATTAGCATTCTCTTTGGCACAGCTTTCAACCAGATTTTCTAATACTTTCATTGTCAAGAATGGTTTGGGAGATAGTTGGACTGAAGATGGATCTAGTAAACAGTTTGTATAATAGTTTTGGAAGAGAAAAGAATTTAGCTGTATTATGTTATTAACCACTAGGTTCTGTACCTTTAGTTATTTGTTGAGCTTATGAACAAATAAAGTTTTAAACCTGCGTCTTCTAAATATTTGAAAAATATTCTATCTGTGGGCTATTCTTTCTTTTGCTTGTGATTGCTCCATACAGGAGGTTTTCTGTGTTTTTATAGTTCTAAATCTTCTATCATTTACTTTTGAAATTAATCAAGTCTCTGAATAATCATATCTTAGTCAATGTGGGTGTAGGGTTTTGTCTGAACAGCATTTAACAGGATTCAATGAATAGCCTTTGAAGTCCTTGGGACACTTTTTTTTTCTTATTTTTATGGTTTAAATTTATTTGGTATATTTTCTAACAATTCCAGCTCATGCCTGAGAATACAGGTGCTCTCTAAGCCTGAAAATACATTCCTCACTATTCACTCTTGCTCTTGAGTATTTCCGATGCAACCAGATTGAAATGTGCTTCTGATATTCTGAGTGTCCTGGCTTCCTAACATTTTTTTAAAGGGTCATTCACTTTACTGAGAGTTTTCAACTGAATGAAAAATTGACTGTATTTGATTTTTGCATTCTCACATACTAAAAGCAGAGTGAAGTACAAAATTATCTTCTTTGAACTTAAAAATTACCATGTCAAGATTGAATTACAGACACGATGAAGAGATGCATCTCATCCAAATGAAGCATGTATGTGCCAGTTAATACTAGTGTGCCAACAAGAAGCCAAGGTTTCCAGAAATCCTCAGCATCTAAGTCTTGATGATTTTCAAGACATGGTTATCTCCTGTCTAGTGTTATACTGACATAGTATTTTTAAGAGTTGATATCCTCCCCCCTTAATGGGGGCAGGTGGATGAATTAATTTGGAAATGTAGTTCACTACATACTAGAAGGACAATGGGAGATCAGATGTTTTTAAATGCAGGTGTATTTGTTAGATCCCTGGAATAGCAGAAACCTCTTTAATTTGTGTATATTTCAAACGTCTGTTTTGCAGAAAGATTGTGGTGCTCTCAAAAGGCCTGGTATTACATTCAAAACTACAGGTGAAAAACCATGATTCCAATTAGCTATCATCAGTGGCCTCATTTGTCACCAATTATTTAGCTTCATAAATCCTTGAGGATTTTGCAAGTAAAGCTCATGAAGCTTTGAAACTGGCTTTTTTTTGTTGTTGTTGGTTATTTTTTTTTTAATCTGATTATTCACAGCTTGCTAATTTGTAATTGGACTTTTACAACTCAAAAACCTCTAGATTTCAGAAAAACTAATTTATCTTTTCTTGGTTTAATTGTGGTATTCACACTCAAAACTGTGGAGTGAGATTGCTTCTAGTGGGTTGTATGCAGTGTTCTGGAACTAATAAAATATATTATTGATTGCTTAATGAAAAGCACCATGTTCATACAAATTTACTGTGGCTGAGGGTAGATACAACAGCTACCTCTTATTCTGTTTAGAGGATCACCTGCCATTTTACTTGGGTGTATTTCTGCATATCAAGTGTGCTTTTAAATTAAGTTACGGTTGCCTACAGGGCACTATATTGGGTGGCTCCATTAAGGTGCCCTTATACTTTTCCTTCCATGCAGTGCTACCCGTTGCTTTTAATTTAGCTTAAGATCATCAAAATTAATTATGATAGAGTGTATTAAAAGTTGAAATAGCAAATCAAGGAGTTTTATTAAGTGCCCTTTAGAGTTCCTTGTGTTTTTAGTGGTTTTAGCTTTTTATTTGCTCATCACAGTCTGATTCATCATGATTACTTTGAAAAAGATCAGTAAAGCAGAACAAAAATGTCTGACGATGGTTGTAATAACTACAACTCTCATTTCCTAGCTGGTTTGATATCCCTGCTAGTAAAAAAAAAGTGTAACTCTTCTAGTGGTGCAGGTGACTGCTTGTAGGTACCCTTCCCCTGTGCAGATGTTTGCTCTGTGCACTTGGCAGCAGAGCAGTGGCTATATCTTAGGCATATGAAAATGCTGCTGTCCCCTACATCATCCTAATGGCAAAAATTCCAGTGTCAGTGGCAAATACCAGCAACTGTCTCTGCACTGTGAAAAGTCTTGTGGTGGGGAATGGTCTCCCCCACCACCTGCTGGACATGACGCAGTGTGCCTGCTGCACTGAGTGCCCAGGGCTGGATTTATTGTAGTTTTTTGATGCAGGTTTTTTTTTTTATGTAGTTTTTTTTTTTTTTTTTTTTTTTTTTTTTTGCTGTGGACAGGTGAACACCTATCCAGTGGTCCCCTGGGGTGAGTTTGTTTCAGTACTGTGTTGGTTGCTGTCCCAGGGCATAGACCTTGTGAGATTCCTCTAGACACAAGCTCCTCCTGGGATGCTAACCTACTTGGTGCCCAAGTGAATCATTAATTCTGTCATTCTAGTTCACACCTAATAAACCTTTGGCTTCCTGTGAAAGTAGAGCAACTTTCTTCTCACAAATGCTTGAGGTTGTTCAGTCCTCTGCATCTGCTGCATCTCTGTTAGTGTTTTACCACCTCGCTGCTCAAGCTGGAAGGACTCAGGGACAGTTGGAGAATAAGGCCTGGCATTCATTAGTGACATTGAATATACAAAGTTCCCCACATAAGAGATTGTAATATCCATGGTGAATTCCAGATCTAATGACATAATTAACAATATGATCTCAGACAGATAAACCATCTACAAAACTCAACCTGGAAAAGATCCTGCATGTGGTTCAGCAAACTATCATGTATTCATTTTTCTAATGTTATAAAGGCATGGATTTTTAAGTGAAAAGACATTATAGTCATCTATAATCATCTTCAGCCTTAACATATCCCCATTACATTACCCCAGGTAGTACATTCAAAACATGTACAGTACCCATTGATATGTAGATGGACATACTGTTTTTAACCACAGCCTACTTTCAGAGGTTTGACAGTTTTATGACCAACAGAAAAACCCGATACCTGTACTTAAGCACCCCACTGAAGTAAAATACCTAACAATCTCTGCCAAACACTGCAGTACTCAAACACATGTCCTAAATAGACTCGGGTCAAACCAGCATCTCATTTCTGGACATACTTACTGCCTGTTCAGGTTATCTATACCAGGTCATCTATGAGTTTTACTCCTCAGGGGGACTCACCACTGCATGCTAGACCCCATATGCACTAGCTTCAAACCATTGATTCCCTCTCAACTCATAGCACATCTTGCTCCTTTGTATTTCTGGCTCACATATCAAGGCCAACATACTACAAATCAACAAGTGTCATCTATTAATTTATTAAATCAACCACAATTCCTTTGGGGTAAAAGAGGGCAACAAAAATAATTTCATGTGATGATACAATTGTATCAATTGTAATTGTAATATCTTTTTTTGCAAAACTTAGTTCTCCTCAGTGTTTCAAATCCTCCCTTTTTTCTAGTCAAATTTTGTTTAGATTCACTTCTGTTCATGTTATAGCTTTTCCTGTTAGATGAAACTTCAACTAATTATCAGAAATATTATTTTATATATAATGAGCATGTTATCTCCAGGTCATTTGTCAAATCAACCTAATAGGCTGTGTTTTTTCTGTCTTTCACACAGTGAGGTATATTTTGAAGATCGCACCATTACATCTTTCCAGAACCCTTTCCAATTCCTTCGAATACTTTTAGAATTATAGATATTAATTCTGGACACAGAATTCCACTAATGGTGTCATTAATGCTTTCTTACCACTTTTATCATGTTCCCTTGCTTGCAAATCAATTAAGGATCATGTTAGCTCACTGAAGGAAATCAGGTTCAACTGCTCATCTACCATTATAGTCATTTGTTATCAATCTGGAGACAGAATCATTGCTCTTTACAATAGCTTTTCTCATCTTACAAATAGTCCTTGTTTCTAGATAGAAGTCCTTGCACTTGGCTGCAATAAAACCTATGTTTAGATCTGAACTGACCTCTGCAAGCGGTCCAAGTCACCCTGTACAACTGACCTGTTCTCTCTATTATTTACTATTCCACCAATAGGTCATATCCAGTTCCCTGATTAATTGAAAGTAAAAGGAAATAGATTTTTTTTTCTGTATAAATTAGTTTAATGCATGAGGCCATGACCCAAAGCCCATTAGACTCACTGAAAGAATTTCTATTGAATTTGGGTAGCTTTAGGTTCTGAGTCAGTTGTAGTTTTGCTGTTTTAGAAATTGTTCTGATTCCAGGATAGAGTAGAATATATTATAAGCTTTCCTGACAGCTACAGAATTGATTTTTCTTAGTTTGGTCTTTATTAGTTTGGTTTTATTTTTTTAAATTATTTTAGTTTAGTTTAGTTTATCTTCCCAGCAAATACAAACTGAACAATCTAGGCAGAATGGGACCAAAATCTGGCTTCAGGGCCCACACTGGAATTAAAAAGAATTTTCAGTAGCTTAAGAAGCTAAAAGTCTATTCATCCAGTTTCTAGAATTATCCATATGCATGGGCTGAATATGTTCTGTATTTTCTTAAAGCGTAAATATGTTTGTTCAATTATTTTTCCTCAATGACACTAGAGTTGCCTGATTTGATAATCCTGAGTCAAAATTCAGGGAGGTTGTCAATGTTCTGGGAAACTACAAAATTTCATATTTTCATTCAAATGTGGGACATGCTTTTTAAAACACTGAATAATCTTCTTTCATATTTTATAAACTTAAAACATTGAATAATGCAAGTTGTCCTTGTTTCAAGTATCTCTAGAAATAGAATCAATAATCTGTAATAGATGGAAAATATTTTGATAAAGAAAAAAAAAAAGGTTTTCATTCAGCTTGTTTTCTGAACCTTGGTTTCTGATAGGAAGTGGGAGGTGTTTTATTTGAATCTATCTTGCCTATATGAGTTACATTTAATGACTGTTCCTTAGTGTTTTTATAGGTAACCTCTAGTGTAGCAAGTTCCTGATCTCAGTTTAGATTAAAGCACCAATATAATAACTAATAATAATTAAAGCAAAAGTAAGCTGTTACAGGAACATGAAGGGGTTACTTTCAGGTGAACATTCTTCAGCATTGGCTTGAAGCCATCTTCAGCAGTCAACTACAGAAAGATTTATTGGTCAGATGACTTTCATATGCACAACACCAATTAAAATCCCAGTCTTGGAAATTTGTTTAACAATAAAACCCCAGTCCATGTAAACTTCTAGATTGTTGTGGAGGAAACCATGAATCTATGTGGACTTAAAAGCTATAGCAACCTGCTTCAGGCCAAAAGATATTCCCCCCATTTTCCCCCTAAAATCAAAAGTAGGTTGCTCAAAAAGCCTTTACATGTTCTTTTATTGATATTAAACACAGTAACTAAAATTTTCTCCCTCCCAGCGGCCAGAGACAGAAATTTTCTTGCTAGTTGTTGGCTATGTGCTTTGGCACATAAGGCTGTATCCCTCAATATCAAAGTACTTGAGTAAGCTAATTATACTGATCCTAAAAGATTCAATGCCTGTAGGCTTTCTTGGGTGCATTGTGTATTTATATCAGAAGTGAAGCTTGTCTTGTCTGCTTGCTGTGCTGTGCATGGGTTCTTAACCTCCTGCTGAGATCCCAGCTATTGATTTGGGTTGGCTCTCTCTGTAGGTGCCTGGCATGATGCCTTATTCTCACAAAGCAATAAATACCTACTTCTGAAAACCAGGACTTTTGCTGGTACTTTTAGATGGCTACCAGAAGCACAGTTACTGGTTCACTGGGAGTACTGCCTTAACATAAAGACCTAAAATCTGGAAATTGCTGCTGGTGTGCAGTAACTTGAGCAAAGGCAGTAGATGTTCTGCCCTTTGCTGAAAACTGGGTGGATAACACCCTGACATGCAGCTGATAGATGCTGCCAGTGGATTTTACTGAAACTTCCTACGTTCTTTTCCTCAAGTGGTTTTAAACTTTTTTTTCAGAAAAATTCACATATCAAGGGATAACTAAGTTTTGCACAGGGTCCTATGTAATAAATTCAATACATAGGTATCACTATGTGAGGTGTTTTTCTATTGCACTTATAACTTAGAGTCAGCAGATAAACCTTTTTTTACATTCCCCATGTCTGTAACAAAGATACAAGTAGAGAGGAGGAGAGAAAGAAAGAAACACTTTTTTTATTTTCCTGTGTTTTTTGATAATGTTCATATGCAAGAACGGGGAAGTCACAACTCCAGTGACAATATGGGGTGCTGTTCAAAAGCATCCCTGGGCAGTTTCAACAGGTGAAACATCATGGCAGAAATAACCAGTCAGGCAGTAAAACTGAGGAAGGAAAACCAGGCAGATTGTCAGCAATGTGATCCTGGCTGACTGACAGAGACCCTTTCCAATAAGCATACAAACATGTGCTTAACTACTTGTGTGAGCAGCATTGCTGAAATTAAGGGAAGGAAAGATTTAAAAAGGAAGGATATTACCACAAGCATTTTTTAGGCTTTCAGCCTTTGGTCTATGGAATAGTTTGGCTTTTACTGCTCAGCTTTACAAAACACTTCAAAAAGTATTGATGTAGCAGAGGGAGGAATATGAGTAATCGAGCAATATAGACTCTTACAGCTCACATTTGTATGACTCATAGTATTCAGGCTATGAAAAGTAGGACAAGATTAAATGCAAGGAATAATGCAAACATTTGTGTCAGTTTATTTTTTCCATCAATAACTTTAAATGACAAAAGATTTCCTTGTTCTCTTCTATATTTTAAGAAGGAAAAATAATTCACAGATCCACCGTCACTGCTCTGCTCAGCAAAGACCAAGGACAAATGACAGGAAAACCTGGAGTGTTTTGCTGCGGGTCAGGAGTAGCCACTAGGAGGGGCTGACTGCCTTGAAGAGAAGGTAGGGATTGATTTACTAACAATTCCAATAAAAAACGGTAATAAAATGAGTTCAGTACTAAAAGTAGTGCTAAGCTAAGATAAAGTTGAAGTATTTATATATTATTTACAATGGTTACATAATAACTTGTGGGATAAATGCTTTGTTTGATACTAATGTACTTCCAGGCAGCAAAAATATTCACAGGCCTGATATCAAAACAAAACTCAGAACACTGTTCTCTCCTAAAAGATAAGATTTGATTCATGTTAATTCTTAGAAAGAAATGTCCTGTATTTTATGCACCATTGTAGGACACAGATAAAATAGGTGATTGAATAATGAAAAAATAAAAGGTCTCTGTTCTGTATGTGGTTCAAAGTCAGTGTGTGTAAAGCCAGGTGGCCTTGTTCATAAGCATGGCTCTTGGACAAAACAGCATCTGTTTTTCCATAACAGCCTTTTTTGCTGCATTATAATCTCTTTATATATTTAATATCATAAATAAAACACTGGCATAGAAGACAACTATAAATAAAACACTGGCATCAAGGAAATATGACAAAAGGGATCTCTCCACTTGTTTCTTAATATTGGTGCCATAGTTAAAAGAAAAGTCTGTTCATTGCCATACTAGAAGGGATGAGGAAGCAATTGCTACATTCCCTCCAGCCCCCAGACTGGCAAACTCTAATAGTAGCACTGGGAAAATTACAGATGGGATTGTTCAGAGTTATTCCTCTCAGCTGAGGCTTCTTTTTTCTCCTCCTTCACATAGAACTTACTGCTCATGAAAGATGCCAGAAAGATGATGCTGGCCTCTTATTAAGAGATATTTTGGAAAAGGTTTCATATTTCAATCAGAGATCAAGCACCATGACAAACATATGAGGTGTTGCTTTTCTACCCTAATTCACCAGACAGTTTGTGAAAACCTGTGTTTGGCCTACAATAATAATCACTGATACTTCATCTGACAAAGGAAAATTCTGGGCAAATGTGTTCTTGTCTAAGAAAGGAAGGAGAAAATTTGATTTAGAAAGGTAAATATGAAATATAAACTTTTTAAAATTTACTGAGAGTCCTGAAATAAAAAATATTGCGACTGCCAAACTGTAGCCCAATACATTTGGTGAAACAAGGTTTAGTTTTGAGATCTGGAAAAATAAGAATAGAAAGAACAGAATCCTTAGTTCTCTAAAGGCAAATTTCAGTGAGGATGGCTATGATCTGTATGAAAAATCGGCTAAGAATATTCTTCTTATTTACTAACAATTCCAATAAAAAACGGTAATAAAATGAGTTCAGTACTAAAAGTAGTGCTAAGCTAAGATAAAGTTGAAGTATTTATATATTATTTACAATGGTTACATAATAACTTGTGGGATAAATGCTTTGTTTGATACTAATGTACTTCCAGGCAGCAAAATATTCACAGGCCTGATATCAAAACAAAACTCAGAACACTGTTCTCTCCTAAAAGATAAGATTTGATTCATGTTAATTCTTAGAAAGAAATGTCCTGTATTTTATGCACCATTGTAGGACACAGATAAAATAGGTGATTGAATAATGAAAAAAGAAAAGGTCTCTGTTCAGTATGTGGTTCAAAGTCAGTGTGTGTAAAGCCAGGTGGCCTTGTTCATAAGCATGGCTCTTGGACAAAACAGCATCTGTTTTTCCATAACAGCCTTTTTTGCTGCATTATAATCTCTTTATATATTTAATATCATAAATAAAACACTGGCATAGAAGACAACTATAAATAAAACACTGGCATCAAGGAAATATGACAAAAGGGATCTCTCCACTTGTTTCTTAATATTGGTGCCATAGTTAAAAGAAAAGTCTGTTCAGTGCCATACTAGAAGGGATGAGGAAGCAATTGCTACATTCCCTCCAGCCCCCAGACTGGCAAACACTAATAGTAGCACTGGGAAAATTACAGATGGGATTGTTCAGTTATTCCTCTCAGTTGAGGCTTCTTTTTTCTCCTCCTTCACATAGAACTTACTGCTCATGAAAGATGCCAGAAAGATGATGCTGGCCTCTTATTAAGAGATATTTTGGAAAAGGTTTCATATTTCAATCAGAGATCAAGCACCATGACAAGCATATGAGGTGTTGCTTTTCTACCCTAATTCACCAGACAGTTTGTGAAAACCTGTGTTTGGCCTACAATAATAATCATTGATACTTCATCTGACAAAGGAAAATTCTGGGCAAATGTGTTCTTGTCTAAGAAAGGAAGGAGAAAATTTGATTTAGAAAGGTAAATATGAAATATAAACTTTTTAAAATTTACTGAGAGTCCTGAAATAAAAAATATTGCGACTGCCAAACTGTAGCCCAATACATTTGGTGAAACAAGGTTTAGTTTTGAGATCTGGAAAAATAAGAATAGAAAGAACAGAATCCTTAGTTCTCTAAAGGCAAATTTCAGTGAGGATGGCTATGATCTGTATGAAAAATCGGCTAAGAATATTCTTCTTTGAGTGAGGATGGAAAAGATCAGGGTGATAAAGGACAACATGAGCTGACCATCTGTATTCGGCAAAAATATATTTTATTTTTGCCATATTCAAAAGTACTCTGCTGTGAGTAGGAATCGTTTTCACACTGATGTAATTAGTATCAGCACAAGAAACCTGTCTCCTGTTTCTCTATAAGCAAGGAAAAAAAACCCAACAGTAATGACAATGTAAGAGAATGGTTTCAAAGCAGCCCTTTGCTCTGTGAGGAGGCAAGTTGAATACTTGTTTTTAAACAGGAAAGATCTCTGAGATTCCACTTAGTTCATACAGAAGGTGATCCTCTGCCTGTCACAGGTTGCCCTGTGACTTCAGTGCTGCCTTCATGGTAGGGTGAGGAAGGCTGGAAATGTAGTCATGCTCATGACTACTGCCTTTCACAGAGACAAGTTCTTGATTAGCAGGGAAGAAACAACTCTTGCTATCAGACAATTCAATATGCCAGTGTAGCAAGGGTGTAGGCTTTGCAAAAAGACCAGTATCTGCATTCAGAACTTTTTGGGAGCTTCTTTGAGGCAGTTTGTTGCCTTTGAGGAGAGAACTAGCACCCAAAATCCATATGGGAACTGACAGCTCCCACTTCATTATCAGCTCAGCTTTGGGGCTGCCTCCCACAAAAGTGTCTTGCTATGCCCAGACCTTGCCAAACTCCAATGGGGTCAACCTAGGGCAACATGTTTCCACACTGAAAATTTAGATGTACAGTCTCACAGTTTCTATTAAATTAGGATGTCAGAGGAGCTGATGTGTGGGAATATGTGGGATCTAGTTGCCACCACTTTGCCGGATCTTCTAAATGTGAAGATTATTAATCATGACCTTCTCATGCCTACTGAGGTTCAGAATCCACATAGTGGATGCATTGCTTTTGCTGCAAGGGATTCCCAATCCTGATGAGTTAGAATTGCAGCAGGAGGTGGCAGCTATGCAGAGCTATTTGTGGGTGGCAAAGGGTCTTAAAACACTTTATAATACTGACTTCTAATTAGTTTACTCAGATATGCCCAATTCCTTCACCACTGGTGATGTTAGGAAGCTCAAAGAAAAAGAATGATTATACAGTATACTATCCTATATCAATTATTTCACCTTCAAACTCCAGCTATCTGAAAGAGTTCTTTATACAGACCCTCTACCATAAAATCAAAGGCAGAAGTCAAGTATCCAGACTAAACATTTGTGAGAGGAGAAAAGAAGACTGTCCAGTCCTACATAGTGGGGCTATATAGTCATGCTATGTTTATGAAACAAAGAGATGCATTATGAGCAAGAGTGATTGCTGTCTTACTATTGAAACAATTCTTTCATTGTGAGGTCTGAGAAGATGTGTCATTGGTATAATTTGATGCCTGAGAAGATAGCTACCACTGAGCCCACTAGATTCCCACCCACTCTGTCATCTGGCCTGGCACAGAAATAGAGATTTAAGATACTTAAACATAACTTTACAGTGCCATTTTATTTCTCTCTCATGTTAGAACTTGCCATTATAGTGGAACAAGTATCAAAAGTCTTAGATTGTCTTAAGTGTTATTTAGCCTCCTTATTTAGTGGAGGCTAACCTCTATTAGAAATGCAGTGAAGTGCTTTCTTGGATTAACTGATTCATTGTTGGCAAGCAAATAGCAAAGATTTCAGCTGTGATGGCTAAAATACTTGCCATCTCTGGCTGCCCCCATTAGGCAATCTGGTACATCAGAAAACAGCTGGGACACCTCAATTGCTCATGGCCAAAGTCACTTGGCTAATAGATCATTAGCAGCTTGTGTTAAGAAGCAAAGCTCTCAAGAAGCTGTTGGGAGATGGATGTGCATTGCTCTTCACTGGAATGCAGCCTTATTAGCTTCCTCCAGGACTTCTATCTGTACCTGGATGGTGTCCTGTTAAAAAGATTATTTCTCAACTCAGTCAAAATTTTCCTTGGACAGAGAGCATCTGTTTAATATTATTCTGAATGAACTGTAATTTGAACTTGACAGAATATTAGAGTACAAAAAGTCTTCATCAAAAAGAGAAAGTTTTTCTTTTGGTCTAAGTTTGCTGGGATTCTTAATATGGATCCACTTGCTCTTGACAGCAAAGATCCTTCACACTAATACAAAAACCTGAATAAAATTTGAGATTAGTAGCTGTAACAGAAACATGATAACTCTTCATTCTTGAGTGAGATTTAGTGTTTAAAATGCAGTTGACCTAATTTTGCTTAGAAAATCTCTTATTCTTTTTATCTAGGTTTTCATGCAGAAGTTTTTTTCAAAATAAGTCTTTCCCATTCTGGTGTAGGAACCTTTCATTCATCTTCCCATTCCTTTCTGGGAGGGTGCCATGTAATTTGACATGCTCATTCTGTTAAACTCTTACACTTTTATTCCACCATGGCTGTGATAAAATCAGGGAATAAACTGTGCTAAAGTCCACTGTCTAGTCTGTCTTAAGTAGCTTCAGTCAAATGCATAGTTTTCACTGTGATAAAAGCTTGATTTTGCATCTGTTCATACTTGTATAGACAAAAAAAAGTTAGTTGTAGATACCCACAATTTAAAGTATTTTTTACTTATGAACTTTTGCTTAAAATAAAACTTCTAAAGTAGATATAACATTTCTTGTGTGAAATTTTCATATTACAGTTATTGGATCCTAAGTTCTTTGTGGCCTTACATTGTTGAAGATCCTACTGATTTCAGTGGAGGCTGAAGTACTGCCTCAGAAGTGCTAGCAATAGGAATCCTAAACACTGTTTAGTTCCTCAACTTTAGGATTTTAAAATCTATTATTTAATATAAATTCACCAGGCAAGCACATAAAGCTGATGGTTTGATAGACTGGGAGGTGCCAACCTTTTCAGAAAGTGATCCCTGGTGTTGCAGCCACTATTATACATGAGAAGGGGTCTTTTCAGAAGCTGGGTAAACTTGATGCCTCCAAAACCATTAAACACCTGTTCCATTAATGGCATGGAATTTGTCCTGTGTACACTTGCAGCAGATTCCATCTGACAGTTCATCTGAGAAAATTGGGCCTAATAAGGAGGGCAGAGGTCCTCAGCTAATGAGCAAGTGGAGGTTCTGATCTATTACGTTAGATAGAAACTACCCTGTCTTTGAGACTTAAAATATGACCAGGGCTTTGGCCTTGTTTTGAAACATTTATGAATCAGTGCCTTAATCCTGCAGGACTATCCACCTGAAATCAGTGGAACTATTCGCAGCAGTAAAAGATGCTCTGTTGGGCCACAGCAGTGTGTTCCCATGACATCATTAAGTCCTTCACCACCTCTCAGCCCCACTTCCTCAGCATGCTGGCTCATCATCTGGGCAGGATGAGTTAGTCTTGCTTAGCCCTTGCTTAATTTGAAAGAAATGTGCTAAGTGAGGGTTGATTCTTTATAGTGGGAATTCTTCACTAATAGAAAAGCCACCTTTTTTTTCCCTAACAAAAAGTTCTGTTTGAATAAAGTCATAGCTCAACATTCTTCACATGCTGAGGTGAAGTTTTTTGCCAGAAAAGTCTATAAATTCAATTTCCAGAAAATATTAATGAGAATGCCTGTGAAAATTATTATTATTATAGTAGTATTATTATTAATAATAAAAACAATAATAAAATTTATTATGGGAAAGCAGGTACATTCAGAGAAAAAAACCTCCAGAAAGTAAGTATATTTTGCGGACTTCTGTAGCCACTGAAAAAAATTAAACAGTGAATTAAAACTGCAGAAAATGTTGACTGTGTGAAATAGCTACAAACAGAATTTGGGCCCTGTGCTGCAGTGATGTCATCCTGGAGCTGCATTGTTCACCTATTTTGTTCTCTGTGTTGTGACTCATTTGATAATATGTATTGACCCTGAGAAAACCTTGCTAAAATCTCACAGTCAATTATCTCCACTCAATCTCTCAGAAGCACAGTCACCAAACCAGTAAGTATTTATGTTTTGTATTTATGTAAGTGCCAGAATTTTGTGCTAACAGTTTTTTGAATGAGACTTGGTGATTTATTCTTATCATCTGGTACTCTCTTAGAAAGGTGGTTGATGTCATTAAACTTTAAAGTTATCCGTATTTCAGGATGTAAAGACAATGCAAATGGACTGAGGCTGTGACTGACAGGGTGGTGGTAGGCCCACGGTAAAGAAAGAGTCCAAAAGTACAAGCAGAGCTGAAGACATAGACAGTGTGGTTAGGAAGGCCTTTACAGACATCTCTTTCTTGAATCAGGCCAGGACTGATGGGAAGGATACTGTTTGGTAGGTCACGTGTAACTGCTTCCCCATCACTAAACATGCTTGGACCCCCACTGGTTGCATTGCTACACTGAGCCCTTCAGTTGGGGAAGAACATGAGATACTACCGATATTACAGGTAGCAGATGTTCCCATATGAAATGATGGTATTATGTTCTGTAATTATTTTAAAGACCAGATGTAAACAAATGTGGCACATTTTCCCCCTTGTGGATTCCCATGCATTTTTGTGTTTTATATGTAGCCCTGCACGAAAAGTAATCGTACAGCTGCATTATCTTCCATGGCCAGAATAGCTCTTCAAGGCACTCGTTTGGGTGGACATTCTTGGCCTTTAATCTAAGACTTGGTTGGTGCAAGAAAGATCTGGCTGGAAGAAAGATGTGGACGTAGATTCCTCATAGGAGTTCAGTTTTTATCTCCAGACAGCATTTTATCTGTACAGTTCACGTTGCTATAAAAGGTAAACCACAAACAGTATACAATGTTTTGTCAGTGTAACCATCTAATTAGGGTGCTTGCTATGTAAAAAATGTTACAGATCCAAACTGAAAATTTTGGCTGTCGTCCTAGCTCAACAGAATTGTTTACTGCTGGCCTGACTTGTTATCATTAATATATACCATGATGATTTTATGTGTTACAGGTAAGCAGCATGGCAATAATTCCTCTGTTCCTTGGATGGCATATAATGGAGACTAGCCCATCTTACAAATGCATGCTCAGGGCAAATAAAAATAGCTAATGTGCTGACAAAATATTTTATTTTCTATTGCACAGCTTGAACTGTTTCCTGTTCAATATGTGACAAAAGAAATCCTGTTTTGTGGCTTTTAAGTCCAAGAAGTGCAAATTCTGTTTTCAGTTAATTTATTAAGCGACTCTGATCTTACAGTGCAAGAGAGTACTATTCCAGATTGTGCTATTATAGCTGACTCTATAAAAAGTACCACGTATTTTTCATCTTGTCATCTTTACCAAAGTGTACGAATTTTTGTTCAATCCTAGATCATATGGACTCTCTTTTCTGAACCTGTTGACTGACATCAATGGGAGCTCTGCTAAGGCAAAGTAAATGTCATGAAATGTTTTGTTCTACTGCAGACACTGGCAAATAATTGGCATCTGTTTTCTGTTGTCTAGCTGCCATTCTGTTTTCTAAAACAGAAACTTCCATTTCTCATCTAATTCCTTGATGAATTCAGTCTCTTAGGGGACTGAAAAATTGTAAGGAAAAAACATGAAATATTTTATTAAAGGAAACCTAAATAGTTTCATAGTGATTTCCATGTAATAATTATCTAAACTGGCTGGAATTTCTTAAAATAAACCAAATAAAACTCCAGAATGTTTATCCTGACAACTGGAAAATTCTTCAGCTGTATAATATTTCTGTGCTTGTCTGGATCTTTTTGATGACACTATTGGAATTCAGTCACCTTTTTTTGTCAGCATTACTGCTTTACCAAAAAACCAGCATAATTTCTGTGTACACAGTAGGAGATTTTTCAATTGTATCCAACTATTGGCTAACTATTGGCTAACAAGATATAAAATACTTATCAAAATACATATTCAACTCCTTATTACTAAAGCTTTAAAGCAGATAAAATTGTGCTCTGACTTCAGGAATTATTTTGGCTAAGCATATGACATTAATACTCATTAATATGTTTTCAAATATATTGCCAGAGTGGTAATACAATTAACATCTTCTACGTTTTATATGGAAACTAAGCCAAAGTGCATTTGATCTTGTGACTACTTAGCAATGTGCATGATACTTAAAATATCAACATAAATGCTGAATAAAAATATTTTTAGTTAAGATAAGTTGCATCTTATCTTGTGAACTGATATTGTTCAGCTACATAGAAAAATGTGTGATAAAGGACTAAAAGTCAGCAGGATAAGAGATCAGCTTTTGTTTTTACACTGAAGTGTTTCCATAGTTTATCATAAGATACCAAACAACTCACAGAAAGTATTTCCAGTTTTTATATTTGCTGTTTGCCACTAAGGTGGAGTCTCAATAGTCATTGAATTTTATAGACAATATTTACTTAGAGTAATGCAAAAATCAGATACATCTGTATTATTTCAGAGCAGACCTGTATACTTATATTAACAGTGAAATCTCCCCTCAGCATGCCTCTTTTCAGTAAAAATACAATTCTAGAATGTGTAAGCCCCAGTTTTACAAAATAATTTATAAATTTAATCGTTGCTGTGAAAGTAAGATATGGTTTTAGATGTGACTCTTCAATTGTTTACAAGCAATATAAATTAAAAATATAAATATTTTGAATATAAAAACATGTATATGTTTTTTACATATAAAAATATGTAGAAGTTTGCTTCTAGTGTCCCAAATCTGCAAGCTGTTGTGTATATGGGATAAGCTCATTTATTTTTGTGGAATCGCTGTCCTTTCATGTATAGTTTATGTGAGACATTTCTCTCTCAATCCTATCCCATGGGCTGTGTGCATTACTGGGGTTTCTTACTGTCTAGTGCCTAGCAGATTTAGAACCCAAATCACTGCAGATCTTTGTCAGATACTTTACCACAAAACTGAGGTCTAGGGCAATGGCATGCTGGAAAAAAGCGTAGTTATCCTGTTAGCTCAGAGAGCTATGCAGCTAGTAGAAAAACATGGACAAGTTTTGGGGTTTAGAGCCTTTGTTAACTGCACCATTTATGAGACAAAAAGGCAATAATTTCATTTACAGCACTGTGAGTCTGTATCACTGAAATAAGGAAGTCTTGCTGAATTAATTCTCAGTCTGTCCCAAACCTCGTCATTATGATTTTGGTCAAGAATGACTGGCTGAAGCTTCATTTCAACTTTATAGTTGAAAGCATTCTCAGATTCCATCTTCTTCCTCAGCGTTAGTCACTGTACTTAGTTTTGCTGTATGCTTACCTCTCTTATCCTCTTTTACTTCTTTCTTTGTTAAAAAATCCATTAGGAAATTATTATGCACTGTGCCAGATAAATGCTTGGTGAAATACTCTCCATTGTAAATTAAACTCTTCTAATATCAGAACATGGACTACAGATTTTCAAACTGATTTGATATTTTGAGAAATTTTCATGTTTTACTATTCTAGTTG
This sequence comes from Emberiza elegans, assembly GCA_024865655.1. Taxonomy (NCBI): domain Eukaryota; kingdom Metazoa; phylum Chordata; class Aves; order Passeriformes; family Fringillidae; genus Emberiza; species Emberiza elegans. The sequence goes on from JALJVW010000206.1 coordinate 32,147,391, forward strand.
AACATAAGAAGCATAGAGAAGGTAACTAAAATAAATTTATTCTGAAGAAAGAATGAGTGCTTCTTGTAGTTTTTATAGAGACTTCTGAATATATTATGACTTGCTGTTTCTGTATAACACTTGAAGAAGAGTTGGTCTGTATTATTTTTCAACTTTACTAACTGATCTACAAAAAAAAAGTTTTATGACCCTTTAACATTCATGGCTGCAGCACCACTGCCACTGTGATATCCTACTGAGATTTACAGAAAACAGTTTTTGAACTCTTATCAAAGCATAAACATATTGGTACCACTATCTCTATCATGGAAACAGGTACAACCAAGCATTGTCCAGGTGTGGAGACAATGTCCCACATAAGAAGGATGCTGATGTGATGAAGTGAGCCCACAGGAGGGCCATGAAGATGATGAGAGGACTGAAGAAACTCTTCTATGAAGATAGGCTGAGAGTTGAAATGTTCATTCTGGTGAAGATGATGGTCTGGCACCTTCCTGTGCCTAAAGGGGTCTATGCGAAAGCTGGAGAGGTATTTATTGCATTACTTATAGGACAAGGGGAAATGGCTTTAAATTGAAAAAGGGCAAGTTTAGATTAGACATGAGGAACAAATTCTTTGCTATGAGGATGGTGAAGCACCAGAACTTCTTGAACTTATTTTGTTGTAATGCTATTGAGATGTACATTGCAGTTCTAGCATTTTTCCCCACTGAAAATAGTGTAGTCCTACAGCATCTAAGAAATTAATACCCCTAAAAATTCCATTTTTGAATGAACTCAGTGAAACTGTTATATACCATGGTCTGTACACCATATTATATAGCACGACCTTAGAAGGTGTCTCTCCTCTGAGGATGGAGATATCTAAATCTCTTGTAAAGCTTATGGCTATATTTCTTCCTCAGTAGTAGGTTTATATGTGGTTCATACAAAATACTAAAATCATCAGTATCAAGAATTTTCACAAGAAGTGTGCAGTTATGTGGAAATTTACCTTTAACACTGAAATAGTTCAACACAAAGCATTTTTGGTGATTTTGAGAAATATAGAAACAAAAAAATTTGCAATTTCACTCCTCAAAATTGAAGTGATCTGTTTTAGTTTTGGGGTTTCTCTGGTTCATTTTAGTTGTTTTGACTTATTATTATTTTATTATTTGACATGTTACTATTTCCTTATTTCCTCTTCCAACTCAAACTACTGATTTCTGCCCCCAGGTAAATTGCTTCCTTTTCTGATGTCTTTTTTTTTGTAGATCAGAGTTCCAATATGTCCATGCTCTTGAAAGGGAAGCACCTAATACACAGCTCATTTATCAAAGCAAAAGTGTTTAACTATGACCCTAAGCACATGCTGCTGCTTGTTAGTTTAACTGAAGCTACACAAACATGATAAAAGGTAACTGACCTTTATTCTGTGCTCTTGGTATCTGTTTGATGATGGTCTCACTTTGTCCAGAGGTTTAACAAGTGTTTACTTTTTAACTAACTCTCTGATTACATGATCCTCTTTTCCCCGACTCTCTTCCTTCATCATATGATACAGCTTTTTCTTAAGTCTGTGACATTTCAAGTGAGGGTCACTGTATTTATGCAGTGCCAAGAACTAGGAACAGTCTTATGTGCTGAGTGTGCTCTTCCACATTGTTCTGCAAATTAGTCAACACGAAACCCAATAGTGATAATGTGTTGTTATGATTAAGGTTAATAAGCTACTGATTATCTCCGTAGACTACAGTTCCAGACACATTATTTAAATGGAATGCTTTTTTTGAACCAGTTGATAAAAGATCCAAATTTCCCCCTGTTGTGATAAAAGATGTTCCAAGCCTTTAGAGAGATAGGGAAGCATTATACAACAGGAACAGTTTCCTCTGTTCAATACATTACAGATTTATCTTACGGTGACAATAGCACACTACAGCTCCAGAAAACATTGTCTGGTAACAAAAAGATGCTCTATGTCTCAGAGCCCCTTGAAAAAAAACACTTAAGAAACCAGTTCTTACTTTTTGATGAGTGCAACAAATATAACAAATTATTGTGCTCAGTTAACCTTGTTTTCTAAGCTTAATCAACACCCAAGGCCACAAGTTTTACTGGTCTTCAGTAGCGTGGACAATCCTTCAATAAAACCACTGAAGATAGGGCAGTTTAAAAATTAAAAAAGAAAAAGAAAAAAACAAACTTCCCAAACTCAGCCAACAAACCTAACCATAATTTTGGCTGAGTCTTTGTCAGGCTTGCCAGCCTGACAAAACTTTCTAACCTTCAAAATTAACAAAATTTTTAATACACAAACTTAAAAAAAAAACAACCCTGTAACTTATGTGTTCATAGGAAACATAAATCTCAACTAGACATAAATTTTTATTTTTCAATTTTTTTTTCTCATTCATAGTTTTACAACTCATTTCAGATAGTTTGCATGTTTGGAAATAGTGAACAGAATAACTTTTTCTTCTCTAGTTCTTGAGAGGGAAGAACTTTCCTTTGAATACCTCAGTCAAATCTAGACTTCTCTTAATGAAAATGGTTTCTGCTGCATTTTTTGATAGACCCAAGGAAAAAAAACGATCCAGAAAACACCACATAAAACCAGCGCAAGAATTTGAAAAGCTTTCTCTGACTTTTTAGCCAAGTGTTTTGACAGCTACGAACTGGGTCATTACTGACAAGCTTGTATTTTCATGCTTTATCACGTCAGTTGGCACTCACATACCCCAAAGAAGAGTAGCTGAACATTGAGCTAAGAAAGGGCACTTGTTCTGCCAAAAAAGCAAGGTGCATGGTGCAAAAGTGCTTTGACAATCAATTATTAAGAATCCAGAGATGCCAACTCATATACACGTATGTAAGTCAATAACCTTTGAGCAGTTAATCCCCAAGGATCACAGCAGACAGTGGCAGAAAGGATCAAGGTCAGTGATAACGAAGTCAAAGTGGTGGTGAAGGCCAAATACAATCTAATCTATCCCTAAGAAAGGAAAGCTTGCAGTGACTTTGTTAAACTCTGTAGCAACACACATGATAAAAGACAAGTTAAATTTCCAAGTTAATTTCTTGCCTTAGTTTAGCGAAGTCCACCCTGCTCCAGTTCACATTTTTGTTGCAAAGCAGACATGTCAATTACTAAGCTCTCAAGTTCCAAACATTTATTTTTCAAATATCTCTTGTTTGTCTTCTTTATCCTTGATGGGCACCTTAAGACATACATATGAAGTCATTCAAAAACCCAAGAAAAAATGGAGGTCTGATATTTACCTGTCAAACTGGCATTTCTAAGCATAGAAGAAAATACAAGTTGCATATTTGTATCACAAAGTGTTTGTGTGAGAGAGAATTAGTAAGATAATTAGTTATCCTGTGCATTTTTAAAGATGGGTGGAAAATTGTCTTAACCTTGACTTATATTGGAAACAGAATATTTTACTGCTAGTAGCAGAATGCAAAGTTAAAATTCAAGAGCTGGTGCTGCAAATATTCAATTGTTCATGTGCAAGATAGGCACTTCCATAAATAATATCCCATAATATGTATCTCAGCATGTCTCTCCTATTTAGGCAATTTATTAAACCTATATATAGAAACTTATATAGAATAATTAGCCCAACAATCCACTCTGATCACTGAAATGATCACTATTTACAGTACTTTAAAAAAATGTAGTCCATTAGAATGTCATGAGCTAGATTAGGTGTAAAATTAGGTCTTAAAATCTTTCAGATACAAGCAAGCAATCTATCTTTTTCATTAAGATAATTCTCTCTTTCATTTCCTCTAAAAAAGAATTTCATATAACAAATTTGAAAACTTCTGTAAAACCTCAAATTAAAGTGGTGTGATTTTTTTTTTTTTAATTCAGAAAATTCAAAGAAAACTACATAGTTTAAAAGGAGCCAAGAAGTGTGATATCATTGCAAGAAAATTAAAGAAGACACTTGGTGACCTATGCAGTTGCAGTGTTGAAATGTTTAAGCATGTCAGTCAAGATATGTGTGTTCTTTGCATGTGCAGTACATCATGAGACATCAAATACTAATGTATGAACTCAGAATCTGCTATAAATTACTATGGGATGGGAGAAAAATTTGGAGATGTATCATTAAATGTTTATTATGTTTTTACATTTTTTTCTGACAGACAGGCACTACTAGTCACTGACACAGCTGAGAGAGTGGACTGTGGCCCCCTTTGAGTTCCTGATTGACGACAGCCTTTTAGGTCTTCTCTTGTCACAGGCCTTAGACAGTACAAATGGGATTTGGAGACACTGAAGCACCACTTTTGTTTGCATTGGCAGATTTTGAGTGTAGTTGTGGTGGGAATAGAATGGCCTCCTCCCTTGACAGCCCTCTTTCTCTGCGGAGTGGAAAGAGAACGGAAAAAGACAAGTCTACTGCTTGGGCACACTGGGGATATAAACTTCTCCTGAAGTATTTCAGAGTTGCTCCCTGGAACAAGAGGGGAGCAAGGAAAGGATGTCTCTTGGGAGTCATAATTCATGTTCCAGTCTGCTTATTGAATGGGGCAGCTCCTTGAAAGATTCATAGATTTTAAGGTCATTTATGATTGTCTTGCCTGGCTTGTGTGACACAAGCCATAGAATTTCATCCCTTCAGTGTTGCTTTCCAACCCATTAGGATTATATATTACTCCAAGTGTATATATACTTAATGATTCTCCAGTAATAAAAGAAATAAAAATTTAATGACCATAAACACAGCAACTTTTCTAGGGCTACTAAAGACAAGATAGTGTAGTGTTGCTTGTCAAGTTTTAAATCATTTGAGAGGAAAAATATATACCTAAAAATACTTTGAATGCTCCTGGTAGGCTTTCTTTGTGTAAATTGAAGGCAGTGAAGGGAAACAAAGCAGCCTGTCCAATTATCTCTCTATTTGGGGAAGAGTATCCATTTCCCCATCTGTGCTGGCAGTGCCCTTTGCTGAGTTACTGTCACAGATGTAAGCAAAGGGGCACAGAGAAGGAGTAGAAGTAGCAGTATTATCATTGTAGAAGATGAATGTAGTGGCACTTCTAATTTATTTAGTATTCAGGATTTCAACTTTAATTAGGATTCTTTTGTCACATCATTCATCAAACGCACTTGAAAGAGATGGAAATTAACACAAAAGTTTCTGTTGCCTCAGGCATGCTTTTAGTACTTCTACTCGTTTTGGTTTATTGTTGTTCCGTTCAGTGAAATAGTTTAGTTGTTATAGCTCACTTAGCTGTAACTGGGTTTCAAAAGGGATAGAATGAATACATGCTCTCAAAAAGTGCTGGTTTGTGAAGCCCCTGTAGCTCCTAACACCTCTTTTATTTAAAAAAAAAAAAATAATTCTCTCAATCTCTCTCACTCTCTTTCCCTTTTTTAATTTATGACTTCTGAGTTAATGTAACACTGTATACCAGGTTTTACCCTAAGTCATTTATGATACATTTGTTGCAGCTAGAATGCTAGTAAGTCACAGACTTACTCATAAATTGCACATGTGTTTAGATGAAATAACTTGCTGAAATCATTTCAGTTGGGATGAAGCTCAGCATAGCTACAAAAATACAGTCTGCATTGGGAAAGTTTGTATTACTTATTACTCCAGGTACAAGCCTGCCATTGTAAAATTTACACTGTTCTGGCGTAACAGGAGCTGCATTGATATATATGGGCGCTCCTTGCACCCAGAGCCTTCCAGCTCGGGTAGCAGGGGTCCAGTCAGACACCTGAATGAAAAGAATGTGAACCTGTATTAAAGTCTAAGACTATGCAATATCAGCAAGATTATTGCTGTCAGCACAAGAATCCTTAGCCTGTATCCAAAAATCACACTTAGCTGAAAATCAAAAGGTTTGTTAAGCAAGTATTTCCGGGAGCTCTGTGATTAATGAAGCCTTGTTTATGCTGCTTGCAAAGTTGAACTGCAGAGTCTAAGCAAGTGAAATTCTGAATGTAGGTTTTCCTACGGTTTTGGATATTGAAAATTTCCTTGTACATTCACTGGTGTCCAGTGACATACAATTTTGTGTAGCTTTTCCATAAGTAGCACCTCTCTCTCTCCCTCTCTCCCTCTCTCCTGATTGCTGAAATTAAAAAAAATCAATAGCACAGTTCAATGAACTTTGCTCTTTTTTGTGCCATCTTCTCAATATGTACCTGAAAGTTAAATGGATAAAGGTGTAGAAGTTTTTTCAGATATCCATTGCTACATATTATTTCATGGGAAATGTTGCTAATACAAATTTGGTAATATTGTGGGTGTACTTAAAATTGGCATTCTTATTAGCAAACCTTTTAAATGGGTCTGGAATATCTTTCCAAGTTTTCATCTACATTACAGGAGCTAGAAATTCTATTTCAATAGGGCAGACATTCTATCAGAAAACATTTGATGTTGCATGTTGGATGTATACTGAAGGGTTATAACAATCACAAGCCTAAAACACAGTCAGTTCTTTGAAATTAAAGGTAGGTTTTTACTCCACAAAATGTTTAGCAAAGTTTTTAAGGGAGCTGTAAACTGAAAATTAAGAAACATTTGAGAAAATTAGAATTACTTATAAGGTCATCCACCTACTGGCTGAATCAGGTAAACATTTCATCTAACATAAGTGGGGGCAAGACCAAACTCCTTATAGATTTTTGAACTCTACCAAAGAAACCAGTCACTTTGTACACCATTATTCAAATACAAGAAACAAATGAGTTTCAGTACCATTTCTTTGCCCTCACTGACTTCTGAAGTATATAAACCCTGAAGCATATAATAGAGTATTTATAAGACCTCAAAATACACATTTTAATTACAATGCTACTAAAAATAACAGTCTACATGTTTACGAAAATTTAGCTAGTTACAGATAGTTTCAAATAACTGCTATACTGAAACACAAGTATTTTGGTGAAAAAATCATGGTGATCAGTTTAGTGTTAAGGAAAAACCTTGGCAACAGGAACTGGTGGCTAAAATATCTCCATTATAATAGGACATCACAAATGCACATTTTGTGGGTGCCTAAAGCCAGTTCTGAGTATAAATAAACTGTAGCTCTGAGAATATTATCTATGCCTTGTACTTCAGAGCTGTCAGTCAGTATTTTTGATCATTAGCCATCTGTGATTATCTTAATTTTTGCCAGCAGGAGAAGGAACTCTTTTCCACCAGGGAGCTCTGTTATTACAATATAATTTATATGTAAAGAGCTCATTTCATTAGAGGGAAAAAAACACCAACTTTTTACATAGGTGTGGTGGATTTTTTTAGTTTAAAATAAATTTTTAGCATTAATTATTTTCCTTTCTTTTTTATTTTTTTAAAATTTAATATCCTTGGCATGGTCCATGTAAAAGCAATTAGCATCATATTAGTGGACGAACAATAATTCTGTCTTTAGTTTTTTTACATCCATTATGGAAAATTATGAAACTTAGCCAATCACAGACCTGAAGCATTTAACTAGAAAAATTACTTCTTTTCAGTTTCACTCAAAATTATTGTAGTTGAGAACCTAACTATGTCTTTACCACATGCCAGTTAAAATCCTTGAAGGGTCATTTTAGATTTCCCTCCCATGTGTCTGTTCAAAGAATGATTTTATAGTGACTTTGGTTTGAGAATAACTCGCTGAAAAAAAAATGCCACACCTCCCTGATTTACTAAACTGAAACTGCCCATTGTTGTAGTATAAAGCCTTATTTTTATTGATGCTGTAAATGCTGACATTATAATCTGAGTAAATTGGTTTATAAGGACACCAATATAAAATAAGTCCCTTTATAAACTTCTCTTGAAGTGAAAAAATTCTGACTTTTTTTGCAAACTATCCCAGTTTGTCAATGTTGCTGACAATCAGTTGTCACTATTTTCAGCCTCAGGTCTTTGTTGTCTTAAAACTGGAAGGTATTCTGATGAACTTCAAAATAAAATCAGACTCAGTATGACTGTCTACACATGATGCCTGTGTTTAATATCCTCAAAAGACAACGGAGGCCTGTGTGTACCAAGAGGACCCTATTGTTTCATAAATGTACACAGAAACCTTCTGCTCATGCACCCTAACTAGTACAGAAAATGCCTGTAGCTTTAGTTTTTCTCTCACAAATATGCAAGAAGCCAGTTCCAATAGGAATGAAAATTGACTACTGAAATTGAATTGCCTTTTTTTGATATAACTAAGCTTTGAAGCTGTGACTACATTGCATTCTCAAACTTACATAGTGTATTTGACTCCTGAATTTGAATCAATTCCCTGATCTAACATATAAGGTCAGATGAATAGTCTCTGTCAGTTATACATGAACTTCAGCATTAGCAGGACATTGATGGTCTACCCTCTCTGATCATGTGGATTTATGACATAGGAACTGCTGTAGACAACAGCTCTTCCAACATCTTTAATCAGTAGGATGAGGTGCATTCTAGTAAACAGTGTGAGAATTAGTTATAAAAGCTCTCTAATTTAAAGAAAAATATTCACATTTTGAGTACATCTTTTTTTTCTCTACAGTTACAGGAAGGAGGAAAAATATATATGTAAAAAAAAAGAAAATATTGATGCAAAATTTAATTACTGGTACTAACAATTACAGCTGGACTCAGTGTTCAAATCTTGCATGCCCAGTTACCTTGGGTTTGCACATTTACATCACCTCACTATTGCACAAGCAGATCTCACAGCAGTGTAAAGAGGAACTGGGACACTCACCTCAGAAGTGCAGGAAGATCTAGCATAAAACACTAATACAGACACACACCTTCACCGAAAATGACCAGTGAGTATGTTGGTCAAAGGATAGGAATAGTTAATGTACAGTTATGTCACAAATATACTACAACAAAAAAAAGTAACAATTAAAAAAGATTTAATTAAAATAACATTGCATAACCACCTCTGAACAGATGATAAGTTTTGGATAAAATACCTTTTGAAAATTGTAACAGCTTGGGGATTGTATAGCTCACAGAGTAACAGAAGAATTGAACAGTACAAGGTTGTAGACATTTTTTAAACAAAACTGCCTTCCTAAACTGTCCTGGTTCTGTTAAACAACTTGGGGCAAGCTGAAAGTAATTCACTTTTTACATCTTTATTGCCAAACTTGATTTGATTTGATTGAATCTATATTTATCCTCATGTGGCTCCTGGAGCACTCACAAACTTTCATAATTCCAGTCTATCAGGACAAATCTGCAAGTAAAAAAACTCACTTTTATCAGCAGGTATTCAATGAATGGCAGGTGGCAAATAAAGCACTTAGAGAATTGTTTTAATTGCATCTCTCTCCCATATCCCAAAACTTGAGAAAGTTTTAGAAAGCTGGAGAGGAGCAGGATGGTTTTGTCTGCTGCTTTGATTTTGTTCCAACACTGTTTGCTTTCAGAAAAAACTCGCTGATAGAATTTCACTGCCTTTCATGTATGGATGATATTTAAACTGGCACAACACAGGGAATATTGCAGTGCAGCAGAGATGTACCTCACAACAAATATGAAAGAAAATAGTTGATTTGCTGCACCTACTCAAGTATATCAAGAAGCTTTTAACCTGAGTCAGTTGACAAGGAATGAGAACAAAATTATTTTCTTCTGGATATTAAATAGAAATTCAGGTTAAGAGATTTAGCTGTAGCTATGTTTTCTGCAATTAGTTTATTTCATAGAATTAAGTTAATACAGTGCTGCAAGAAAATTATTAACTGGAAATGTTAGTGTTCAGCTCAATATGCTTTTTTTCTTTGTATGCTGTTTTCTTACATGCTCCTTGTTTTGTGTGAGAAAGAGAGCACAGAAGAGAGCACATACCCTGTATTAATGAGTATTTGAGGCTGGACTGGAGATTCCAGATCAGTGCAAACATTCTTCAGTGGATGAAGCTGCTGAAGTTTCCTACCATAATCTTTGTCTATGAGTGCAGTAATTTTGAAAGCCACCTAATTTCAAATTAACCATGCTTAATATCTTTATTTTCAAGGTTTTCGATGGATATTTCTAGATTTGACAAATTTAGCCTGTGAAATACCAACTGTTTTTATGGGAATATATGAAGGAATGTTTGGGTGTATATTTATGGCAAGGAGCTTTATTCTGTAACAATTTTGTGCTAATGAAATATCTCTATAGAGCCATAAAGAAAGAGTGTAGACATGAGCAGTCTAAGAATCAAGGGTTAGTAGTGCACCATCCTTGTTTAATCTTCTTTGCAAAGTGAGGTGAGTGATACTTGGTTGTACTTAAGAATACCATGCAAAGCCTTAGGCAGTGAGATTAATTGTGATGCAGGAAAATTTAAGGAAAATATATGGATAAATGAGCAACTAAAAGAAGTGAAAGTAGAACTTGAATTCTTTCAGTTCAGAATTCACATGGAGAGAGTGAGACTGAGGTCTGTTTCAGATTTTGAGTTTTAATTGTCCAATACTGAAGAGCATGAATTTTTGAAATGTGCAGTTGGTGTTAGAGGGAATTTGAAAGAGTATTCACCCTCTACAAGGTGTGCTATCCAATACCAAACAGCTAAAAATGTTGATCTGAGAATAGTTTTCTAAAATCAGGGGTGAACCATCATTTCAGGCCAAAACTGAGCAACCGAGATTTTCCATGAAGATAAGACAGGCATTGGCTCTATTCTCTTTTTCTTCCTTCTGTCCCTAGCCAGCTTTACAACAGTCTCCAAGTCTCTTACTCTATAGAGAATGTAGATATACTGTGTCTCAAATGCATATTTTATACATTTATTTAAGATCTAGCCATTACATTTCTTCACCTTTAGACTTTAAAATTAGATTAAAATCCTTAGAAAAATTCTTTTGCTACAACTTAGCTTGCCCATCCAATGTTGATTTGCTTCCTATGCCTGAGTTAACTGTTGGGTACTTGGGAAAGACCTGGGATTCTAAATCCTACCAAAAAAATCACAAGAGACAATTTCCTTGAGAAAACTTGACAGTGTCCTTTTCCTCAGGTTCTGAGAGGTGAAAGATGAGTGAAGAGATGAGGATTAGTATGTTTTCCTTTTCATGTTCATTTGCAGGTATAATCCCCTTGAAATGGAGGTGGGTTTCTCCACCTGTGGTTCAAGTGCTAACCTAGGGCTCACAAGAGAAGGGTTCAATGTCCTGCTGTGCTACAGACTTCTGGAGCAAGCATAGCGATATTTCATTTCACCATCTCTGACAAGGGCATAATTTCATCTGTATTCTAGGGATTTTATTCAGGTAAATGAATGCAAATATTAATGTTCTTAAGATTACATTTAAGCTATACTTATGTAAGAATTTATCAAGATGCCTCTATATTTAATAATTTTAGCTAAAGACTGTAGCCTTTATTCAAGTCTGAGTCTACAGTTTTGACTATATTATAAATTTTCCTTGACTATGTATGAAAAAAAATGTACCCTGGAACTTCACAAGATACATTTATTCCTATGTTATGGAAAAGGAGGAAGTTCAGTTCCAAGGCCAGTAGCAAGCACATGTATTATTTAAAAAGGAAAGAAAATACAGCCTGCTGGGCATTCATTTGCTTAGAGGAGTTCTTTGTATTTACAGTTCTAGAAAAAATATTTCCTTGTAAAACATCCAGTAAATACTTAAAAGCATACAGCGTTCCTGATTACTGAAGGGAGGCAACAGAGAGATTGCTCAGAGGAGAACCAGAAATAATAACATATAATGGGGAAAATTCCTGCCACTGTAGTTCAAGAGAAAATAGTCACCTTCAAAAGATAATAAAGAACTTTGGGGGACTGAAATCACCTTCAAGGGACATCTGGGATATTCAGTTTCTCAATTTGGCCATCTCAATTAGGTATGTATAGTTAAGCCATTATGATTTTGCCAATTTCCCTTCCACCTCTGTTTTATTCTACTATTGTTTGAAAAATTTATCCAGTGTGATATAACAGCATTAGCTGTGACTCTCTTTTATCTCCAAAATCCTCATGCTCTCCTCCTCCAAATTTGTTGCTAACAGCTCCACTAATGAGTCACTGTGAAATCATTTCACAGACGTACTCTGAAATGCTCAGTGTATTCAAGAGCAGGAGAATTATATGCATTTTATGGCATTGTAGGAAGTTTTTAAAGGTTTTGAATTTTTTCTTACTTCTGTGTGTTTCTTACCTTAATGAGAAAAAGTAAGAAAAAACCAAACAAAACAACCACACTCTTTCCCACATTCTCCTTTTCAATTTCTCCTCAGCAAGACTACAATTCTCCAGAGCTGATTTTCCTAATAGAGTCCTCCCTGACTATGTTGGACAAATGTCATGTCCCCTGGCTCTCTCCATCTTGTAATGAAAATAGACCTATTGCCAGCTACACCTTGCTGATTGCTTCCTACCTGCTGCTAAGGATAATTTGTGCAGTGTAAATGAAGACTTCAGTAGTTGCTGTAGGGAAAAAAGCTACAAAAAGGGACTGCTATTCAGCACTCACATAAAATAGCCGATAAAGAAACAGTTCTGATTAGCTGAAAATGTGTAAAGTGTATAAAGTATAAGAAAGACATTCAAGTTTTCACAGTCTTAATTATACCAGATATCATACAGGAGTGTTTTGCCTTGGAAAATGAATCACATGCATTTGCATATTTTCATTTGCCTGATCCTATATCAAGAATTTTTGTGTATTTGTTTTCTTCATTGTTCTGTCAAATATTTCCTACTGGACTGCTTCCAGTATTGTTTTAAAGTAAGCAATAAAAGGAATTCACCAATATTTCCCTTCAGAGTATGGTGACCATTTGGAATGCAGATGTTCATGTTTGCTATTTTCCCCCAAATAATCTTTCAGATAACCTCTTACCTCTGAAAGAATGAAAGAGACAGAAGCATTACCTGAGCATTACAGAAAATGGTGAGTTGGAGTAGGAGACTGAAATAGTGGCAGTTCCAGACAGCAAAGCTGTCTGCTGTGTGAGCCCTCAGATCCACCTGGCTTGGCCCATCTCTGCTGTGCTATAGGTTGTGCTGCCCTCTGTTTGTTCCATGCTATGAGAACAATGTGATGCCTATGTGGGTGCAAGAGCCTTTATGATACATTTTTACCCATTCAGTGTGTGCCGATAAAGGCAAACATACTATTTCTAGCCATTGAATGACTCCTGTTTCATTTTACCTCCATTTATTTAACACTGCCTGGGATTTAATTGAAAGGTACAGGGTGCAGAAGGGGAAACAGTCACTAAGAAACTAACTAACTCTAAGGAAATACATTGTCCTCCTACAGAAAACCAGATGACAATTCCTAGATTAGACATTCAGTGCATTTCCTAGACCAGGAATTTAGATATGTTTTGATAATTACATAACCTTTTACCTGCAAAGACTCATACAGCTTTCATTTCTGTCTTCTGCAAAGAGAGAAGGAAAGAATCAATAATCTGTTTTATATTCCCTATCACTCTATCCCTTTCTTAGTCTCATAAATTGGGGTTATCTCCACACATATTTTCCTTTTGTTGGTGCAGAGTAATACTTGAGGCATCTGCCAGCACTAGTTTAAAACACTTTCTGCTTCCTGACAGCTAGTATTTCATCTTGATTCTCCCTAATTATCTTTCCAAATTTGTCTCTTTTCACAGTATTTACCGGCCTCCTCAACAAATTGTTTAGACATTGTAAAATGCTGATCTTGCTTCCAAGTGATACTGATCTTTAACATGCCTAGATTCCCTCTCCTTCAACTGCTTTAGCTCTTTTCACCCATAAAACTATAATAGTATAATTCATAATTTTGTTTTTGAGGTTCAAAAAAAGAACCCTTTACATATACCACTGGCCAAACTGTACATCTTTTGCTTACAGCAGCAGCTCACCAAAATGAAAACAAATCCACAAGGCAGTATGAAGTGCCCCAAACCTTCACATCCACAACTGCAATCTTTCAGGAAGAGAAGTTAAGCAAATATTTCCAGGTTTTACTGATCTCCCAGAGAACTTGTAAGGTCCTGGGAGATCTGAAAGGCCCTAGCCTCTTCTGGGAATTGATCAACTTTATTTCTTTTCAGGCTTCAGCCTACTAATCCAGCAGTGCTGGAAGACCTGTGTGACAGTAAGACTCTCAGCTCCATCCTTCATTCATACTCTAGTGTTTGTGGGCTTTTCTGGTAAACTCCTAACTTCTCCACACAGCACAATTCAACAAGGGCTAGAGAAAGACTTTTTTAAAATCAAAATAAGGGAATTTTTTACATTTGTTGTTCAGTGTTTGATGAGTTCTGAAAAGGGAACAAAGAACAGTTAAATTTGTTTCATGTCTCTTCCAATGCACAGTGCCTGGCAAGGACATCACTTCTGAAACAGAGCTGTAAGCAGCATTGCTCCTGCCTTGAATAGCAGAGTGGTTTATCTTTGTTTTTGAGGTCCTTCTAAAGTTTCCATAGTCCAGGAGGTTTGGGGTGTCATTTCAGTGCACTGGATACCATTTCTATGCAGCTGTAATCACAGTTCTGGGAAGCTCTGGGACCCAGTAGAGTGAGATTTTGCTTCCATTCCCAGCCATTTTTCCTAATGAGAAGATTTTTGTTTACCTGCTGGTGATGGAATGAAAGATTCAAAGCAGTAGTTGTTTTTGTTTTGGATTTACAGCAGTTTTATCCATCTCAAAGATCAAGATAGGAAAAAGTAGTTATAGTAGCCATGGTAATAATAGTAATACTAGTAGTAGTAGAAGTAGAAGTAATAATAATAATAATAATAATAATAATAGCAATAACAGATAATGAAACTAAGCCAGTGAGTTTTGCATGCATTGAGAGGAAAAGGACAGCAGCTGTCACTGCTGTTAAGAATAATTTATATATTGTCTATTGTCTGATTTCTCCTTCTGGGGTTATAAGTGTTGACAAGTTAACATCAGGGCAAAGGTACATTGGGCTGTCAGGTTTCTATTTTCTGCTTCTTGCTCTTCCACAAAGTGCTACGAGATTGATTGATTTGATTTTAAAGAGTTCAGTTACATCACAGTGACACAGTCTTCAATATGAATTAAAAGAATAAAATTGTTTATTTAACTTGTTTTTGTGTTGACAGGATCTTTGCACTCCAGGCAATCACTTTGTTTTCCTTACAGCTTTGTTCTTTAGCCACCCAAATGTGGAATGTCACTCAACCTTGTCATATTTTTTTCTTGATGTTCTTTATTAGTCCCTATCATTCTTTTCAGGAATCTAACAAATGTGGATAGCCTTTGTCAGTCAGTTGCTCTGGGGTTTTTTTGCCATTTTAAGCTGCTTCTCCCAATACTGTGATAACAGAGTTTCTTAGTGGACATGAACTTTATTTCATAAGATACCAGTTAAGCCTTTGAGTGATCACTAGTGTGATCATCTAATTAAATTTCTGTAGACATCCCAAATGAAAATTACATATTTGAACCCACAGTTCGTAGTCACCCACAGTTTAATTTTAACACAGCTCTAAATTTTTTGAGGGAATTAGGAAGTGATAATATAATTAGGGGTCTTGCTGAGTTTCAGCTCTTTCTGAAAATGAGATCTAAATGTTTTCAGAATAAAATTTAGGTAATCATCAAAATTCTAAGCATCTTTCATGCACTGAACTGTCCCACTGAACCTTTCCAGCCTCATCCCTTGCACATACATTTTTAATCTCTCTTTTACTATATCTTCCATACTCACTTTAGTATGGCATTCAAATTCATATGTGCATTGGCTGTAATTTTAACATATACAGCAAGCTGAGATTAAATATCAAAATGAACACAGAAATAAAAGGATATAATCCAGAACTGAAGACATCATAAACCAAAAGTTTTCAGGCAAATTATGTATGATTCAGGAAGGCTCAGTCATGATGAGATGACCTAGATTATATCTCTGAAAATGGTCAGGAAAAAGTTCTGTGGAAGAAAAAATTACAGGGTTACATAGAAACAGAAGTATTAGGCAAGTATTGCTGTTTTGGTTTGTTTAGTATTTTTTTCTCTTGAACTGAAAGGCTGCTCATATGTAAAGGAAACTGGATTATGAAGTCATTAGAATACAAATGTGTAAAAATCCATTGTATGCATATATGGGTCCTTATTCATGTAATTATTTAACTGTAGTTAAATCTCAGTGATGTAAGTTAGTTTTAGCAATTACTTAAGGATCAAAGTAGTGTAGACTGGTTAGTGGCGGAAATGCCGATAATCGTTGCCTTTTCTCAAGAATGGGACCTTAAAAGGCTAAGCTTTTTCAAAACTACATAGCTGGAAAGACATTTTCATCCTAGCAAAGCTCTGCTGTTTGCAGCTGCATTTTTGCTGATTCTCTGAAGTCAGAGTTAATTGATAGACAATTTGGCCTGTAGACTTTAAATAACATACTGAAATCTCTGTTTTGGGGAGAGGCGGGTTTAAAGTTAATTATTCCCCCAAATGACTTTTTCCAATTGAGTACTAGTGCTGGCAAAAAATTTGCCATTGAGTAAGGCTTTATTTCTGTGGATTTTCTTTTTCTTTTGGTCTAGTGTCTAAGACATTGGAAGTTAAAGTCCTTTTCCTGGGATGGGATAAACCTCTTGTCCATAATGAAATAAAAGCCACTGATTAGCTAATTTTTTTATTTTGGCTACCTGAGCTTCTCCAGTTCACTTTTCAAAGACAGATTAGAAATCTGGGTTAAGTAGACACAATTCCTAAATAGGAGTAGCTAATTATGGAATTCCGGTTTTGGTTCCAGAATTTTTAGGCTCTTCAGCATTTCTGATCTATAGTTTTGTATTTGAGTGTAAACAGCTTTTTCATTCTTCATGTCTGTGACTTTCTTTTCTCTATTTTAAACAAGATTCCCTCTGAGCTGGAAGGCAACACCTGAGACTCTGCACTCTGGCCTTCTAGTTAACTAAGTGATCTTCTAATGTTTATTTCCTATAGTTTCAGCATTTATCTCTGATAGCTTGCAGTTTTGCTCATTTAGTTTTTCTGACTTTTAAAATAATAATTCAATAATATTATGAACCAAATTATAATCTATTTTCTATCTTTGTCTCTTATGGCAAATTATTTCTCTATTTCTCAGTAACAGCTGCTTCTAGCTTCACAGCAAGATTCAATTTTTATGGCAAATGCCACAGCTTCAAGGAATGTTTTGCCTTTTTTTCCCTCCCTTTCTTTCCACTAAGCTTAAACTGGAAATCCACATCAGTTTTTAGATATGCCCTGTATATCAACCTATGTAGATTTTTTTTTTAGTTCATCTGAAGTTCCCTCTTTTTCCCCTCAGCTCTCTGATCAGAAGGATATAAATTCTGAAACATGCTTTTTCTGGGTTGCTAAACCCTAGATTCTTTTGCTTTTTGCCATTTATGTGCCCTCTGAAGTTATATTTGTGTTTCATTTACTTGAAAATTAAGAGGAAATTTACAAATAGATATTCATGTGGCTGTCTTAAGTGAAAGGTGGTGGTTAAGACCATACATTTTAAGATACTTTAATAGAACCTAAATATTAATTATCTAGTCTCTAATTTAGTCTTATGAAGACATAGCCCTAAATTTAAAACAGGCACCTATTGAAATATGCATGGGCCTACTCCAATATGCTTAGTGTTGTAGCATAAAATGAGAACAATTAATTAAATAATTCATGTCAGAGGTTTATCCATCATTCTTATCTGTTGTAATTTTGCTCAAATTATGAATACAAGGCATAAACATATACCCTTGCAGGAGAGATATAATATTATTTTCTAATTATTTGCTTTTGTCTTTATATATAGATATAATTGTACACATATATATATAAAATAGACATAAACATTATTTTACATATATTTTCATGTTTGCTATCGATTGATTGCATTAAATTACAAATTTTGAAAGTGAGGTTTTGTTATAAAATAACTAGCTGATTGCATTTACAGTTATTCAAAGGGGAAAAACACTAAATATCATTGTTTCCAAAGAAGTCAAAACTGTTGTTTTGAGGTTCAATAACCTCTATCTTCTTTGTCCACCCATTTCTGAAAATGTGCAGAATGTCTGATACTTGTCTGCAGCAGTTTTGGTTTCAGCATATATTAAAAAGTAACAATTATATATTGAGAATATGTTCTGAGTTCTGTGCTTCATATTTGAACATCCTCAAATTTTTGTAATTTTTAGCCAATACAGGTAATATAAGGCCTGACCTGTGACTTTTAATTTATCAGGAAGCCCGAGTTCTCCAAATTGGGGCAGTGTTTGGTTAAAAAATGAACATTTTGCTTTTCTTGTTTGCCTTCATTTGCATTGCACCATATTTGCAATTTGTAATTAATTTTGTAGTCTATTTTTTCCTGGAGTACTTCTCAGTTTATTATTATTATCATTATTTAATATAGCCTGTGGAACACTGAACACTGATTAAGTGTTGTATGCTTTCTGTTATCTCTGAAGCATAACCGATGAAGTATTGTGAATTTGGCACTGTGTAATGTAGCATTTTGCTTGCTGTGCAGCACTAACAAACAACACATCAGTAGTCATGCCTGTCTCTCATTTAAATGCAACCTCAGAGTCACACTGCATGTTACAAATATCTGGGAGCTGTGTGATTAGTTAACATCTTTTGCATAACCTTAAAACTATAGCAAGTTCTCAGGAGATAATTAGCTTTCTGGAGACCTTCAGTGAAATGAACTCTGCCTCAGCAATGGTGGGAACTATGTGTTCTGCTACTCCAAGGAAGGGTGGCGTCAAATTGCTTTAAAAAATACCTTAAGTGTCTTCTACATTAAAAAATAAAGTCAAATGAAAGAGAGAGATAAATAACTCCCAATTTATTTCTAGCTATCAGGATTGCTTTTGCTCCCTATCTTTTACATTCTTTCCTTTTTTGGCAGCTGTTCTGGTGTAAATAAAGGGTGTTCAGCTGGCACCAGCCTTCCTTACTGAAATCTGCTCACCTCTGTCCCAGAGTTCATGTCTCATATGCTAGGGGTGAGTAAACAGACAAAATACATCACAACTGAATAATCAGGAGGATGTGATATGATATTTTTCCTTAGCAAAAGCTTGAGACTTCAATTCTTTGTATAGATTTATGGAAAGCAATGTTTTCCAAACATTCTCCAAATGTTTTTTGTCTCTTGAAATAATTCCCCAGCCATATCCATGTGCAACATTTTAAAGCTTTTGATCCTGCTTTGAAAAGGCTATTCTAAGCCTTCAGTGTTTACAATATTCTCTTTTAGCACTGGAAGTATCTGTATAATAACCTCAAAATTAAAATGTTTTGGAAGCTTCTAAATATAAGTCATAACTGCAGCTGTCAGGAAACAGGATTTTGACAAAATTGAACTTGTTAAAGGAAAGTATCAATTTTGATTAAATTTGCTTGAAAGGTGTTTTCTAATTTGAAACAAAACATTTCAATAGGCTAACAGCTTTCTCTACATTTATTGGAATATAACATTGCTGTTTGTTTCAAAATTATTTTTCATTTTGAGGTTCACTTGTAACTATGATGTAATTTATACCCAAGAACTGAAGTATTTTTGAAACACTTTGACCTTATTTCTATTGAAATTTAAATTCATTCCCCCCCACCAAAAAGAGTTTTGTAAGAACCTTCAAATTTTGTTTTGATTCTATGTAGTGAAATGTTTTTCTGAAAGGCGATTTTTAAATGAAATTCTAGACTTAATAAATTATTTAATATTTTTTTGAGATATAAACAGTTGGTCTAGCTACACTGATTGTGCAAAGCTGTAAGCCTGCACATATCTTTAACCATAGTGATCAAATTGAGAAGCTCCCACCAGTTTGGTGGATTTTTATGCAGTTACCTTTTCCAGGGATTGTATTGCCCATCTGATTCAATCTTTAGCTTTATTGGCCACCATGGCTTAAAAGGAGCTTTGTTACGTTTCTGAAGGTCTAGTGAGGAAAAAATGAAGACATACAGACAGGTCCAAAAAGCGCTGAAAATCCAAGATATACCATCAGAGGAACTGAAAACATGGACTGTAAGTCAAGGAGGGAAGGGACACATAATCAATTTCTTACCTGGAGAGACATAATACTCTGGTGAATAGCCTACTTTTCCAAAACAAGAAAGGAATTTTTTGTTAACATCCAGGTGCTTGACTGAGGATCTTACAGGCATTCCAAGGATCACTCTTGGTAGAAAGGAATATAGCTTTTCAAAATTTTCCCCTCTCTACAAATAACTATAAAGCAAATGCAAAGCCAAATTTGCCTCCCCATTGAAGAACCCCTGGCTGGGCAGTCAGGTTCCTTCCACGGGGTACAGCAGGAATGAGACACCCCAGAAACTGAAAAAAGGATGTAAGGTGTGTGAGGCTGCCTGCAGATGAGGAATTAATGAATGGGCAGGACAAATCACCAAAGTCTACAGATCTTCATGACTCCTTCTGAGGCTCAAAATTCCCTCATATAGATAATACAAAGCATGTTTTCAGGTACCTGATATGTGGCCATTTATGCCTGTAAAATGCAACAAGAGGGAAGAGCAGCATTGCCCTGTGTATATGTACTTCTCAAGTGAATAGTTAATTAAATTGTGAACAGTGGACCTGCCTGAGACTTCCCAGTTCACCTTACCCAGGTCCTAGGTTAATATTCTTAACCAGGATCTTCAGAGCACTTTTAGATATTACTCAAATATTACTTATTAATGCTCAAATTTCTGCAGAAGACAACTGAAGATTTTCTGAGCATGAAAGAAAGAGAAGGAGATGAGTTTTAACTCTGTAGATGAACACCAGCTTGTAAAGTGGGAGATCTGGTGTCAAGCCTTTTCCCTCAAAACTGTTTCCGTGTTTTGTAGGAGTGAGATAATACCATTAATGAGAACTGCATTCCAGAAGTCTTTCTCTATCACTGCTATTCTT
Source organism: Emberiza elegans (assembly GCA_024865655.1). Classification (NCBI taxonomy): domain Eukaryota; kingdom Metazoa; phylum Chordata; class Aves; order Passeriformes; family Fringillidae; genus Emberiza; species Emberiza elegans. Next base: position 32,168,234 of record JALJVW010000206.1, read on the forward strand.
TTTCTGCATTTCTATAGCCTACATAAATAATATATTCATTTGATAAAAAAACCAACCAAAACAACGTACATAAATCCCACTTTTTGATATTTAAATATCTACTGGGCCTGAACCTGAGGGTATCAGCTATTGAAAGTTTCCTGATTCTTGTCAAAATCACTGGGCTGATCACCTCTACTTCTCAGAAATGTAAATTTACTTTTTCTACCTTACATCCTTATGTGTAAAATAAGAATAAAATAACACCTTTTCATTATTTTTTAAGCTGAAGTTTGTTAACTGTGGTTATTGAAGGTACCTAAAATCATTTTACTCATACTCTTCACAGAGGTCAGTAATCAAGTGCTAAGTGCAAAAATAATTCTCTGCTTTCCAAGCTGGAACTGACTTGCTAAACTGAAGGACACATGTTCTAGTCCATTACCCATTACCTCCATAGTCCTTCATATTTTACATTTTTGTCAATAAAAAATAATGTACAGTCAGAGTGTGAAATTTTCATCTGTATGAAAGGCCAACAAAAGGCCCATGTCTCACCAGCTTTCCAGAAGAGAGTGACACCTCAACAGACCAGTCAGTGTTAATGGTTAAAAAACGAGACATTCAGAGCCTATGTGTCAAATATGTAGGGCAAAATTCTTGACCCTGACTTTCAGTCTTGCCTGGCTGAAGAGGGCACACAGGGCAGAAATCTGCTTTTGGCTGAGGCAGGCAAAGATGAATTCTGCTTGAAGAGATGGCAGAGTTGATAAAGAGGTTTTTTACCCAGCCTGGAGGTCCTTCCATTAATATATTGAGAAGCTGCTATTTTCTTTACTTTTTTTATTTTTACCTTCAGGATATCCTCCTCCATGCAGCATACTTTCACATTCTCTTTAATGGAATTAAAAACCTTGATTGCCTTGACTATAAAATAGATTCCAATGTTTCATCATGTAAACTACACACACAAGCCTGGTTTGGGCTCCCACAGAGTGCTCCCCACTATATGGTTATTCAGAAGTTATCTTTCTCTAACAATTGCCTAATTTTTAAGTAAGAAGATCACAAAATAGCAGAGTTTTCCAGTTCTCCTCTTCATTCCTTAAGGTCAGATTTGTGACCCTTTTTGGTGAGAGTGAAGCAGAAAAAGTCTTCCACTGAAAGTGTAGCACTTGTGTTGGACAATTCTGTCTAAAACTGGACAAGCAAAGCTCATTCATATAATTCCTTCTGTCTAAATTCTTAAGGATCAAATGAAAGAAAGGAATCAGTAAAAGTAGCTTGGTACAGGTGTTTTACCTTAATACTCGTAGTGCCCTAAAGAATGCTTAGGCAGCTGTCACATTTTATATTTTAGTTTCCTTGCTTGGACTGGATTTTTGAATGAAAATTGAGTTAACTGGTGGTTGTTTCATGGCTTTGCCTGTGTGAGATGCAATTTCAGTAGGCTTTCTCTGAGATTTAAAAATATTTAGCCCTTCTTCATCTTAAGTTTATTTAATTCTGTAGTAGATATTAGCAAAATTTGTATATGAGTGAGTCAGTTATGTTAAGAGGGGGGAAAAAAAGGTGAGTACTGGATTCCCAGATTAGCAATACCACCGTGCCTTAAGCTGGATCTTGAGGGAGTTTCTTTGGAACAGTTAGGACTGCAACAGGGTGTCCTGTCTTGCAGCAAAAATAGTAGTGTCCCATGTAGGCTAACCTGGTCACCAACTGCTCTTCCTGAATGCCACGTCTGCTGTTGCAATGGAGATGTTGTTTTGGCCACTTGGGGAGAAGATGATTCACTGCAAAATGCCATTTGTGGCTAATGATCACCCGCAGTGTTACAGGGTTTTCACAAAGGTAAAGCAAAGAGAAAAAAGCCATGGCCCAATTAAGATCTCCCCAGTTTTTGATCTTAAATCTGTAGTTCTAGTTTTTGAGGTTTGTTAAATTATCTGACTGCACAAAAAAGTCACAATTGGTTCAACTTGCTGAAGGAGTTTTTTAATAGAATGTCATGAGTTTATAAACTGATCTTTCTCTTGCAAATTTCAGCTGTTTGAGAACTGGGCCCTAAGTTGTCTATTCACAATGATCCTGTTTTTTGCAAAATAATGATCTAAATGATTTATTATTCACTTTTTAGACTGCTGTTTTATTTCTGTTGATCTTTGTTTTTCTGCTTAATTTCTATAAATTACTGTACAGTTTCCCATAAGGTATAATTAAGCAGAATTGCTAAAGTTTTAATTATTGTGTATTATAGATGTTGAAAGCAACATTAGCACTTAGCTTTTAAAAATGTGATAGTATATTTATAAGAGAGCATTTATAAACACATTTACATATAGTTAAGATGAAAAAGGTATTTGAATGGTAGTCATTAGCATTTCTTCAAACATATGGCATACCAGCAGAAGCCATGGGCCATGCCTTCATTAACTGAACACTGTTTCATCAGTATCTCAGCTTCCTGCTGTGCCACCCTGTAGCGTACCCTTCTGTCCCCGAGGTTTCAGTGACAAGGGACAATATGTCCCCAAGGTGAAAATCTGGGAAATAACGCAGATTAGCCCTTAGAGGAGTTCTTATGATTATTTAATCATACTTAGGAAAGAAGTACACTGTACTACAAAAGAAAAGCATTAAAAATCCTACCAGCCTACTATTTTCCATGTTGCAGCGTATGATGGTCTCTTCAGTGCACCATCAATGTAGCTACAGTGGAACATAAACTGCTTTATTATAAGATCAGCCTTTTTCAGATTTGTTCATATAATGGGTAAAGCTTATATTGGTACTCATAGGTACTGTAGGTCAATTAGCATTCATTGTCCATAATGTTCAGGTGGTGGATCAAGATTTAACTTCTCTTAACCATGGTACATGCAGCCATTTAATTTTATTTCCTAATAAAAAATGGGAAAGGAATAAAAATTCTCATATAAATGTCATGGTTATATTTTATTTGTGCATTTCTTAAGTATATAAAAATAGGTTAATATGACAAGCAGAGACATTTGTCTTAAGTCAATAAATTCTCTCATACATTACCGATATGATATATGATGATATGCTATGATGATATGATATGATATGATATGATATGATATGATATGATATGATATGATATGATATGATATGATATGATATGATAAATATTCTTTGCTAAAAAAGGTATATATTTTGGAAAGCTCTTAGCAGAATTTTTAAAAAATATATTTTGTTTGACAAGATGACATTTTGGAAATAAAGTTAGATTTTGGGGCTGAGGGTAGGTTGGACTTCTTGTTTTTTAAGATGCTTTTTTCCATTGCCTTGCAGTCTCTCTTTTCTTTCTCATTGTGATACAGAGTAGTACAAAGCATTGAAATGGAAAATAATTATCAAAAATATTTTCTCAGTCTCTTATGGACATTGATCTGCTTTCTTGCATTTGTATCTCTGTTCTCCAAGAAGAGTTGGAGCTTTATGGAAGTAGCCCTCTGTCTTTGAAATCCAGTCCATAAAGTCTGTTCTTGGGTTAGGAGGGAACAGATAGCAACTGGAGGCAACATATTTAAATCCTAATTATTAAGTCAGCTATTGAAAGAATCATATTATAATATTAAAACATATGTTACAATATATTCTATTATTCTGCCTTTAGAAAGTGTAATCTTCAACATGCATTTAGGAGAGGAATTTAAAATCTCTTACGGTTTAACTTAGTGCAGATAGAGAAAGTGTGGATTTTAAAAGCAAGCTTTGATTTATAGAATTACAAGCATCTGATACAATTTAAATATGTTTATATAATTTCTCACAGTTTTTGTCTGGCCTATATGTTATTATGACAGGTTTATAAACATTTTGGTAGGTAGTCAAAGTGTTTAAATTGGTATCATTTTTACCTTTATTGTTTTTATATGGGAGGAATCTGAAAATCTCTCACTGTGGTATCCACCATTAATCAATGGTGCAATGGAAAGCTCTCATTAACTTTAACCCTCCGACCCTGACATTATTCTACTCATCACAGCAATCATTAGCAAAATGAAAAACAATCAACCAGCATATCTACATTCTACTAATATTAATGCTTTCACTCTATTACACATGAATGTCAAATGTGACAAAAATCACTGAACTTCAAATATATACATAACAGATTTTGATATATATAAATCACCAGTTTTTGTTATTCTCACTCAACAGCAAAATCAAAGTTACAGTGCCAAGGGGGCCCATACCATTTGCAATCTGTAGCATTTCCAATGTATTTTCAACAATATTGTAAATATTTATGGAGTTTTATAAAGACTCTATGATTCCTTCTGCTTGTGATGCATCAACAAGACACAGTAGGATATCATAGGCAGATATTTACTTCTGGGAATTCCCTTTTGGACTCTTTTTGGTTGAAAACAACTTCATGACATACAGTACCGCAAATCCCCAGAAATGTACCATGCTATTATTGCCAGCTGAGTTCTTCCAAGTAAAGATGACATCAGCCATCTGTCATGCTATACTAATCCTAGGAAAGAAAGCCAACTGAAGAGAAAATAAATACCTTTTCTATCTATTAGCCAAATATTTATATTTAAAAAGGAATCTCTTAAATTCTTACTAGCAAAGTTAATTCCTGTAAGCAAATTATCTTTTCTGAGTAAACCACACATCTAAAATGTCTTTGTCTTTTATCTACCCAAACTAAGGTATGTCACGAGCATATGTTTGAAATGCTGATCTTTTGCTACATATTGGTGGATAAGAAAATATGATTCCAAGTAGTGATTTTCCTCCAGACCTTCTAGATGAACTCTGCCAGGTACCATGCAGCTGCGTCAATGTTCCGGACTGCTCTGCTGAGGTAAATGGAAGTTTCCCAGAATCTAACAGGGCAGGAATTACACTCTCCATCACAAGGAATGCTGCCAATCAATAAGGAAAGTGTCTAAATTAATGGCAACATCATAATAAAATGTTTAAAAAGCCCAAACTCAGTCAGGTATCTGCTTCCCCACAGTGCAGGGAACACGTCAGTGAGGAAGACTTTTGCATAAGCTGAAAAACTATTTTACCCTTGGACTTATCCTGTGCATTTATGTCTAATTTTTTTTTAATCAACAGCATATACTTGAATTTTAAACTAAGGTGATGTTCAAAAGCTTGTTATCAGAATAAAATGAAGACTAGAAAAATAAATCTCTGGAAATTAAAAAAATTAACAGCCACCTAGAGCATTCCCTGATAAGAATGTAGTATGGTGCTTCTGTAAAAAGTATCCAAAAGCACATGTATGATTATTTAGTGCTATTGTCATTAAAGTTTTTCACGCTGTAAATATTCCTTTTGCTTTTTTAGAAGTAGCAAGACAGAACTAAGCATTCACACATAGCACTACAAACACAAATAAATATCTCTCATCTCTCCACACTCTCATTCATTTTTTTCTTATCTGCCATTTAACATTGTGAGCATTCCTTTTAAGTCAATAATGTATTTTGGGATGTGAATTCATACAAAATGGAAAATGAAAACCATAGAAGTTTCAGAGGTATGTTTCTTGGGCTGTAAACCTCTTGACTTCATTATTTAGAATAATGTGATAGAGGGAATTATTTTTTCAGATAATATATAATAATTAATATACAATTAATTATATATTAACATATAATAATTAATATACAAAGATTTTTTTACAAGTTCTGCTGCCTAAGCTTCTTGACTGGTTAGGTGTTCTAATGGTTCCAGCTGGTTTTTGTAGAGACTCTGACTACTTTCAGCCAGTGGATTTCTTGTCTCTTTGCAGGTTAAGAAATTACTTAACAGTATCAGCATGAATGAGTTTTGATTTTTTTCTAAAATATTGAAACAGAAAAACAAGAAAAAGAAGGGAGTTGCTTTCTTATGAATATGTCCTCAAGATCTTAAGGTCATAAAAGGAACATCTGATTTTGGGAAACAAGAGGTGATTAGAAAAAAACTCAGTAGTTGAATGCATAGATTACATATGTCCCTTGGCACCCAAAAAGGCAGAACATTCTTTCATGTTCTGCAGAAAACAAGGGTGAGTTACAGTTCTGCGTGGTAATTACAGCAAATGAAATTACATAACTTTTGGGCTCATTACTTCAACTAATCAATTTTTTTGGGGATGAACTTCAACCTGGATTACCACCATTCTATCTCCAATGACAACACCACTGAAAACCAAGATGTGATTTTTAAAATAATGTTTTTGTGACTTCAGCTTATATACTGAGTCAAGAAACCAAAGTATTTCTAGTTATCACCTGTCTCAGTAAGAAAATATCTGTCTGCTTTACAACCTGGTAAGAGCGGAAATTTAAAAAAAAAAAGGTTTTATTATCTTGCACTATAAGTCTTAGCAATAAGCCATTTCTGAACCCAGAATACTTTTAAGGCACTTTCCTACAATGTAATGTTTCTTTATTCAGTAGAACAACTGGGAAAAAAGCTGAACTTTTATTAAAAATAAATCACAAGAAATAAGGTTAGTTGTTCTTTGATTTTCAAATAAAATTTATGTCATATTTTAAGTAAAACATTTCTGATTAAAAGAACTTTTATTTCCTTTACATTTTTGTTTTAGGTATCTCTATTTAGTAATGAGAAACAGGTAAGAAAAAGGAGATTTCATCACTCCCTTTCTCCCGGGAGGTTAAATAAAAAAACAAGAACCAGAAGCTTGGAATTTAAGGAGGGGTAAAAGAAAGATTTGGGAGTTTTTTGAAATAAAATAATAACAAAACAAAGAAAATATTTATTGTTGGTTTTATCAATTAAATTTACAGATCTTTGCATTATTGTTTTAAATCTTGTCAAAAAAGAGACAAGTTAGACTGATTATTCTCTGGTTTTGGGTTCTGTAATCATTAGATTCTGGTTTCTGTTTGAACAGCTGAATATTCATCTATTTCAGTAAAATGCAAAGTCTAAGTTGTGAGGAGGGCAGCAACAGTCCAAGGTGCCTATTGGTATATAAAATTTTTACCATCATGAAAATTAATGTTTTTAAAATGAAAGAAAAATGCTTTTTCTGGTTTCGTTTTTACAGTTCTCTGGAAAGTAACTAAAATTAAGAATAAGGGGGTAAGAAGAATGTATAAGTGAATTCATTTAGAAAGACAGTGGCAAAAAAGAATTGTTGGGTAGATGCAGAATGAGGGAAGAGAAGGCTAAAATCAACTGTTAAGTAGAAAGAAAGATATACCATCAACTTAGTGTGATTTTGGTTATTTTTTCATTAGGAGGCACTCATATACTAAACAAACTCACTAGACTGATAAATAGCAATGTGCAAATTTATGCTGCTACAGAAATTTAGGAGGAAAAAAAGCATTACTGAAACCTGAATTTCTTTATTGAATAATTTACTTTGTCATCATAAATGTAATTCTATATTGCCTTGCAGTATAACTTCTGGAGAGATGTGTTGGTAATGCCAAGTCCCAAGAGGGATGGCTGAAGAATGATCAAAAGCCTGGATTAATTTTTTTTTTACTTAGGTTGTTTTTATCATTTTGTTTTGGTTCCTGGAATTTCTTATTAATTTTACAAGTCCTGTTATTGACTAGTTTTTTGAACTTCCTTCCTGCTTATTTAATTTAATGGATGAATAAAACTTTTCCATTGAAATTACAATAGAAGGAAAAGTTTGTAAGACCACATGCAGCAGACTTTGACAACATCCATTCCTGCAATCAGTCTTTGATAAATTCTGACAGCTGTGAGTCTTCTAATGCAGAAGCCCTTTGACACTCTGATTCTGTATTGAGATTATTACCTATCAGAAATAACCAGTGACTACTGAATCTCTGTTTGATGGCATCCAAGTGCACTCCTGTGCACTTATGAACTAAAGCACAAAAAATTTGAGAAAAAAAAACTGAAGAAAGACATTTGGGGGGAAAATAAGGTTTCTTTCTGTTTGGTGAGCTTCCAGGACTCATCTTGCTGTGTTGTTAATCTATTCATAAAAAAATTGGAAATTTTATTTACTCATTTTCCTAAGTGATAAGATTTTAATGCTGATTGTACTCTGCTTAGGCCAGTTTAAGGAAAAATAATAAAACTGCTCTCAGTTCCTACACTCCAGAGAAAGAGTCTAAGAATACAAAACTGTACTTATTGGTAGCTCATCAGATAACTAATATGGTTTCAGTCAAATGGGATGACAGTAATACAGCGATGGCAAATGCACCATGATGCAAAGATAACCTTGAAGGGTATCCTCAAAGGGTAAGGTTAAAAAAATGTAGTGCAAAGTTTTCCTACTAGCCTAGTATAAAATGGTCATAATTGAGGTCAGGTTACAGCACATGTTTTGAACCAGTTTTGAAATATTTATTCTCAGACTGGCAGAATTTAAGATGGTTGGCTCACAGAACTGAGATTTAAGATTAAAAGTATTTCCTCATCATAATCTGCATGCCCGTTCCTTTGCTATCATGGATGCTTGACTAACTTCACATAATCTCTTGTATGCCAATGTGAATATGTTATTTTATAGACAAATATTGGTGTATGCATATAAAAAAACAACAAAAAATTATCTCTGAGTTTCAGAAAGAATAACAATTTTTAATTCAGATAGAAATGACAGTTCGCTACAATTCACCACCATCCAAGTGCAAAGCATCCTACAAGAGATTGATTGCACAAGTGATGTCTGAGAAACTGTAAAAGATTACAATATTTTTTGGATGAGTGGTGAGTTGCATCATGATCACTTTTCCCATAATGCCAGTTAGAGGGGGTTTTGTGTGTTGTAGTGATTTCCAGACATCTAATATTTCATCATGTATGAAATTGATCCAATACCTCAAATGTATGGGCTGTTTAAATAAAAACTGTGAGTAGGGTAATCCTAATTGAAGAGACAGAGAAGATTTGATTTCATTCTCAGTTAAGAGAACTTTCCTCAATTGCTAAACAAAGTGTTGTACTAAATATGAGCGGAGGCATTTTTCAAAATATTTCACCTAAACTTGTATTCATTGGTTTCCCTCACCTAAATTCATATTAGATGCAATAATATTGCACAGTTAGCTGCAAAATATGTTTTAATTTTCCCAAAAGAAAGAAAACTTGATGAGGATTGCTTTTGATAAATGCATTGATACAATATGAAATTTGCATATTGTAAAATAAAATATGCTTCTTTGCATGGAATTATATAAGAGCATATATTAAAAATTGTATTTCTTGGGAACAAAGGAAAAAAATCTCTGAATGTATCTGCATATTTTAAGAAATAGACAAGATGCTCTATTTTCTTTTAGCATCTGAAGAAGCTACCTTTGTGAAGGTCATAGTCCTGGAAAGATTTAACAAAAACCAAAACCTTTTTACCTATTGCATATATGAACAAAAGGATTTAAATATATATATATATATATATATATATGTGACTACTTGAATATAGGGAATTGTATAAGACAGGTTGCAATTGACAATGGTAGAACCAGTGCAATGACCATTGCAGATAACATTTCAAAAGTGTTTCCATTTTAACCTTGAGTTTTCACTCTTAATGTTCTGAAGTCTTTAACTTAGAGATGTTTTTAGATGTAATTTCCCTACATCCTTGCCATTTACTTTCTGTTTAAAACTTTGTTTTAATTATGCTATTACATATATTTAGTGTTGCTAGATTTTATTTGGGACAGTTTGAGGGAAAAATCACTGTCTTTAGAGATATAAAGTAATCATGTAGCATTGTTTGTCTAAGCATGGAAAAGTGATAGTGACAGAAATTGAAATGCATTATGTTATTGCAAAGAGAAGGACCTTGGAGTGTTCTGATGAGAACTGGTGTTGATTTGACAGAGTTCTCAGCTATTCAAAGCTGCTTTCCCCATCTGAACGGTGTGGTTTTCTACAAGAGTGTTCAGCTTTGTTCATATTTTCTTTGCAATGGAAATTTAATTGCTGCTATTTCAGTTGTAATAACACTGGGTTAGCACTGAGCATTTTGGAAAGAACTTCCCTGTTAGAGTAGGTTATAGAGATGCATGCTATGGGTTATCTGGAGTTATCAGCAGGCAGTGCCTTTTGCTGTTAATGATGTGCCTTTCCTGTATGTCTGTGCCAGGATTTGGTGATTCAGTGGAACATATATTTGGAGAAGTGGATTTCTGCTCCAAGAAGCAGGTGAACCCTTTCAGGGCTGACTTATCATAGGCAAGATTGCTTCAGAGAGAGAGCAAACAGTGTGTTTGTATTTGATATCTATTCCCAAAGAGTTCTATAGAGCAAGAATTAGCAGGCCAGGGACATTGCTATAGAGGCTGTAATTAAAACCAGCCCTCCTGTATGAGTGTGGAACTCAGTAGGAATATCTACCAGAGAGGGAAAGTAGAACTTTAATATAGGAACAAGCATTTTAGAAAAAGGATGAGTCTGGTGCTGTTTTATATTGCTCAGGTCTGATAGTGGCATACACTAACTAAGCAGCTGGTGAGCCTCCTAACGCTTCTCCTTTCATGATGCTGGACCTATCAAACCCTGCTAACAATACGAGTGCAATTTCTGTTAAATCTTATAAAACTAGTAAGCACAATTTGAGTATTTGTAGTCCACTTGCAGCTAGTTTGATTTCTAGAGAGTAAAAGAAATAGCAATTAAAAACCATAATCCTTTAATTTGCTTATGTAGAAGCAGTCTTAAATAAAAGCTGACAAAAATGAGAACTGCTGTATGAAAATTTGAAAGGCATTTTTTTTGGAACATTTGCTATATCCTGTTTCTGAAGAAAATCAATTCTATGTATATGTTGTGAAATTTAACAGATTATCAACAGAAGAACAGTTCAAAGCAACAAATGGCATAAATTATTTTCATAAACAAAAATTTAGGAATTTATTCTGTATAACTTTCTCTTTAAAGCAGTGTCATGCACCATTTGAATTTTTTTACACTTTTAAGTTTTAAATATAAACTGCAATGGTATCTCAAATATGTCCTTTATTTCTCTGTTCCATTTTCATTGTATCTGGCCAGATGCTGCAAGTAATTATATGTCTGACACAGACAAGTAATAGTGACAAATGGGTGATCCTATCTCTCTTTGACTCTAAAGGATTGTCAAGACGTTAGTTGATAGATCGAAGCTGAATTTAAAGAAAAAAAAATTAAATATCCAGTCTTGTGTAATTCATAAATCAGGACATTTGGTATTAATTTGCCTTCTGCAAAATGAACCAACTTTGGGGAAGATGTCCACATTAAACAGAGATCCTCTATAGAGGCCACATTTACAGTTACAGCAAACTTGGGTTCAAGTCTAAATGTTAAAATGTTCTTTATCCAACTGAAAAGGGGGCTTTTTAATAAATTCAGGAACACTTTCCTGCAATAATCTCCACATGTACTTTTTATAAATGTAAACACTAGCTGTTGCTATGCCCTGATTTTATTTTAACCTGAACTGTATTTACTATACCTAAGGATAATTCACATGTAGCAAAGAGCCCTAATATTTGTATTTTAGAATAAATATTATGAATATCTCTCTCAGGGGAAAAAAATGTTTAGATAACCTGCCTTTCACATGGAAAAGCTGCCTGCTGAACCTTCAAGCCAGCAGTTCTTCCCTGTCTTTCTAACTGAGAGCAAGTAGTACATATGAAAATTCTGTGCCTCCTGGCCATACTTAAGAAACCCTATTTCTTTGTGAAAGAGGGAGAACGTATGGGAGCTGTAAATAAATAATGATTGCCAAAGATCAGAGGAATTTTTACACAAGACCAAAGCAATTTAAGCTCATTCTTTGATACAAACCATTAATAATTCAACACAGTGGTAATTTTGGTACTGCTAGAATTCCTAACAATTGAAGTGATCTCCAGGTTGTTAGCAGATCAGTAAGAATTATGTTATTAGTAGCTGACTTCTGCTGAAGTCATATGATTCAGTGTTTAATTTAAGCATTAGGTATGGTTTTCTGAGAGGCCCTGGAAATCTCAGTGAAAACAGCACAATACTCATTTAATAACAACTCACAGTTTTTTAACGAGTGTTTCATGCCCACTTGTCAAAAGCAATCACTGAACTACTCTTCTTCAAGTAATTCAGGAGTTTGATTTAAAAGATGATACCTTAATGAAACAGCATGCTAAATATCAGAGAGAAAAATCAGCAAACTTCTGCCTTTTATGGGAATATTATTCCAATAGGAATATCTAGAATAATTGTATGCTCACTGAGGAAGGTTTAATCCTATTATAAATATATAAAATTCAGTCCTATGTTACTGGGGACTCATCCTCAGAATCCAACTCCAAACAAATAAAAGGTATGAAACATGGACACTGACTTCTTTAAAGGAAGATTGTTTCACTTGTACATCCTGCCAAGTCTCCGGCATTATGAGCTGGAGCTCTAAGAGAATCCCTCTGCTTTTGTCCATCCCACACCTCACACATTTGCAGGGCAGAATCCCAGGCCCTAGTAGTGACCACACCAGCAGGGAGAGAGCAGAGCTGAGCCCTTGCCCATCAAGTAGAAGGGAGCACGCGGGGTTGTACAAAACCAGGTGTGCTTCCTAGTGAAGTGAAGAGACCAGGCAAGATCCTTCATCTTACCCTCTGCTTCTTGCAGTGCTTTAAATCCTTTCCTCTCACATGGGGCTTGCCTTGCCCATCAGATAAAGTAAATCTCAACACCCTTCTTAGGCAGATATCTTGCCCCAGGTGTGACCTTTTCTGCAGACCAGAGAAGGGGTGCCTCACACATCATAAATCAGGAACACTGGTGGGAGCAAGCATATGAAATGGGTAAAAAATTGAAAATGGCCAAGCTGTCACATAGGAGCAAAACAGCAATACTCAGTTCAGATGCTATTAGGTAAAATAGTGATCCAGGAAACCTTTCTAATGTATAATCATTTCCTGTTAACAATCCAATCTTGCTTATTGTAGATAATGTTCTTTTACTGGGATTTTTTCTCAGCTAATGTAAAATATATAACTGAATTGAAGCCAGTGGAGTACTTGATTTCTCTTAACTGAGTACCTGTCCACACAGAAGAGGGCACTTAAGTTCAAAAATACTTTCCTTTCTTTTTCTTTCGTTAAATTCTAATTATAATCTCCATTTTTTTAACAAATAGTGGGAAAGGAAAGGAAAGGAAAGGAAAGGAAAGGAAAGGAAAGGAAAGGAAAGGAAAGGAAAGGAAAGGAAAGGAAAGGAAAGGAAAGGAAAGGAAAGGAAAGGAAAGGAAAGGAAAGGAAAGGAAAGGAAAGGAAAGGAAAGGAAAGGAAAGGAAAGGAAAGGAAAGGAAATAGAAAAAATAGAAGAAAAGAAAAATAAATAAATAAACCCAGCATAAAGTAAGCTGGCAAAACAGTGAACTTCCAGATGTGATTTAGTTTATATTCAGACAGGGTCAGTTAAAATATTTCTGTTCTGGCATGTGCATTCATCTTTTGAACAGGGTGGAAATTCAACAGAATGAGCACCTGATCATCCATTACTAATAAGCCAGATATGCCCTGTTATTTAATTTGCTCTTTCATAATTTCATACAGTACATATTGCTTAACACTGCACCAGTCAATGTAATGGGGAAAGCTCGTCTTCATCCTTTTCACTTTCCTTACTTGTAAATGGATTTAGAAAAAGGAATGTAGTCTATTATTCAGAGATGGTTTTTAAGATGGTTCACAACAGGTTAATGAATGATGTCTAATACTCATATTAGACCAATCATATTAATAACAGAGAAGAGCATATGAGGGTCATAGTGCTAATTGCATAGGAGGTCCAGCCAGAAGGCATTTTTATCTTAGAATTCAAGACACACCAAGTTTGACTAATCACCCACAGTGTGTTTGCAATTAAAATAACACTGTATTAACCCTGCCAATGTGAGGTATCAATATTTTATGTGTGGCTTGACAGTTCTAAGCTGAACATTTGTAGTGCTTGATATTGCACTCATAGAAAGCACACAGCTCTTGCTCTTCTCTAGACTGCAGCCAAGGATGCTACACAGGGGGAAATTCAGAGGTATTTTGTTCCTGAAATTTAATTTTCTTCTATTATTTTTAAGAATGGCTCTAGTATCATCAAAAAGTTTGGGTTGTTTTATTTTTTTTTTTTACCTTGAGTTGCTTTATACACCACAACAAAAGATCTGGGGTGTTTTAGGTGTTAACCACAATCTTATAAAAATCAATTGAAAAACTCTTGATTCATTTAGCTCCATCTTGAATTGAAGAAATGAAGAAGAATGTTTCATTTTAGTATAACCCTGGCTGATGCACAGAGTTCAAAGTAGGCACAAGGACTGCAGCACTAACAATAGGTCCATGTATGAAGCAGATCACCTGGTTTGTCATGGGGATCAGGGCATGTGGATTCTGGTAATGATGTGAATTTCTTGTTTACATATGTAAAAAAAAAAATCCATCAACTTCACTTGCAAGTTGAACTTCATTTTCCAAATCTGATTGTCAAAGAAGAAAACATTGGTTCTTCCTCCTTAGCCCACAACTCCAAGACCTCCCTGGCACTCTGTCCAATTTTCTTGTAGATCTGGTTTTCACTGGGCATCATTGTCTGAAACCCACTGAAGCTGAATCACTTACAACTCAAAAAGAATAAAGAAACCCTGTTCCTCTCTCCCAAATTCTGGTGAGTGCTGTGGATACTTGAATTCCCAGATTGCACACCCAGAATCATTGCATAACTTTTCAGATTTTGTTTAAAAGAAGCATTTTTCTGAAAGCCAGGTGTTTTTTTGAGGTTTTTTAAATTCTGCTAAACTTGTTATAAAACAAAGTAAAAACTGTAAACCACTTGAAAATGTCTGTTCACAATAAGCAAGCACTAGCTTCTTTGTTGTATCTCAGGTGTTTCATGGTACGTTTTCTTGCCAATGGATTTCTTTTTTATATTATTCGTGTTAGTACTCTGAACACTTTCAAATGTTTGTCAATTGATGGTCTCTACATAATAGGCACAATCCATATCTGGGTCAGACCTTCCAGTTCAGGTACAATAGAGTAGCTCCCTGGAGCTAAGATTTTTTGGTGTAATAAATTTGTAAAGAACTGAAATGATGCCAAGTAGACTTAAATGCTTTTTCCTCAACTTTTGCAAAGAGTTGTGCTTCTGCTTGGATGTTCTGCAGACAAATTTATATGAAGTTATTTCAGGCTTTAAAGACCATATTGAGAGAGTCCTATGAGACATAAACCTAGTAAAAGATTTTCCTTTTAGGCCCTTATATTCTTGTACTTCTTGTACTTCTTCAGAAACATCTTCCTGAAGATTCCTGTATTTTTAGTTATGATCAAGGTTCTTAAACTAAAGACAAAACAGCATAATGTAAACTTTGCAGTGAATCAAACAAAGACAACTAACAAAATTCTGATACATCAGTAGTTACTGGGTCCTGCTCAACAATAAAAAGGATTCCAATTAAAATCTGTTGGAAAACAGTTATTTAATTTTCTACACATAGTGGTTTGAGAATCACTAGGGTTTTTAGTGCCCTAAATCCAAACCCCTTCAAAAAGAAAACTGGATTATGAATCTTCCATTTTTAAAGGACTATGAGTATGTACTTTTGGTTTTTATTTCAGGCATCTAGAGCTAACCAGAGGGTCTTGTTCCTTTGACTTCAGGGAAATTTGCAAAGCTATCAATTAAATCTGCATGCCTCCCCAGTAGATTTCAGACACAGTGAAAGGTCAGGCACTGCTCAATAAATGGAAAAAATAGGCTGGTCTTGTTGGATACCAAGACCCCAAAGTAGCCTGAGTGAAGTTCTGTAAGGACAGTGAACATCCCTTCTCATATCACCAATCTTTAGAAACCCAAGTTGGATCATGGCTCAGCAGTGGGATCTGATTCTCTGTAAGGTTGCTCTTTGGGTGCTTTAGAAAACTAAAATCTTGAAAGTTTTGCACGCATATTTTAACACCAGAAAGTTGTTAAAATATTTTCACACAGGAAATCATAAATCATACATACATGTACATGGTTATATGTAACTACCTTACATACCCAGGTTCAAAAAATCCTGTCCATCTGAGGATAGCACTTTAAAAATCCTTTTTCCTACTGAGGAGGGACAACAAGCTAGGAGTATTTTTGACTTTGAGCCTTCCCTTGTCCGTCGGTGCTAAACAGCTAAAGTATGAACATCAGAGGTTGCTCTGCACCCTGCCAGAAGCATGCATCCTTAAGTTTCTCCCCAGGAAAGCTGTGGTCATACTGTGCTAGAAAGTCACAACAGCAACTAAGGATATATTAGTCTACTAAGGAATATGGTCATTTCAAAAAAGAGTGAAGAATCAAACACCTAATGCAATTCATACAGGCGAAGTTCATGTTGCATTGTGAGGGCTGGGGACGGTTCTTTTTCTTGCAGGACAGGGATATTATTTTAGGTACTTTGGCCTGGTTTTGCTCACTTTTTTTTATGAGACTTTTGTTGAACTGCAAAAGCCAAATGTAAATCCAAAGTTTCCTACTGCAAAGAGTAGTAGTTCGAAGTAGTATATCAAAGAGTCATTGGAGAATCTGCAAGACATACAACTGGTATAATTTTAATTTCTGTTTCTAGGCAGAGATTGTTTTCACTACCAGTCAGATTAGATTGCCCATTTGTGCTTTAACATCTTTTATTTTTCCAATGAACACTTACTAAAGTTTTATATTCCTGAGAGGAAAGAGACTGCATCACCAAATGAGGAGTCTAAACCTACAAATTTGAATGTGAAGATTCAAGGGCTGCTATACTATAGTGCTGTGCAAGGTCTAAAGCCAGTAAGTGAAGGAGAACTGCAGGAAAATTTGTTCTTTTTCTGTGTCCATGTGCACATGTACCTGTGTTTGGCAGCACCCTCAACCTGCTGATGAGAATCTCTTTACAAGGAAACCCAGAGGAAGGCATAACATACAGCAAACTGGCAGGTACTGGGTAGATAGAAGAATAGACTAGGTAGAATGCACTGGATATCTGCGTATGCAGTCACAAGGATAGTGGACTCAAAACCTTTCAGAATAGTAAGAAAGGCTTCAGGATATCTCTCATTGTCTTAAATGCATTGAGATGGATGGATGGATGGATGGATGGATGGATGGATGGATGGATAGATAGATAGATAGATAGATAGATAGATAGATAGATAGATCGATGATATTTATTTCTAAAATATGCTACTCAGGGCATGGAATGACTTCAAATCTCCTCTTTGTTGTTTTTGCTTGATTTTTTGTTGTTGTTGTTTTAACTTTGTTTGGCTTTAATTTTTGTTAATATTGCAGAAAGAGTCCAGTAAGCAGTGAGCAAGTAAGGAGAGGTGTTGGTAACATTTCATCTATCAACATATACTTATCTATTACTCAGTCTCTTTAACCATGGTGGTGCTCCAAAAGAGAGCATAGACCAGCCTTGAGCTAAAACATTCACCATGTAGGTGCGGATGAGTTGATGGCTCTCCAAAATGCCTGATGAATTAGGCATAAGGGCAGCATGATAAGGAAGGTTCATTAGCATGCGCTCAATCTCTCTCCATCCAGATCATGCATCCCCAGACTGCAGGGTGACTAAGAGCAGAGGGAGGGAGGCCAGCCAAAACCTTGCCAAGTTGTCGGTGAAGGCACAGAGCAGAGCTGGGTTCCCACTGTGACCTTTGCAGGGTGGTAGACTGCGGAACACTGCAGACTGTTCAAGCCCTTTGTTATTAGCTCCACATGGAACTGAGTGGTATAAATATAGAGAGTCTCACAGAAGTTGTTTATCATTAGAAGTTCACTTGTTTTCCTTCAAAGTATTTTTTAAACGTTATTTAAACTTCTGTGGTCTGGAAACAAAACCATATGTGAGTCTGGGTATTATGTGGTTTCTTCTGGCCAAGAAATACCACAGTACAAGAACAGGCTCTGGGATTGATTCCCCCCTGCAAATATTGGTGTATGCACAGTGGATGCTGCTGAACTCACCTTCAGCAGTGTCCCCTCTGGAAGTGACTCATGAAAGCTGTATTTCCAGAGATCCTTATTATACTCATTTTTCAAGGAGCATCAGATTGGGTTGATTCTGCTCCAGTGCTGTCATCCAATGTCTGCCTTTCTGGAAAGAGAACAGATATCACTGGGGATCTGTTACACCACAACAAGCTAGAAACAAGCATTTTTTACTTTCTTCCCACTTCTTTCTGAAAATATAAGTTGCTTATAAGAGCTACATTGCAATATTTTTTAGCAGTGAATACACTCTATTTATACATTGTAATGGTTTTAACATTAAAATTTAATTCTTAGTCATTATAAATAAAAATTTCCTAGGCTGTCTAGTAAATTATAAGAAAGTTATCTTTAACTGAGCTTCATCTAAGGTATGTGAAATGGAGATTTAGGTTTAAAATTAGGCAGAACAGAGGCACTTGAAACAGCAATCACTCTAAACATATGCACTTTCTTCAGGGAAGGAAATCTTGTGACCATTTATTTTATTAAGAAAACTCCATAAAATTTGGTTGCCTTTTTAAAATCATGGAATTGTAGATTCATAGGATATTAAGGCACCTTAAAGATCCATCTAGTCCCAATGTCCCCCTGCCATGGACAGGGACGCCTCTCACTACACCAGGCTGCTCATGGCCTTATCCAGCCTGGCTTTGAACACTGCCAGGGTTGGAGCATCCAAAAACTCTCCGGGCAACCTTTTCTAGTGCCTCAGGACCCTCTCAATAGAGAATTTCTTCCTAATAGCTCAATTATTCATATAAATGTCTGTGAAATATTCCTAAATACCTAAATTTTCCCTCTTTCAGTTTGTACCCATTAGTCCTTGTCCCACCACTTCAGTTCCTGGAGAAGAGTCCTGTTCTGGCTTCCCCTTCAGAAACTGGGAGATTGCTGTGAGGTCTCCATGCAACCTCCTGTTCTCCAGGCTGAACAGTCCTAATTTTCTCAGTCTGTCCCTGAACTGTCTGAACTGTGGTTCATTGTTTGAAATACTGTATTCTATGCAAATATCCTTAGGCTGAAGTGGCTTGTGGAAAAAGAGATTGTTCTTTTGGTCTGGTGAACATGCAGTTCTGAATAAAAGGTGTGGGGAAGTAAAAATGTTGTTTGGACCTGAAAAAAACCCCTGGTTTTTTTTTTATTTCTTTGTTTTGTTTTTTTCCCTCCCTTTGAAATATGCCTTTAAAATTATTATGGAAAGAAAAAAAATTAGGACAGTTTGAACTGAAAATTAAGATGCTTGTTTTGAAAATAATGAAGACACACTTTTCAACTTAATTTATATTATTATGAGAGAGATGTCTTGTAAGGTACTACATCAGAGTATTGCCGTGCCTTGCAGATTAGGGTAAAAAATGAAAAGGAAATTTTTGACAACTGTGAGGTGGGTTTTCTTGTTTTTCTCCATTGGTTTGGGTCTAAGTGATTTGGAAAACACATTTGCTTTGAATTTTATCAAATGCCATATGTCAGTGTTGAGAACATGGATTTCTAAGGATTAAATTCCAAGTATTTACATAGCTGTGTCTGTATTTTCTTAAAATAGCTAGAAAGCTTCAAGTATATCTAATAGATATTATGTTTGCTTAGTATCTAATTTGTATATCTAACATGTACTTAATAGTACCTCTGAAGAGAGAACTAGGCTGAAGAGGCATATGAATTTTGATCTCTAAATGTAAGCTGTCACTACAATTTGCACCTTCTGCTTTTTTCTCTTCAGCTTTACAAGTAATTTAATGTTACAATGCCCCTGCCTTCCTCCACTCATTCTTTTCTTTACCTCAGACAAAGGGAAAAATAATCCTACAAAAAAAGGTAAAAACTTTGTGCTTTTTGTCATTCCAGTTCAAGAAAGATAAAATAAAATATATGGTCATGAGGTGGTGGGAATTCAGGAATAGCAGAAGAACCATCTTGAATTGTCTTACATGGGTTACAAAACTGCACTTAGCTATCAGTGGTTGAATTCTGCCTATCTCTTTTTAGAGGCTTTGGAAATCTTCCCAAGATTTTAGTGTAATATACTGTCTCAGGTGTTGACTTTGCCTGGAGTTAAACATCTAATTTTCTGTTGTGCCCTTTAAAAATAGTTCTTTTTTATTTTAGCATAAACTTAAAACAAACTCAGTAGAAAACTCCAGGATCCGGGGTGCTCTTTGTCAAGATGACACAGTTTACATCTACTTTATGAGACTCCTGTTTCCAAGAGCAATTAGGATGTTCTGAGTTATATCAACCTGTGTTTGCATTTGGATATTTTCATTCACTGATTTATTTTAGGATTTTACACAGCATTGCAAAACATAATTTGCCTTACTCCACCTAATTAAAATTCATTTGATGAATATACAGTCTTAGCAACCAACGTTTTTAAAGTTGTCTTTTGGATTTTGACCCCATGGGAAATATTCATGTAATCTAATGTAGTTGTTCTGAATAACATCCTTGTTAGAAACATAAGGTAGGCTAAAGTTAGGTGTTTACACTAAACAGAGGGACAGAGACATTTCCAGAATATTATTCACGGAAGTTAGATGAATGAAAACACTTTGCATAAAGATTTCCTCACCATTTAGCATAACTATTCACTTCGAATGCTCTTTTTTCAAGGTAAATTTGGAAGAAAACCCAGCAAAAATCTTACTATGTTCAGAGGGGTAGCAGTGTAAGCCTACCTTATGTTTCTCTGCCTGTGGTTTTATCTAAGGAAGACATTGTATTTAGCAGGTTTTTGCCCATGTATTACTGTGCCTCTGGAATTCAGTCTCCTGGGTAAAATTATGATGGAGCTGAAATGCCTTGCTCATGTAATGCTCTGGCACTGCCTATGGCCCAATGCAGGAGTAAGTTTAGGACGCAAATTCTGGCTAAACCACTGCTCAGGAAGATCATGTGGCTGTTGGTAACCCTGGTACTGAAAGAACAGTCATTGCCAAAAGATTTTTTTTTCTCCTGTCCTTGGGCAGCAACAGTGGATTTTAGGAACACTTGGGACAGTTCTGTGAGTTTTATATTATATCCTGGTCTCTCCCCCAGCCATATAAAAAGTATGGGAGTTCTGTGGAAGGAGCAGAATGGACTCTACATTGAATTCTGAACTTGAAGGCAGAGCAGCACTATTTTTCAGATCCATTTTACTTCAAAGATTCTGTAAGTCATTGTGCCAATCTGTGATTTTTATAAAAGTTTAAGGTCCTTCAAAGAAAGACATTAGGAGATATTTGAATGGTTATTGATGTTTCAATGAAATGCTAACATCTGTATTCATAATTTTACTGCTAAAATGCATAATTATTTAATTGCCCAGAGATTTCTGCACTCCTCTCCAACAGACATACTTGTAGTGTGGTAAAGGTGAGTCTGTATGGCAGAACAACATCTTAAGCTCACTTTTAAGATAAAAATGTTATATTGTTCCTAGTAAGAGGAAATACTATTTTTTTTTATTGTAAAAGTTTTTAGGGTCCAATAGTCCAAATATTTGTCACAGAGCTGAGACAAAGGAAGGAGGATTTCTTCCTTCTCTTTATTTGCATGGAGATAGGACTGTGAACCAAATATTTGGGAGAGTATATTTTTAGATAGTTTTCCTTTAAACACTTCTGTTGGAATAGTCCTACAAAGTATTCAAATATTCCTGGATTCAGGCCTTTAATTCAGGTTTACACTTCCAAAGGACTTCTCAGATTGCCAACATAGATTTACTTTATGTTTTCTTTCTTTTTTTTTTGAGCTGAAACAAATTACCTAGTTCACTAAAAAGGACATTGTTTTTAGGTCCAGTCATCAAAATGAAAGTTCAGCTGTTCATGTAGTCCCAGTCATCCTGAAAAAAATTCTGTCACACCATAATGAAATTAAAACAATAGAATTCATATGCTGTCTCATTATAAGTACATAAAATATAGGAGTCCTAAACTCTTCCAGAAATAAGTAGAAGTGCCACTGCAAATTCTTTTTTATGTGTGAAGATTTTACATTAATTTGTAGCTAAAAAATCAGAAAGAGAATAGGAAAGTCTGATCACAGAACAGAACTCAAATAACATATTAAATCTTGGAAAGAATGTTTCTTTTTTATTGTGTCCAATACTAGTCTGAGAGAAAAAGCAGGATACCTTTATTAAACTAAAATAAAGCAGCATTCATCCATAATTCAGAGCTTAATGCCATGATTTCAAAATGGCACAAAGACTATCTGGAGTATTATTTTAAGCTGTCTTCTTAAGCATGGTGTTAGTAGCAACATTTCTGTCTAACTCCATAGTCTTACCAAGAGCTGCTGCCTGCTCCAATATCTGGTAACTTCCTGCACTCCCAAAACACCCTCAGCAGGCATTTCTTCCCAACACAACTCACAAGGTACTCTTATCACAGCAGTCTTCCCTAGTATTTTGTTTTTCTGCCCTTATTAAAACATAAAGTGGGGTAATATTCTACCTCAATTGTTCAGTAAAAAAATCCTTTTGAATCTCTCACGACCATGATGAAACAGTAGCCTGGTGAGCAGCTGTTGTTGAAGAGATACAGCTGGGAAATTTCTTAAGAATGTTTTTCTCAGAATACATTTGTTCCTTGAAAGAGAAACAGGTTTTGTTTTTTTTCCAAGATGGTTATGTACCTGTTTTAATAATGCAAGGATTTCTGATCAGCAATAGAAGAACTGACCCACTATTCATCTGGCCCATTTAGGGTATTAAATCCAAGAGCTGAGTCTGGGGACAGATCATTTGATGTGCCTTTATTTCATGAGGTATTGTAGAACCATTTCAACTTGTATTCAGAATTCAGAGTTAAATGGATGGCTCAGGGAGATCTTTTGCATATCTACAGGTAGAGTGGGCAGAGCACTGCCAGCCTAGAAAGCAACATGGGCTAAGCAGGGTCTCAGAGCAATATGGCTCTGTCAGCCTGCTGCTGGACCAACATGGTTCACCTGTGCTGGGACTGCCCTGTGATGCCAGCAGTGCTGCTCCTTCCTGCCTACATGCTTTGGAGTCATGTCACTGTGCTGTGCACCACATCAGCCAGGTCATCTAGGGCTGAGCATCTCCCAGCTTCTTCAAAGTCCTCCTGCAGACTATGCGTTCCTGTTGATTTTCCTTTTCCTTTTCCTTTTCCTTTTCCTTTTCCTTTTCCTTTTCCTTTTCCTTTTCCTTTTCCTTTTCCTTTTCCTTCCCTTTCCCTTTTCCTTCCCTCCTCTCTCTCCTCTTTTGAATTCTTACTGGGATTTTTTTGTTTGTTTGGTTGCATTTTGTTTGTTGTCGCTTTTCTCCTGATTTAGAGCAAGAAAACTTAAAGACTCTTGTAAAACTGCCCTTGGAAGAGAAAAGAGTCTCCCAGGCACTTCTGAATGTTGCAGTACCTGCAAGAGTAGGGAGAAGGTAGAGAATTGCTAAGGAGTCTACAGTGTATATTTATAGAATGGGTTTGTTAATCATAGCTAGAAGTTTGACTCAAAGCATGGTTTAAGAATGAGAATTGCTGAGTTAAATCCTTAAAGCAGCATATCCTTTTCTTCTCCAGGTTGCAAACAGATGGTCTCTGTAAACATTACTGATATTTCATCTTCAGTACACAGGGGTTAGTAGGGACAGAAATAACAAGTGATCACAAGTAATAACTGGTGTATTCATCCGTAGTCCACAGAACTGAAAAACTAACAAGGGGTTAAGACAAAGACTTTTATGAACTAAACTTGAGGCTGGTGCTTTGCTTTTGAGCCTTTTACTCCTTTTACTAGAGTACTGTTCAGTAATATCTTGTTTTGAAGATACATGTGATGCTTAAATCCAGTCATAATGTAAAAATGCATTAATCACAATAAAAGAACTGATACACAAAATGTGCTTCCAGCACCCCAAGAATTAAAGAAACATTACCAAGTCCAATTATTTCCAACTTTTCTGGCAGAGGGACAGTCTCTGTTTCTAGCCTTTTAAGTTTTAAGGAGGAGTTTAAACAGATATTTGTTAATTTTTATCAATTTTGACTTGAGTGTTGGTTTAAAAAAATACTGGGTTAGATTCTCTGTCAGACAAAGTACATACAAGTGAAGTGACTCTTTTAAGGATGTGCAATACATTTGTGACACAGCCAGGAACTGGAACGACCTGATTTTCAGAACTAATCTGCAAGCAGTAAATAAGCTCTTAATATCTAAGTTTTAAGCCAAGGCTTCATCTTCTTGTCAGAAGTGACACTATATATTGTTAAATTTTCCCTAACTTGACTGCTGGTTGTCCTCTTTAAGGAGGGCCCCAGCAGTGTTATTTTCAGCTCCCAGCTGGTTTAAAACCTAAGAAGAATTGGCAGGATTATTTTTTTCCCCACTTGTCATGTCCTTCTACCTAGTAGTAGAATAATATTCTACTTACAGGGATGAGCTTTTAGCTCAGTGTTATGCTGTCACCAGTACCTGTCTACTTCACCTTACCTTGCTAGAAAGCCACATCCCCAAAACACCCCTGACTTGATGTTGAACTGTATTTTTCTTTTGTAAAGCCAAACCTTCTTTAGCCCTAGTGAAACACCTTCACAAAGAAATTCATCAGCTTCAGTTTTCCTCTCCTTATCAAAACCATGCTTTTTTTCTGAACTTTTAAGTGTGTCCTTTAAAGATTCAATCTCCTCAAAATGAAACAGGGCAGGGGAAGGGGGCAGGGGGATGGGTACCCAACACTGAAAAAACAACTAACTTGTTTTCTCTGGCTTTTAGCTACAAGTTGAGACCTTAGCTTCTTTTTTATCTCATTCGATGCTTTGGCATGAAGCATGCAAAATCTAGATTGCTGGACTTATTCATGGCATTTCAAAGAGAGCATCATTTGGGCCATACATTAGCAAGCAGGCAAGTAATTAATAATAACACACGTGGAAGCAAATGAATGTTTTGCTTGTTGAAAGAGAATGAGAAAGTCAGACAAAGGCCTGGGCTCTATGTCCTTGCCCTCCACAGCAGCAGAAGAAATAATGTTATGAATAGCATTTAACTTGAATTTGTAGCAAACTGCTGCTTTTATCATAAACAATTGCCAGATGGTATACATTATCTTCCTTTTTTCTCCTTTCACAAAAGCAGCATTAATTGCAGAGCAGCCCAGGGCTCCACTCAGCTCATCAGTGTGATAACACTTCATGACCCTGATTAGCCGTCAGTCTACTCAATTAAAAAGATCATTTAGACATTCACCCAATCATTTGCCTATCGAGCCACCTGGGCCTCAACCAGGGGCTCCATTTTTAACATTCTCCTGCCCTCTCTCATCTCGCCTAGCTTTTTTACATATCTCCAAAAGACGTAATTGAATTAAATAAAGCGTCTCAGGGGCAGCTGCAACATCTGCTGTTTGTGGTATGTCAAGCCTTCAGCATTAAAAACAGTTACATATGCTCCAAATTAGCAGGTCGCAGAGATGAAACAGTCGATGATAGTGTTTTTGTGCCAGCGTGAGAAGCAGCTCACAGCTGTGTGCAATTTACAATTAAAGGCTTTATCAGAGCTCAATTGTACTAGTGAATCAAGTGGTGAGAGGTCAGTTAGTGAATTAGACCAATTAGAGCTTGTACAGTTAAATTATCTGTCTTATTACCTACTGATAAACAGCCTTGTCATATCTTTACTCAGATGATGAAGCCTGGAAGTGTTTTATGAGGTGATACTGTACTTTTGTACCATTGTGTGTAATGGAACTCAGTAGCTCAGCAAAGTTGGTCTGATGCAACAAGCATGCAGTCTTTAACTGCTGAGGGGAAAAAAAACTCCAAACACCTGCAGTTAGAACCTTAAAGCAAAATTTAGTTAGAACAAGAGTTAAGATTATAGATGTTGGCTGTGTTTCAATATGTATTTTTCTGCTTGGCAAAATCTAAATTCATGAAGTTAACAGTGGGAAATGTTACACTTTTGATTTCTAGGGTTTGTTTTTTTTAATTACTGTCTTTCCCTTTCTTACTCCCACTCTGAAGGAGAGATGAGAGGCAAAGGAGAGAATCTAATAAAGCCAGGTTCTGATTTTTATACTGTAAAATAATGCAGTAATAATGGAAAAAGACAGAAACTGCTGCTTCTTAATCTCAGGATTTACATGGTTCTGGAAGGATCACCCGTAAGGACAGAGCTGACTCAAGATGGGTGAAATGAACAAAGGTGAACCAGTGAAACCTTTTTGGAAGTCTCATGCATAGGTGTGTCAGTTTATACCTGGCTGTTATTGCCATGTCACCCTACTCTGTGAATGAGACGTGAGCTGCACCAGCTACTGCAATGCCACCTGGCCCTAAGAATAAGGAATTTGCTGTCTGGGGCCCCCTGTATTTGTGGGGGGAAGGGGGATGCAGTAGAGGGGTAGGTAGGGGGGTATTAAGATTAAAGTTGTATGGCAATTTGACAGTGTTGCATGTCAAATTCTGCCTTTCTAAGGCAATGGTAACTAAGGAACAAAAGCATCCAAAACCTTTCCTTGAAGGGGACTATCTGTGCTGTGCTCTTGAAAATAATGAAGTAAAGCTCATACCTTTCTTTTAATCAGACATTGGAAAGACATTGATGCCATTCTTTTTTTAGAGAAAATCCTAGAGATTAGATCATATGCTCAAATCCATTCTCTGCAGAAGGTAATCAATGATCAATTAGGCCACAGGAATGGACTAAAAATATATGTGCTTCCATAACCCAGTAGTCAAGGAATTTGGCTTACAGAAGCATTGAGCCCATTGCTGAAGTTATATTTTAGTCTTTCACATCATCTTGTCTTTGGATAAAAGGCACAAAAGTTATCCCCCATAAATCAGTGTTGGGTATCACTGCTCCTTTCATTCTCCACAATAGCACACCTGGTGAACACCTACAAGGTGAACAAGCTGGCTCATAGGCTGTCAGAATAGCTGGGTTAAATCTCTGTGAGCAAAGGAAGTTGTTTTACTTCAAGGTCTGTAACCAGACTAAGTAACACTTCTAAGTTGTGTGGAACTGCACTGTTTAGGAATGTTCAGATCCAAGTGTAAACTGAGATTAAATGCTAGCCCTTCATTAAAGGGAGATTTGAAGGGGATGGAGATGTACTTTTATTGCACCCTAATATTTTCTTGGTGAAAGCATACATCTTTGGAATGGGATTTTGATTGTGTTTAATGCATGGCTTCTATGTGTTCAGGCATACAGATTTTGCAAAATGAGGAGGACAAGTTTCAAACAGATGTCTTTGGATTTCTTATTAATATTGTGATTGAAATAAATTAAGAAGGTTGTGATGCTGGCAATGAGAGGTCTCCAACGGCTTTCTGCCAGTGCATAATGTTGACTAATTTTCCACAGGTTTTGGACTTGCATTTAGAGAAATTCTAATCAGAATCAAAATGGCCCTCTTTGAAACAGCAGATTCAACATTTTAGTGTTTTTCTTAAGTGCATTGGTCTCTTTGCCAAGCTTCAAAGGTTTAAAAAAACAGTTGAAAGTAAGAGAAGTTTTTGAACTTGTGGATGAGAAAAAGAAAGAAAAAGTACACTTTTTGAGTGCAAATGAATACATTTTTCCACACTCTTACCCTTCTAAGGAGTAGAGGGTATTTAGTTCATTCCTCAAGTGGAGGAGAGAAACGTGGTCTAAGTATTCTCAAAACTGCTGAGAATTGAATATACAGTGAACACTTGGTCAGGACCCTGATCTCTCCTGTAGTGCACATGCTGCTGGCAGTTATTGAAAATTTTCATCCTCTCCTCTGCTGCTTTCTTCCAATTTCTGTGTGACTTCTGACTTCTGATTTGCCCTTGATAAGGCCAAAATGAAATTCAATCCCCAGATATCAGGATTTTCTATTTTTAAATACTAAATTGAACCTATTCAGTAAATACTGAAATAATGACTTACAGGTGATTTTTTTCTTGCTTTCATTGTATTACAGTTGATAAATTACTTCAGTCTCACTTTTAGAAGACATATGAGTTTCTGTAGCTTTCTAAAAGTGATTTTGAATTTTAAGTGTCTGTAGCTTTCCAACAGAGGTTAAGTCCCTGGGTAAATAGCTCACTGTTAATCATAAATGTGACATTATGTACATAATTCAGTCAATCTAAAATAGGGAAAAAGTAGAGAAGTTGTTTACAAGCTAAAGTATTGCAATAACAAGACCATATTATGTTGACAGACTGATTTCTTGAAAATTCTATTCTAAGTACATAATCAGTTTATGGAGAATACAAGATCTAAAAGGAGAGACACTCAGTTATCAGTGAATGATAATTACTCTACATCATCTGTTTGCTGAGAAAACAGGAGCAGTTAGGGCATTGTATCTCTTACTGCACTTATTAACCTTGCAACTTGCAAGCCAAGCTCTTCACAACACAAGGTACTGAAGCTCATCATGGGCTTGAAAACCCTACTAGATGAGGCCCTGTCAGGATAATAATCTTTTGACATTTAGTTTTCTACTTTATTACTAGTTTCAGCTCAAATATTTAAAAATAAATTAATTTTGGCCACCGTTTATTTTTTTCCCCCTCCATTTGATTTTTTACTTTCTGCTGTTCTCACTTACATAATAGATTAACATGGCTCACTTCACCTTGTAGGAAGCTGTCCTTTTCCCAGGCCTGTGAGCCCTGGCATGTGTCTGCTTACCTGAAAGAACCAGTGAGAGTGCGCCTTTCTTCCTGGCTGATCAGTTTAGGCAGCACCTGCTCTTGCAGCACGATCCCTTTGCCTATCCTGGAACACAGCCACAGGACTTAGATTCGTTACAAGGAATTTTTTTTTTAACATGAGGGAGGCAAAATACTGGAACATATTTCCCAGGTGGTAGATGTCCCATGCCTGAAAACATCCAAGGTCAAGCTGGACAGGAGTCTGAGAAACCTGATGTAGCTGAAGATTTCCCTGCTAGTCCCAAACTATTCTATGATTAAAACTGATCTGAATTTCTCATGAGTTGCAGCTGACTTGTCTTGCTCTCTGGGCATTCTCCCACCTGTGCACTGAGCCCTGCTCCTTCTCAAGAGTGCATTAAAGAAACCACTTTGGGTTAACTGGACATTTAAGAACTATTGCAGAAGGATTAATATAAATGTTTAAATCATGAATATAGATGTTTGAAGAACTGGAGCCCATATTGCTGGGTGACATTTGTCTCATGAGAACAAATCACCCACCCAAGGAGTTCTGTTTAGATGCTTGCAGTAGTCATTTTAGTTTTTACATATACTGTGTCTTTTTAAAATTTTTATTCATCCCTTTCCCAAACAGCACTAACACAGAGATTCTTTGAAAATCATGTAATAAAAATGTCAGTAAAATAAGACATGCAAGTAATATGGTTCTGATGCATACATTTCTCTGAAATGGTAAACTGAGAGTCAGCAATTTGGGTTTCAAGTCCACTTTTACCCATTATACTTTGGTAAAAGTATGCCTTCTTTAGACCACAATAGTTCTTTTTTTTCTCCTTTCCTCACACATTCTCCAGATATTCTTTTCTCTGACATAAAGCTTTTGGTTTTTATAGTAAATGTGAGTTGCCTGAGAGGTGGTGTGAGGGCAAAGCCTTTGTCTCCATTCCCTAAAAGCGCTATGACTATGAACAGCTTTCTTTTTCAGAAAGTCAGAGTGATTCCTTTCATTGATTGTCCACTCAACACTATTTTCCTGCCTTGTTTTATCTGTTAATATAGAAGCAGATAAATCACCACAATTTACAATTCAGTTCAACTAACATGTTCATTGATTTAAGACACAGGCCCCAATTTCTGCTGTTTTGCTGTCAAAGGAGCACTTCAGCTGCCCATGCACAAGACACAGGGCGATCAGACAGAAGCAAGAAGCACAGTTGTGCCAAAGTCATTATTCCCAGCAGTGGTTTTCTTGGTAAGCACTTGGAAATAGTTGGCTGGGGGTTGGTGCCAGAGGTCTGACAAAATTAGTGAGCTTTTTAATTAAATGCACCAAAAGCAGAATTTCTAAACTGCATCATTAGCACAATTAAACAAGTAGATATCACATGCTTCTCTTGAATTGAGATAAGCATTACTTCTTTGTTATCTCTGTTCCTCTACTTATTCCTTTAAAAAATACAGGGCAAATCAGCTGCCTGCACTACATCAGTCCCACCAAAGAAATATGCATTAGCTAAAATAGTTTTGCAAAGGTGTGAAAGTAGGGGTATTGCTTAAAAATCTCACAGCTTTATTGTTTATCTGATTTTCAAATATCTAACTTTCAACCTTTAAACGTCTCTTTTTTTTCCTGCTCATTAAATAATATAAGAGCTGCATCAGAAGGTCTATTAGAGTAAGTTGCAGGCCCTACAGTAAGCAAATCAATAGATTAGATCCTCTGACTACTGGATAGATAACTCAGGGAATAATTTACCTATACTTTTGTAAAGTTTATCTGGATATACTAAACATACCATGTTTTTTTCCTGCCAGTCTTTTAGTCCAACTTGGCACTCTGTGCAGCCATTAAAAATCAATGAAAAAGTACAAACGGTAGAATGAATCAAAATAGAGCTTATATCGTACTTTTTAGATCTAATACTTCTCTTAGAATGCTTCAATTAATATAATTCTGTAAAAATCAAAGCTATTCAGCACTCTTTACTGCATTTACTCTCACAATGAAAAGCTTCAAATTGTATAGAGATTTTTTTCACCTTAGTTATTTGCTTGAGAAGGAAATCTAACTTTCTGTGTTAATTTAGATAAATATGGGGTTTAAGCTTGTTTTTTCTTTTATAGCCACCAGACCTTCATATTGCTCATGAAAGTTTAATTCTTGATCCATTATTATTTTTACTCAGTGTTAATAATGTATTAGATGTGCTTCTTGCCTATCTGTGGATGTATAGATGGGTACACTTTGGTTAGACCAGTCAGAAGTGTTGCTGAGATCACCCTCTCTCCAAACACAGTCTAATGCTTATTGGTTTCATGTTTGAAGAAAAATGAGTCAGTGCACGAAGGAATTTTATTCAAGATGTACTTATTAGATATGTTGCCTCAGTGAAGGTTATAGTTTCAGTATTGATCAAACCACTCTTCCCTGGTGTACAGATGATTAATTCCCTATTAACTCCTAAGAGAAGACTAACCTAAAGTGTACATTTTAATGAGTGGTACTGCTTCCTCCAAAGTGCACACAACCCCCCCTTATTAAAAGTAACTCCTCAAATGCCTTTTGTGTGCATACTACCTGCTTCCCCTGATGTATTATTTCTATTCACATAATACTTTTTCCTGATTTTGCAAAATAATTCTGCGTTATTCTTGCTGCAAACTATACCAGACATGTGCTTTTGCATTTTACATATCTCTTCTTATAGTAGGGTGGTTAGAGTTGGTTTCAAAAGCCAGACAAAGTTTTTAAAAATTGTGATCTGGAAAATTTTGCTGATATTAGAAGTTTCTGTCTTTCTGACAGCTATAATTAGCTGTATTGTGGAACAACATGTGCAAAAATATAACAAGTTCTTGCACTGACCAAGTCTAACTTATGAACCTGTGTTTGTGAATTCCTAAAGCAAAGTATCTTGACAGATAGCTATTCTGAGACTCTCTCAGTTGCACCTGCAATTATGTGTTTGAGGTCTAGAGGATAACCTGTTCTCCAGCCAAGTGATTTCATGTTTTGTGTAACATTTGAAAGACCAGTAGCGTCCTGACTACCATCACCAGAAAACCTTGTCATGCAGATCTCTATCAGAAGTTGGAGAGGCTCTTGATTCTAAGTGGTCTCAGTGATTTGGTCTTAATGAGTGGAAAATCTGGGATTTCAGGCTGTTTGCAAATGCTTTATGTATGCATGGGAAAGTTCAGAATGGTTGTGGCTTCATCCTTGTGCAGCATAGGAAAAATAAACCCCAAAGTTCCATCAACCATGAAGACTAATACTCTCAGCTGCAGGCACATTTCCCAATTGCTCTCCAGTTTGTCACACATCAGCTGATGCCTGTGAAACTGCTTCTGCAAGATGTGTGTTTAGAAGAAAACTTGATCACAAGTGAAACTCTAGCACAATACTCAACTTGATTAGTGCTATAACCAAAACACTGCCAGTCTCTCCAATATTTTGGTTTTAATTACTTCTCTAAAAGATATCGAAACTTGATATAATTTCTGTGGTAGTGGCATGATCCAGTCTTCACAAATTGTTGTTTTCTGTGAACCTTACAAGCACACAGTTTCGTATTTTCCTGCAGAATATGAATGAAGCTGTGAACCCATCAGTCACCACTGTGACATCTCATGAGATGCCAACACATCAAACATTAGACTAATTACTAAAGCAAGACTCTTTCTATGGACATTTCTGTCAGGGTTCCAGCTAGTCTCACAAACTAGGATTATTTGAGGGCATCAAATGATTTGTTCATCCTGCAGCAAGAATTAAATAAGCACAAATTGAGATAGATTTACAGTGACATTACAGAAAAGTAGGCAAGAAGAGCCTTTTCTAAATTTTATGTTTTAAATTTTTCAGTATCCCCCTTTTTCTGACAAGCAGCTTGCCATATGTTACTCTTTTAAAATGTTGGAGCTGAATAGTCTAGAAAGTTTCAGGTAAAATGGAAGTTTAGTTCTTCAGTTAATAAAGATCCTAACTTGTGTGAGGAGTATTTTTAGTTGTGAAGTAAAATTAACAAGGTCCTACCTCTAATGACAAACATTTTGAACAGTGCCGGTTTCTTTTATTCAGAACTCTTTTAATATAAGAAGTTTAGAACTAGTTTCATAATTCATGACAAATAAATTGGGGGATACAGTGATAATGTTTACTAGCTTTGAACAGCATCTGTGTCCTGGTTGTTTTCTGCTTTTATCCAAATATTTTATACAAATAAAAAAATTTGGATTGTTTAAAAATATTTAAAATTAAGACATTCAGATTTTCTGGATTTGACAACACTAGTTTTTGGTGCTCTGAACATAACCTTTAAAAGTAGGCTTCTAGAGAAAACATGGAAATTATGAATTTCAGATAAACTTTCTGAAATATTCCACGATGGTTTTTTTAAAGCATTTTAGATTGACAGTAATATTTAACATATTGTGAACATAAAAGATGGAAAATCAATATCAAAGGACAATATAGGCTGATAAAGATGATACATTAGATCTTTTGCAATATATTTTTTTATATATATTTCACTATTCGTTAATTTGTTTGTCCTTTTAATGGCAGGAAAAACCCCAAAACATCTTCAAAGTTTACTTAAACACCTCTTTACTCCTGAAGTGTATGTATGATTTTTGAACAAAAAAAAAAAAATATATATATATACATACACACGCATACATACACACACACATATATAAAATTTCCATCATTAGAAAGACTATTCATGGCACTAACATGTTTGCTCCCTTACTTGTAAAGCAGCTTAAAGAATCATGTTTTTTGAACAGATCTCATCTGTAAGTCCATCTTGCTCCCTGTCTAGCACTTGCAAGAGAAGAAGGCCTCAAGCCTGATCACTAACTGTGGTTTCCTGCCCTAACATCCACAATTAACAGATGAAGGACAAGAGAGGATGCAGCCCCACAGTCCCCCTCAGTATCTGCTATTGGATATGGTTGTCCATTGTTTTGTTTAATCTCTTCTTGAACATGTTGTTTCCTCCAACTCTGTCTTTGGGAGGAATTTACACAATCAATGCCTTTTGAATAAAGAAGAATTTTCCTGTTTTAATCCAAGTTGAAATGAATTTCAGCAGGTAACCCTCTGTCTAGGTAGTTATTCTGTCTCTCTTTCAAGACAGCTGCACCATGCCCTTAGTAATTTTATTTGTTCTTCTCTTGCTTTTTCTGACTCTGCTATGTCCTGCAGATACGGAAAGTGCTGCAGTTGATAGTGACAGCGTTGTATTTTATCTTCATCCCCAGCTATATTCTTGATGATGCCCAGCATTTTATTGTTGTTATTTCTTTTTGGCATCTGTTGGACTTTCAGCTGATTCTTATAGAGAACTGTCCATGATGGTTCTGAAATGTTTCTCTTCTGAGTGGAACATCTCCAATGAAATGTTTTCATGTATCCAAAACCAGAAAAGAGGGCCAATAGAAGTTAAAATATAGAAGTCTTTTATAAGGAAAATCTACTGATAGCAAGGCAGATTTCAACAGTATATTTGAAAGGGTGTTTAGAAAGAAAGTAAAGCTGCACCCTCTGTAAGTAGCAGTTCCATCTATGAAAGGGTACTATTTAGATAGAGAATATATCAGAGTACATAAGGCTTTTCTCTGAGGAGCTTGCAAAAAGTTATTTGACATTTCTGTTATTTGACAGAAGCCTTCTATTTGCCTTTTGTGCAGGATGAATGGCACTTGCTGTAGCCACATTACATCATAATACAGCATTTGGTCAATGATTGGTGTTTTTAAACTGCAGGATCAGTTCAATGCAAATATCACAGAATAATTGCTTAACCTATCTTCCCCTTTCTCAGAGCTCTTCAGTATTAAGTATAAAATGAGCCAGGGTTATGATTTCTGCCAAATCAATAAAACCAAAGGATTTGTGACCAAAGCCTTAATTGTCTTAACAAGAGCATGTATGCCTTTCAAACTAATGAATCATCAAGTATTATTGGCTTCTTTACCCTTAAGCCTTTTGAATAATGCAGATTTTTAAATAGAAGGGTAAATGTTATGTGTGTTAACAGTTTTACAAATTAGCTGTGATTTTGTACTTTGGACTATGACACTCATTACTGGACTTGTGTCCTGCCATTTCCATTTGTCTGTGACTAATGTGTCAAGATCAACTGATTCTGCACTTCTGTTGGGTTGTTTGGCATTTTTTTTCCTATCTTCAGTGTGTACAATCCAAGAGGTTAAGTCAGAATTACTAAGCACATCCATCAAATCGATCAGATCTTTCTTAGTACTGATTCCAGACACTTGACCAATGATCAGTTTATTCAGATGTAGTGTAAAACCTACGAGTAAATATTTGTGTGTCTGAGATTCTTGTAAGAACACCTATGTTGTGAGGAAGTTGATTCTCAAAAAAAGTCATGGTCTTCATGCTCAGAAAACTGTATTCACATACACAAAGTGATTCTTCTGCTTACTGGTGAGGTGTAGAAGAAGAAGAAGGAGAAAAAAGAGGTGAAGATAAGATAATTTACCACAAAAAAAGAGTGCAAATATTCTTTCCAAAATTGACAATGGGGGTGATGGTGTGTTTCTTCTACATGACATTTTCATTTACAACTTTCATTTTTCTGGCTTAATTAAAATATGTAACCATATATTTTTTCTCTTTAACAAAGTGCTTAATGTCATTTAATAGTACTTTCTGTATTAGAGTAAACTGATGGATTTACATGCTTTGATAAGTTAAAGGCTATACAAGGGTCCCAATGTGTACCCTTGCCTTAAAGAAGCCTTCTCTTCTGAAAATTGCTCAGAAGTGTTTGCTTTATGGTTATGAATGCTAGTTCTTACAAAACACCAAAATGTGTGCTAAAGTCTGCAGCAAAGTATTTGAAACTATGAGCAGGACCTCTACAGAACATACTCAGCCCTGGTTGGGCTGCACCTTGAGTACTGCAGCCACTTCTGGACTCCCCAATTCAGGAAGGAAGTTGAGATGCTCAGACATGTCCAGAGAAGGGCAGCAAGGCTGCTGAAGGGTCTGAAGGAAATCCAGAGTATTCACAAGGAGTATGGCATGAAGGATATTGGGGCAACAAACCCCTGCATGTGAAAAATGCCTAGGTGAAGATCCTGGCAGTAGTGTTAGCTGCCTAAGGGCAGTGAAATTTAAGAAATTTTAGGTGATTTTAAGAAAGATATGATCCATCAGATTTACAACACAATATAAACATTATGTAGGAGGAAATCACTGTTTCTAGTACAGCAACAACATGGAATATTTAATTGATTTTCTTCCTAATCCATATGTCTCTTGGTGAAAATCTACGTGTGAGAAGATACCTATTTATTTGTGCAAAAAAGTAATTTTCAGGTACATGGTGGCTTTGGTAAATCTACCTAAACTTTATTGATGCAAGACTTACATTCTTTTTTCTCTGGTATTGGTAGAACTGTTCTGATTAATAAGGTAGAAATTAAGGTCATCTTCTGGTGTTTACTCACATGCATAATGTCATTAATTTCACCTAGGGTCTTTGCACAAGGAAGTGCAAAGTTCCTCAATTTATAGTGTAAGTTTAAACAGTAGCAATAATCCCAACTGAAATTAACACTATACATAGTCTGAAGTACTAATGATGTCTAGTTCATATTTTATCAACTGTTGGTATTCAAAGCTCTTAAAGGTCTCATCCTGCCATAAACTCTTCATGTTTAATCCTTTTCAGTGTCTGCCAGACACATTCACTCCCAGGTAGATGATACATAATCAAGCAGATTCCTTACCAGATCATTAGTTCACAGTAAAATGTCATCTAGCAACTCACAGTGGTACAATCCAGAGATGGCAAAGGTCATTCATTATTTGTCCAACTCTGCAGGACAACTGACAATGTGAGAGACAATATAATCTGGCACTGGAAATATATATAGGAAAGTTTCTCTAAAAGTGCAGGCTAGCTTCCTATTATTTATTGAAGAATATTGCAGAGAGCAAGCCTGCAAAATTGCAAGGTATTTGCAGAACTAAGAAACTGATGAAGAACTTTGCTAAAATACCATTGCTAGAGTAAGGAAAGACATAACCTCCTAATCATAAATAAACCATGAAGGTCGTGGTCAACACACAGATGACAGAATGCGACTGAAGGACCACTTCATTCAACTCAGCCTCAGGCACTGGAGAAAAATTGTACTTAAGTGTACTGATATGTCAGAAGGCAATAAAGAACCAGAAATACCATCAACTTCAGGGTGACAGTCACAGAAACCTGAACTCTAAGAGCATTGATCTTATGTGTAAAGGCAAGCAGAAAATGATTGCAGTCGACAGAAACTGTGGATTTGAAAGACAAATCTTAATCCTAAATCACAAATAATGAAGCTAATAGTGTTTGTGAGAAATGTACTGTACATACATATCGCATCATTGAGTACATAACACCAGCATGAAAGTTCAAAAAATAAACCAAAAATAGCCTGACAGCAGAGTTTAATAACAGATATGATATGAGTTATATGCTTTCAAAGAGAAATGTGAAATATTTAAAACAGAATAGCTTGAACTCTTGAATGGCAATCATCAGATTGTTGTACCTCCGAAAGTGCCATTGCCAAGTTCACTAAAACAATCTTCTAAGAGGGGTTAAAAACCATCTTTTTTTCAGAAATACTGCACTGCTTGTGTATTAATCTCAGAACAACTACCAAAGGAGAAAAAAAAGAGCTGTCTCCTGCAGTGGCAGTGAGCCTAAATTTTCATTCCCTGATAACCATTATATTTACAGCAGGACAGTATGTCCTGATATGCCTAAAGCAAACATCTTTGCAATTCCTGCATGCAGTAACCAGAGTATTTATCTCTCAGTCAGTTTTCCTATATTTCCTGCAGTGAGACATATGCAATCTTTGATTTGACAGCACAAATAAAGTGAGCATTTGGGAAAATTTAGAAGCCAGTAAACACAGTTCAGATTTTTTTTAAAAAATTAGTGCATTGAACTATAACATCACAATTTTCAGGCACTGATGATTAATTGAACTTTAGGGTCTACCTCTTCCTCTCTACATTTTAATGAATCTAGATAGATAAAAATAATATTTTAATTCTATGCAGTTCATGCAGTCACAATCTCAACATCAGAATTTTATGCCTCAAAAAATGGAGAGGATCTGTACATGTGGAGAAAAGTGAAAAATATGAGCTTTAACTGCTGCATATTTTGTCTTAGTTATATATGCAAAAATACTACTTTTTTGTGGGTTTTGTGCTTGTGGTCTCTGCAATATTTAAAAACTTTTCTTTGGTAGCTGAATTTAATTTCCTATCTATTGATATTTTAAGTATATATAGTAGCAAAATGTATGAGCCAAACTAGGAAAGAGCTGACTTTCACTACTAGAGATTTGATAGAATTGCTAAATATACTTTTTCACGATTTAACAAAACAGGGGTAATTGTGGTGGGGATTTTTTATCTTATTGCTGTAAATAATTAAGTTTTTAAAAAATTCTCTAAATCCTAAATGAAAAGTGATAGTGGAAGAAAAATACAAAGGAGCTGCAAAAAATATACTTGGCATCAAAATGGTGTCTTCTACAAGACCAGCAGAATGAAAACTATGACTTCAACAACACACTTCAGCAGGTATTTCTTGTAACAAATTAAAATGCTGCTTGGTATGAGCTGTGCAGAATGATTGCAGAGCCACTGTCAAGCCTTGTACTGAAAGCTAATCAACACAGTTCAGTCAGCAATCACTGGATGGAGAAAAAGCTGGAAGTCTTGCAATTATGCAATTGTCTTATTCATTGAAAGAACTGCTGTCCTACACAGAAACTCAAAATTGATAGTGAATTTGCAGTGGACAGACAGCTAGTTCCTCATTCTACAAATGTTGCCTTTGCATATTTCCATTTTCCCTGGTGTAGGTTTTTATTACATTCACAGTGTCTTGGTGTGTAAGTCTAATTTCATGGAGAAAAAAATCTTGGACATACTAATGAATTGTTACTGAAAAGAGAGGAAAAAGACAATATAAAATAATTTTTGGTCAAGTCAGGGATGCTAAACAAGAAGTCACTGACCTATGAAGCTTCACTCAAGTTGCCTTAGCTATCAGTACTGAAAAAATGTGAACATTAGAAAATGTATTCCTGTCTTTGTGTTAGCCTTAAAATCTCATCCTTGTTTGGCATTAAAGGAAACTTGAAATTTGAGCATCTAAAAATTCTGCAAGCTGAGATATACATTATAGATGATGTGACAGCTAGAACGACATAAAATAAAATGAAAATAAAGCCTGTTCATTTCCCACTGCCATTTTTCTCCAGAATAGACTCTCTAAACTGAGTTTTGTTTAACTCTGCTGTTTAAACATGGTTTGTTTACTGAAAGTTACTAGAGGACTAATAATCACCTTGTATGCTTTAGTGGAGCAGTTGACTTCAGAGCCAGAATACTCCCTATTGCCCATACCAAAGTAAATGTTTCGAAACTGCATCAGGAGAAATCCATGTGCTGATAGGTCTCTCCTGATTTTCAGCTGTCATAAAATTTTGCAGGATTTTAATGAATTGAATTTGTTTTCTGAAGTTCTGCCCTAGCCACAGTCTTTTGCAAATCAAGACTTCAGTGGCTGCTCTGACAGGAGTGTGCAAGAACCCATTGAAAATCAGTGCCAGAAGCCCACTGTCCCTTTAGCTTAGCCTAGGCTCATCATGAAGGATCTTTAGAAGTGACTATGCTAAATCCTAACCAGAAATGAATGAACAAAACTAAATAGCTCACCGAATTCAATATTTAATGCAAAAATAAACAAGTAACCCCTTTTCCTCCCACACCTCCCAAAATCTCACCATCCAAATCACACCTTTCCCATCTTAATTTCTCTCTTTTGTCATCTTAATTATTTGAGAACTCATTCCAGAATAAAAATATTTTTCGTTTGTTGAATCAGAAGGAATCAGGTTTGGACTGCTTTGATTTGAGTTAAAATAGCAGCTCTGTGATTTTTTTTCTTCTCTGCAGTCAGAACATGAAGATCTAAGGTATTCCAAAGCCATATGAGCATATTTTGACTTCTTTCAACTTATTCATGTCAAAACATCTGAAGAAACAAAACTGAATAGAATTTGACCGTATTTTACAAAACAAGAAATTTTTGAAGGAATTTGCAAGGAAATTACATGAATGTGAGACTGAACTGCAAAGAGAATAATTGCTCAAGTAATTTAACTATATGAGAAAAGAAATAATTTATCAGAAAGTGTACAAAATGTATATAACACTGATTTATTGCAAACATTAAAAAATCACTCAAAGTGTTCTCCATAAAAAGTACCTAGAAAATACTTCACAGCTTCAGCATTATCTCAGTGTTCCTGTTACCAAAACTGAAATTGATCTCCTTTCAAAGGCTGTGTTATTCCTTGCCTTAGTTCTTTCTTGATAGGACAGGATTTGGGTTTGCCAACAGAGGGCAATAGTCAAGCTAGGAAAGACTGCATCCATCATTTTTGCAACTTCTAATGAGTCAGAAGGACACATAGAATCCTCATCTGCTTTTATGGATATTGCTGTGTAATTGCAGTGTAATTATGGCACACAACAGCTTCAGAAAATTATCTTTGAAGAAAACAGCTGGTTCTCTTTAACAAACAGAGATGAAATCCTGTCAATTAAAAAAAAATCCAAAGGAAAAATACTAAAAATATATGCCAATAATAAACAGGCAACAACAACGACAAAAAAAAAAGGAAATAACATAAAAAATTGAAATGGATAAATCTGAGGAAAAATTGCTATGAAAAATATGACTGAAGTATAAAACATGAGAAAATTAAAATGATGTGAATGTTCTTTCATTACATGGTTTTATATTACAAAGCAAAGAGGCTCATTGAAAAGATTTCCATTTAACTTCTTCCACTCATGAGTAGTATGTAAGATCCCAGTCCTGACAGCCCTTCTGCATGCTTTCCTCTCGACAGCAGAAACCCCCTTGGTTTCAGTGGAATTTCACAGGCTGATAAGGCCAGCCACAGCCCCGTGCTGCAGCTCCAGAGCACAGAGCTCGCCAAGCCTTGCTCTGCCAAGGGAACACGGACAGCTTCCTTTGGGGGTGATGATGGGGGCCGGTGCACTGCACCAGGGCCAGGCTTGGGTGCTGGCTTGGCTTGGCTGAGAAGACATGCCCAGAGCTGGGAATTGCCACTGCAGCCCTCAGGAAGAGCACAGCAGCCAGGAGAAGAAGTGAGCTGTGGGGAGAGGAACTGCAAGGAGCAAGTTTTAGCAGCCAGTTGGGGAATGCGACCAAAGCGCCTCCACCACAGGCCTGGATGTGCACCAGCTGACACTAGCAAAGGAATGGATGGGGATTTGGTGCACTCCTGTAGTGTGGAAACAATAAAATAGAGAAAGGGAATGTTGCAAAACGCTTTTTAGTAAGTTCAGCAAGTGTTTTCTAGGAGTTTTGAAATCTATATTGATATGTAAGCACAACTTCTATGTAATTAAACTTAAATAAAAATTAGTCCCAAAATAACAGTTAAACAATACATGCAGAAAAATATGTTTTGTGGCAATGGTCTGTAAACCCTAGAGCTACTGAGCTTTCAGGTCTGAACTTCCTTATTTCCTGACGTTAAAATGGGTGAACAGAGGGACTGGGATTATCTCCCACAGATTTATTTGCATGTGAGCTGTATAGCTCTTCTGTAGGCAGCAGGCAGAGAAGAAGAAAAAATATACATCAGTACTAGTAGTAGCATTTGTGTGCCAGGAAGAGATCCACCATTAGTGAAGTAGGTTGCACTACCAGACTCAAAATAGTTATTGAGTGGGGAAAATTAACTCTATTAAGCTTGAAAGCGTGTGGCCAAGGTTATGCAGAAGAACCTTATTTGGCATATAGTGTGATCTGTGAAACATAGAAAAATAATTGCATTTTATTTATCATAATATTATTTTATCAATTCCTTATTTTCAGATATTTATGAATGCTACAGACCCTTGAAATACATAAGAAATCTATAGCCTATGTCAGTATTGCATTATGCAAGCATTTTTTGTAAGTTCCCAGTTAAAGATGTACTTTGCACTTACAATAGAGTTATTAAAGTGTAATTATATATTTCCAGTTAATTTAACAGTGCAACTAATAATAAATGAAAATAGCACATGTTAAATGAAATAAAATAGCAATTCAGGAAGAACTGTTTAATTTTCTCCATGGTGTGTCTTTCTAGCTTCTTACATTCCATTTCCTTATTTCTTTAAATTTGTTAGAAACAGTGATCAGGCTGGAAAAAAACCTCCAATCAGAGACAAGAGTTCACTCTTGCGTGTGTGTATTGTTCTCTGTATCTGATGCAGAGCAAGACTTGCCCAAATATTTGCAAAGGCAGGTGTCTAACAGTTGAGCCACTTTGTGGGAAGCCGTTATTGCTCCGTGGAATGGAAGCTTTCATTTAGTTCACGAGTTTTGAACACTGGAGTGTTCAAACTGGAATGGAGCGTTGGAAGTGTAGACAGCTGGAAGCACAGAGGCAGGGCACTGAGCAGAGGCTGATTCAGAAAAATGCAAACTTCCCAGCAGTCTAATCAATAAACTGAAAAGTACCTTCCGCATTGTCATCTGTGACACAGGCTGAGGAACAAATAACTTTAAGCTGTACCTCAGGGAAGCAGGTGTTTGATGTTGCTTTTTATCCTGTCTGATAATACAAGGTTAGGAAAAGAGTCATCATTATG
Source organism: Emberiza elegans (assembly GCA_024865655.1). NCBI lineage: Eukaryota > Metazoa > Chordata > Aves > Passeriformes > Fringillidae > Emberiza > Emberiza elegans. The sequence continues at coordinate 32,210,549 of JALJVW010000206.1, forward strand.
GATATTTCTTGCCAAGCAGAGAAAAAAGATAAATGAGAAAGATGGCTTTATGAAAAGGCAGTTGGAATGTGTTATTGTAATTGGAGGAAATATTGGCAAATAGCGAAACTGAACAAAATATTGAACGTACATGAACCTGTGTTTTAAAATGCTCAAACCACAGTTCCACTTTATGAAACTAAATAAACTACAATCCATACCAGTAATCAATTGTGTGTAGACAATCAAGCAAGTTTTTTTTCATGAATTCTGCTGATTACTGAAAAGAATTGTTAAATATTAAAATTAAATATGGGTATTCATTTCTAGAGAAGACAGTGCTGGTTTTGAACCAAAGTCTTTAATTAATAATAGCAGAATTTTACCATGTAGATATTTACATTTTTCTTTAATGTGATTATAAAAAATTAATTTTTACATGGTAACAACAATTGGCAGATAGTTTTATTATTTTCAAAGAAGAAGACATTGCTCTGGGAGTTAATAATTTAAGGATGGACATGAAGTTAGTCACTGGGAGGAGGAACAAGGAATTTATGGGTACACCAAGGACAAAGAGTTTGTTTATCCACAGGGAGTGCATAGGCTGTGGTTAAGTGAATTATACCATCATAACATTGCAGTGCTGACAAAGAGAATAATTGGTTCACATAAACTTCAGTGCTGTTTGTTTCCTTGGTTGGCTTTCTAGAAAAAGCTCAGAACTGGAAACATTCAGCGTGAAAGCAACTGTGCATGCCGGATTATATTCCATAGACAGCAACTCTAAGTGCTAAGGGACTTCAAAGAAAGGAACAAAGAATTTTCAGATGACAAATTTTTGCTTTGAAGATTTGGTTGTGATACTTCTGTAAAGATGAATATGACTAGAAAGATGTACCTGGCTGGCTAATAATGATTAGTCATATTGGTGACGTAGCAGTATCTACATTTACATTCAACCACAGGAATAGGAAATATCCTTAAAAGTGATATGTGAATTCATAGATGCTTAAAATTCTGAATAGAACTTTAATGAAATCAAGAGTAGATGAGCCTTTATGAATCTCAAATCTATTAATGAATCCAGAGTAGGAACCTCTAAATTTTAGGTGTTTTGATGCAGATGCCCAGCTTACTGCATGTTATAAACATAGTTCTGTGCTTTAGGGCCATATTTTTGTCTCTTGGGTGAGTACATGGGAAAAGGACCATGTGTTTCTTGGATGTGAGTGCTTTCACAATGGCTAGTGTGTTTTAATTCCTAGGTTTTATCCTCTTGTTTTGCTACAAACATGTTCTTACTTGGTTGCTTTTTTTATGGGAGCATACGATTTTATGGCCATTTTTTGTGAAATGCTGTTCATCTCTGTGTTTCCAATTATGACACTAATAAAAATAAAAATGTACCTGTTGGAAGAACATAACTTGCTTGGGCAGAGTTTTGGAGAGCTTGATACCTCAAGGCCATGTTTTAGATTTAGCTTTCATCATGTGAGAAGGTGGAGTTGAGTAGATACAATTTCTCAAGCGATGATGACAATGTCAAGATTTTCAGTCTTCTTTTTGGTAGTTTGTTGGTTTTTAAAAGGTTCTTGTTTTATTTCTGCTTAGTTGTAGTGAGCTGTCAATTATAAAAATGTTTTCTTCATTCTTGTTTATTTTGAGGTCAAATAAAAAAAGGACTGTGCATGACTGAGAAAAGGAAGCAATATGTGCCCTTCTCAGAAGTTCAGACATATATGAGTAGTTGACATAAATTTCATAAAGGTCAGACTATCGAGAGTTTCACACCCCCAGAAGTACTTTAATCTAAAGCTTCAAAATAGATATATTTAAGCTAAGACATATCTGTAATCACAGAAGTCTTGTATTTCAATAGTTTTGTTTTGGGGGACTTTATTCAATAGATATTAATGACTAAATTAATTACTGTTACCCTCTGAAAAAGCATATGGACTTTAATTCCCTGTTTGCTAATCAAGTTTTGTAAGTGACCTTAAGCCTCGTTTCAAATTTATGCTATATTTAGATGACATAAGAAGAAGATAGCTGTCCATGTTCCTTCCATTTACTTGTTCTGATAAGATTTCTTACTATGAGATATCCTCCAATAATGTTTTTCTCTGCACTTCTGAGTCAGGATATCCTAATAGCAGAAACTTTCAGGTTAAAAAAATTAAATGAAGGGTAGAATATGCCACTGTCTTTGTACTACATCTGCTGCTGGAGATTACTTCTTGGCTGCTGAGGGGGACAGAGTTGTTTTCATTTTCTACTAAACTCTCATGCAGATTTACCTAATTCTCAAATGTAGGTAAAAAGCAGCTCCAGAAATATAGCTTATATTCTCACAGAAAGTCACAGACTCAACCAGTTGTTAATTTTGATTATCCTTGCTAATTTTTGAAGTCAGGCTGGAATGACTTCATTTCACACCAAAATGTTTTGTGTTCCAAAGGGCTTCAAACCAGAGCTATGGAGTGTCCTGCAAAGAAGCCCACAGCTACACACAAGCATGTTCTACAGCCACCTAAAAATATCATTGTCCCAAGTCAATAGCTTCAAAACATACCAGGTAGTGAATCTCCTATTTTAAAAGATTTTTTTTATTTTTAATTGTCCTTTGTTGTGAAAGGGAACATGTTACATATGTCAGTGTTTCCAATGTGTTTCCTGCCACCAAGACCTCCATCTTCCATCTAGTCATTTGTAAGTCCCCAGAGTTGGCCACGAGCCTATTTCTGAGAGAGTTTCTTCACCAACATATGGCTGTGCTCAGAATGATTGCTCTGGCCTTCAGTCTGCTCATTTAAACCTAATGAGGTCCACAGAGGTGACTGTATGACTCACACAATGAAGTCATTTTTCCAATTAACATTCTGACAAATGCCTTATAAGTAGAGCTGCTTCAATAGATTTCCACAGGTGGGAGAGAGATCGGGTATCACAAAATACTCAGTTACTTTCTTCTGATCTGAGAAATTCCATTCACTCTAGAGTATGACTGTTCACACAACAGATGGATATTTCACGTCTGTGGAGTGTGACCCATTCCTAAATCAAGCTCTATCTGCAAACCAAAGTGCTCGTGCAAGGCACAAAATTAACCTTAGTCTTGAGTAGGCACTCATAATGTTCATACTAAAAAGCCTTCCTTTTATTAGGAAGTCTTTTATTCATTATTGTGGGATATAATGTTTGGAAATGTAAGCAGCTGACACCTAATGGAAGACTTTTAAGTAACCAATTGAAAAGCCATTCTTCCTGTCTGCCTATGCCCTTCCATTTTAGTATTTGCAAATGTTTACTCAAACAGCTTTTGTTGCATGAATATGAGAGGAAGAAGGGAATCACAAATCATCTAAAGAGTATTAAGTTTTTTTAATTTTTACTGGCTAAACATTATCTGTTCTTTCCACTCATATGATTTAGCAAGCAGTTATGCTCTACAAATTGTGAATTGTCAAAGTAAATTGTCAGCAGATCTCCCCATGTACTGAAATTTGGTACATATACCATTTACGTATACAATGAAAACAGGAAATAAATTCATAGGGACTCAAAATCTTTACCAGACAAATTGGAGCAGGAAAATGTAATATAGTGCTGTTGATAATGTATGCCTCAGCCATCACTAATTGGAAATTTTGCACTTAAAAGAATAATATTTTGACTTTTTTGATAAAAGATTGAAATTATAAACAGTTTATTTTTCCAAATTTGACTCTGTTGAGATATATAATCAGCACTACTACTGAGTAAAATGACAATAAATTGTGCAGAAGCTATTCAAGAGTGAAAAATAAACTACTAGAATTATTCCAAGAAACAACAAAGAATTAAACCTGTGGCTTCCCTCCTTTTCAGATTGTTTGGTGAAACGTTTTAGTAATTCTATGGTGCATTTAAAGTGGTGGTATTATTATTATTATAATAATTATTATTATATCCAGTAATATATTCATTATTTTTTTATAATCTATAACTTTCATTTGAGACTTTATTACCGTTATCAGGGAAGCAGGTAGTGAACCAGTTTAACCCTATAAAAAGAGATGGTGTAACCATACTTCTTCAAAGAAGATCCCTTGTTTGGGATATCTCTTTCATATTTCTATGAATATATAATCTCAAACTATGTGGGAGCATGAGTATTAGAAGTAACATGAAGTGCAAATTTACGTTTACACTGTGTGTACACCCAAGCAGGGAAACTGTCTCAGCAGTAATATTCCTACCACAATGTACTGATATAGTTGAGTCAGGATTTGCAAAGTATGGTAGTATCTACTACTGGACCAGCTTCTACAGGAGAAAAAAAAGTAGGCTTTTAAATACATATGAACTCCAGCATATTTGAAATAGGTGAAGGAAACTCCAAATCTAAAAGCACTTACTTCATTTGTTGCTTTCAAAAAATAAATATGACTCATTACTAAGCTCATTAGCAATATTCAAATTAATCTGTAACTAGCCAGAATGAGGCAGTGTTGCCTAGACAGAGAATTGTACTAAGGGGCTACAGTGACCAAAGAAGGTGTTTCATAGTTTACGTTTACTAAGGGGAAACTGTCTCAGCAGTAATATTCCTACCACAATGACCAAAGAAAAGTATGGTAGTATCTACTACTGGACCAGCTTCTACAGGAGAAAAAAAAAAGTAGGCTTTTAAATACATATGAACTCCAGCATATTTGAAATAGGTGAAGGAAACTCCAAATCTAAAAGCACTTACTTCATTTTTTGCTTTCAAAAAATAAATATGACTCATTACTAAGCTCATTAACAATATTCAAATTAATCTGTAACTAGCCAGAATGAGGCAGTGTTGCCTAGACAGAGAATTGCACTAAGGGGCTACAGTGACCAAAGAAAGGATTTCTGCATGCTCTTGCAAATTTACCAAGTAATTTATAGAAAGTGTGGATAAGGGATCCTGTAAGCCGGTGAACAGTGAGCCATGGAGTCACTCAGGTGGATTTTTGGTCATACTGACTGCCTTTGGAAACATGAGTCTGACCCATTGTGTGATTCTTTTCACCTTCCTTTGGGTGCTCTACAGAATAAATATCTACAGGTAGGGCTGTTTCAGGTTCCCATCATGGAAGTGAGACAGAAGAAACAGGAGCACAGTTCATGTGAACCACCTTTGACAACAAATTACTCCAACAGCAGACAACTTGGCTACTAAAACAAGAGACAAGGGAAGTCCTCTCTGTTTAATACAGATCTCTAGATTTATAGGTAATGTGTTGCCATCAATATATTTTTCTTGTTTGATTTTACTTTTGTGGAACAGGAAACATTTTTCCTTTTACTTACCATTTGCAGTCAAATTATTTCCTATTGGTCTCAGTTAGCATAGCCTGTTGTGAGCACTGCTCCATAAGAATATGATACTGTAATCTTCAGAATTCCATTAGTGAATCCTTCAGAGTGACTTAAAATTAATCTGTTAGCATAATATCTCAGTATGTTTTTCTTCTGTTAAGAAGCAAAAAGAACTTTCCCCTAAAAAATCCCATGCATTTAAGTGGTCAAGTAGTCTGATGGAAAAATCAGGTTGGAAAGGGGGGGGGAGATAGAAGAAAGAGAGCAAGATACCAGCCTTCTACGATTCCTGAGGAGACAATATATTTGATGATCTCATCACGAAGGTTACTAAATAAATGAAAGTAAATGGCTAGTTGATTCCCTTTAATTCAACATGTGGTGTAGACACTTCCTTCCTATTCCCTCACTACAGTACATTGGATCACATTAGGCTTGACAATAAGGATTGACTTAGTGGTTTTCAGTTCTGTATAGTGATTTTGATTATTTTTCAAAATGATTTACCGATTGCTCTAATGTGCTTTCTAATTCCTCATTTTGTTGGTGGTGTTTTTGTTAACTTTTTTTTTAAGCCATTACTAGAGCTATATTGATATACATTAGATGTTAATTTCCAAATTTACCAATTTGTTATTCCTATGTTGATTTTGTTATCAGATCGCTGGCCTTTTGGGTCTTTATTTTCCTTTTAATTTTTGCCCCTTTTTTTGCTATTTCAGGCTCTCTGTTGTGTGGAGTGAGGTATGAGCATAGCTACCGAAGACAATAACTGGCTACCAAAGTTACTATTGCATTAAGGCAGGTAAGAACTTTCAGGTGTGTTTGATGTGAAACAGGAATGCAAATGCACATATTCCCCAGTGTAAAATAAAGCAAATGAAAGGAAATGAACATAAAGTACTGATTCAATGGTTCATGATCAATGCTAGTGAGGATGTTGGAATGGATGGTTTAGTATTTCTGAAGATGGTTACACAATATTAATCCACTATCTTGAGTTATTTAATATGTCCTTGATAGATGCTAAGGCATTGGTAAGGCTTTGCATACATCCTGGAATTAGTGTCATTTAAAGAATTATCAGTTTTTATTGCCTCTCTTACCAGTCAGTACAAGTTAACTTATTAGACTGTAAGAGACAGAGAATGATGGAGACTGCAAATTCTTTTCTTTTCAAATTTCTCATAGTCATCCTTTCATGTGACTTTCATCCTCATTGCTTAACAGCTCTGATCTTTCTGCAGTTTATTAATGGCAGAACTTTTGCTTTTAAAAATTGGTTGACCCAAGTAAGTCTTACAAATGTCTTCAGATATTTTCATGTATCCAGTTTAATTAATACGTTACTTACAGACTTTAACAGAAATAATTAGATATGGGCTCTTTCACCATTACATATTTTAATGGCAAAATCAATCAATTTCTGGTTTATATTATTAATATTGATTTACTTTCATTTTCCAAAAATACCCATCTGATAGCATAGTGCAGTGGTGTTGGTACTTTATCAGGTTTAAAGTCATCTTTTCAAAGCAATTTTGATCTTAGTCAGGACTGTTTTCAACCAAAGTGGACTGATAATCAATAGAGAGAGAAAATATTGCTGTGCTTTTGGGACAGAAGGATTGGAATTTCAATCTATTTTTTAAGTTGCTAAAGGAAGAAACTTCTTCCTAACTTATTTTTTGTATGTGTTGTAAAAATGGGAGAGTAGCCAGATCCCTTAGGTTACTTGATTTAATTTAAGCAGACTGTCTCTTTTTTCAATGCATACTCACTTCTAAAGCACCCACCTTTTTAAGACACTTCTGCTGCTCCTGCTTATGTAGTCCATTGCCTTCCTGCTTCTGGAGATGAAAAAAACTCTTTTCAAAGACAGATTTGTTATTTGTTTTGTGTGAAGACTCCAAAAAATGAGACTTCAAAATCATACAGGGCAACAAACCTGGCCCTGAACATTCAGTGATGTGTAACAAACTCATCCTGTTGACACTGGCAATTGCTGACTTTAACAACATGATAGTTAGAGATGTGTGAAATGTTCACAATGAAGCCAAACACCTCTGCAGTTTCATACTTTTAGAAAAGGCCTTCATATGAAAACTGAGGTAAGCCTACTCTTGAATTCAAAAGGGTTTTGACATTGAATAAGACTCAGAGCTTCATTCTAATTCAAAACTAATTCAGGCATTTGTTATTCTATTTATAGGCCTTTGTAAAAAATGAGTGAGTACTTTTCTCAAAGAAAGCCAGTACCAATCAAAAGCAATGTGAATATTCCTGCGAGTTTTCAATGATCTATCACAAAAATTTTCATGGATCTCATAATGTAAGATTATGCATTAACTCTATTATTATGCTAAAATAATAAGCGCGTTCATTTAGAGTCTTCCATTTATTTTAACTTCAAAACATTCTGGTGCAATCATCCAGCCAACGGCCCACACAACATTTCTGGCCTCAAGGCTGACTCAATCCAGGCAGATTTATCTTTTGAAAAGCTGGTACCACTATTCTGAGACAGAAAAAAAAAGCTTCTGACTGACAGTAAGGGTTGCCAGACATGACTCAGTCCCCAAACCCAGAATCCTGTGCTATGCAGTGTTTAAAATGTCATTTCACATTAATAAGTTATTTGAAAAATAAAAGGAAAAAAATAAAAAGAAAAAAAAAAGAGAGGAAGAGAAGGAAACTGGCACCATGCCTACATTCCTCCTGAGCCAATTTTGCACTTGCCCAATTGCAAGCATAAGTGGAACCTGCATTTGGATGCATTTTTGTGAATGACTATGTTACAAAGCCAGTGAAGCTCAAGAAACAATAAAGTATTGGCTGTTTTACAGTCATATATGGTTATGGTGCCTCTGCTGAGGTATGGCCAGCAAACCAAGTGTGATATGGAATGTGTGAATGTGATTTGCTTTGACCTTGGTATGTGAGGGTATCACCAAGCATATATTTTCACTCAGACATGTAACTTACCATTGGACCAGAGCGAGCATGCACTAGCACGTGTGATTTGTGTATTTGTAACAGAGGGAGGGGGCCTGAACTAAGCATGGGATCTTTGATGTAGTAAATATCCTCAATTACAGAGTCTGGAGGGAAAGGAGAAGGTGAGAAGGTCAGATTGTGACTAAGGAGGTAAAAGGAACAAAGACTGTTTCTTCCTTTGTACTCACCTAACAGTAACCTGTGAACCATTTCCATCTTAGCACTATTTTGACCTGTTTAAAGGTCATGCATAAGAGACCAAAAAAGGAGAAAGCTTTCTTTGTCAGCTCTTGTAAAGATGCACAAGGGACAGGGACAGTCTTGCCTGATCTAATCAAAATTCTGAATTTCTAAGCACATTTCAGAAGGGTAATTAGAGCTGATAATGTTAAATAAAAGTTCGTGTCTCCTCTTGTGTCAACAAGTCTTCTGTATTTGACTGACTGAATATTTAAAAAAAATAGATTTGACTGGAAATTGGTCATTAAATAAAAAGACTTAATTGTCATTTTCTCTCCTTTTCATCCATTGATAGTCATATCTCTTGCAACTTATCGAAAATTTTCAAAATAGGACTAGTTACGAAAAACCGAATCATTGAGATTTTTTACTCCATCACACTGTAAAGATCTTATCAAAAAATTGGCAAAATGTATCACCTTGCTGAGACATGAAAGTGTGTGATTTCAAGTATACGAACTGAAAAGCCCAATGTAGAAAAGCCTATGACTCAGCTGTAAGACATTTCTTTGCACAAGAGCCTCCATGTGCCATTTGAAATGTATACGTGTCATCACAAACCTCCCACTCTCCTAAGAATAGAGCTGTCACTGGACCCTGTTATCTCACAACCCCAAGGTACAGTATGATAATGATACTGCTTAACATCAGTGTACAGAGAGAGAAAACACTGGAGATGCCGCAAGCATCTCAACTATAAAGAAAATCAAATTAAAATATTAATTTACTGATTAATATAACATTAGATGACCCATTTCTCCAGCTTGTTAAACAACAAAGACTTGCAAAACTAAATAAGAGCCTAAGAGATAAGTGTTTTTAGAATTCCCATAGAGATGTTTAGCTCCTTTTTAAACATCATTAAAGATGTACTTTGCATATAACAGGCGGTTTTATTTTTTTGCTGCACTGACAACTCTTGCTTGTTTTTATTACTATACACTTTCAAAAAAGGTTACAAAGTGAGGGGTTTGGTCATAGAGTTTGAACAATCGGCTCATACTGTAGAATAAAAGAACATGAGTACAAGGCAGACTTGGGAGGCAAGAGGATAAAATCATGCAGGTAAACTGTGGGGCACAGGGCTTAAAGTTTGATATGTAAGCATGTGAAAAAAAAGAATTAACCATTTTTACCTTCTGCCTGGAAAAGGCAAAGAAAAATTTCTTTGCTGATCTTTTCCATGTAAAATGACTGCTGTTTGGGAAAATGGAAATTGAAATACATTATTTTTAAACAGGAAATGGCAACCTAATTTAAAGTAACTTACTTTAAAACTAAAAATACCACAGTCAAATTCTATAGCAATTTTAGCCCCTTTGGAGCATGGTAATGTCCCATGACATGAAAATATTGCTTGAATTTTTGTGCTATATTTTACTGAAAAATGTCAGTAGAAATATTTAGCAATGTTTTTAAAATTATCTTTCTGTGTAAGCCAAACCCTCCCAGTATTAGAATTGTCATGGCACTCCTATGAGAAAATGTATTACTTGCTAGGGGAAGAAATTGTGAATCTTCTGTTTCCATGAATAAATGTCTTTGTCTTTTCCTTAGTGATCCAGAAGATATGAGACTGTGAGCATGGATGTTCACCTTGTATGTCGATACCATGAGTATTTTAAAATGGGCTCAAAGGGAAGAGAGAGCTACCAGACTGGTCAGAAAAAAAGCAAACTACTTCTGTAACAGGTACTTAATATTCTCCTTGCAAAATTTTGCTTTTCTGGCCTTGGCCCCATCATGCATGTGATTTTGTGGGTTGGAAATAAGGCAGCTTGGGCTTCCTAAAATAAAGGGGGATGTGTGCATGAGTGTGTTCCCTGTATGTGCAGTGTTCCAGGTTCTTATCCCTCTCCTTTTTGTTCTTGTCCCCAGTCACTTCCTCCAGGGTACCACCTCTCCTTACCCTGCTCCCATGGCAACAAGTCTCTGTTCCAGCAGTAGAGGCTCTGTCTCTTCATCTCCTCCCTCTGCAGCCACGTTCTGCAACTTAGAAGTAGCTTGACTTTCTGTCTCTACTTTTCTTTCCTTTATTTATCAGGTCATGTGTGCTTGTTCCAAAACTTCTGCTGTGAATATACTGATTCTGTAGGTGACACTACTTTAACCAAAGTGAATCGAGGCCTGTTTTCTTTCTTCTCCCAACCTACTTTGAGCTATTCTCTTCTACCCTTGGCTGTCCTGACAAAGGAAAGAATTACTATTATTTTAAACATTATTTTACTATTATTTTACTATTATTTTAAATTATTTAAATTACTATTATTTTAAAGTCCTCCCACTTATCCATGGCTGGAGCAGTGTAAATTGAATTGAAACAGCAAATATTTTAAAATATAAATTAGATTAAGAAAGGTTAGAGTTATATGTGCTTTGAAAAAAATCCAACTGCCACCACCATTTTTTTAGACAGTTTGTGCACAGGAAAGAAGATGTGAATTTTTGAAACAATCTGCTTGCATCAAATGAGAAAAAGATTTTAGAATACCCATTCCTGTTGATTTTTGGTTGGCTCCTTAATATGCTTTGCAACACAAAATATTCATGTTGGACCATGATTCTATCATGCAAACAACTCAGTAGCATCTAACAGTTCCAAGATAAATTCACAGCCTTTTGAAATGCTGAAAGTACATGGGCCTAAAATAAAAAAAAATTTAAAATTTAAAATCAAAGCAGAAAAATGGGGCAAGAGGATAATAATTTAACATTAGGGAAGGGGTAAAGATCCAGTGTGGGAGTTATAAATCTCAGGGACATTGTAACAGAATCAATTGATAGATAACAGTAAATTTGTCAGTTGCTGACCTGTGATTATTTGGAATGAAACAATGGTGCTGCTAAACAACATATCAGTGTGCATTACAATGAGTAGCAAGTTCTCCACTTTTATTTTACAAAGTGATTTTTGTTTACTATAAATCACTTGATTTCTTTTTAAGAGCTAAAGGTTTGGGGCCTGAAATCCTCCTTAAATCTTAGTGGGAAACATAGGATATTTAGCAATTGTCAGACTGCATTCCTATGTTGTGGTGGAATTGAAGAGCTTCTTTCTCCTAAAATACAAATGATTGTATTTTTTTTTAGGGGGAAGTGCTGTTTTTGCATCTGTGTGAGTTGGGGTCCAGCTGCCTGGAAAGCAGCTCTGCAGAGAAGGACACTGGGGTTCTGGTGCACAGCACGATGAAAGAGCCAAGTGTGCACAGCCAAAGGTAAGGTCCATACTGGGCTGCAAGAGCATGACCAGCAGCTCATGGGAAGTGTTTATTCCCACTTTTATCTGTAGTGCCACAGTGTTGGGCTCCCTTCTGTAAGAGAAGTACTGACAAATTGGAGCAAAGCCAGAGAAGGCTGCAGGCATAGACAGAAGCTGGAGCACACAAAACCCTGAAGGAATGTACTTATTTAAACCTCCAAAAAGAAAGCTAAAAGATGATTAATTTTCTGTCTTTAAGCACATAACAGGTTATTATGGAGAAACACAGGTAGTCTTCTCCAAGATTCAGAATGAAATGACAAAGGACAATGATAAAAAGTCTGCATCATGAGACCTTGCAAGGGGACTTCAGGGGAAGAGTCTTCACAATGAGAATGGTGAACAGGCTGTAAAGAAAGGCTATTTAATCTGGTCTAGCTTCTGAGTAAGTCTTGATTTGGGCAGATGGTTGAACAAGATAACCTGCAGATCTCCCATCCAACAAAGATTATGTTATGATTCATGACTCTATGAATACCGGTTCCCTAGGAAGATGAATCTGCACTGTACTTTTAAGATTCCCAGAATAGGAAACACTAAATAAAAATAGAGTAAAGTTTGCACATTAAGACAGACTAGGACAAAACTGTTTGATTCCAGCTCTTTGAGTAAGCCACTTAAATGATTGTAGGCTTGGGAATCAGTAGAGCATCTGTGAGCTTCAATTCTTCTCCAGTGAAATACAGTGCATAATATTTCTTCACGTTTTTTTCCTAAGACTGATTCACCCTTATGCATCAAAGGTTTTTTAACAGACTGAACCAAATCAGTTGCTGACCAGAGATGCTATGGTACCACAGCCATTGTGCATCTGGTCAATGTACACATTCGTTCACAACCATAATCATCAAATACATGGGGGAAAAAAGGGCAAATAAACTATTCCAGAATCCTTCTTCCTGGATACAGAAACCTGCTTCAGATATGTCTGTCATCCAAACAAGTATTTTAATAATTATGTCATATACACTCTGATAAGGGATATAAGCATAGGGGAACATCCTTTTCTCTCTCAATCTTTTGAGAATTCCTGAATTGATACCCCAGCATCTGGTCTATTCTAACAGAAAATGCTGTCTCCAAGTCCTTGCTTCCTGATCCTGCCTGCTCTACTTCTTGGCTTTGTACTGAGATAGTGTAGGTGGTATGTCAGTACTGTGTAAATGTTTTGTGGTTAAAAACCAAAGAAGTGATTTGTGTTTATAAGCTTTAAATTGCCTTCCTGACAAAATATGCACAAGCTGAAAGCTTCTGCTCATGTAAAATTGTGATGGATTGCATTTTATTGGAACTTATGAATAGCTCTTTGATTTGAAACAATTAACCCTTTAAATACCTTTAGAAATTATAGTGAGATAAAGGTATTGTTCTCCCTCCATCACCACTGTCAGAGAGTGACAAAAAAGGCCTGTTTTACAAGACAGAAACACACACAATGCACACTCACTCCCATATAGCCATCATCACACATTCAAATTTATAGAAGATGACAAATATAATGTTGAATTTTCTAAGTTGGTATTGGATGGATGTCTGATTTTCAGATATAAACTCTTTTGTAGGTACACAGAATACATGTCTATATCAGAATACAGACACTATAAATATATATGCACAAAATATGGATATTGAACTTAAAACATTATATGTCCAAAGACATACAATGTCTATGAAAAATATTTCATTTTTTTTCACATGTAGCTGATTTAGTTAGTATCCTAGAATAAAAAAATCCCAGAGATTAATATATTTTCTCAGAACCTTGGTGTGTGAGAATTTATACAGATACGCCTTCAGTTTTTGCTTTGTGTTTATTTATACCCAAAACCCATCATTTTCATATTTCAAACATTTCTTTCAGGTGGAGGTTACTTGTTTTAGCACTCCAAAATTAAAGGGAATATAAAGCCAAGAGAATATATAGGAAGAGTACGTCACTTCTTTCCATCAGATTCTGTCAAAATGGAAAACTTTGTGTTTCATGTACATTTAACAGGAAAACAAGGGAAAATAAGAGAGTTAAAGCTGTTTGTGAAAGATTGGGTTTTTTCCTAGGAAGACTTTAGTGGCAGTAGTTAAATGTCGAATATGATTACTCAAAACTGCTGCTGAAAACTGAAAATAAAGTTGAGCATACTTGTGAAAGTGTTTCAGAAATTTAAAAAGTAGTAGTGCATAATTTATCAGTGTTAAGAGCCTTAGGTGCATTTCTGAGGTAATTCACCTAAACAGTCAACAATTTATCACATCACAATACATAAAATGTATTTTTAATTAATAAATAGACATTCTATTGCCTTTACAGCTACAAAAAAAATCAATCCTGCCTTACCTTCTGCCTATAGTTTGGGTTCCTTTAATGGGTTTTAATGGGTTTTATTCTATGTTCCCTTAGCAAAGCTTATTCATTTGCTTCCTGGAAGACTTTCTGTATTTTGTGGCATAATCTCAGTGTCTATAGGGTATCTGCCTTATACCTTAAAGCATCATTCATTACTCCTGAAATGGCACTCTAGGCTACCTTGAAAGTAATGAAGTTACTGTAATGTATTGTAGTTCTTGTTAACTGGCTGTCTGTGAAGTCCTTAAGTTTAAACTCTTTATTGGGAAAATAAGGTGTTTCCAGTATTTCTGAATGGTTAATGAAGTATTTCACTTGCATATTCTCAATACAGTTGGCAAAAGAGATCTTTATCTCTTAGAGAAGTAAGTCAGAATTTCAAACAGAATACAAAAATTTGTTTATTGTCTCACCTTATTATTATCACTTTACAATTATTAAACTTCAGGAAAAGAAAACTAAAAAGCACAAAAGTGTTCCAACAATATCACAACATGGAAAAAAATGAGGAATCAGGACCAAACCAGTAATGAAATGTTTATAAAACCACTGAAATTTGTGATTTGTCTACCTGTAATGTTTTTTCAAGTTTATGTAACCTACAAAACAAAAGTATAATTAAATTGTATGTATTTATTGAAATATTTCCCAAACAACTCTCTCATGAGCCATGATATCTGATTTGCTCCTTGGGATAGTTTTTCATAGGCAGCACTGTTTAGAGGAATCTCAAGACAGTCTTATAGTGTTTTCCAGGAAAGGAAAATGACTCTTTTATATTTATATAGAGGAAAATGACTCCTGATCCCTTTTAGTGCTCTAATAATGTTAGGTACATAATAGTTGTAGCTGAATATCTGTCATGAAGGTTTTCCCCTTGTTATAGGACTGAGTTCTGCCTCTACAGGAATGAATTAGACTTCACTTTATCAGAGAATACAAAACACCTGAATAATCTCTTCTCAAGGCTGTATGTATGCATACAGCTATTTAGACATAGGTGAATCCTCTTTAGAAAAGAACCAGTTTAAAAATAATCGCTATAGATTTTTAAATCAATGTAGTTGTTTCAAAATGTGGCAGTCAACATAAGTCCTCATGAAAACATAAAGCAGATATGGGTTTTTTTGGAAAAACTGTGGTATGATCATTAGACAACATAACATAAGACAAATTACAGATGCTTGTAATTAACAGAAGAGAGATGAATACACAGAAATATGTAGAGGCAGAATGTCATCAAACAAAATGTCACCTGAAATACTTACACACAGAAAAAAAACAGCTTCAATTTTTTTTCTTTTCTGCCTCTTCTCTTAATAATTTCCATACCTAAAAGTGCAGAAACATATCTCAGGTATTAAGATTCTAATTCTCTTTCTTACTTCTCACAGCTGTCCTTTCACTCTGTATTAAAGCAAGGTGTCTGGATCTTTACTATTTCTACACACTCAAATCTCTACTTCTTTTATATAGCTAACCCACTGAGCTCTATAAAAACACAAAACAAATTTACATTGACACAAAACCACAAAACAAATTTACATTGACACCAGCTGTGATTCATATTCAAAAATTTGTTCCACGAACATGCACATTTTAGAATTTAACCCACCCTTCCCAAGCCTAAACTCTTGTTATGGCAAGCCCTATATGTTATCTTACAAAGGCAGCCACACCTCAGATAAAGAGCCTTGTGTGTCACAGGTAGCATTTGTGAATAGAAGCCTGAGTCAGAGATGGAAATCTTCCAGTTTCCACTTTCTCTCTTTATCAATTATTCTTAGATTTTTGACACAAAATATTCAAAATTAATAGGATTTTTGACAAAGTTATTACAAAGTAGTAGCTTAAATACCCTGATTTTATCTCCAAATAGCAGTATATCAAGAATAAGAAAGATGGAAGCAAGTTTTTTGTTAAATATAATCATCAAAGAAGTGTTTTGTGGTTGGGCTTTTCTCTTTTGCTTCCTGCTACTTCCAAGTAATTCTAATGAACAATGTAAAAGTAAGTCCAGTAGAATAAAAGGGTGGTCATCACAAGAAAACAGCCAAATATCACTCTTTTTATGATTGCAAAAATGGAGTAGTTCCATTGCCAGCTGCTGTGAACTTTCATCTTTGAGAGCTTATTTTGGTTTTGAGCATTACTAACTTTGAGCCTTCTCAGGTAAAATTAGCTGTTGCTAATGTTCTGATTGCAAAAAATGCTGAATCTAAATTTTTCTTATGCTAAAATCTTCATATCCTAGGCAGGACTTTTTCCAATAATCAAATTATTTCATTACTTTATCATCCATCTATGTAAATATATATCTAAACCTTAAGGATCTGTGATTAAATAAATCAGTATTTGGTGAGATAACTTCCCACACCTTTGACTTGATTTTTGTTATAGACAAAACAAGTAGCTGCACAGCTAGCTACAAGTAGTAGCACAGGTCACCACCTCTAGTAGCTATCACTAATATTCTGCATTGTGAAAAATGTCTTTTGAATTTATATCATCAGAGATAGCTCACAGGATACCATCAAGGTGTTGATGCAAAACCTATTGTGTGACTTGTTCTTATACATTTTTCTTAATGAGCCATATCCACTTTGAAGACTAAATTAGGTTATCATCAAACTAACATGGTCTACAAAACATTATAAAAAGGTTAAACTCTCTTAGATGGGGTTCCTGGATATTTATATGGAATTACAAATGCTCCTGTTAGAAGATTATCCTTGTACCCATAGATTAAGGCCACTGCATGAACACTCTTTTACAAATCAATATTAATTAAAAATTATTATGATCAGAGAACTAAACAAAGGGCCCATGCTACCAAAGAAAGGGTATGCCCCAGTGACAGATCACTGTTAAAACCTCTCATGCCATTGGGTGATATTTGCCATATGTCCAATGATTGATAGTAAGATTTAATGAGTTCTTACAAGCAATTAAATAATCAAGGGTTCCTGCTGTTACATGGCATAGCTTGATAGAACAGTGACAAATGAGAGAATATCTGCAACCTAATCAAAGGGACATATTTCCTTGGGAACAAAATAATATTATCCACCAGTGCAATCAAAGGACAAAAGAACACAGAGAGGACGCAACAGAATGAGATAAATTTTGTGCTCTTTTCATTATTCTGGCCATACAGTTTCCATTTATTGGATCCTATTAAATCAGAAAGACAATTAGGATACTTAAATATGTTTCATTTGTCATAAACTGTTAGCTAGTGGGTACATATCCATATACAGTCACCTTAGCTCTCCTTTCCCCATGAAACACTATCCTAGGTTATGGTTTCTGTCTTTTTATTTGTTATTTATTTCTATTGTGATTACTGAAGTCCTGTTTTAGTTTGGACTTTGTTTTTTACTTTAATGAAAGGGATATGGTAAAAGACTGCACTACACCAAGTCTGTCATACATTTTTGATTAATGAATTGTACTAAATATTATATATTATCTATATGAACATTAGCTCCACTTTGGATGTGGAATCACATGATTTTAGTATTTCTTTTAACATCTTTTATATTTAAAATATATTTTTTAAATTTCTTTTCATTAGAAACTCCCAGCTTTCCTTTTATTTCTGTCAAAAATAAATAAAAATATTCCGAGACAAGACACTACTTTATAGCTAAGATTTTCATTAGAAAATATAAGCATCAGACTATAGTTAGTCTGTATTATATTTCAGCTAGCTAGCTGGTGAGTGGGGTAAAAGTTATTGAAATGCACCAGACAACCAAGACAACAATGTCCCCCTACTAATCATTATGTTCCAGTATTTGACATGTGATCCATCTTTAGACTGTGTAACACCTTTCTACGACCTTTCTAAATACATACTGAGCTCTTTCCTGTTTTTTTCTGTGTTGGTGGCATGTGGGAAGGGAGATTAACTCCTCTGGAGCAGACTGACTATGGGCCAGGTTGTTCCAATTCTATCATGGTTTCCCAGAGTCCATTTCTTGGACTAGAACATAAGAAGCAGCAAACTGTTGAGGATGATGCATGCACACTGCACAGCAGAACCTCCAGTAGCTTTGGTAGCTATTATATAGAGTATCCATGGGATCTCAGTCATGGAATCATTCACAGACAAAGAATGGTTTGCGTTGAAAGGGACTTTAAAAGGTCATCTAGTTCAAGACCTCCTGATGATCAGGGGCATCATTTCATCCTTGTCTCCCACTTCTAATGGAATGTGCAAAACTGCCTTACCCACAATGTGTTTTTTCTCTCTTTTCCCCAGCTTTTTCCTAACGTGGGATAAGCACAAGTTGTAAAACCTTGACATTTCTAAAAAACCCAGAATACCTGTTTTTTCCAGCCAGCTGTGTTTAACAGTGAAGTAGCACTGATTCTACTTTTTCCACAATCCAGTACATTTGTTTTGTTTTTCCATACACAAAGTGAAATTTTTCCAGAGTCTGTATTGTGTTTCAGGCATTACTTATTTTGCTTAATGCGCCAGTGGAAGATGCTCAGATACTACACCAAAAAGTCAGTACAAAGAATATAACAAATAACTATAGAACCAAGTTAAAGAAATCAGCAAGCAAAGTGCTTCTTAATTTTTCAATGATTTGAATATATTTAGCTATAAATTCTCTTTTGGATGTCTTCTAAGCTAATAACAATTTTTAATAAAATCTATGATTAAAGCCACAGTTGATAAAAACATAATTCTTTGTGGAATTTCAGCTGTGGATGATTCTGCTGAAATCAGCAGTGATACATCATGAAAGTGAGATAAAGAAGATTAAACTAAGGCATGTTTTCAGATTAAGAAGATCCATTTGGTTTCTCTAAGTCTTAAAAATTACATTGTCCACCACAAATTTTTGCCTTGAATTTTTGGTCAACTCCAAATATGTCAGGTCAAGAATTGCTTAGATTAGTGGCTGAGGTGGTTTGGGAACTTGAGGAATCCTGCTGCTGTGGAACCACATGTGCACAATGACTTTAATGAACCTGTCAAGTGATGCATCAGTGTGGTTTATCATGGGGGTCTGTCAGATCCCTGGTCCATTGGATCACATCAAGTCTGAACTTAGGTCTGAGCTTAATGTGATCCAACGAAGGTAAACTAAATGAGTCCTACGTGCAGTGAGTGGCAAAAGTCAACAACTCCTACTAAAATAACAACTTGGTTGTTCCAGAAAGCAAACAACCTCTCAAGAATCATGGAGCAATACCAAGTTTTTGGCAGCACTAAGGAGCACTCTCAATCAATATATTCACAAAAAGTACACACCTCATTATATTCTGTACAGATTGCATAGCTAGCTATAATGTAAAAACAGGCAGACAGTCTGTCTCAATATTATTACAGGAAGGCTTGGTTAAATTAATAGCTTCTCATTGATTAAAAAATCTTGCATTTTACATGTTCTTAAGTTGGTTCCCACCATTACCTTTCAATAACAGAATACGAGTCTTTGGAGAAATGTGGTTATATTGAACTACTGTATTGAAATATGAAGGTAGGCAAAATAAGCTGTTTACCTTAACCTATTGTTGTTTCCTGTCATAAAGTTCTCTCCACCTGAAAGATAAAGACAACACCATCAATGCACCCTAAATTTTTGTTCTTGTGAATTTTTATAGTATTCCTAGACTATTTCAAGTGTTGTTAGCTTGGAACAGTCATTGAGCATGACTCCACCAAATCATTCCAATAACTACTGAAAGTGAGAAATATTTATCTCCACATAGCATTTGCTGTTGTACACAACTCTCAGCTTTTGATTCTTTGCAATTGCGATACTAAATCCAGCTAAAATAAAAACACTAGTTTTGATCCACTAAAATGCTTTTGAAATCATTCTAAGAACTAATGTTACAATTCTTGATAGCCCAGAGTACTTTGCTAGGCTGAGTTTTTCATTAGTTTTTCATACCAATCATATTATGTACATTCCATCCAAAACTGTTTTGAGAGCTTCTGGATAAACCTATTCAAATGTATTTTACTGACATGCAATGTTGGAAGACTTTTCTCAGTGCTACAAGATCATCTAAGCTGAATTGAAGTACCACAAACCCACAACTTTTTTTTTTTTTTTTTTTTTTAATATAAAGAAGTATTGTGACCTATTGCTGTTGTTCTTTCGTACTTCTGTAAACTTGTCTGCTCCACTACCAATCTTACATGTCAGACGTTCTTCTGCCAGTCAAGCAGGAAAGGACAGATCAGATGTCCAACTATGCCCCTGACATAATTAGACCTGAGTTTCAACATACTAAGACCTGAGTTTCAAGAATAATGTTGCTTGTCTTAGTGTAATGCATATGTCTTCCTCTTTGTCAACAGAAACACTAAACCAAGTAGCGTGTCCTTGGATGCACAGCAAAGCAATGGCAGCTGCCACATGTGCAGGGTGGCTAAGATATTGGGGTGTGAAAGGGAACAGACAAGGAGCTTGACTTTATGGGGGCAGGAGAGCTGTGTGATTTTCCTGTCTCTCAGACTTTGGGTTGTCACTTACAGTAGTGCTTTCAAACAAACACTCATTTTGTACACTTTGTGGTTTGCACCACTTTAGGGACTGATGATTGAACCAAGTGAAGTGGCTACCTAGAGGTTTGGGATTATGTCTGGAATAGACAAGAAGGTAGTAAACTAATGCAGAAGCACTGGTAGCTGCTCTTTGGGTTCTTCCTCTTCACAGTTCATGTAAATAGTCTTTGAAAGTATTAACTTCAGCATCATCTAGAGATGGTCTGTGCTTTTGCCAGTTGAGTTTCACTATAAAATATCTAGCAGTTTACTCTCTCTTTAGAAAAATATGAGTCCATATGCTAACTGAGTTAACTTTGTTGCCTTCCAACTCAGTTTTTCATAGAATCATGTCATTTTGTAAAACTATGGAAACATTTTTCCTCATATTGAGCCACTGTCCTGATTTTCTCAGCTGACCACAGTGGTGTGTGTGCAATGTGGCAAGGAGGCTTTTCCTTCCCATGAGGCTGAGTCCCTTCCAAGTCACAGGGGTCAAGCTGCATGTTTACTTCCAGATATTCATCTCGTTGGCTGTGTGCATGCTGACTCTTCTCTTTTTTTTCCTCTGTGTTTTCAAATCATCAGAGTCCTGCAATGCAATGAAAAAACGTTGCTTGGTTCTCAATGAATTCTGTGGAAGTACCAAAGGGAAAGAGTAAGCATCTATATTTGGAATAAACACAAACTATTATTAGACAGAGATTTTGGAAGTAGCTGTAATTTATCTGCTATCAGGAGCAATAGAAAACCATATGGATGATAAGAAACATAACCAGGGCAAGGTCCTTCCTGTGTCTGTTGACAGCTAATATGCACCAGGAGGGCAATGCCATATGTTTGCATGTACATTACCACGGGGGGCACTGACATATGTTCACACGTATGTCACCCCTCTGGCCTGCTGTCATGAGGCTGTTTCCAAAGGGGACTGCTCCCTTGAAAAACAGAAACAAAACCCAGAAGTATGAGTCTCCTACACTCTCTTTGTCAGCAGCTTTTCTAGGAGTATCTCTGCTGTTTGATGAGCAATCATAACAGGTGCATCAAAGCAACAAAGGCTTCTGTAACCCTCTCCTATATCTCTTCAAGGTATTTGAATGGCAAAGGAAGAAAATACAGACACCCCACTAGAACAGTCACACCTGCTGGAAAAGTTGTACCTGGTGAAATACTAGACCTGCTGTAAGCCCTGAGGATAGTGAGCATGTATGGCTCCCAAAATGTTTCATGGACTGTTCTTTTCACTTCCTTTCAGATTGGACACATCCTCACATCATGTCAAAAGCAGTTCTTGGCAGGATAAAAGAAAGAGTTTGAGAGGAGTGCCAAAGCAAGAGAATAAAAAGGTGTTTGTTTTCATGATACTGTCTCCTGAAGTTTTGGGGGGCTGGAGATAAACAGCACAATTAGATTATCCTGACCATTCCCCTGGCAGTGCAATATTATTCCTTGCAATGTAATTTCTAGTGTTTTGTTCATTCCATTTAGTACTAATCCAAGCAGATAGCCTTTCTGTTCTGTCTCTTGGGAGACCATTTATGCCTCAATCCACTTATTCTACTATTAGGTAGATTTTCTGAAATTTGCAGTGCATTTTTCTCTTTTTAATTTCCTTCCTCTCTTTAATTATCTCTTTTGGTGCAAAAATGGCTCATCTTTATACATTTGCATTCCCTCAGAGGTCATCAAGTCTGGCACACAGAGCAGGAATGCAAACTCCAGTATGAAATCTGCTTTTAGGAAAGGGTAACCTGCAGGATATTTTGTTTGGTCTCAAATGACATGTGACTAAGAGTATTTTGGACTTTGTGGATATGCACCTGTTAACTAACTTTGTCTTATCTGGTCTAGGTGCATTTCAATATGCTAGTAACTTGATTTGAATGCTAGTAACTATACCAAGGGCTCTCTGTGAAAGTTTTAGTAGGAGCATACAAAGCTTCTTCCTTGTTTTGTGAGAGCAATCCCTTACAGGAGAAAACTGCTCTGAACTGTGTGCTGTTTAAAGCCAAGTCTCACATTTCAGTATCTGATTGACTTTATTTTCCTGTCTATAATTCAAAATTAATGAAACTATGCCTGTCTGGGTATTTACTGTGAAAGGACTATGATTTTGGCTTGCCTTTTCCCTTTTCTAGACATTTATCTACCTTTTCCCTCTCTTAGTGTTCTGAAAGCAGAATTACAGCAATTTCACCTCCTTCAGCTCCAGAAAACCTCTCAGAAAAACTTAGCAGGAAGCTATGATAGAAGTAGATAGCCAATCCAGGGCGTCACCAGAGAGTGGTCTCTGGAAAAGTAAAGCAAGCTGAGTCAAAGTCGTGAGGAAGAGTGAAAAGACAATGTGCTAGGTGGAGACAGTCCTCCTGTCCCTGGGAGGAGCTGGGTCTGCTCAGGGTGGAAATTTCTGGATTAGAGGATGTGGCAAGCAGGACAGAGTCACAGCACAGAGACAGGGTTCGCAGCTCAAGGAGAACCACTGAGAGGATCAACAATGAAACGGCTCTGGCTTCAGAGATGGCACAAACAATAAGGGCCTGGGGATCAGAGGCTACTGAGCACTTTGTGGCAAATTCAAAAGGCCACCAAGTTGATAGAGACAAAGCTACAAAAGACTTTTCATTCAGGGACAAAGTAATCAAGAAGAGACTTTGGCAGAGATTTCTTTATTAAGCTTTTGCTATTTCTGCCTTTCCTAGAAATCCCAAGTATTCAACTACTTAAAAAAAAAAAAAAGAGAGAGAAAAAAAAAAAAAAACAACCCCAAAGAGTACTCTTCTTTACATTAACAGAAAATATAGATATTTGAAGTTGTTATTTGATGTTTTTTGTTCTTCTCTAGGTATCTCACTATAAGAGAAAAGTCCTGAGCTCCAACTCAAAGAGTTCTCACTTCAGAGCTAATGTCATTTCTTAATGAGGTCACACGAGGTAAGGAAATAAAATTTGAATCCAGTAATTATTTTTAATATTTTTTTTTAATTTATATGCATTTTTTTCTCTTTTTGTTCAGTATTATAGAAGAGTTGAAATGGATGCTCCACTTTATTTAATTACCATGCTGTTATGATCAACTTACATACCCTAACAAATTTATATGGATTCTTCACTCTTTATGGAGAGGACAAACAATACAAATTTGGTCTCCAAAATTTGGTCTTCTCATTAGCTTAAATGAAATAGCATTTTACTTTACTTTTATTTTGCTCTCCTACATTTGGCTTTAGGCCATCAATAGTAGACTTCATTCAAAATATCAACAAGGTTCCTGACTGGGCCAAGGGTGAAAATTTCTCATACAAAATTAGTAAATACTTTCAAATCCAAATAAATTTGACAAAGCTGTAATTGCCTTCCTTATGGATAATCTACAAGAGGAAGGCTGAACTTGAATACATTATTTATTCAAAGTAATTTGCTTTATCAAATAAAATAGGTTGGAAGTAAAGATCAGTAATTGGTAAAAGTAGGTTCTGGCTAAGGATATGAACCCTAAGGAAAGAAGAGAAACATACCCTTGTTCATGGGAATGATTGTGAAGGACTGCAAATTGGACAGGAGTAAACATTTGGAACAATGAAGGCTTTCAGTGTTGCGGCCAAAGACAGTAATAGAAAGAAACACAAAAAATGTTTAAATTTATTAACTTTATTTCAAGATTTCTTTAAAATTCATAAGAAAAAAATGAGAAGAAGCCTAAGAAATCATTGAAGAAGATTGTAGTCGTATTAGGAGTCATGCAAGATAATCATAATACTTCTCCACACTAGTATTTTGAGATTTAAACTACAATATATATAACTTGAGATTTATTCTTAAGATAACTTTTGTTAGTTTACCTAAGAACTTTTCACTAATGGAATATTGTTCCTTCTTTTATGCTGAATATAGAATTGGTTGTGACTGTGATAATCAAGATGTTCTACGAGTTCTTTCTTATCTGTATGACAGACTTAGATTTTTCTTTGAGTGTATGTATATGCATTTCTAATAAATGGTAAAAGCATTTATTTTGTGAATATATGCTATCAGCAGAGTATTGTAAAACATTATTAAATAACCCAGTCAAATATTATATCTGTTTCTGCAGTACTTGTGCTTCCTACTTTTGTTTTAGTGGGTTTGAACCCCCATGGACAGAAGACAAAAATATGATGTCACCTCACTCATGTTTTGTTATTTGCATTAAATTCTGATTTAATCTTTAATTTTTACAATTCACTTCATCTCTTTCCTATTTTTGAAGTTCAGTGAGAAGTAGACATCTTCCCTCCTGTATATGCCTATATAGAAAGCAAGTATTCATTTTTATCACCCTGTCTCAAAATTTTTGGCTCATCTGGGGCTTGGCCAGAACTCTACAAACATCTCTCTTTTGCAAACAGGTTCTAGAGAGCTTGGATGGGCTCAAATTTCCACAGCATTTTACTACCTGTGCTCTATCCCAATGTTTTGTTCTTGCCTGTAGTGTCACAGCAGCAATAATGCTGTGAGCCTTGTGCTCGTTCCTGACAAATGAGCAGTCTCTTATTCACTTGACCAAAGAAACAAACTGTGTTTTGCTGTACTTCCTTTCAGACACACAAATGCCTCATGTGAGTCTATCTCCATGGAGATTGTGATTCAACACAGCATCTGGAAATGCATTTTGAAAACTTATTCCTCCTTTTCTCCGGCACAATGAGTATCCAGAATCTTGAGTGTTTTCTTAGCTCCATTCATCTGATCTCAAACCCCTTGCAACAAAGCTGGTGTCTTGGAAAAAATTCTCTGTATGATAAATTTGGGCTACCTTCTTATTCTTCCCAATATTTTCATCATCATTTAAATAAGCAGGCATACTCACAACTCTGGGATATACCAGTGTTCTCTTCTGTTGTTCATAATTTTGTATTTACTTAGTTTTTGAAAGAGTTCTCTTGTAAGGAGTGGTAACTAATTGTCTGTCTTCTGGAGGGTAAGATTTTGTTTGTCATGTTATGTCTTGATTAGGGAGGTCATTCTTCTTATGTTATTTCTTGCATCAAGGGAAAATGAATCAGTTTTAATGATGGAAATGGCAATTAGTGCTGCTGAGCTATAGTTTCAGTTTTTTGACAGAGCTCCTGAACTTAATAAATTATGGATCAGTAGAGGGGGAAGGAAGGTCTCAAAACCTGCTTGAGCAGCACATGAACTGGTAGCACACTACATTGCATCTCCATTCAATAAATGTCCATTTCAGTCTGGTTTTGCAGTCATGTGTGAAAAAGAAACTTCATCTGTAATTAATAACAGTTTTTAAAAAATCCATATGAATACATGCCAGCACAAGGAATGAAACAGGGAGAAAAAAGGGTTGGAAATGAGAATAACAAGTGCTTCAGAATAATGGTGAAGACTCAGACAACCAGTCTGTGGGGTGAACATAAGCCTCCAACACTAAGCTTTGTGGGACACATCTGAGCTAAAGGCCTTTTTAGAACCATGTTGGATTCCATAGAGATAAAAAATATATCATCACACAGGTTATTCCAGTGTGTCAAGTAAGGTGCAAGCTGCTTCCTCTATGTCTCTGTGCATCTTCCCCACCAAGACTGTGAGTATTCAAACATTTGTGTTTGGAAAAAACCCACAAAAACCTGTTCTACAGTGTGTTCATAGGGGCAATATTTATATTTCACCTGTACCCAAAGTATAACAAGCACTGTCTAAATATTACTTATTTATTAGTACTGAATACTACTTTCTTAATAATAAAGCCAGATAAATTTACATGGCCACTTAATTAGACATGGATTTTTCTGGAAGAGGGTCAGTAAAATATGGCTTCCTAGAGGCTCAACAGAAACCCGAGAAAAATAATATATGAGTCAAAAGGATATATGTCTAACTTTAGAGCTTTATGGATCTATGGATCCTTTTCCCTGTGTCTTTTTTGCCTGCTTCTCTTTTCCAAATTTACTGTATAAAAAAATTACACAAAGGCAGGGTATAGCTCAACTTGGGCACTGTATTTATTGTATGAATTAATAATTAGCGTGCTCACTGACACAATATTGGCATGGTATGGTTTGCAGAGTGAGTTCCCATCTGAGCAGTCTGCCCTCAGTGGACAGGCCGAGCACAGCCTCCCTGCTCCTGAGAGCAAGGAGCAAAGCTGGCCTCCATCCTGGCTTTCTCCCAGTGTTCATACTGCTACAGAGGTAACCTTTATAGCCCCCATTCCTCAGATATCTCATGGACTGAAATCTTCACCCTCCCCAAAGTCCTCTGGGGGAGGGGGGAAATGTGTTATCCCAACTCCAGCAGTGAGGAGGGAAGCACAGAACTCCTGAGTGGTAGCAAAAGAAATCTCTTCACAGTGGTGAAGCTTCAAAATCTGGGGACTTTCACGTGATTTTCTGACTCTGTCATTGATGTTGGCTAGCAAATCAGAATTTGACATCACAAAGAAAAGTTTGATTTAGAAGCCTAGTAAGAAATGAAAATCAGGCTGAGCACTTTCATTTACTCAAGATTAACATTCATACTTTTGAATCCAGTGTAGACAATGATCTTTATACTGAAATATAATGTTGAAAACCCAGATTCAAATAATTTAGAATAATTTTGAAAACTGAAAATTCAATTGCTGCTCTCCCAGGTGCCAAGTGGACCTCTGAGATGCCACAAGATTGGTGGTAAGGGAGATGTTGATAATCAATCAGTCCCCATTATCTAAACTATAATTTTATTCAATCATACAATTTGTATTAAAAATTATCAGTTTCTGATTTAAAAAAATTACTCTAAGTATCTTGGTCATTCTCTTTGCTGCATTATAACAGCAACACTTATTTCAGTTTTATGATTTTCTATTGAATTCAATGGTGTTCTAAATCAACTCACCCTTTATGAAAATCCAAGTGAGCCAGCAAAGTAGTACCTGATGGGGCTTGAAAAGTGGGGGTTTTTTTCAGACTCAAGGTTTCTAAAAGGAGTGGGCTGTTTTGCATGTAAATTTTGACAAACTGCTGTCCAAAAGTCTTCCCAAGAAGTTGCAGTTCTCTTGCTTTTATTTGCTTGTTCCGTTTTTTATGACACACACATATTAGACTGCCACAGCACAGTGTGAATATTGCTCTCTTCACAATGAGGACATGGTCTCAGTGTACTGGGTCTAGGGATTTTTTGCATGACTTCACTAGTAACACATTATTTCAGGTCACATTTTATCAGCTAGCTCAACAAGAATGCCAGTGACTTTCACCTTGTTCCAGCTCCCTGTAAACATAGTAATTGCCAAAATTATATTGTCTTTTATTTACTTAACAAGCAGTACTTTTCAAAATAAATAGTCTGCCATGAGCAAACACAAATGCTAGCAGTAGTCATAAGTCTTCCATGCTTTCAAACACAGCTTCTAGCATTTTAAAAGCAGACTGAGAAAAAACTGGTGTGAGGAAGAGGTGTTTCAGCCCATTGTCTTGCTTGAACTTTCCCTACAGATGCCCTGTTGCCATTATTCCAGACATATCTCCACCCACGGGTGGCAGCAGTAAGTTCTTGCAAAGCACTAATGCTGTTATCAGCCTGCCTAACCTTGTCAAAGTGTATCAGACTGGTTGGTTTGCAGCGGCACATTTTTGTTGCCATTACTCTGATCCTTTTGAATGGCCACAAGAGGTTTCTAGGAGCAGGCAAAAAATATCTAAGGAGCCAATATTACTGGGCTTACTGTCAAGTGGACATTTGTATTTTTAACATTGTTTCTCTGGAAACGTGTCATCACCTTTCTCTTTTACTCTGCTTAGGTCTTGGTCTTGCGCACACATTAGCACTTCATACTGCCCAACATCTGACTAAGAGCTTTCAGCTCATGCCTCCTCTGTAAGTTAAGTTAGTGGGAACTTTCTGGATGATTTCAAAAGGTGTGTGCTTGATGACTATCTAACCTAATACGTGCTTTGTGGTAGGATTTTCAGCACTACTTTGCAGAAATTTTCTGTACAGGTATGAGACAATGGAAGATCTCTTATTTCAAAACAATATTTTTTTTTTTTTTTAATTAGGAAAGATTTCATCTTGCTTCAGTATAAAATTAAGTGTAGTTATTATTTTTAAGTACCATTCTAATTTTAGAAGGTGATAATTTAGTATGTTAGACTGTCATAATCTAGGGAACAGGCAGAATCCTCTCTGACAGAGTTCTAAACAATTATGCCTTCAAACCCTTAAAAGTTATGACATGCAGTTTTCCCGTTTCCCTCTATCCCATTGAGCATATATTAGTCATTCTTAGTATAAACTATTGAAATTATTCAGCCAGTTCACAGTGTTGTTTTTAAAATGAAAAATGCTATGATCTTTTAATGTCTTCAGTGTTATAAAATGTACTAAATTAGCAGAACCCTGATGCTCTGATAATTTACACCACAATGTGCTATTTAAAACTGGAAGCCCAGCAGGAGATTTTATTTTTATTAATTTAGTATAATTTTAAACATTACAAAAATAGC
Organism: Emberiza elegans; assembly: GCA_024865655.1. NCBI lineage: Eukaryota > Metazoa > Chordata > Aves > Passeriformes > Fringillidae > Emberiza > Emberiza elegans. Next base: position 32,239,699 of record JALJVW010000206.1, read on the forward strand.
TGTCTCACAGCTTCCCTGCTGAGCCCTAGATTGTTGCCACAGCCTGTGCAATACTTTATCAGGAGAGTAACATCACTATAAATACTGCATAGTTGATTCTGGCTTCAACACAGAATACAAAAGGATGCAGAAGACTGAAGAAGAGACAAAGAAAAAACAGGGCTTGCTTTGTTTTACATTTTGTCTGCCTTTTTTTTTTTTTTTTCCTGCTTGCTTCTAAAACTTCTTTTCTTACAGGTTTTTCTCTAAAGGATAGCTGTGAATTTGTAGTCAAAGCCAAATCCACGTTGTAGTTAACTTCAGATGTATCACACAATGCTGCTGTAGGAAAATGAGTTTTACTCTGCCTCCTTTGTCTATTGCCCTGCCATTCTTGTGGATTAAACATTAGTGGAATATTACTGTTCAAGTCTAACTTGTATTATTAAGAGCAACCTCCAATGAATTGCAGCTTTCCAGTTTTATGCACACAACTGGCTCACATCTGCTCTCCTTTGTGTGTATTTAGTGAACTTATATCTGCCTGATAAAAGAAAGGCAACTGTCAGTTACCATGTCCAACCTCTCAGCAGCACTAGGAATGTCAGATCCAGTAGGGATAACATCTTTTGGCCCATTTATGATGATTGTGTCTTGGAATGAGCTGAGTTGACCCAAAAACTCTGGCCAGGAATGTCACCTTCCAAGGAACCTCTGGCCCTTCAGCAACAGAGGAGTCTTGGCAATGAAGTAATATTTGCTGTGCAAAAGATGTGGTTTCAGCTACCACTGTGCACTGTTCATAATGGAAAGCTAGGATGGACTGCTGGAGGGGAGAATAGACTGTGATTGAAAATTATTTTAGAAAGATGAGAGCTTCTAAATTCAAATTCATTGTGATTCTCTTCAGTGCTGATGTTATTTATGTTTATTTACTGATCAATATTACATTTTATATTACAGAAATTTATAGATTAATTTAATTTATTAATTTTTTTACTGGCTGGCTATATCTTCTACCTGGTTTCCAAGTAATATTCTTAAAGTAAAATGTGAAAACTGAACTAAATTTCAGATGTTTAGGATTTACCATGCAACTCTAGTAAGGCAAAGCATATTTCACTGACAGGCAACTGATTTCCTTGTAAAACTCCTGTAGTTTTCACAAAAAATTTTGTGACTTGACAGTAGAAATGTGATTAGTGCATACGTCCCCCATTTGAACAAGAGGACCTTCTATTCAAAACAATTGGTGGTTGGATGTTAAATGCCATAAAGATTTTGATTGAGTGACATGTAGGCAATTCAGCTGTGCCTCAGACAGGAGCTGCATGTTCACCTCTCTGGGGCATAGGAGGCAGGCAACCTTCTTCCTTGATGAGCCACCAATTAACCCTAATTAAAGCAATAGTATTTTTCTTTGAATAATATTATTACTGACTAAAACTCTCCTTCAGCTAATTGACAGGCAATTGGCCACCCCACCTGTATGGACTGAGGGCTGCTCAGGTAAACATTTTCATCACTGAAATACTTGTTGTTAAAAATTCTTTCTCTGTCCCTTGAGCTGTGATGTTTACACCTGTGTACACACATACAGGAAATAACAATTCATTTGCAACTCTCTTCTTTTTCCACAACTGCCAGGAGAATGTGAGTGAGGTAAGTCATTCCAAGGATATTGGAAGAAATGAGGCATGAAATAAAAGCCTTCCTGCACTATCTGCTGATCCTCAGGAATGTAAGGCAACCTGCTGTATTAAAGAGAAGCATTCAGGCTATTAAGTAAGGCACTAGGACAGTGAGGAGAGTCCTGTGTGAGAAACTCGCCTGAGCTGATGACATCAATGTCCTCAGAACTACTGCTCTAAGTTCATGATTATGAGATCTGCAAGATGTCTCACATGTTATTCTTGTTCTTGGCAATGTCAGGGGACTTAAAAACAAGATTTTACATTATTCACTCTTTTTTTTAGACATTTTATGAACTGGGTGTACCCACTGACAGTGTTACAAATAATGTAGTATTGAGCAGCTTTCTGCTATTAATATTATTAGTCATACTAATTAAGTTAATCAAGTGAATCAATCTGAGCAGTGTTCCAACTGTTTAATGAAAATATCTGAAGGACTCTGAATGGCTTGTACTGAGCAGCGTCCTGTGGAAAAAAGTGGGACTTAACACTGGAATTTTCTTTTCACCGGGTGCAAAATTCTTGTCCAAATTAGTTATGCTGTTCACTCAGTAGGCTTGGATGACAAGGTGACTCAGAAAAACACTGCCACAGATTGGTAGTGGAGGAGATTGTGGGTTAGGAGGATTTGGAGGTCTTGCTCTGAGGACATTGCAACAGCCCTACAGAATGAGAACTGTCCTGAAAGGAATATTGATAAATAGGTATCATCATCTTTCATTAAACTGCAACAGGAAAGATGACGCTGCAATAGTGATTGGACCAGCATGATAAATTCAGGTTTAATATCGTCTTCATGTGGAACCAAAAATCTTCATCCTATTAGTCCAGGTAGCACAAGTTCTTTATATTTCAGCAATAAGATCTAACAATGCACAGTTGTTCATGTTCCCAAAGTACATGGGAAATATGTGTTTCTGTAGACTTTTTCTTTTCATACCTCTTTCATAATACTGCTACAGAAGCCAAAATACGAAATGATTTCTGATTTGTCCCTCCAAGAAGAAACCTACTGAAAAATAGACGTTTTGGTGTGGAGAGCCACATGCATGGATATGAAAAAAAGCACATATAAACTTAATGTTTTTCTTTTGTTGTAAAATGGGGATTTTTACAGCAGATTATGGACAGCAGGTTAGACTTCTGCTAAGAATACTACACATGTATGTACAGATTGTGAATTCTACATTTTTTTTAAACTTGAAATTAAATGTGTTGTCTGTGACAAAGATTAGATTGCAACTCTCCAAGACCAGTTAACAATTCACTATATTTTCATGAAGAGTGAACATATAAAATAGCTTCAAAGAATCATGCTGTTGTTTGCCATAAATTATATTTTTAGTAATCTATACATAAATTACATATTAGATAAAGGTACATATGTTTTGATCTATTCACTATTTGCTTGAGCCACAGCTTGCCTAAGACCACAGGCATTGCAAAAAAATATTCTAAATATACTAAAAACTGCTTGAACCTTTTTCATTGTTTCTTAGTAAGGCACATACAGCTTTTTATTAAATTATTTTCTAAATGTTATTTTGTAAAGAAATTTAATAAAATTTACTACTCTGCAATCCATTGAGCACTTCCTAATTTAATTTTCATATTCTGCATTTCCTGGGATTTACAATTAAAATCGTGATGAGCCAGACATTCAAAGTCTTACATGTGTGAGATTTTATTATTTTTTTAAACTGAAAAATATCAACAGGATTTTGGTTTTATAAAATATTTTCAAACAAAAAGGTGCAAGTAAGTGAGGTTTTTTATACATAGATTATGAAGTTTTTACTAAGTTTGACAAACTTTTTTCTCTTCTTCTTACTTCTTTACCCACTCAACCCATTGGCAAAGTAGACTGCTTATGCCAATGCCAGATACAGTTAATAGAAAATAATAGCTCTGATGTTTTATACTCTCCGACATTGATCAAATAAAATTAAAAAATCCTATTCTCCAGAACAGACACTGCCATTAAAATTCTTGCAGATTTATTTACATAAAACTCAGCATGTTTGTAGCCAAGAATGAGCCATTGTGCTCAAGAGTTAGCTCATTTTACTACCATTTTTTTATGCAAAGTTCTTGGAGATCCCTACAGATCAATACCTTTATTTCTTTTACAATAATAATGCCTTATTTTTATTTTGCATTTAGGACACCTCTTGAACCTTACAGAATATCGCCAAATTTGCATTCATTTCTTCACCCATTTTCTGAAAGACTGTGTGGTGTTGCATCACTAGCTCAGAAAAAGAAGCACTCCAAACAAACCTTAGGGGTTCTGGGTCACCTGGACCTTCTTATGATCCTGCTAGGTGGAATAATTTATCCTATCCTGAGCTTGGTGAAGATATTTTAACTAGTCTCTGAACTGAGTTTTTATGCACTAAAAGCAGCAAATGCAGCAATGTTTGCATTTACTCAGTTATTCAGCCAAAGTCTTTCACTCAACACTCCAAGGAGCAACTTGCAATTTTGTAATTTCTGTTCAAACTTTCACCATTTTCATATACATAGAGCTCTTATCAAAGTTTTGTAGTACTTTAAATTGAAGTTATTTTGTATGGTTTGAAAGTAGCTTTTTTTAAGGCTTATATTGGAACAATAATATACCTAGTTTATAGGAGGACATATTTAAGGATTGAGAGCCTTCTATAACTTCTACTTTACAGAAAAAAAACCTTGCAAACCCAGATTTTGTAGATGTCACTAGGAGAACATGACAAACAATTGGCTCCAAAAACCAAACAAGCACACAGGGCAGTGCAGTGCCAGAAGAGTTGTAGACTTAAAGGGCTTTGTAGTTTGTCTGTAGTTCTAAAATAACATTTGTTACAAAAAAACCCAGCTCCATTAATTTTCTGGGTCTGCCTGGGCTCCTCTCAGCATTGGAAATCAGTGCTCTGCCACTGGATTTCTGTCAGCAGCGAGTTGTTTCTCAGTTGTTTAATTGGAAAGGGGCAAAATACGAGTGCCACCCATGTGATGACTAGGACAAGGGATGTCTTGGTCCATCAGGATACAGCTGGTCCTCTTGGATGCAGAGCCCTGCTCAGGGTAGACTGGGTTGGAATGCATAATGGGAAATGGTGTCAGAATGAATAACACATATGTGCACATAATATTGTCTCCACTGTGGTGTTTCTAGACTTTCCTGCACTACTTCAGGGTCTGTTACAAAACATAAGTTTGCTGAATAAAAAAAATGTAATTCAGATCTCAAGCAAAAATGGTGTAGATGAGTTAGGGCCTAAGAAAACAAGTTATAATTTCAGGTGTAATTCTTATCAATATTAATGAGAGTAGCCTGTTCTGCTTTTACTGTATTTTATTTTTACTTTTAAAGAATTATCTTTGAGTGGCTCCTAAACTTTGCCTAGAATTTAAAGAGCTGATTTCAACAGAAAGGGTTTGCAAGGAAGAAAAAAAATTTACCATACTTTTGCTAGATTTCAACACTGAGTAGCCTTTTGATCTTTTCCAACAGACATATTTGTAGCACCTACTGACAAGATGCCAATCAATTATGGAGAACAAATGAGCCAGGGAAAAAGCAAGTGCTTCGTATTACAAGCAAAAGATCATTTTTGTCCATCTCTAATCACTAGCCACAGTAGTTTAAAAGTAGGATAGAGGACAGATGCAGCTAATATTCTCCAAGTTTTTGAGAACTTTGTATAGAATTCAAAAAACCCCATGAATAACAATAGCACTATCTCTTAGAGAAGTTATGATCTTTAGTGTGTCTCTCAGCTTTCCATAAGCCTGCTTATACACATTCTCAAGAGTTATACTCATGTGCAATTAAAATGAAATACTAATTGCTATTTTAAAAAAAAGACTGTGCTTGCAGAATGTAACTCCATGCTAATGAATTTCATAATACATTTATTCAGTGGAGAAAAGACTTTTTTAGCCAGCAAAATCAATTTTCTGATCTCCAAATGGAAATTTTATCCTCTATTCTTCTGATCTTCTGGTGGCATCATGAATTTCACAGACAGCTTTGTTAATCAGCAGAGTGCTTCAGAAGAGAGTTTCCTCTGCTAAATGTAGTTACTATTTCTCTTTAAACATCCATGTTTTAAGTTCCTGAATTATGACTTTGAGCCTAACAGTATCATTGTACTTACAGTGTACAACAGGCTAAGGTAGGGTTAATTAGTTCAGAGAATGCCACAAGTGGATCAGGCTACAATTTATGGGGACTATATTGGGTTTTTTATATAAAAGTTATATATATATTATTAATTTTGTACCTCAGTATTCCTGTGCCTTCGCTGTCACTTTCACCAAGATTGTTTTTCTGAAATTTTAAATTGTGTTATGGCAGATTGAGACAGCTAAATTATATTCCAGGTTTCAGTGGTCTTCAAAATAGGAAGTATTCTCTGAAATATGTGTTTCCATTTGTTGCCAACTTCAACTTTTTTGGGTTTGTTTTATTTTTATTTGTTAGTTTAGTTTATTTCTCTGTTTTACTGTTGAATGCTGGTATTTATTCTGGTCTGCTTGATATAAGCATTGACATTAAACTATTCTGAGAGAAATTGGTCAATTGAAAAGAAGGGAAAAATGTTCTTGCTTGAGAGCATCATGATAAAATGATTACACATGCTCGCATAAAATGAAGGTTTATGTTATTCTGTCTCTGATAAGTTCAGCACTTCTGTAACTGTCACATAGGGGAAGACAGAAATCTTGTTAATTGTCTGGAGAACAAAAGTAATCTCACATATTCTGGAAGCCTGCAGTGATAGCTGTGTCACACAGCAGAATAATCTTATCTGACATGGATTAAGGTGTACAGTGACTCTTTAGCTAAACTAGAAACATGTTCTGAGTTCAAGTCTTAACAACCAATGATGAAAACATGCCAGCACTTCAAAAGATTGTTCCATCTACTACTACTTTGTATTTCCTTAGTTTTCCCTATTGTTAATAAAAATTAAGGAATTAACTTTTATCTGAAAAAAGTTATAATTATTTTCAAACACTTTATATCCAGCTTTATCTGTTTGTATATTAAACAATATTCTTTTCTGTTGTTAACATTACTGAGCTTATTTCTACTAACACATCGCAATTATGTACTAAAAAGCTTAAATTGTATATTGAAATCTATGCATTATGTAGACACCAGCAATGTTTATTTTACAGGGGTTTTGGTGTTCTTTTTTTTTTCTGTGAGACTGGAATAAAGAATGAACACTTTGGTTTACAATCTAATTTGGGGGAAATGAGAAGTGATGAAATGTCATGAAAAGAAAACAAACCTCTGAAATAAAGCAGAACTATTACACAACACAAATAAAATAACTCCTCTGTAACTCGTAAACAACACTAATGTCCATTCCTATTATTCACTTATTTGTAAATAACTGACATTATGGCTGTGCTTAAAGTCAAGCATGTCACTATTGCAGCAGTGTGGACACCTGTTGCTCCTTATCCTGCAATTCCTCCACTATGCAGCCTTGTAAAAAGGATCCTGATTCTTTTGTCTGCCTCAAACCAGCACAATTGCCACAAGATGGTTGCTGAGCAGAAACCTCCAGAACCACCCAATTCACACTGCAAGTAAGGGTATAAGTGTCAAAAGAGAAAGGGCTAGAGCTGGCTTCTGTCCCCTGCCCTGTGATCTTTTCCTGAAGCACAACCAGTACCTTCCCAGGCAGTGGGATAGAAAGGGCAGCCAGGCTTTAAGTGTGCTCCAAGGAAAATGCAAATATTGCCACTGTGGGGAAAACCTGGTTGAAGCTGACACTTCTCCAGGCAGATTGCTCAGCGCAGTCACGAGTCAGCTGAAGGATAAGAAACAAAACTCCCTGACAAAATCTCTGCATCCTATCAAGTGAGACAAAAATCTGTAATACTTACAAACTGCAGTGACACCATTATGGAACAATGGCATCAAACAGCAACACCCAAGGCTTCATGAACAGTTTACAATCTACAATTGCAATTGCAGATGACCCATATAACAAGAAGGGAAAACAGGTTTCTTTTTATGCATATACATTGTAGGTAAATATTGGTTAAATCTGTTCTGTTTACATGGATTTCCAAGGCATCAGCCTCAGAAATCATAAATCTCAATAATGCATAGGTGATGGAAACACTTACTGTGCCTTTGAAGTGTTTTTTTGCATTTGAAAATCATTTGCATTTGGAACTTATGTATATAAACACATTTCCAATATATCTCTCAATTTTCTTTGATATCTTAAAGTGTACATGTGATTTAATTCATAGAAAAATATTTCAAAGCTCTGTCCTTCTCAAATCAGTATTAATACTTTTATTTACTTTAATAAGGTAATTATTTTTACCATAAAAAATATAATCATTCTACATTTCCCCAAATCAGCTAGTGAAAATAATTCCTGAGATTGCTTCTTTTCCCCCTTTAATTATTTTAGGAATGGTTTCATAATAACTATACTTTTACAGCTGCAAGAAAACATATAAGTTTCATAGTCATTAGAGACTATGCATTTGTCTTTAATAAATAACTCATTTTCTGCTCACTGGAAATTTTAGCTCTGTCCTATGAGATATATAAAACTTCTGCTTGTGTTTTGGGGAGAGATTTTTTGCATGTGTGTTTTGATTTTTAAAAAACAGAAATAGAAAAATAGAAATCTATGTATCTGATGAGTTGTAAGTGCTTGTGCCTCTTGGGAGTTAGTATTTATTTTTTATTTATTGAGTAAATGAACTAAAAATTTTCTGTTAAAAATTGATTGGTGGAAACCAGAAAATATGGACATTTTCTGTGTGTCATGACTAGGTTTCACAATTGCCTTTTGAGAAGTATATATAATACAATACTTATCTTCACTTTGTGATATTTATTTGTGGAGTATAATTTTATAGGATATTTTCTTATAAAACAAATTCCTGTCAATAAGGCTTTTGCTTAAAAATAGTAATAACAAACCCTTGTGTCTCAGTCAAATTGATTTTTCTGATGAGAACCTTGGAAAAAGTTGTTATTATTTTTTAATCCATCAAACGGACACTATATGAGAATAAATCAATGTTGCAGTTTTAGTTTATTGCATATCTCTTTTTCATGGCCTTTCATTTTGTTCATTCCTCACCAAAGAACAACCAGTCGATCAAAATTTATTAGCTAGTGTTGACCTATTTGGATCTAGTTAGAAACTGTGGTCTCCTACCTTGGCCATTTAGTGAAATTTTCTATGTAGCTGACCAGAAATACTATTATGTTTGAGAATTTGCATCTACTTTAGTGTTCCCCTAAATTTAAGGACTTCAGAATAAGTTTTAGGCTTCCTGTATTGCTGTTAAAGGAGAATGAAGGTTCTGTTTAATTTATTAAAGATGATGGTCTTGCATTATTATTAGAGCAGTAGTATTTTATATAAAAGCCAAAGGAGGATGTTCATTTATAAAGCAACTTTTCCCAGAATTTAAATATGTGGTAACAGATAATGGACAGTTAAAATGTGGTGTTAGTCATCACTTGACATCATGAGCTATGGCTGAAGTAGGTGAACACCTCTGAGTGCTAAATGATCCTTGGGATAGGTGATGGAAGAAACACCTACTCAGATTGGACTCCACAGATACAAAGATATAGCAACATTCTGCATTTAGTTTAAAATAATAAGGAAGTCCTACAAGTGGTTGATTGACAAATTATATGATTTTACTCTGTCTTACAAACCAAAAGCAGGAAACACTGAAAAATATCTTGCCTTTCCGTCAAAGAATTGAATAATCCTTGTATTTTCCTTTACTGATACTGAGTGACTAAGGATGACAATCTCTCCACTCCTCTGATGGGCAGAGATGTCATATCTTACTTTCTCAATACAAATGTTTCTGAAATATGATAGTATTTACTAAAATTGCCCTTGTTTTAGAAATAAATTTTCTAATCTGATGTACTATTTATTAAATAACTTCTTTGGTGACTGTGTAAACCTTAGTTTATACTCATAAAATCTGTTTTTTGTGTGCTCACAGTGCTGCTTTTCTTTTCTGGATTAATAAAAAAAAAAAGGCAGGAAAAAAGGTTACTATGCAAGTGAAGTCCTGAAAAATATTTCTGGAAGTAATCACAACTTTGGATGTTATTTACACACAAACAGGAGAATTCCTAATATTCATAATGACCATAATCCCTAAGTTCATAATGACCTTTAATTCATTTGATAGATACCCAAGTTCAAGACTGAGTTTTATCCCCAAAAATTACATTAAACATTATGAACTGAAATTAAGATAGAATAGGAAAAAATAAAAGTAAAATAATTTTTATTCTAAAATATCCCCCGAAATGACAAGGGACACATTGATTACTTCTTAAAAAATTGCTTTGGGCAAAATAACTTGCAGTTTTGCCTGCCTTACATCTCTACAAAATTCCAGTTCGATGTCTCTATTCTCAACATTGCATCTTTCTTTTGATATTAAGGATTTCAATTAGTGTTCATCAATATTTGTAATAAAGGAACCCAGGAGAATCTCCTGTTGAACAGTCTCACACTTCAAACTTCTACTCTTTCCCTTTTTCCCCAGTAACCACATGTCCTGCTTGAAACATAAAGCTGCTAAATCTGATACCATTGTTGTCACTACCTACAAAAAGTTTCTAAAATAAATTTTGTCCCACAACAGACCTAAATTAAGTTCATCTATGTGCAAATGAATCAAGTCACTATATGAACTCTGATTTTGTTAATGTTATTAGAAAGAAAAATACCTTTCTTTTCAGGTAGATAAATGTATATATTGTAGATGTCATGGTGCTGCATAGTGCAATATGAAGCATAAAAGAAAGACACGCACATGTAATATTGGAGGAGTATGGGCCTCTCAGGAAGGAGCAGTCATGGGGCTCAAGCAATGCCTCCCCTGCTCCTCTCAGAGGTTCCCACAGAGAATTCAGCTCACAGCAGGGCTCAGGTCGATGCTTTGCATCCAGCACAGCAAGGCCCACTCTCAGTCTGCAATCATGAGGTTCCTGTGGGCTCTGCAATGCCTAGGGAGGCCATCTGTAAAATCTTAATATCCACAAAATCTCAATGCATAAGGTTGAACTGTCAATCGAAATGGGAACAGGGTTCCAAAATGTTTCACTTTTTGTTTGGTTTATGTTATTAAGTTGTTGTCCATAATTATATTTCTTATACTCTCTTTAGTAAGAGGCTTCACAGGAAGTTTGACGATATATTTGTTTACTTGAGACTTCAGCCCTTTGCCTTTGCCCAGAGGCACAAAGCAAAGTCAGAAGTTCAACAATTTTACCCTTATCCTTGGTTGCTATCTTAACCAAATGAACCTTTTGAACTTGTCGTGAAGACAAGAAAACTTAAGGAGAGGAGGAAAGATAATCAAAAGTAAGCAGGATGCCTAAAAATTGTGTTTCTTATTTCTTAAAGCCAGAAGGACTGATCTTTTACACACAATGAAGCCTCAGTTCCCAGTACAGAGATACTTTATAAAGACAAGTTTCAGTGTTGGTGGTTGAAACACACCGTATTCAGCTCTCTCTTGACCCACCTGCACTGGTGAATAAAGTTACTGAGAGAGGAACCACAGCCTATTTTTCAGCTTGTTATTTACTGGTGAATATCCTAAAACACTTGTAGAGCTGTTGATTTTTTGGTGTTTTTTCAGTCTATAATAAGTCCTTTTGCTAACAGTATGACTCTCACTCTTTCTGTAGACCTCAAAACTTCTGGCCTCAGACGCATCGTGTGGCAGCAGGGTACAAGATAGCTGCACTAAGAACCTTTCCTAATTATTTCTAAAAGTGCTGCAACTGAATCTTATCCACTCTTTGCAGTTTAAAAGACAGTTAATACCAGGATCAGAGTTTTAATCCAAATACAATGTATTATTTTATATAATTCTCCTGTGACTGTCCTGGGGTGTGTGTGTATATATATATGTATTTATGTATATATAAATTCCTCATTAAGTAAATTGCATTAGTAACCCTCTAAATGATGTGAAAATTGAAGCTTTTTACAAAAATACTGGACTTTGTGTGTACAAATACATATGACTTTTTGAAGAAAACAACATATAGAAAGTATGGTGGCCTAACTCCAAAATCCATCGACACTAAATTTACAGTTTTATACCTGTGACAAGACATGACTTAGAGCGAAAGAATATTGCTCTGCTATCCCCTAGTTGCCAGCTAATTCTAAGAAATAGTTATTTAAGGTTCATGAACCAAATAAAACAGCTTTGGAAAAAAAAGAAAAATGTCTTTGTGTGTTTTATTTAATGTATATGGTGGAATTGCTGAAACTTTTAAAAATATCTTGAAATAATCATAGGAGAATGTATCAGAGTTCTTCTGGCAATGGCTCAGAAATGTGAAACTATTGTCATCTTGACATTCACCACTGATAAACACACTATGCACACTAAATCAAAATGGGTATAAAAGTGTGCCATGTGACAGGATAGCCTTTGCCAAATGGCCTGACCTGCAATGAAAAAGTCAATCCTCTTCCTCTTTTTTTTAACCGAAAAAAAATGTAGCAGCAATAATATGGGTAAAAGCCTCAATAAAATCTGTCAGAATTGATTTTTAGTGACACATAATGTCTGGCAATTTAAAGCTTTATTTTGCCAACTGTTTAATCTGTACTACAAGTTAAAGTGTTCCATATGCATAACTTCCCATTTTAGTGATGATCCTGTTTAAAGATTTGTTCCAGCAGCATTTATTTAATGACCTTTATAAAGACTTTTCTCATTCTTCTGTGAGTTATATTTAAACTAGGGAATAATAAAATTAAAGTGCACAATGGGAAAAAAATCTCCATTACCCACTACTTTTTTGTTCAAAACTGTAATTACTTTTTAGGCAATATTAATGAGGAAACCTGGGAATATAGGCATTCAAATCTTAGAAAAAATAATAAACCAATGATCATTATTTGCATCCTTTTAATGCCCAATCATACATTTTTTGTCACGTAATACCTGTGAAGAAAACTCACATGCACTGCAATATCCACTGCTATGGCTCTCTTATTTTATTGATTTAAATATCTTTTTGCTTCTCCCTACTCAACAGGAAGTATGAGGTCATTGCTATAGCTGAAGCACATCTTGATAGAGCACTATTCAAACCAGATATACACCATACTTTATATCATATTTTGAATTATTTATCTGTCATGGGAAATAACAGGAGAGGAAGGAGTTAGCTGGGTGTTTGAAAGGAATGTGGCAAAAGAATTAATGTGCAGGTCCAGCTGCACAAAATCAGATGTTGAGTCCTGGTACAAAGAGTAGAGATGGTGGTAATGCTCTTGGTAACACCAGGAGAGCAAAGAGGGTCATAAATCCAGGGAAAGGCTATCACATCCTCTAAACCAGGTACAGGTGAAACAGAGTACTAATTTCCAATGGACCGTGGAATATGGCTGCCTGAAACATATGTTTAAAACTGACACGTGCACACAACCATGCCATTCAGAAACTTTCATCTATCTGTATAAAGTACTGAGGAAAAGGTTAATCAAGAGTGCTGTATGGCTTAAGGAAATGCAGAGTGGCTGGCTGATTTGATTCATGTGTCCCAGTGACAAAATTCTTTCCTGGAGATCCATAATGTCTGAGTTCTTAATTATCTGGTCTTCTGTGCATGTGTGTGTGTATTTAAAAAAATGGCCAATAAAATTTCAGCCAAGAAACACACTGTTCATTCCTTTCAGGTTTATTTTAAACCTATTGCACTTAGGTTTCAGCTAAATCAATTTTTCATGAATATCTACCCTAGCAGATTACACCTCAACCCAGTTCAGATCTCCAGAGAATTAAAAAGAAAAAAAAAAAATAGAAAAAAAAAAGATTTCTCAACAAGTAACACCCCAGGAAAAAGAAACAGGGTTTTTAATTGCTTTGTGTGCTCCATAATTGAAGGCAGGCACCTTCTTGAGGCACTCACTGCCAGGAGGAGTGTGACTCCACTTGGCCCTGCCTAATTAATCCTGTGATACAAACCTTCTGGCTTCAATTTTCACATTTCTGTCTCTTTTTAGAGGTGATAATAAAACTAAAAATTTATGTTGGTTACTGTATGACTATAACGGTGCCAGCAGAACACAAATAAACCCATATGGATGAAAGAGACCTTGTCTTCCCATCCCTGGCTTCTCTGTTTTGTGCTGTGTACAGGGACACACTTTGTGCTAACAAGAAAAGGTAGAGAACGATTCAGTAGCAGGAAGGAAGTACAGGTCAACTGATTCTTGTGATAGTCTGCTCTGCTCAGATGACTCACTGAAGCATATGTCTTATTTGTTTATTGACAAGATCTCAAAATAGAAGTACACACTCTGGAAGCTCGGCTGAGCTGGCTACAAATCACAAAACTGCACAACAGCTCTTAATGAAAGACAAATTGTGCAGCTTTGCCTTTAAAAAGCAGTCAAGGCTGTTTGTGCAGATGCCTTCAATCTGAATAGCTTGCATACTGTGACCTGTGCACACTCCCTTACCAGTGCCTAATGAAAGTAATAGACCATCTTTATTTTCCATAGAATGTACAGACACCACTATTATTATTACTATTACTAGCATTATGAGGCAAAGATTTAATCCTTGGACACTGAGAAATTGTATTTACTAACACACAGACACATATGTAGCAGTTATGAAATACAGTAAGACAAATTCTCTTTTTACTGAATTGTTTCTATTTTCATTGCATTATATAGAAGGTGGACTTAGACTTTACTGTATTAAAGGGGAAGGGTTTACCTTGCCAAGTGAAGTAGAGAAATATTCTTCCAATAGAGCTGCTGCTTTCATTTAGAAGTACACTGCAGGTTTCATTCTCTTCCTCCTACTCCCAGGACCTAAAAATGTAGTTCTGTACATTCAAATTCCTTTATGCAGTTGAGTACAGTAGGATTGTACTATGGATTTGATAATTTTCATTAAGAGATATGATGGAAGTAAAAGGGGATAAAAAGAAGAATTATCTTAATTTTGCTGCTGTTGTTTTTCTCATTTGCTCATCTTGTAAAAAGTCACATGTCTCTAGAGATATTGTTTTAAAAATGGTAATATATTTTAGGGTAAGAAAATGCCTCAGCTTTCTGATGGTGTGCAAGCTGTATTCCACACAGAAGTTGGAAGGATTGGTGTGATTGGAAAATTAGGATAATTTTGCTGCCAAACTCTAGCAAATTGCTACTGAGCATCTACAAACCTTTTTTTCTGGCTTCACACTTCAATGCGTTGTGACAAAATTTCTCTGTGGATAGCAAAAACCTCAGCCCTTTGCAACTCCTCAGAAATTTTAAGTGCCTTTTCCAAGATGGGTTGATTTTAAATTTTTATCTGAATGTTTTGAACAATTCACCTTTGTTCCTGTAAACACTGATTTTTGAAAAGGCATTATTATTACAGCTGAAATTTTTACCCACAAACAGAATGCCAAGAACAGAAAGCTCAGTTGAAACACTTGGAACAAATGTTAAAGAAACATATAGCACCAAGCACAAAGCACCTGTGGCATGGCTCAGTGTTGAATATCAGGCTGTACAAGAAAGACAACCTAAGTGGAAGAGGTAGCAGAAACCTAAAAAGAGACTATTTCCCCACAATCAGGGCTCTCACTGGGCAGGTCTTCCTAGGGATCAGCTGCTGCTCCACCAGTATGTTTTGGACAAGGTATACAGTCAGTTTTATCAAATGTTTAAGGACCAGAAATGGATAGATGGATAGATAGATAGATAGATAGATAGATAGATAGATAGATAGATAGATAGATAGATAGATAGATAGATAGATAGATAGATAGATAGATGTTTTGTGGGGGCAGGATAGTGGGGAGAACCCTGTGGCAGTAAAAATACATACAAAAAGAGATGAAAAATTCTTATCACATAAATACCGGATGTTCCAGAGAAAAGAACCTGTTTTTATTGATTATTCAATGTATATTCTACTTTAAGAGACTCCCGATTATTTAATCTCTTTTTTAATAATGTATCTGAAGCAAATATAAAGCATTCTATCAAATTCTCAAGAAATTTTTTACACAATCAGTTATTGAGCTGCTTTGTAGCAGATAGACCAGGTCACCTCACCTGTCATGAGCTTCCTTTTGTAGTAGAAGGGTTTCCTTTTAATTGCTAGTAATTCTATGTAAAAATGTGTGTGCCATCTGACTGTCTTGAACTCAGACTCTTTAAGGCAAGCCAGGTTTCTAGAGAGCAGCAGCAAGTGCAGGATGTAGGGCAGGCTTTGCCCTTTGTTCAGTTCTGGACATGGCAGGATTAGGCTACTTTTTCTGAATGGAGACTGGTGCTTAGTCTGCAAGAATGACTTTCACAGCCTTCTCAAGAGTAATGCAAATATTTTGTAGTTTACCACAAATAATTACACAGGGAATTGGGTTAAACCTGGTTCACTGTAGTGTTTAGTCTCCAACAATTTGTCTAAATTGTTCTTTTGCTAGAAAACTTGCAGAGTTCTTTTTAAACCAAAAATTAAATCTCCATCTCCCAAGAGGAATTGTACTATTTCTAAAAAATTGTATATGTTTCATTTTAAAATATTTTTAAACAAATTCCATTTCCATGCTCTGTAATTTCAGAGGCATGTAAGATTTTATCTGGCCCTGATCAATAGCAAATTTTTTACCATGAGCCTGTGGGATAAATATTCAGTCTTCACAGAGTATATCAGGTAAGTCCTCTCCTATCTCTCAGTAAGTTCTGCTGTGGGTAGACCCCAAATCATCACACCAGCTGTTAAAGACAAGCAAGCAGTGGCTTTGCAGGCACTACAGGGAAGCCCAGCAGCTCAGAAGCAGCAGTAAAATGGGTCAGTCAATCTAGGAAGGGAATCAGATCCTCCTGAAAAAAAAAAATCCTATTGGTAGAACTGCTGTCAGCTAAAGACTAACAATGTCTTCAGTTATGTTGATATGAATGTGTGAGAGAAAGAGGCAAAAGAATTATAAAGTGCATTTAGCATAGTCTTTTTGTCCAGGATTTTGAAGCCATCCTCTCTGACTTGGATTATGCGATAAATTTGAAATGTTTCTACTACCACTCTTTAAATGACTGGACTATGTAAAATTGTATTACAGAGCTTATGTCTTGAAATTCCTGTAATTCCAATTCCACTTCTGTTTAGAAGTCTCACAAAATCTTTCCTTTTATGTCATTTAGTAATATGCCTAGTCAGAGCCAGAGGGGGAAGAAATGGATCATTGTAAAGAAAAAATAAAAAATGTAAAACATTGCCTAGCCTACAATAAACATTTTCAATGTAGATGTCTAATTTTTTATCATAATTTTTCTTTTTATTAATCTAATTTAAATAACTGTTTTAGAGACTATGATATACATACAGTTAAATGTCTGATAAAACTGTCATTGTAAACAGTCAAGAAAACTATATTATTTCATATTAATAAAATCAAACCAGGGAAAGTTTTGAAGAAAAACCTACACTTAAAATTCTGGAGACATAGTAACCCAGCAAAATGTATTATGAAATAATGTAAATAACAAAGTATAAAATATAATGAATCTGGGAAATCAGAGCAGAGGTTAAACTTTAATGTAATCTCATTACAATAAAATATGAAATCATACTGATTATCTCAGCCCTGTTGATGTTGCTATGCAGTGACACAAATGTAGTAAATAGGATTATAACAAAACCATTTATGGTTTTTGTTCTCTTACAGGATTGATAAAAACCAAAAGGACTATCTGCTCACTTTGCTCCCTCCTTACTCCCAAAACTGCTGGCAAAGTTGATACAGCTCTGGGCAGGTTGAGCACATGTAGATTATAAAGTGTTGCAGGGATCCACAGATGTGTTACGAATTATGGTCCAAATTGTGACCCAGTTTGCATGGCTATGCAGGACAGGAGGGAGAATAAAGAAATAAAACTCTCCTTTATTGCTAATACCCAGGGGAGCTGTAAGAGGTGAATAAAAAGAATAACCACAATAGGGAATCTTGCACTGTATGACCTAGTTGCACCAGCATGTAAGAGCTCAGGCACTGAAAGGGAAAGCCAGGAGACTCATTGTCTCTTTGAGCCACAATTTGCCTCTTCATTTACTTAAAGGTAATGCAAAAATATGCTTGGCTATGTTCAGGGCCAAAGAGTAAAGACGCAGCAGTAATCATTTCTGTGAAAAGTGGTTGATTTCGGTGTAGTATTGGTGCTTCTTTGAACAACTAAGTTAATAGGATTGTGTTATCCTTCATAACTAAGTATGATTCTTTTGGTTGTGTCATGACTTCAACACTTAAGCCAAATACATATAACTCATTCCCTTCCATGCAGCAGTCAGAGATGGGATCCATTTCCTGCCATGTCTTTTATTGCAAACAGTTCAAGCTTCAGCAGTATTAGCTTTGCAGAGGAACAAATTACTTCCATCATTGTGAAATGTGATGAAGATACCACAAGCTAAAATGCAGAGTTGTGAGCACACTATGTATCAGATTATGTATAGAACAAATTATAGAAGCAATTAAAAACAATAAAAAATACTAGCTTTAATCTACTTCATAGAGGAAGAAGAGCATTCCTGAGGTAATACAGTTCTTTCTTTGAAGCAGAGTACTTAGCTAAAATTTGGTGCCTCAGAGTCAAAAATGGTGATAAAGTGATTTTAGCCAATCCTTAATCATAGTAGTAATCTGACCCAGGTCATTTAGATCATTAAATTCTTAATCTTATTACTTTGCTTTTTCTCATG
This sequence comes from Emberiza elegans, assembly GCA_024865655.1. Taxonomy (NCBI): domain Eukaryota; kingdom Metazoa; phylum Chordata; class Aves; order Passeriformes; family Fringillidae; genus Emberiza; species Emberiza elegans. Next base: position 32,258,127 of record JALJVW010000206.1, read on the forward strand.
TCCAGGTTCCCTGTGTTCTTCTGACAATATTTTTCTTCTCTCAGGGAGGGCAACAGAGTCTGTAGATGTATGCAGAGCCTTTATCATGAGATACCGAATGAAAAATAACTGTCTCTACTATTGAAGTTCTTAAGTGATGTTAGGAGGACTTACTTTCATTTTTAGACTGTGGAAGGTTTCTTTGGGTTTGGCTGGAATCTACCTTTGTTTCAGCTGTCCTTTAAGGGCCATATCTGTCTCTTACAAGTGTATAAACATTACTAGTGGTGAGACCTACCAATTTTCTTTATGTTTAATGTACCATCTAACAATGTATAGAATGTTTTAAAAATCATTAATTAATTAAATTCCAAAACCATTGGTTGTTAGTACTTTTTCATCATCCTCCACCCACTATATCCTCCACCCACTGTTTTATTTTTTCATATAATCAATAATGTCCTCGTGTGTTAGCTTTAAGGCCTTTCATCTGAACTCCCACTAATGACAGCTTTTAAATCTCCCCTGGATTCAGTGGGATTTGACATGCCTCAGTGTTGGTGGAAACAGCACCCCACAATGTATGCAGACTGATGCTCTAGAAGGCTTTCTGATATGATATTCTTGTGTTGTGATTATTGCAGAGGTTGTGCAAATCCTGTTGGGACTTCTAGATGAACTGTAAGGCACACTATAAAAAAATAATGTAGTGACTTTCATAAAATCACTATATTCCTTAGGCAAAACACTAAGTCACTCAAAGCAGAAAATATCTGATCTGCATCTAAACTTTAGCTGTGTTTCTGAGTTTCTGGTTAGAAAGCATATTAATGCCCTGCAACTTGCACTGGGCTCACTTTAAAATTTATATTAAGTAGATTGTTACATTATGGTAATGTACTAAATTACCTAAAGCAAAGTAATACAATGATTAACTGACCATAAACATTGGTTTATGGTCAGTTTATAAAGTATTACAAAGATTAACATTATGCATTTTCATATCAGAAGAAAATTGCAGGATTAAATATCTCTGGATGGACTTGATGCTATTAAGAATAATAAAACAGTGGTATAACTCACAACAGTCTCAAGTTACAGCTTGCAACTAAACTTTGGTTTAAATCATCTTTGAAAACAGCAGAGATAGCCATCATTTTAAAAAATGCCCAAAGCTTTCCAAGCATAGAATAATGGTTTCCAGTATATGTTTTCTAATATATAATGTATTACATTTTTTTTGCCTCTTTGTTATTCAGCATATCATGTCAGATTCTGACCTGGCATAGCTGCTCTGATATCAGAAGCGTTTTACCACCTTAGCCAAGACAAATAGGGATCTCTTTTTATCCCATTGTACTATTTGTCCTAAAATGCTAGAAACAAAGTTCAGTGCTTTTTGAGTTAAATTAATGTAATCATGCATGGGTAAAAGTGCTGTTCACCTGTTGTTCCAGGGTTTCATCTGGTGTGCCTGTGAGTTTAACCCTAGCAGCCCTGTGGGCTGTGGCGGACAATACCCTGTGAGGAAGGTGAGCTCCCTGCAGAGACGAAGGCTCAGTGCAGGCAGCTGCAGGAACCAGAGCACAGCCAGCAGCCTGGGGAGGTGATTATCCCCCCCAGCTCAGTCCTTGTGCAGGTTTATCCATAGTCCAGGTTTTGGGCTGAGTGATGCAAAAGAGATACTTAGAAACTGCAGAGTCCAGAGGAGGGAAACCATGATTTGGAGGGGGCTGGAGTGCTTGACATGCACCAAAAATCTGAAGAAACTGAGGGTCTGGAGGCTGGGAGGGTATCTATTTGCCTCGAAGGGAGTCACAGAAAATGCAAACAGATGCTTCACATGGGTGCACAGTGAAAGGAAAGAAGTTGCAGTCACAATTTCTAGAAAGAAAATTACAACAGGAATTAAAGACAAAATGCACAAAGGGAACTGAAAAGCCCTGGAACAGGTTGTTCAAGAAATGTGGGAAACTGTCCTTGGAGATTTTTCAAAACTTGGCTGGACAGGTCCCTGGGTGACATGATCCAGTTTGAGATTAACCCTGATCCAAGCAGAAGGCTGCACCAGATGGCCTCCAAAATCTCCCTATAACCTAAATTTTTAGATGACCCTATGATTCTCCTTCTGTGTTACTTCAGCCTTAAAAAATGCCCTTGGCTACTACTGCATTAAGATTTTGATATTCTAAAGGTTAAAACCAAAAGTAATATTTATTTTACTTCAATGTGATAAATGTTAACTTGTAAAGAACCTTTTGAAATGCAGAAAACTTAAATTAAAGTCTGCTTTCTTCCTTTTCAGGAACATTGGGAATCTGATAAGCTCAAATGAACTCAGAGCACTTTTTCAGGTTTTTCTGTGCAATTATGAGGTCTAGAAATATGCTTAATTTTTAAATAAAAGATAAGAACTACTGGATCAGGAACTCTCAGAAAATAATCAGTTACCCCAATGCATGATTTGCTAGAATTGGTGAATGGAATTTCTTATATTCTTATATCTATGTGGATCAGTTCCCTGATGTAGTCCACAGCTGAGTGAAGCAACATGATAGAAAGGATGTTTAAAAAATTAAAACAAGGGAGGACTGCCTCTCATAATGACACATTTAGGTGGTTTCAATCTTTTTCTCAAATTTTAGCCTAAAATAATTTAGGGAAATTTGCTTCTGAAAGGGCTTATTTTCCTCCATTACTACTTATACAAATACAGTTAAGGCTATACTGATGCTTAAGGGCTACAGTGCTAAAATTATTGTAAAGAACCAAAGCACACTTAAAATACTGGAAAATTTCTCATAGACTGAAATCTTGAGAGAGAACCAATATTTTTGTTTACTCCACACAAATTATTAACATGGTAGCTGAAAGACATACTGAAGATGCTGCACTTATTATTACAGTTGATTCATAAACATCAAAATATTATACTATATTTATATACACATTTGAAAATAGCAAATGTGTTATTTATTCATTATGGAATAACATATGAACAGCATCACCTGGTAACAGCTGTAAAAAAAAATAATTTTAAAATCCAATATACAGCCTTCACTAGTTTAGTCTGGCAGCATTCCTGTCTCTTTCCACTCATACTGGCACTTTCAGGAAGAAATGCAAGATATCCTCAGCCACTGGGGCATTTTATTATTCTTACCCAAATTTTTCTGTCCAAAAGTGGTTTGCCCCAGATGCACTTCAATTCACCAATGCTAGCAATAGCGTTCTCCAGCTCTTCTCAAGAAGTCACTACTTTCCAAACCATTTCCATCAAGCACTCTTCCTTGATATGCAATCATTAAAATAACTAGAACAGGAATGTTTGTGATCTAATTTGGCTCATTTCGTATTTCATACTGGATGACTAAATTATCTAGTAAAATTGTGCCTAAAATACTTAAAGCAAGGCTGCACACAGGACAGCAGTAAATAAAAACCAGAACTCACAGAGAATATAAGATAAGAACACTGGTTTTAAGGTGTAAGAACAATGAAATTGATGAGAAAGCTGTCAGCAGTGCAGCGGACAGCTGTAGGCACAAGCACCAAAAGTGGCAGAGAAGTGCCATTAAAAATAGGGATTTAGAAATTTGTGTCCCAATTTGACGTTGGCACAAGAGAAACTAAGAAGGAATATGACAAGGAAGGCTCTGATTGAGAGAGAATAAAAAAGGCATCAAGAAGAGACTTCCATCCATCAGTGCCTCTGTCCTAATACATGAGAGTAGATCTTGCCAAGGGTGAGTGCAAAGTATGAGCAGATGCAGGGGGAGTTACTGGCTTTCAGGTGAGAAGTTATAAAATCTTGTTACTATGATGACTGTTTCCCAACAGTTCAGATTTCTTTGTTCTCATCTAAGAAAAATTTACCCCACTTCCAACTGCCTCATCTATAGGCATGAGTGGGTGTCTGAAGGGCTGCACTCATCACATTTCCTTTCAGCTGAGTGGGACAGATTCCCACGGCACTCAAAAAGAAGTTAGGCACAGATATCCACAGAAATCAATCCAGGAATAGCAAAATTTTCTGACTCTAGAAGGGATTCAAGCTGAAATTATTCTAACAGTTGATAAGATATATATCTGAGACCCCAGAGTACAGTAGAGTCACTGTAAAGTTTTACATTTCAGCCTCCTGGATATGTCCTATGCCTTACCTAAAAGACTTCAATATATATCCAGAAAGTGATTTTATTGCAAAAATTAATGTTATCACAAGTTTTTGAGAACTACTCACTTTTAAATTGCTCTTTAACGGGATAAAGCTGGAACTAAGATTTTTATCCAAAGAAAATAATGGTTTATGAATGTTTTACCTACAAAGCATAGTAATGTGTCTCCTCTTGTTTGCTGCCATGAACATGGACTCATGATTTCTCTCTGCAGTTTTAACACAGCTCATCATTTATTAGTTTAGTTTAGTTTAGTTTAGTTTAGTTTAGTTTAGTTTAGTTTAGTTTAGTTTAGTTTAGTTTAGTTAATAGATTTTTGTGGTTGCAGGCTGCACCATTAAGTATTTGAGAACCCTGATAAAACTGAAAAAAGAACTGTTCTAAGCTTTCTTTCTGGCTTAGACTTCAGCGGTGTCATGCCACTGGCTCTGAAAATTGTCTGGCAACAGAAGGATGGTGCATGCACAGAGGTTCATTCCCTAGGGTACACCAGAGAAGCTTATGAGTTAGGCCCCCACAAGACTTACTATTTTTAATACTAAAAGTATATGCTTTGGTGACAGGTCATTACTTCTGCCAGTGCTGCTGTACTGAAATCTAATTTGTTGCCGTAGGGAATAGTGTCACAACAAAAGTGGGATCATAAGAGGTAAATACTTTATGCTTTGTTCAGTGGCATTTCATGTTGACTTGTAAGGCCTGAGTTTCATGTTTCATGAGTTTCCCACTGATTAAGAAAAAAACTCTTCTTTAGCTGATGCTTATTTTCCAGAAGCAATTTAAAAACAGATATTTTGCGGCCACTTTTTTGGTGGTATGAAGGATGGATACAAAGATGGCAGAACCAAATTCTTCTGTCAGAATGGACAAGCAGAAATGACCACTGAGAGCCATCTCAGAGATTTGATTGTTGCTGTGCTATTTAAACTATTGGCACAAGAACACTGGCTTTCACCACCTGCTGTTCAAAGAAGGAAGTTATGACCTATATGTAGGAAAATATTGCCTTATTCCCTCTGAAAGAACTAAATTCTCCTTAAATTGAAAGGGGATCTGTTTTAATCAGTTTTAATCATTGAAATGAAGAAAAGACAATACTGAGTGCCTAAACTTACAATTTTTATAGGTATTGCTTGTGTTTTAGATAAACACATACTATTTTATATTTTATGTGCTTCACTAGGCAAAATTTCAATAGTAGAATATCGAAAAATCATCCATGGTATAAGCAGATACCTCTAGACTGAAGACACTGGAGAGCCTGCATGAGTTTTGCCTGGAAAGTTTTCATGACAAAACATTTACATTTGCAGAGAAATTTTCTGTGGAAATGCAGTTTCCTGGAGGCTTCCTATTAGCATCAGGTCAATGACTAATTTTAAATTTTCTTTTTTTCAGGATCAGTTCAGCTGTGGTTTTGCCTAGTCAAATCTTACAGTCTAGTCTTCTCTGCTTCCCTGAAAAAAAGGATTGTGACCAGGGTTGAGATCTATACTACTGTACTAAAATTTAATTAATTTTAAAGAAACAGGGAGACCACAGGCACAATACACAGAGTCAAGGTGACTGCATATCTTATCTTTCCTTAGCACCATATCCTTGGAAATTGATTTGATCCCATATCAACATGGTTAAAAAATAAACTTCTTTCTTGATCTCCAAAAGCAATATCTGAAGTGAACAAAATACACAGACTCTCTTATTTATCTCAGGTAAGGGGAGGCAGGGCATATAATAAGAAGGGTTTGTGAAAGTCAGCTGAGTCTAATGAAGCTGGTATTTATGGCTGGCATTAAAAAAAAAAAGTGTTAACATTATCCTTTCTCCACACAATCAATGCAAAATAGGAATAGTGACACACAGGGGTAGCCATGACTCTTATTACCTTCTCTCACAGCCTCTTCTCTACACATACATATCTCCTTGGTCATTTTGTTCTTTGCACTCAAAATCCCTCACTGCTGAATGCTGTACTGTGTTATTGAGGTCTGGAATTGTCTCACGTTGGTCAGGGCAGTGTGGGATTCCAAAATTTTCATGTCTTTCTAATAAATATCCATGAATTGCAACATTCTGGAGTCCTACATGGCAGCCAGTGGACTGGGTGCATGGAGTGAGCCTAATTGCACAAAATGGGACAAATATAATTAAGAGTTGTAAAGCTGAGCTAGGCATTTTTGGGAGGTTAATAGAGAGGAGGAGCTCAGCCTGACAAAGGAGCCCACTGGCCTGGCTGACTCGAGCTGAAGGACTGCACATGATTGCACACAGTGGAACAAATTTCATTAGAAGCCTCCACTAAAAGCTTAGTGGAATGGGTCAAGTTCACAAGAATAATTTGGTTACTACAAAAACATATCCATGACAATTGACACTTTTTATGTAAACATGGTATTTCTGTCCTTTAAAGTCCCAGCCCTGCTATGACATAATTGTCCAGGTTCACTCAAGTGCTTACTGTGTTGGACCAAAGCATCTAATTAGATAGGATAATGACAGACTCTATTCCTACGGTTCCAACATTCAAAAATTGCTTTCTGTGGGCCACAAGAAATAGTAGAGGAGAAAAAGCCTTTATTTTTAATGAACTGAAGGAATTTGTGGTGGATTTGAAAGGCAAATCTGCAATCAAACATTCTCCCTTGGTTTTGAGATTAAAATAGTGGGAGATTAAACTCAAATGTGATATATATGTATGTGAGTGTAGGTATGTATGTATGCATATGTATGTCTATATCTCTCTACATAAATGATTCTTTGCTAATTATTATCTTTTTCTAATGATTTCTATTGGAAAATGAAAGGTTAGGCCAAGCGATGTTAAATTCTTTTGATACAGATTCCAACATTTCCTTTTCTTTTCTTAATAAATATTCTTTTGACCTGTAAGTGCAATTGTCCAGTGAGTTTCCTCTCTCAGTGACTGCCTAATCAAGAACATACCCTGGTTTATGGAACATGAAGGATCTCAGCATAGCTTATCTTGCAAATCACAGTTGGTTCAGCACTACTGGTAGTTATTTTAAAAAATAATAATAGATAAAAGAGATACAAGGCAACCCCCCAAATATAATAGTGATGCAGACTATTTCTTTTGCATTTAAAAGCCTTCTTCCAAGCTTTGCTCTGTTACAGATTATGTATAAAGCATATTGTCTTGGTAGGATTAAAGGATGACAGGCAGGGAATATTTTCTCTGAAAATGACATAATCAACAGAATGAGCAAATTCCTCTGAAATTATTTATATAATCTCAAAACACTTAAATTTTCTTAAGAATGCTAATATGCACATTTTATACAATTTTCAATGAAATAAAATAAAAGACAAAGAAATGTTGTATCTGTGCAAAAGTTTGTTGCATATGCACAAACTTGGTGAAAAGCAGTTCCAAAGGGTGGGGTTTATAAATTTACATAAATTATCTAGTGTGTAATACACTGATACTTCTGGGAGGCACAGAAATTTAATTACCCCCTTCTACAGAATAGGAGCTGAGGTACTAACCTCAGGTTGGCAAGTGGTTACTATCATGACTAATCATATTAAAATCAATGACAGTAGTTGTGCATGAAACTGGTCACCAAGCTGAATAAAAGATTTCACATTCTGACTTCAAGAGACAAAGTGGTTTGCCCAAGGTCTATAGTCTGGGACTCAAAAACCACTTAAGCTTGTCCTTAATTTGTAGCACATGTTTAAGTGGTTTTCTACAGCAGAAATAAAGAGGAAATTATCGATACAATTTAAATCTGGGTCTCTCAAGTACTAGGTCATTTCCTTAATCATAAGACCACCTTGACTATATGTGATAAATGTTAACAGGAATTAAGTATGTCCTATGTCTCCAAATTTGCTGATTTTTGTTTTGTTTTGTTTTAGAAATCTGACTGCAAGGGCATAAATTCTAAATGCATCTTATTTTTTATGGGAAGATATCTTGGCTGAAGTATGAAAAGATAGCAGACACAAGGTAGGACATGCAAATCCCTAAAAATGAGAAGATGAAAAGATTGCTTTTACCCCAGCAGCATAATTCATACAGCATAATTCATAATCAGGCCTGTCTTTGTTAATACTGTGTCATGGTGGGTTCCTACAGGAAGCTGGAAATACAGCAGGTATCATCCATTTCTTGAAATGCATTTGCTGTGCATATCTGGAATTCAGTATATTTTTGTCGTTCCAGCAGAAGCATTTTTTAGAGTTGCTCTCCTACAGGCAAGTCTTTGAGAATGGAAGATGTAGAGAAAAACAGTCAAGAACAGTTTCATACAACATGTACAGCTTATTTGTATATGTGAACCAAAAATGGGATGTCTCTTCTTCTACAAACACCTGGCTCTATACTGATCAATCTACATTTTCACTTGTGTACAGCAATCTGTAAACATAGCCTAAAACTCATTTATAAAACTCACTAAAGTATAACTGGTATGGGATAAGGCACTCAGGGAAAGGTGAAGGAGATATGCTGTACCATTAAAAATAAATGAAAAAAAGATAGTTCACTGATGTGAACATCAAATCTCCCCATCTTGCGGTCAGATTCTGTCTTAGGTATTCTTAGGGATGCGTATAGGTTTGATGTATTAGCATTTTAATATTTGTTTTCTTATAATGCTGTGTTTTCTGAAGCTCATGCTAAAAGACTTACAGATTTATAGACAGGTTTACTTGCTATTCAAGGTAAATTGCACTTTGATCAAGATATCCAGGAGCATGAAACACAGCAGAGGTTGTTCCCAGGGAATTGCTTGCTACTCTTTGATGGTGCATTGGAGAAAAAAAAAGACTAAAAAGCAGATACTGTAATATAAATATTATATTGCAAGCATCTGGCTTGGGAAATCTATTATACTGTACAGGCCAGAGTCCCTCCTGCTGAACTGAGGGGCCAGCAAAGCAATCCTTGGAGCCCTGGCATAGATGCCACATTTCACACAGCAAAGAAAATTTGATCTGTGATATACAATAATACTAAAAATAATAAAAATACTTAATGTACTTTATTTTCCAAGTCATTTAACTCCTTCTCATTGCTTCATATGTGTATCAGAGACTGTGCACTTAAGCCTGAGATTTTTGGTAGGACTTATGGGTGGGACACTTGGGGATCTTTGGTGTTTAAGCACCCCAGGAGCTGCACACAGACTATAATGGGTCTTTTGCACACACCTTAAGCAAGAGGTACCTAACAAATGCTGCTTCTGCCACTTTGTGCTTTGCCACGAAACTGTGGATGGAATGTTTGCACGAAGAGCAAAGGAAGAAGGGAAAAACTCATATTGGAGTAGCTCAGCTGTACATTGTCCCCCATTAGTATGTAGGAATTTATCTTTGTGGCAGAGAGAGTAGCTGATCAGTGACCAACCATGCTGGATTGTTCTGTAAACAGAAATGCTTCAGAAAACTACAGTTCACTCCTGGGACCACTGTTTACTGCTGCGTCTGCTACATCAGATGTAGTGAGGAACCAGACTCATGGGAACTTATTTATTGAAAAAAGACAGGGATGGCTCCCACAGAGAGTGAAATTGTTTGCTGTTAAATGTCCTTTTTTACTTTGCTCATGTAAGGCACTGTTTCAATAATAGACTCCATCCATCTATGCCTTTCTAGTAGAATTTGTGAATGACATCATCACTCAGTACACTGCATTTAAAACCTTCCTTACGGTGTAGTCTACTATAAACAAAAAATTATCATAATACTTCTAAAAAACCTAGAGATTCATGCCCAGAAAACATTCTTTCATCCATCCTTTGGGGACAGAGACACTTGGATAATGTATATGCCTTGCGTTCATTTCTCTCCCTAAATGCAGCAGCTGGACTGAAACCGTCTTTGTAGATAAAGTTGATGTTTTAATTTTTTTACCCTGAAGGACAGAATATAATGTAGCTTTTCAATTTTCATTAACTATGGCTCAGGTTGCTATAGGCTAAGCTCTCAGCTATGAATTAAAGCAAAGAAACTCTACAGAGAAGCATTTCAGCTAAATGCCAACCTCGGTGTTTGCGGCAATGCTAAGCTTGGATGGGACTGTAGTAATTCTGTTTCTGTCCTGCTCTTCTAATAGCAAATTCACCAGGAAGATTTACTTTCTTTCCCTCTGTTCTCTAACTCATGTCCCTAGGTAGATACAATGCTGGGGTATCTTAACTGAAAATGTAAAATATCAGAATTAATAGATTTAAGAGAATTAGGATGACACACAGAAAGAAAAGTTAAAGCAGAATATATAGGATGGGAGAAGAATAATTCCAAACAGAATTAGAATAGCCTCTAAAAAAATTGTTACTTTGGTGACTTAACATAGCTCCAATACTAGAAAACATTCTGACTGTATTAGGCAAGAGAAAGTCTCTGTAACTGAGTCTTTCCTACTCCAAACTTGAATACTGATGCCTCTGTTGAATTGACTTCTGAGCATTCTCCTTGACTGGTGTACTAGTCACAGCCTTGGTTGCAGCACTTCTCAAAATTAGGTATTTAACACTGTCTTCTGACAAAGTTTTATTAGATGCTAGCATAAACTTTCAAATTATTGGGAAGATGATATTAAATATTGCCAAATCAGAGAGTCTTAATACATATGTTTAGGATGTCATCTGATAACTATTGTGCTTGCTCTTTAGGTCAATTGATTATAAAATAAGGAACTTTATAAATAAGCATACGACACTTAGAAAAATGAAGACCATTGTTTCCATCTAGTCTCCTAAAAACTATTTTTAGGAATGTCAGACAGATTTCATAGGCTGAAATGTGTCAGTCTTTAGGCAAGTCTTCAAGCCATCAATAGTCCTCACACAGCTTGCTAAAGCAGAACTGAATAGTTTTTATTTGCAGCCTAGTTGCAAAATTGTCAAAAATGTAACTAGATACTATGACATCAGTGCTTGTATAATGTAGAAACACAGAGACAAGTTTACTTACTCTATTTCTGGTTCTTCCTCAAAACTGGGAGAAGGGGAAATCTCCCATCTTGAAACACAAAAGAGTTTTCAGAACAGACTGGTAATATAAAGAAATTAGCTCTTAAAACAGAGAACTGATCTTTAGGCAATACCATGGTATATAATCTCTCTTCATTGATTGTGTTAAAAAATCAGATGTATGGTACAGCAAGTGTAAATCTGCTTTTCCTTTGTCAAGCCATTACACTAGGTCATACATGGCAAGTGAAAAAGAAACTGTGCAGCTGGTACTCATCCAGTCTGGCCCAAAGATAACATATTCAATATGAGATTTATGCAGAGAACCTATATTTCCCTTGATGCAAATAAAATTTATTATTTTTCTTTAGTCCTTTGGATTTCAAGCATTTATTTCTCTAATGCTTGAAGACATCTCTGTGCTGACAGGGGAACTAAACTGGAAGATACCATCAGAGATAAAAATACTGACATAAACTGAACATATATTTAAAACATAAAAATTGGAAATATTTAATGTTAAAATATATCTAAAAGCAAACATCCTGTCACGTATATAAAGCTATTCCTAAGCTTCAAAGATTTCAAATGTAGTGTTTAATGGTGATCTACCTTGATCAAGATACAAGGTACCATTTGTTACTCTTTCCTCCATCCCAGTGTCAAGCTAAACTGTATGTCCTTGAAGACTTTCTACGGCAAGGATTCTTTTGGAGTGCCTGGAACTCCCAGTTGTGGTTCATACTGTCACAATCTGGTCCAAAGGGCTCAGTGTCTCGTATCAGCTTGTCCATGAGAAGGTCCAGTGCTAGTCCTGTCAGTCCACAGCAATGGGAAGGTAAGATAACTGAAATGAAGTCTATTCTCCTGCTCCTGCCCTACAAAGGTGTTCTGTTGAGCCCTTCAGTTCACTTTGAAGTCCTTTGCTTCCACTGCATTATAAGTATTCACTGCAAGGGCTGGAATGGCCACACATGGCTGCTGAAGGGTACCCAGCTAGTTTTGATTCATTACAAGGCTTTCAAAAAGCATGGTAAAATTTGCTTGCTGGATGTTCAGCTTCTTTTCTTGTTGAAAAGCAGAAGCTGTAATCATAAATAATAGCACCTTAATCTATTAGTGGTCTTACTAACAGCTGCATAGAACACTTAATAATGAAATAACATTTTAAGCTATAAATACTAAATCAAGATGGAAACAGATTGTCTTATACCTCAATATAAATTGCAGGTACAATACAACCTAAAATTCAAGCTGAGATTTAAGATGATTCCCAGATACTTAAATTCCAAGGCATAATTTAATATGGGTTTAGCTAAAGTACTAATGTTTAATTGCTCCTTACAAGAGCTCTTTCAACAGAAGACTTGATTATGCCTAAACCAGACCAGAATGATATTAAAATCATGCTGCAGAACAATATAAATTTAACCTATCACTGATGCAGTTCAATAAAGAATGGCACCATCTTCAGGGAGAACCATTTATTTATATTTTATTTCGATTTTGTACAAACTTGATAGCTTCAAGGAAATAAGCTCTCAGAAAGAGCAGCTGATATACTGTAAGCCTGAGAATTTGTTTAATCAATGCTTTTCTTTGAAATTAGATAACATGAAAATGAGCAAACTTGAATATCTGTTATAGAGAGAGTCCTTTTAACAAAATTTTGCAACATTCAGTTATATTTTAGTATGTTCAAGCTGAGTCAAGACAGCAATCACAACTCGGCAATAAGCAGGCTCTGAGTGGATCTCAGGAGATCATAGCCTGCATCCCACTCCCTTGGACAGAAAGCACTCATACCTCCAACATTCACAAAGAGAGGCAATTAACCCACTACCACGACATCCCCAGGAAACATGTGTGGATTTATCATCCTTACGGGACACTTGGAAAACCTGATTAAACTAAGTATTTCTTGTTGAAGCTTAAACCTACTTCTTGTCCAATTCTCCCTAAGGATAAATTATTTTCTTCCCTAAGGATGAACTCCTTTCTTTCCTGAATCATTGTGAAATTTTTTGCCACAGTCTCCTTCTCCTCAGACCTTCCTAGTCCAAAGAACTTAATTTTTTTTTCCTCCCTTTATTTTTCAACTCCTAACCAGCTTGCTTGGACCCCCTATCAATTTGAATCCTATTGCACATGGGTAAAGCTAAAGTTCTGTCAGTTCCAGTTCCAATTGGTGGACAACTCACTTCACATGGTCTGCATACCAGGGACAACTCAACATACAGCCTGGTGTGTGCTTTTCCTTCTTCAAAAGAAGGATATTGTTGACCAGTGCTGAGTGTGTTGTTCCCAGGTATTTTTCAGAAATGCTACTGAACAAGTTCCTCATCCTCTGTTTGCCCAAGGGCAATATTTTGCAGTTGGTTTTAATTAATTTCTTATGTTTTGCTTCTCCAAGCTGCTTCTCCATTTGTCAAGGTTGCTTTGGTTTGTAACCCTGTACCCCAGTAAACTCCCTGCTCCACATCATGGTGCCATGAACAAAGGCCAGCTGTATGCTCTGGTCCTTTATCCAGGCTATTAATGAAAACACTGAATGCATTTGTAACTAAAACAGACCTTTGAGGAACCAAATCTTTACATACCTTCACAAAATCTGACAACTATTTTCTCAGTGTATTTATCACTCAGTTTTACAACTGTTCTCCAGTAATGAAATAAATTACTATGCCTTGTCTAAATAAAATACAAAACTGTGTCAAAAAAACCTTACAAAAGTTATCTACTGCTGTGCTCTATTTGTGCAGCCAATCACCAAAAAAGGAATACAGGAATTATAAAAACAGCAAATAAAAATTAGATGTCCTATGAGATATCAAAATTCTTATTTATTGTAACTCTCTCTTTTCTCCCCCTTCTCATTCCTGGCTACTTTGCAAGGCAATTTCATCTTTTTTTTAAAAAATTAATGTCTACTCCCTTAAAGTAATACAATTTTTTCTACAGGACAACAGGATAGGGAGACCTAAGGTGGGAGTATTCTTCTCTGGTCCATGGAGCAACTTTCACAGAATGATTGAACTCAGTGTCTAGGGAAATACATGAGTGGCCCAAGCATGAGATTCCAAGCATGCCTAAGCCAGTTCTGTGATATTATCCTATGTACAGCCATTTTGGATGCCATAGGATTAGAGAACCTTGCTGATATACAGGAGAACACCAAGGGTCCAAAAGAAAACTAATTTATTTAGATATCAACATGATCTCTAGAAGTGGCTCCTGATGGCCTTCTGGTCATAAACCATAGGATTCTTAGTCTTTCTGGTCATAAAATGAAGACTTTTTTTTATACCCTGAACCCCACTTTGTCTTGAAAGTGGGTAACTGGGACAGGTTATGTAACCAGAGGCTATCCCACATTTATGCACACAGCCTGCTCCACGTGTTCCAGAGGATGGATGGAGGAACAAACCACCCAGCCAAGTGACAGGATGAGGACTGAATGTACAGCTTGCAAAGACTTCCAGATATAAAACATCTTTCATTCCCTTCCTCCTGCCCATAGAAAAGAGACTATTCCAGGTATGGAATAAAACAAAGAAGACAGGATAAGAGAGGCCCTTTGAGAATCCACATGTCCCAGAAAGGGACAAAACTCAAGCAAGCTAGTAGAATTCCCATATGAAGTTCCACCTTCAGACAGTAGCTAGACTCACCTCAGCTGGAGCCAAAGCCATCCTTTTAAACTGTCTTCCAATTCTTAACCCAAACATCAGGGTTCTTCCCCGGGTAACAAAAATCTACTTGTGTTAACAATTACCATGGTACTGTACTTATCTGGAATTGGTGCCATATGCAAATCATTCCAAAACTAACCCTTTGAAACCAAGGTAAGAACCTGTTATGTCACTAAGCAATGGATTCAAAGGAAAAAAGTCATCAATTCAGAGCAGAATTCTGCCTCAGAAGGAGTTTTGGGCTCCAGAAAGAAGAGCTCTACACGAGACTTCTCAGGTGTGGAAGACTGAAAAAACTAAACCACAAACAACAATGCAAAAAACCAAACAAAAAAAACCCCAAAAAACCCCAAGCAAACTGCCCCAAAAAAACCAAACCACCACCATCACCAACATAACCCACCAAAACAAAAAAAAAGGAGATTTTGAAATTACTATTTAGCTTCATGCAGTGTAATTCTGCAGTGTAACAGAGAAACTTTGGGATGGACTGAATTTCTCAACCTGGGGGGTTGTTTAATAACTTTTCAATTTCTTAAAAATATTAAGATAACATCAAACCAAAAGGATTTTTTCCCCTAGACATGTATCATTTGGAGGAATATTCTGCAGCAGACTGACTTCTGACCTGAATCCAGCAGAAAATCAGCAAATCCATAAAGATGAACCTGGACAATCCAGTCTGAAAACAAGATCAAAGTTAGGGTTGGAGAGTTAGTTTCTTAATTAAGGCAATTTGAGTAAAAATAACGAAGGCGGAAGTCACATTTCTGCAAAAGCAATTTGGCAGAAGGGATAGCCCTCTTCTTTACAGTACTTCAGATGAAAAAGGAAGACGCTATTAGTTGCTTTCTTTGTTAAGTGTTTGAATTGAAACCTTGGTGCCACTCGTTTACTATTTGCCAGTAGCGCTGAGTGAGTAATTCTCTGCCTGTAATTTCTTCTACTAAATTAGCCTCCTTTTCTTCCCATGCAATATCCATCAGCAGATCATGATTTTCTCATTTAAACGTACTCAATAAATATGTCGGAATGTTAGCCTGCAAAGAGATTGCAAATATTCGAAATTCAAGCTGCATCATTTCTTTAGGATTGGTAAATCAGGTCACACTGCTTGTTCTCTTTGGTGAAGTAGTGTGAGGAGCACTACTTCCTGTGCACACAGTTGTGTGTTCCTCCTTAAAATCAGACTTTCATAAATGCTCATGGGAAACAAAATTTGCATTATTGCTTTTTATATGCCTTTCTGCTTAAAGTAAATCTCAATTGATTGTTCTTTCATCAAGAAGCAAATTTGAATGGACTCTGTGTGACTATGGGTAAAGAGAATTCATTTAAGAACTTTAATGATTTCTTGAGGATATTTTTTGATATTATTCATGCCATGTTTGCTTATTTACAAAAGATGAATTAGATAAAAAAGGCCTTCAGTCCTTAAAACATCTTTACAAAAGATAGAAAAATGCCAAAAATAACAAAAAAGATAAAAATAAATATTTCCAGTATTCAAAGAGGGGACTGCAGAATCATACAGCAAATTTGGAAAAAGCAGAAAACCAGGAAAATCCCATCACTCCATTTTGCACCATTAATCAAAAAATGAAATTTAACAAGCCAGGAATAAGCTCCAATCTACAGTTTTTGTCTTCTTTCCCCAGAGCAACAGGATTCTGGTTAAGGATGTTCCTTGTGGACCATAATTGCTATGCTGTTTGCAAATGTTGGTATAATTTAAAAGTGTGAAATTATTGTCATGTGATGGTTCCATGGTTTCAGCTCATCCACTGTTGACTTGATATCACTCAGGCTCTGTGCAGCTTAAGCCGCTCATCCAGGCACAGACCAATTCATGGCCTTTGTCTTTCAGTATATTAATTTACAAGTTGCCATTTAGCTCTTGACGCATTATTTTTCAATATTGTCCCATTCTGAAGAACCAGAGCTGTCCCAACTCCAGAAGCACCAACACAAATATTGAACAAACTTCACCCCTACTCAGCACAAAAGTAATTGTCTAAATGTAAGTGGCTTAATGAGCAGTGTCCCAAGCAGGGGTTCAGAAGAACATTTAGGTTAACAACAACAACAACAACAATAATAAAAATAATAATAATAATTTTGCAAGTTATTTGATTAGCACAGGTTTGTTCCTAAAATAAATCGATAAATAAATCCATTAAAGGAAATGTATGAAATGTCAGGTTTCTATCTGCCTATAATATTAAAAAAAAATCCACAGAACCAGAAATACACAGAAAATCAGAATGGAAACACACACATATATATATAAAAATATATCCATATCTATAGCTATATATCTCTATCTATCTATCTATTGATATATATATATATATCTATCTTAACATTTCTGGCTTTCACATGTTTTTGCATAATGATAGGGCTAATATAACGTAACAAATCCTAAACTGTTTTCACAAGGAGTGGAAAAAAGATGTGTAAAAGTATGCTCTGTCTTGCTTCCTTCTGTTCACAATGTATCTAAATACAACAAATGGTGTTCTTGCTCTTTCTGTCTGTTTCTCAATCTGTTTGGAAAGTAGTCATCATTCTGCAGCCAACCATAATATTTGACACTTCCTGACATCATGAAAGCCACCATCTGTCTATCATTGAAGCCCTGTACTTTTTAAAGACTGCTTGGCTTGATCTTTAATGAAGATTCACTGTGAATGCACAGATCAGTTTAGATAGAAAACTGGAGAAGTCTGACAAAAAGACTGTGCAGAATCATGTTTTAGTTAGATTCAGACACAAAACAAAAGGAATAACAAGACCTTCGTGCAGATACCAAAGCAAAAGTTCTGTTCACTTTCAGTAAGTTCAAGGTCCAAATTCATCATGGAAAGTTTGGAACATAAAACTGAATTGAGACAAAAATTAAAAATTATCCAAAAAGCAGTTTTCTCACCTACACCTAACTAGTTTTCAAATATAGCCACACTTCCAGTGCTTGTAAGAGGCATAATATATATAATATGCTATTCATTGGAAATCATCATGCAATTTCATATTTAGGTATTACTATTTTCAACATCCAAAAAGCAGGTTTTCTATGGTTTTGGGTTGATACATATGTTTTAAAGACTCTTAAATACCAAAAATATAAAAACCTCTGATTTGTAAATATATGCAAGAAGGAAAGCATAGGGTTTTGTTTTTTTTTTTTTCCAGGACATATCTTAACAAGGAAATTTATTCCCTGTGATATTTTAAGGCATGGGTTTTTACCATAATTTTTGTACAAAACAGTGACTTAAGGTGTAACATCTCTACTTGCTTCACTTAGAACAGATTTAGATGCAACCCTTTAGAAATCCGACCTGGAAAACCATGACCTTTGAATACCCCATTCTCTGTTTCCTTCATCTAAAAATTAATTCAAGTATCTCCACATGGCTACAGAGGCCGAATGCTCCATACAGCCTTCAAATCTTCTATAGCCCTACTTATCTACAGCTCCAAGGCAAACCCATTCATGGATGGAGGGCCAAGACCCTTGTCCCCTTTGGCTACCAACTCCCCTCTCCTCCTCCTGCACCAGTCTGCCCTCCCCTTTTCTGATGCTGAGAATGGAGATGAAGCATTTCCTGTGCTTTTCTCAGCATGGCAGCAGTAAATGTGGCTGGTCCTTCAGCAAACAATTCAGGTCAGGAGAGAGCACTGTGTACAACACAACACTGTGGGGGCTAAGCACCCTGCAACCACCACCAAACTCACAGGGTGAAAGTGGAAAAGCAGCATTCAACAGGCCAGAAAGCTGCTTGAGGTCCCAGAAAGAGCTTCTAGAAAAGAGATGCAGCGCACTTCTTATCACTACTACCTCTGCAAAACATCTCTGCTAGGGTTGAAATTAATGGGCATGAGGGCATGAAAGGAAAATGCCTTTCTTCTTGACAATTGATGGCAATTATAATAATTATTATTTTCATTTTGGTAATTATTTCAGAGCTAACCATAATAATTCCCACAGCAAGCATTGAAATGTGGTCCTGAATTTTTGCAGTAAGGACAAATAAGAAGGAACATGGTCTGTGTCCAAATCCCATTTTCAGCCCCATGCCCATCCATTTGTGCATCCTCCCATCCAGTGCCACAGTGCTTGGAGGTTGTCCCAGCCTCCCCTGTCAGTGTTATTCTTCCTGTATTTCCTTCCTTCCTGTCATATCATCCCAAGCCACAGTTGCAGGAATTGGTCTGCACATGCCGTAGGTTTGCATGGCAATGTTTTGTCAGCTGGGAGGCTACAGGGAGTGGTTTCTATGACAAGCTGGCAGAAGCCTCCCTCATGTCCAACTGAACCAGCCAGTTCTAAGACAGACCCACTGTTGGCAAAGGCTGAGCCCATCACCAATTGTGGTTGTGCCTCTGGGATAATGTATTTAAGAAGCAGGGGGAAAAGAACTGTTTTCTGTTGCTTGTTTGGAATATATGGCCACCAGGATTCTCTCTTTCACCCCCTCTCCCTCCTTCTCTTCTTTCCCTATCACCATGACACCTGAACATCTCAGAGTCTTTCATTAATTTACCCAACAATGCTCCTGTGAGGCTGGGAAGTCCTGTTGCCCTGTCTAATGCTACTATACTGATGGCACAAAGGCAATGAATGTGCCCAGCACAGCAGAGCAGGAATCTGAGCACAGCTTTCCCAATTTCCTCATCACTGGTTCCCTCATCATTGAGCTTTCCTGTTCACATTTCTCTTTATTGTTTTATCGACAGCTTCAGGTTTACTGCTTTAAAAAACTATGTGTTATGAGTTTAATAATCGGGTTTTTTCCATAGATACTTTTTGTCCTTTCCACAGCTTTATCTGCTACATATTTTTGGGTTTATAGCAAATGGCATTTTCTAAAAATATTCTCTTGCTTTCCACACAAATATAGAGCATTGGAAGTTGATTTGGTTGATTAGAAGATTTCACTAAAAGCAAAAGTGGAGTTGCTTTAGAGGACAATAGACAGAAGAGTGATCATTTGTTGTAAACTAAGTATCTTTTAAGATACAGGTACAACCCTACATTGTGGAGAATGAATGGCTTTATGTTACCCAGAATGACAGTGATGTAATTGGAGTACCACGACCTTCAATGCTATGGAATTTGCTTCTTCAAGCCCAAAAAAGTCATTCAAGGAATGCCTCAGGCATTTTTTAAAACATAAGTCTGAAAACAGGGCCTTGTACACTAACTTCATCCAAACCCTGTCCACAGAGAACTTTCTCCTTACCTGTTGTAGACTGTAGAGCAGACACAAAACTCAATCTGGAGTTTTATCTTTCCTTTGTGAAACACATGGAGTTGTTCAATGAATGAGGTGTAACAGTGTTTATGTATCACTGAAACAGAAAAAAGAAAAGTAGGAGCCATTTGAACGGTGTCTTCACATTAGAAAAAGGGGAGTGAAGCAATAATCATCTCTAGCTGACATTGCAAAGTGGCAACAAAAATGGCTTCTTCCTTAGCATCTTTTCCTCTGTCTTTGAGAATATTACTGGATTCCAAATCAGCAGCACTGGTCCAGGGCTCTGTTTTGGATACTCATGCCAATGTCACCAGCATCAAAATTATCCATATCTTGTCTCTTCTCTAGGAAAGAGAGAAGGGTGACAAATATTCCAAACACCAGTGTTGGTACTTTCAAACATACCTTCATGCTCTAGCCTAGGTCTATCCAAGTGTAGGGAAAACAGGGAAGGACTGCAATCCAACCAAAAGAGAAAGATGAAGAGGACCTAGAAACAACAAAGGTAAATGTGACTAAGTAAGAAAGCAAGTAAGTGATCCAGCCACATACATAGTAAATACTTTCATCCTCTATACATGTCTTATTTCTATTACTCATCAACATTTACTAAACAACACTGCATATTACTAAACAACATTTAGTGGTTTCTAAGTTTTTGTGTACAAACCAAAAGTGAGATGTGATTGTATATACTGCTTCTATTTACTATGGGTTTAAGACAAATGCATTTAAATTTGGGTATTAAAGGTTTTAAAAGAGTAAGATGCCTGAAAAAAAAAAAAGGTTGTATATTGGTTAAATAAGGAACAAATTATTTGGAGCAGCTGTTCTCATTAGAACAACATTTTTCCATATTTATTACAAACCTCTTAGTTTGTTTTGTGTGCCCAAAACAAAGGCAGCCTAATCAGTATAAATTCAAGACTATTTTGTGTCAAAATTTGTGAGGACTTACAAAGTTGGTCAAAGCCAAGAACATCTAGGAAGACAACAATACATATTTTTGTTATGGCCTTGATCACAATTTTTCTCGAGTTATTCTCCTGTGGACTCTTACCACAGGGGGGAAAAAACCCAAAACCAACAAAATAAAAGGGAAGCCAAACAACCCCTGCTGCAAATAAAGATTTAAAGTTTGACGTATTCAGCCTTTGAATCCTGATGCAAAAAAAATTGTTGTAAGTTAGTAATGGATGCCATTCTTTTGTTTTAAAGGAATTTTAAAGAAAATTCAGAATGCAGCTCTGCTGAAATCATGTTGCATGCCAGTAATGATAGTGAATCTTCCTGTATAAAGTTCTAGATCCTGTCTACTACCAGATGCAGCACAAGACTTTTCTGCTTGCATATTTTTCAGATGAAATTAATAGTTATAGAAAGGGATTGGATGGAAAGTCAGGATATCTAGTTTAAATCCTACAGCTGCCATATACTTCTGCATGACCATGTGCTGAATGATGAAAATCTCCTTCCATTCTCTCAGACAGGTATGCTGATATTTCTTTTTCTCTTTCTTTGAATATCGTGTTTCCTTAGAGTATAAAACCCTCACAGCAAACACTCCTTCTCCTGTATCAAATAAATTATTTTATCCTTGGAAGGATGTGTTATACAGAGTTGTAAGATAAATAATCATGTTCCAGTTCTTAACTCAACATTCATAAACTGGGAAATTGTAGTTAACTCCTGAGAAGACTAATTTGAATGGATTATGAGAAAGATTACAATGACAACACAATGACTTGGGCTAGTCCTTTTAGGTGGAAAAGTGTTGTCTTCAATGTCTGTCACTACATCTCTTATTAGTTGCTGAAAAGATAGGTACAATGGAAATATACATCTAAAACCATCCTTAGAGTTTCAGCTCTAGAACTCTTTCCTGAACTAAGAGGACAAGGAGAGAAGAGAGAAAGGAAAGGAGGAGGACTCATTGAAAGTTAAATTATTTCATCTAATGTCTGGGTACTTTCTGGAGTTCATCCAGGCCCAAACTGCTCTTCAGTTCAGTCCTGCCATTCTACTTCACTGTGGTCAGACAATGAATCAATTCTTACGCTCTTTCTGTCCATTGTCTGTTTTTCTTCCTTTCTCTGTGTAATTAAACATGTGAAAGACTCTTCTATTAGCTCCCTAGAAAGGACTTAAAAAATAATTGACCTGATCCACAAAATGGTAAGAAAATTTTATGTCTAACACAGTTATCTTCACTTTGCCTGAACATTCAGCAGGGTCTGGAGATGCTGCCAGCCTGGTGCTTCAAAGGATCAGGCCCATAAAATGCTCAGTAGTTTGTATTTATGCAACAGAAGCTATATACTGAGCTAGCTAATCCACTGTATTCCCCATGGAGGCATCCCAGCATCAGCTACGCTTGCTATCTCTATTCCTGTTTAAAGGTGTCAGCCTAAATTCAAGCAGCTGTCAGCTACCTAGTGGGCTTGGCTCTTTTCTAGTAGTTAATTGTGCAGACACCATTGATTGAGAGGATAGGCCAGTTGCACAGGTTCTGATTTGCAGGAAAGCAAAAGGGAAGAAAGAGAGAAAAATAAATCCTTTTATTATATACAAGCCAGACATAACAAATATAACCTCAAAGCTATTTGTAAAATTAGCCAAGCATGCATGCTTAATGTGAAGATTATTTTCCATATCTTAATCATGCTATGGTCAAGATATGCTGCAGAAACAGATATGAGATGTAAGCAGTTTCTTTTCAATCTTGTTTATGATTTCAGTTATTTTATTTTTTAATGTTCTGAGGACACAAAAATCTTTCTGAGAAAACCAAATCAATGAAGTTTGCTGGCCAAAAGGGAATATTAGAATTACCTTTGTAAAACACAAGACATTTCATCCTGTTAGCTCCATATCAATAGTGTGTTAATGTCTGATCATGGCAACCATTCCATAAACATCTAATAATTTAAAAAGTCTGAAAACTGAAAGAATAGAATGCAGAATGAAAAGAAATCTAGGCTTGTTTTGGAATCATTCTAAAGAGATTTAATTTCCCAGAAAGATACAAAATGCTTTCATGATTGTTCCCTGCTAGTGTAGATATGTGAGACATATTCTCTTTTTCAACACCATGAGTAAAGACTTTATATGGAAATAAGGGATTCCTCAGCATCTTCACTGAAGTTTTAACCTGTATAGCTTAACACATGAGCCATTTGGGGCTCTGCTTTCGTGTCCTGGCATAGGTTTGAATTCAGGTTTAAGGTACTGAAGTTTTAAGAATGTTGTTCTGTTAATATGCAAACTTTTCAGCATTTATTCTGAAAGCTGTACCACAGAAACAAGCTCTCTCTTTTCTTGCATTGCCTACTGTAAAATAAATATGTACAGACATGTGTGTGTCTATGTGCAAGCTAAATCCTAACTTGAAATGCTCATCTATGAGAATCACAACATTTCTTACTTTCCATTAGACAAAAATTCATTGCAAATCAGTGCATACCCCTTCAAAATCCCTGACTCTCTGTGGGATGTCACTCTTCTCTCAGCGGTGACTGACTGAGTAGTCAAATACACCTGACATGCTTTGGGGACTTAAATCCAATAACACTGAAATGGATAAGGCAATGATCTGAAAGGTGACTTGAAGAATGGTGGATTTGTTAAATAGATCAAGCTCAGCAACAAGATTCATCTAACTCTTCCTCCCCTCACTTTCACAAGTGCTGACTTCCCCAACTTTTCTTCTCCAGTGACCCTTAACATGTTCAGTTGTGATGCCTCCAGCAGGGCCTTAACCTGTATAATTTTCCACTACCATCACCCACATGTTTTCCACAGAAGGGTATTTCTGATACAGATTTATCAATATCCAGACATCAGTATCAGAGCACAGTGTTTGCTTCTAGAAAGATTCAAAAGAATTTCAATGTCCAAAAATTTTAGTAAATTGAAACTTTCTATCCTTAAAAGCCAAAAGAAAAAGGTGAAAAAAGCTTAAAGGATCTGAGAATCCTATTCCTCCCCCATCCCTGTTCTTTTTCATTTCCCCTGGAAATATGATATTTGTTTTGGTACACACAAAATCTTTTTGAAAATCTGACTGATTGCATATTGAGCTTTGTGTGCAACCACTTTGATTTGAAAGAAACTGCATTTTCCAAAATAAAGCAAGGAGCGCTGAGAAGGGAGAGACACAGCTGTATGAAGCTCCATGTCCCAGCAGTGGGTGTGTCAGGTCCCCCCCACTCCTCCAGATGCTTGTTGCTTAGCTTCTGTGCTTTCAGCACAACTTTGGGGGAGTTTCTAGCTTATGGTTTCTGACTCTGCCTAGCAACAATTTAAAGTTTTTTCTTCTGTCTGGAATTTTGTCTGTGAATCATTTCAAAGACCGTATTTCTGGTGATACATGCTATCAGGCAGAATTAGCAAAATTTTGCCTGACTCAGGCAAACAATATTTGAGCTAGTTTGCGGCATCAGGAAGAACACCCACAAAGAAAGTGCCACTTTTTGCATTGTCTAAACTCTCCTTTTCAACCTACAGGCAATTGGCACCTAGGCCTCTTGAGAATGGCGTCCCACCTTTGTGGTGGGCACAGTGCCACCCTAGCAGATGGTCATGAGTGTTGGCATGCTGAGAATCAGTATGTGCATCACGTTTGAGTACAATAGGTCAGCCTCCCATCCAAGTATGTGGCAATGAGAGTGTCTGCGCTGGGCTTCTGTGCCAATGGTTAAAGGAATATACCATCCTTAAGCTAGCTGAAGGAGAAGATTAATTTTTTAAAATTAAGTCATGTTCTCTACAGCCATTTGGGATCAGCATTTCTGCTGCAGTTCTCTGGTTGCTGGACCACTGAGAGAAGGCAGAATGCAGGTATGCATACATGCACACAGATAGCCCAGCCAGGGAGACACCTTCTTGTTTCAACAAAGATGTATTTTTGCCCTATTTTGTACCCCTGCTGAATGGCTCATCTAGGTACAAAAGCCAGATCCACAGAAGCTAGCATATAATTTGAGCTCAATAGATCCCTAAGAGCACTAGAGTATTTGGCATGAAATTTGCAATGGAGCCCTTGAAGGGCCTTTCTCATCCTGGAACCAATGGAGTCTAATTTTGATTCAGTAATGAAAAAAGCACCTTGCTGACAAAACAGAATGGACTTGCTCAAGTTCCTTTTTTTAATCACATTTAGAAAGTTACTGATAACAGTAGACATGCTTTCCTCACTCTCTTCTACCAAAATAGCAGAAATTCTTCACAAGCAGTATGGAGGCTCAAGGCATTTAAACTGAATTGTGTCATAACAACCTCTTTTAGTGTAAAATGTCGTAGGAAATAAGACTGCCATTGTCTGTCAATGGCTTCTCTAGTGCAGGGCATAAACTAAGAGCAAGCCAGGAGCAGCTGCTTCTCTAGAGAGATGATGACCACTCAGACTTATTGATGTTCTTTGGCCTTATGCATTTGGAACTACATCACAAGATGCACTGCAATTCATCAAATTTCTTCCTTATGTCACTGAATATTCTGTTTGTGCTTTCAAATTTCACCCTTATTGGAAATGTAGACCATTTAGTCCACATTGAATAGATATGTCTGTTGTCATCAATTTTAAGTAGACATATTGAAGAAGGGGTTTTTTGGGTTTTTTTCTGGAGAGTGAACAAAACCACCTATATATTTTTATCAAATCTATAATCATTGTATGATATTTTAAAATTAGCTTTATGATGTCATCAGGAAGAATAATTACAAAACTTTTTCACTACCCTACTAGTTCTTGAGAAAAAGAGATACTGACTGTAATGAATAAGAGAGCAATTGATGTGGAAGAGCCAGAGTTAAATTTCAGACTTTACCTCACTTGAAATTATTTGAGTTATTAAAAATAATCATTAACATCATCAGCTGAAATCAAATAAAGGACTCAAGTCCACTTCCAATATCTGAACTCCTTGAACCTGTTCCCTGGAGGAAGCTCTGTTAATGAAAATTATCAAAATATTTTAGATTAAGAAGTATATTCTTGATTAAAGCCCAACAATAATCAGGTTTTATAAGAGTACGCCAATTACATCTTACATAGGTAAATCACTCCTTGTCCTTGTATCATCAAAAACTAACAAAATTTCATGGCACCATTCTCAAAGCTACCCATGAGGGTTCAGAAGATTACCTAAGTTGTTCTCATCTTAATTTTGAAAATTTCCCCTATATCCTCAAGTTACCAATAACAGCTAGACAGGGCTCAGAATCACAGAATCATCTAGGTTTAAAAGAGATCTTAAAGGTCATTTAGTCTAACCTTCAGCCCAGTACTGTTATAATCACCCCTAAACAATATCTCTAAGTGCCCCATCCAGACACTTCTCGATGTCTTCCAGACATAGTGACTCCAGCGTGGAGGCTTGTGAGCCTACTGGGAAGAAGGCAACAGCAATTCCCTGGAGAGATCCACCTTAGGCTCCGGGGCATTCCTCACAGCTCATGGTGAGGAAAGAAGCTTCCCCCATGGTGCTCTGTGGCACTATGTTAATTTGTCCCAGTTCTGTCCTCCCCACTGGCCTGTTGGCCTTCTCTACCCCTTTTACCTTTATGTGTTCAAGTTCTAGTAAGTTCTCAACTCCCTGTAATGCCATTGGTTTGTGTAACCCCGACCATCCATGCTGGCATTCCCTATTAGTCCCTTCTGGGCCTGAGACCATTGGATCTCTGGTGCTCTCCTCCACCTCCTCTTTCCCTGTATTTATACCTTCGACTCTCCTTTGACTTTGTTTTTGGCCCCTGGACCCTTTCGGTGTCGTCTGAAATAAAGCACGTTGTACTCCATGCCTGGACCCTCCCGTGTCTTCCCTGCCAAGTTGCTGTGGTGAGTGTGTGCATGCGTGTGTCTGTGTGTGTGAGTGTCTGTCTGTCTGTCTGTCTGCCTGTGCCTGTGTGTGCTGGTGCTCTCATGGCTCCTACCCATTGGCACATGACGTTCTCAGGAAAGGTTGCCACCACCACTGCGGACCACAACACTCCAGCACCTCCCTGGGCAACTCATTCCAATGTCTAACCATTCTTTCAGAGAAGATTTTTTCTAAAATCTAATCTTTACTTCCCCTGGTGCAACATTTCCTCTCAGCCTTTCACTTGAGACACGGCAGAAGAGACCAAGCCCCACTTGGATACAACCTCCTTTCACAGAGTTGGAGAGAACAGTAAGGTCACCCCATAGCCTCATTTTCTCCAGACTAAATAACCCCAGCTCCCTCAACCTCTCTCGCACAAGAGGTTGTCTAGATCCTCCACCACTCCATTGCCTTTCTCTGGGCACACTGCAGCGCCAAAACTGATCACAGAACTTGAGATGCTGTCTCACCAGTGCTGAGTACAGAGGCACAATCACTTCCCTAGCCCTGCTGGTCACACTATTCTTGCTGCAGGCCAAAATGCCATTGGTGTTCTTGGCCACCTGAACACACTGCTGGCTCGTATCCAGCTGGCTAACTACATCTGCTACTCATCCTCCTGTGTCTGCTTAGAGGAATAGGAACACAGTTCCTGTATGGCCTCCCATATTTCTCATAAGCAGGAAAAGAAGCAAGCATAGAAAGTAATTGCCATTAACACCTACACTTATCCATCTCTATGCTCTAACCACTTGATTATTAAAAGCTGCACAGGAAAGGAGAAGTTTCTGAGTACATTCTGCCTGCATTCAATGACAGGGAACTAATTATATTAAAAAACCCAAGAAACTATTACATAAAGAAATAATTAAAGTTCCAACTACAACTATTGTTTATCAGACTATTACATATATAAATGTGCATATAATTTATGACCATATATAGTGATACGATTTCATACAGTAAAATAGTAATATATTGTATATCACAACATAATAATTAGAATGTTAACCCACACTAGATAGTCTTCTAAAACTAACAAAATCACAATTTAAAAAAACTAACAAATTATTCAAACCATACAACAACACTGAAACATCAAATCATTCCTTGAGAAGCTGAGAATTCTTTTTTGTGAGTTAATTATGCAATGAGCAGATTAACAAAATAAAAACAAAAAAGCTTTTACTGTATCATTTACTTAAGTCTTTGTATTTCAGACTTTATACAAGTGAAGAGCTCCATCTGGAACTTAGTTTTAGTAATGCTAACCATGCAATAATTTTTTCACCATGTAAAAATAAAAGTAGAGTTAGAGGTACCACTACATTGTGTCATATCAATGATTTGTTCCCAGTCTTTCCAAAAATGACTGAATATTAATTAATTTTTAAATAAATAAAATTATCATTTCAATTATACTTTTAAAAGTATCTGCACTAGTTCAATGCACAGCTTGATATGCTTTCTTCTCTTTTCTTTAATATCTTCCCATGCCCTTGCAAATAATTGTTTTGTTACTTACAATAAGCCAATAGAGAAGGAGATGACTAGTTCTACTGTGTTGTCCTGGGACAGTAAGTGACACACATCTCTGTGCCTTCCTGTGTCTTGAGAAAGAAAAGGAGAGGAGGATGAATTCATATGGCTGGACCTTCCTTACAAGTTAGGGCAGAGCCTGGAAAAATTGGAGAAGTTATGACAGTCTCTCTTTAGTCCCCTCAACAAGATTGTGGAGGAAAACATCTTGCTGAAGTGAAAAGAGCAAAAGTAATATCTTTAAAACCCTTTTATAAAACACTTTGAAAACCACTAGAAAGGCAGAGCTCACACCTAGAAGGCCATCGTGCAACAGAACTTATTTTACCGAATAACAAGGAACCTGAAGCTTCTGAGTTAGGAAGGATGATTCTCAAATATAACCATGACCATGGTATATTCTCCATAAATAGAAAGACAGATTCATCCTTGCATCAGTTTTCTGTTCATGACTTTATTTTACTAATTTGCAAAGAACCCCTGGATTGAATGAATCTAGCCTTTTCTGCTGTCATTGGTGACTAAAAGAAAGTTAATAAAACCATTTTTAAGCTGACAGTGTAAAACTTGAAATTTTAGCAATGATAAAGGGGTTTTATTTCTTTCACAGGCAAAACTGTTATTACTTCTTCATGTATTAAACTAATTTATACTGTATCTCTTTTACATCTGCTTAAGAAACATGTAAATCAACTTCCTATGTTAAGCAGCATAACAGTCAATATGGTTAGTTTTCTGTGAGAATTACCTACCCTCCATCCTTCCTCAGAACTGGACATCCTTTCTGCTAAGCAGTCCTCCAAAGATTTAAAATAACTAGGAGAGTGACAGAATAGTAGAATGCATTGTCAGAAAACATAGCCAATTTCATTAATAAATTATTAAGTTAATTAGTATATTTGTGTCCCTGGCTAATTTATTTTTTTTCTCATTAAAGGTAATATCATACAACCTTCAGTTAAGCACATGACATTGTCATACTATGTTCTGTAGTGTGTGACCCCAGGGCTATCACATTATGCATGAACAGGCACCCATGAATGACAGTGTCTCAGAGGAAGAAAAAAAGAGATTTAGTTGTATTCCTACCGACCGCTGCCAGTAACGTGGTAGCTGACATGATGCTTGTGCTTTTTTTTGGCTGCAGTAGAGTTAATTTTCTACATTACAGGATTTATAATCAAGCACATGAAAGAGTCAGCATTTTTTGCCTGTCATGCTTTTCTTATATTTTTCTGCTTCTAAAAGTCCTAATTCTCTTTCAAAGTGTTTTTTTTAACAGTAGCATCAAAAAAGAGGTTGTGAAATTTAAATTTTTAAATCAGAAATATTTTTACAAGAAATATTGTGATTTTTTTGTATTTTATGTATCATTCATGATACATCTTATCTGCCCCATATGACAGTTAAATCTGTGGAGGATTCCACAATAAAGCACATTGTGCTGCAAACACATCTGACTGATCTAGAGATATCTTTAGGTAGTTTAAGGCAATCTGGCTGAAACAGCAGGTAAAGTAGAGAAAGTTCACCTATCATAGGCTACACCTCTCCCAGCAGCATGACAAAATGTTATTCCATGAGAGCTTAGCTTTCTAGACTCCACCTGAAATGTGGAGGTACTCTCGGGCTAAACAAGCACTACTCAAGGCCACAATGATAAATAAAATATAGGCATCTCACTGGCCAAGAAGATGTTCCAGTCTCCTCAGGAGACTGAGCCAGAGCACACATGCATGGTCTACACTGAAAGGAGGTAGATTTAGATTGGATATCAGGAAGAAATTCCTTCCTGTGAGGGTAATGACACACCAGAATAAGTTGTCCAGAGAGGTTGTTGACACCCCCCTCCCTGGAAATGTTCAAGGCCAGGCTAGATGGGGTTCTAAGCAACCTGGTCCAGTGGAAGGTGTCCCTACCAATGGCAGTGGGGTTAGAACTAGATGATCTTTAAGGTCCCTTCCTGTGGCTGTGTTCACAGGGGTCTCAGGTTGAGGGAGGAGACAAGGATTTGACTCCATGTTTCAGAAGGCTTGATTTATTATTTTATGATATATATGACATTAAAACTTTACTAAAAGAATAGAAGAAATGATTTCATCAGAAGGCTAGCTAAGAATAGAATAGGAAGGAATGATAACAAAGGTTTGTGGCTCAGGCTCTCTGTCTGAGCCAGCCAGGCTGTGATTGGCCATTAATTAGAAACAACCAACATGGCCCAGTCAAAGATCCACCTGTTGCATTCCACAGCAGCAGATAATCAATGTTTACATTTTGTTCCTGAGGCCTCTCAGCTTCTCAGGAGGAAAAACTCTAAGGAAAGGATTTTTCATAAAAGATGTCTGTGACACCTTCCAACCCAAACCATTCTATGAGTCTATGATGCCCAACTCCCTGTGTCATTTCTGAAGAAAGCCAACATGTTTACAAGGTTTAGTTTACAAGGTACCTGGTTTACAAGGCAGGGCGTTATGCAAACTCAGTAGGAAACCAAGACCTAGGTGCAAGGCTATGGCTCAAAATTTTATTTCTGAAGCTTTCAAGAACAAGAGACCAGTTGCCAACTGAGTTACAGCAGCCCTCAGAATTGCCCACGTGGCTAATAAAAATTACTGAGAATTCTGTTGGGTTTTTTTTGTCACAGCACAGCCTATCTTTTTGCTAACAGTCATGCCTGTAAGTCAGTGAAATGGTGTTTCAAATCCCTTGGCAGCCTTTGGGAGGTTCAGGTGTAAATCTTCATCTCCAGAAGGAAGACGCCATGCAGCACAGAAGATACCTCAGCAGCTGTGCTACCTGGCTGGGGGCAGGCAGCCTTTCAGAAGGTGCAGTCTGGCTTTGCAAGGCAGCAGTGGTCCTTGGTGGTGTCTAATGGTGCCTATCTGAGCAGAAGACAAGGGCCTTTTCTCACAGTCTGGTCTCGTTTTTCTCTTTGTTTGTTTTTCACCTAAACCATTGAATGTAGCAAGGTATAAATAGTCCAGGGAACACAGATCAAAACCCAGATCTCACATACACTGTGCCAGCATCTTTAGTCAATAAGATAAAGATTTGCTGTCCCACTTATCTGTTTTCATTCTGGCCATCAGAGTTAGGCAGTGATGGAAAGTAGACTCTCTGACTCCCTGTCTTGAATTTAGGTATCTATGTTTTATCAGACAAAGGAGCCTTGTCTGTACAAATGTCATTAACTGTCCCCATTCATTGGGAGCTAGGATTTCTGTATGTGCCAGTGATGCATACTAGCATCCCTGAAAACTGTCTGGCTTCTGGGGGCTTCTAGAATACCTGCCTGGTTCTCAGTGCAGGCAAAACAAATCTAACTTCCAAGGGCAAGATCATTTATATGGAAAGAGTGAGGAATGAAAATCCACTGGGAATTTGTAGTCAATCCTCCTACTTCCATGAAACTATTGTGGAATTTATTCAAGTGACCAAGTCTGTTTTGTTTTAAATGTATATAGTTTATCTAAAGGAAAACATTCATTTTTCAGCACTTTTACACTATTTTTCTGTCTTCCTCATAAATACATTAACATTATTGCAAAGACTGGAATACAAAGAGGTGAGGGTAGTACACTGAACACTCAGCAGTATTGTGGGCCTGGTTTAGATCTCATCTGAGAAGTATGTATTAGGGGTAACACTTCAGAAGTCCAGGAAGTCAAACTGACCTAAAACTGGTGCAAGGCCTTTGGTTGGAGATTTCTTACACATGAAATTACAATTGTGGTCCTCTGGCTGGTTTACAAAAGTGCTGTGCATTAAGGAGACGTCACAAATTTATGAAGTCAGTGGCTGCCATATAAAGAGTTCAGTCATCAGGGTGAGAGCAACCTGACATTGTCTAATTGTCGAATAACAAAGTTAAAATTTCCCTGTATTTTAATGTCCTCTTGCTGAGCCCTTTGAAAAGAGTCATAATTTATCAGATCCAAGGTAATTAATAAATCAAAGTGAAGATGGAGAGTATGATCCAGGGCGTGAGCCTCTTGCAACTATTCCCACTATTGTTCATGCCAGGCTATTGTTCATGCCAGGCACCTCCCAAGAGCTGAGCTAGATATGTAACCTCTCAGAGCCATTTACATGAAAAATTAGGCACCACCAAAACATATCCTTAACAAAATCATGTAGTGAAAAGAAGCTTCCTAAGGAGCTGGGAATCTCCTATGTCTAGCTAATAGGAAATGTCAATCATGTCTGCAATCCCTTCTCTCTTCTCTTTTTCTGATCTGAGCTGTGAGCAGACAGATACTCCTTTCACACTTGGGACCCTCAGTCCCAAATGCTCTCCTGAAGGCAGCTTTACCAATTGCTCTTTGTGCAGACCTCATTGTTTTATTTCAAAAATAAATCCAACGGAGGAGCCACATGTAATAGCTCGGTGGTTAGAAGCACTCCCCAAGGAGAGTGAAGGGGGACCCTGCTCTCTGCAGCCTGAGGGGGCATCAAATTAGCAGCTCCAGGAGCTGCTCCAGCCAGGGAGCCCAAGGGGTGCCTCCTTCCTCCCCTGAGCAGTGTGCAGCTGGTGGAAAAGCCAGCACTGAACAGACAGGTCTGACTGCAGCTAGGAAGTGGTGACTGGCCATGATTTGTACTGCCAGTTTGTTTTGCCTGCCTCACAAGGAGAATTTATACTACCACACCATTGTCCTGCTGTCCTGCTGTCCAGCAAGGACCCCTGTAAATGTATTTCCTATTGCAACAGTCAAACCTGATCCACCCAGTAGTATTGAGGAGAAAAAAGCAAAAAAAGGTAGCAATGTCTCAACATTCCTCATATAAATCTTTTTATGTGCTGTATATTAACTCCTGCAAACATTGGTCTAACTACATTTCATCATATTCTCTAAATTCATTTGTTATGCATTATGTCACATCAAAGGTCACAGTAACTTTTTTCCTACTCAAGAACAGTAGATTCTAATATCAAATATTTTTTCAAAGAAAAAGCAGATAATTAGTGGATAGGGTAAGCAGAAGTTTTATCTCTAGAGAATTCACTCCTCACAGATCTCTAATTAAAGCAGAAGAAATTGCATGATGTGCATATGCTGTTAAGCGTTAGCACAAGCAAACCTTGAAGAGGGCTGGTACAAAGTGATATAGGATATTTTATTGCTTGTTTCTTAACACTTCATGCAGACAAGACCTCTACTTTTGCTTCAGCTGCTAATCAGCTTGTCTGGTTACTGGATTTTTTTTTTTTTTTTTTGGCATTATTGATAATTATTTGCATTGCCCTGGTACTTAGGAGACTTATTTACAAGCTGAAATATGCTACTCCTGCCAAAAAAAGCAGACTCTGCTTCAGCAAGATTGTAATTTAAGGGTACATCTATACTGTACAGGAGACTGCTGCTCATGATAAAGTCATTTCATTTAAAGATATTTCAGATATTTTCTTTCTATTCTGCAGCTAGCTCCATAAATATTATGGAGATGGTGTGATAAGAGGCAACAGATACAGACATATGGGGAAATACAAGGGAAAAATGAGGCGATATTGGTCACTAAGATTGATAGGGGTCAAAGCACATCCACATCATAATTGCTGTCAGCTGTTCACTAAAATTTATGGTCCCAAAGAAGAGGGTTTTAAGGAGGGAATGAAAAGAGGATGATAAAGTAGGTGTGTATATGGTAACAGAAAGCTTTTCCCCAGGATGAAGAGCAGGAGGAGAGGAAGTTCAGAGGTGACTGAAGATAAAAGCAGTGAATAGTGAAGACTCAGGTGTGAATAGGAGGGATATCAATGGTGGAGACAGGGTCTGGAGAAACTTAATGGTGAAAGCAATAAATTTCACAACAAATGTGGGAAAAGATGCATAAAAAGGAAAAAAATCAGTTCTTTGAAGGATTGAAGAAAGATGGTAAAGAAATTATTGTAACAGCATTTTACATGAGACCAGACTCCTGTAAAACTTGGACTGAGACATCCCACAGTACTACATTGTTTGTAGTTATTAAATATCCACAAAATTTAGATTCATAGTGACTTTAAAGTTATATTAAGCCAGTGGCTGAAGCTGTATCTACAGACAGAAGAGTGAGATTGGCAGCTCAAGAAGATAATTCATTTTCTACTCTGAGAGCTCATGTGAATCTCCTTTTGACTAATAGGCACAATCAAAATCTTTCTAAATACATTTTCAAATCACTTTGTTGAGTTACTTTTTTTATTCCATTTTTTTATGCACTGTCTCAGTTACATCCAGGCTTCCTGTCTCTTCCTGTTCTCTAAAGGTTATGAAGTTAATTTATCAAAGTGGTTTTAAACATGAAGTGGTAATGAATATTTACACATGCTATGTCTGTCTTTGATGAGATAAAATGTGAGGATTTATTAAACAATTTTCCAATTAAAGATAGTCTACAAAGAACAAAAGATACATCATTGGGCAGAGTAAAGCAGCACAAGTGAAGCTGTTAAAAGCTTATGAATTTTGGGAGTATTGACCTGTAATAATATACTACTTCTTAAAAATCCAGCACTGTTTTCTGACACTATTAACTTTTGGTATGCATTGCCCTTTCTGGGATTCTTGGTAGGTTTGTACCCCATGATGCAAATTCCTTAGGAGGCTTCCATCCTAACATCTGTTGTAACCTGTGGATAGTTTATCACATAAAACTGTACTTTCTTGCAGACCTGTAAGGTATAGCATGCCACAGAAGAACAAGTAGAAAAATGGTATTATTTTACCTGTGCTTGGGAAGAAGGGTGTTTTCCTTTGGTGGTGGTTGTCATCATGTACAGAGATGTCAAATGCTGAATAAACAGTTTAACTTCCAAACAATTTGTTTTACTGGCCACAAAAAATCTAGGGAAAAGTGCTGTTAAATCCTACATTATGTCTGGTTTATATTGAGCAAAATTCTCATATACACAGAAATACATAGGATTCTTCAGTCTCACTTGTAAGAAAACTTAAGTAATGTCAGCATTCCTGAAAAACAGTGGGGAAATTCACAGAACCACTGCCAAGCTGAAGCACTTTCTCAATATTTTCCGTTTGTTATTCCATGGGTCCTGAATGTAAAGGGTCTGTTATTTCTCTGCATAACTACATTATATTGAGTTCAGCTGCTGGTAGAAACAGAAGAAAACAGGGTCTCTCTTTGAACTCCAAATTGCACTCATGTTCAAGAAAATGTTTATGTTACATAATTATCAGATAAATTTACCTTGATCTAAAACATTTCCATAACATTTATCAAATGACAAAAAAATAATCTTGTCCTTGTTTTCTTTCAAATCCAGCAGTGTTCTTATTACTAAGAGGGCTGTAAGTGCTAGCTCAAATTCCCAAACCTTTGAAATAAATCCAACAAGTACAGTGAAAATGACTTATTTTTTAAACATCACTAACACACTTATACAAGGGCTGATAAACATGTGTATATTTTAACGTTAGGAGCAGGAGCAAAACCCCAAATTTGCTATTCAAATAAAATAAGCTCTAAATATACTCAAACTAGATTCAGCTTCGGGTTCAGCTTACCTATAGGCACTTAAAATATCGAGGCATGTTTCCTCATACAGGAGAGCTCTTGGTGGTGGGTAATCTACCACCCATGTGTGAAGGCACAGGAATGGACACAGCTGAGGGGTTACCAGGCATTGACAGCATATTGCACGTTGCTGCTCCAACTCAACCCCCAGTAAAGCAGTATTATGTTTTTTATACTTCAGTGACAATCTCAAGACATGCTGTGTTGTCTCAGAAGATGATATGGCATGTCAAAAGGGAAGATAACTGTGTTAAAATGGAACAAGTATTTTTTTCAGCACAATGAACACCATCCAATTAGAATTTTTCTAAAATCAGCTGTTAGGGTTTTCCCTCTTTTCTTTCACCTGTCTCATTTCAGTCAAAAAAAGCAAAATCTCAGTGCCAGCTTCACACATACTGTCTGCAGCTGATGCAAATGAAACTAGTTATTAGCTTTGGATAAAGGAAATATATCTTGACAAATAAGGGTTTTTGTCAACTGTGTATAAAACCTTTGATGTATATTCACAACTGAGCTTGAATCTAGATACACTATTCTCCCTATGTGGTAGAGCACAAAATGAGGTTAAATTTTTTAAGGGGTAATTTATAGTAGAATGATGTGATTTTACCTTCCAAAATATGAGGGTGATATCAGACTTTTGACTTCATGTGGTCAAAAAGAGCAAAATTGTTTCTACTGTTCTTGTCAATGAGATGCCAGTGGTCAGCCTGTGTTTGAATTAAAGTAGTTATTAGTGCATAGATCCTAAAATGAATTGCTACGTTCAGAAATCTCTTATGGAGCAGGATTGATCCTTGCCGTAGTTTGAATCAAACAAAATATACATTCACCTGTGATTCAGTAACATTTTGACATTTGAGACAGAACATGCCCAGTCTGGTGAAATCACAGCTGGGGCTTAGGGCCTGGTCCATGATGGCAGAGATTGTTGGCATCTTGAGGCAGGCATCCCTCTGAAACCTGTTACAGCATAGCTCTTCATCTGTGGGATAATTTCAGGTTGCATCTATCGTTGCAAGTTTTTACAGTAAATCTAAGAAGCAGTTGGGCCTCAAAATATTTCACTTCCACTTTCTTTAATAAATTGCCTTTAATCCGTTAATATACTTAAGAATTAATAAATGCAAACATTATTTATATTATTAATGATAAATAATCAATCAATTAAGTAATAAACAGGTGTAATAGTAAAATGTGATTAATGCAGAACATAGTTACTAGAAAGTACTTTGTAGTTTTTCATAAATATTAAACAAATGGGAATCATACACATTTTAGAAAAAAATATTGGCAGGTAAATTCAAGAGGGAATTGCCTGCAACTTTACTCACTTCTGGCATTTTGGAAATTGTCTCTACTAGTTATGTCACAATCTTTCAGGTTTTCCATAGAGATCTTAGTTGGCAGCAGAAAGATAAATATGCACCAGATAATATTATTCTAAATTAAAACTGCTGTCATTGTAATTGAAGGAAATGTGAACACAGGCAAATTCAGCTCCCTGAAATTCAGAGCCATCACCTATTCAAGTCAATGGGTCAGCATTAATTTTAATTTAAGCTTCTATTGTAGTACATAATGAAATTTTAAAAATCAACATAGAAGAAGATTATACGGTTAAAGTTTTAAATCCAAAGAGATATATGCATCAGTCCAATCTCACACCATCCCTGCTGCCCCTCCCTACTCTGTCCATTCTCTTCCCAGAGAATGTACTCACTGCTGCCTTCAGTGCCATTACCCTGGCAACTGGATGGTCTTTGCACATAGCCCCATCACAGACACACCTGCACCAGAGTTCAGATCAGTCCACAGCAATGATACAAAAATCAGTCCACACCTGATACAGCCCCAGGAGTTCCTGAACAGAAGCTGACGTCCCACAGCACCTTGAGGGAACTTAAGAATAAACTATTTTCTACCTTTTGCACTACACACACACCTTCTACCTTCATGTTGAGAGAAAAATAATATAATAAAAGCAATAATCAGGTCAGTTAACCTTAAATTTATTGTTTGTGAGACTAGCTCTTGGAAAACATTACCTCTTCTTGTCATCACTACATTGTTCAAGAAATCCAGCCCACATCTAAAAAGAGTGCAAGGAGGCTCAATCCAGAACTTGGTCCCAGCTGAATGGGATGAATGTTGGTTGATCAACTTATATGCACAAATGCATGACTGGGGAGCTTGGGCGTTGGTGCTGATGTTCATTTCTTAACATACAACAAGGATCCTTTGCCATAAGAAGAACAGGAATAAGGCTCAAATGATCTTGATGCAGCAATCAATATTTGTCTCTGATTTCTAGTTCTGACACAGACGTCCAGTGGGGGTATGGACAAATTCATGGACCAGACTCTGCTTCAGTAGCCTGTTTTTAGACCAGAGGCTGTTTTTCCTTGCTTCTGAAGGAGTAAATCTTTCAAAGCTATGCTATAGCTGTAGGAGAGCCAAAGGAGATAGACATTCCACATTTACTTTCCAAAGCAAAATAAATTGGCCAGGATGAAACTTGCAGATAAAATAACAGAATCATTTAGGTTCAAAAAGACCTCTGAGGTCATAGAATCTACCCAGCACTGCTACATCCACCACCAAACCACATCCTCAAGTGCCACATCTTCTAAATACCTCCAGGGTTGGTGACTCATCCACTTCCCTGGGCAGCCTGTTCCAATGCTGGAAAACCATTTCAGTGTTGCAGCTGGAGTGATCCTAATTCCTTCTTTAGGGATAACTCAGTATTGTCTACATAGTGCTTTATATTGACCAACATTGCTGCACAGGCTGCAGAAGCAGCAAACCTGTCCTGTTAACCGCTCATCTCTGGCTGGCTGTTTGCTTGGTTCCAGCACATACAACAACCATGTGTTTACATTGCTTACAAGCAGAAATTACCAACCCCCAGGCAGCAACAGTGCAGCCAAACCCATTGAGTTCAATGGAAATATTGCTGTTCAGGTCAGCAAACACAGGGTCAGACTCTCTTACATTCAAATGAACAATTAACAAGCAAAGAATAAACTGACACGTGCTCCTAAAGGCTTCAAGAAGAATGAGGAAGCTTCTCTTACAGC
This sequence comes from Emberiza elegans, assembly GCA_024865655.1. NCBI lineage: Eukaryota > Metazoa > Chordata > Aves > Passeriformes > Fringillidae > Emberiza > Emberiza elegans. Next base: position 32,297,184 of record JALJVW010000206.1, read on the forward strand.
TCAATTATAAAAGGTTAAAAGCTTAGGACATCTGATTATAGGACTTCTAAGCCTCATTGATCTAGGACATACTTGCACATTAAGCAATGAGAAATATTTTAATTGATCATCCTGATTAGCCATGAAGTGTACGGCTGAGCCAGCTGGGCACTGAGCACTGTCCAGGCTGAAAATCAGAAGATATCTCTAATTTAACTGGACTTGGGGTCTTTTTTGGTCCTGCATTTTACTTGCACATGCTGTGTTTATTCCTATCTGCCAAAAGTCTTAGCTCCTCTGCAGACTAGCAGCTTGATCTCAACATTAACCATTCCAAACTCAGACAATGCAAAATCAATTTTGCAAACATTTGCCAAGACACAGAATATGTTTGTGTCAGCTTTTTGAGTTACCTTTTTCCCCCATTGCCCTGTTTCCAACAGTGAGTGGCTCAGCACTTTTTTAAGCTAGGAGAGTTTTTTTCACTTTGTGTTAGTACAATATCTTTGATGCAGATATCTTCAAATGTTTTACAACCATGCAGTAACCTTACTGCATATCATGGGGGTTGTATATTTGTCTATCTGTATAGCTAAATTTACACACATTATGTAAAATTCATATAGCACATATACACATATGCACATATGTAAAATAATACAAGTATTAGAACATTTTTTGCGTTATATGATTATACAATACTACATATGGTTGCCAGCTAGGCAAATATCTTACTGCATGATTTCCTTGAGGGAATACATATTCCTTCAAGGAAATTATGGAGTAAGATATTTAGATGGTTGTAAAATATGTGAACATTTCTGAGTCAAAGATTCTGCATATACAAAATCATTATATATACAATCATCATTGTCTCTACTCATGTCTGGATGAACTATTTGCACATAGCAAATTCTCAACATCATTCAACAAATCATGAGCACAATTGGGAATAGGAAACCCTACCCATGAGATACAATTTATTTTCAGTGCTGTGCATTGAGAGATGGATGACACTAGAGAGAGTACTGATGTACCAGTGCTAAACAAAGCAGCGTTTCTTTCTTCCCTGACTTCCTCATTTTTTGGCAGAAGCAATTTTATTTTGGAACATTTATATTCTTCTTGTAATATAGTGCTTCAAAACAAGAGTGTCAGAAAGTTAAAGTGCAGGAAGATCAATGAAGCTTTTTAAATGGTTTCTAAAAATGTGATAAATCTTTCTTCTAGTTTCTTCTATAATAAGCACAATGTTTAGCAAAGTAGTTAAAGCAGTTTTGGACTCCTGTAAATCTGACTTAAGCTGTTCTAGCATCAATATGGAGAGGAACCTTGAAGAATAAGAGGCCCTTTTGTTAGCAACTTTGACTGTAGCTGATTTCCTTTCAACCAAGAAGCATGTTTTAAGGCACTCAAGGTATTTCTCTTTTGTCTGATTAAACCACAGGTAAGAAAACATATAATTAAAATAGTTCTAGCCTATGATTCATAATCAATATTTAGTAGGGTAGCACAGAGATTTCTAAGGCTAAGTCAGGGATACACAATGATTTCTCAACAGAATGTTAATGCACACTAAAAGAAAAAAGTATTATCACATGTTGGTGGCTAGGGAATTACCAATCCTCTGCATTACTTGCTCCTCACAATGTTAGCACCATAGTTTTCCAGCAGTCTTTTGGTCGCTGCATGCACAGATGTTCCTAAATACAGTTAAATTAACACTACTTGCAGTCCATGTCACATGGTCTCCATAGCATCAAATCACTTAAGCAGTATGAATTGGTTAACATATTTTATGACTGAGCCATATTAATGAGTATTAAGCATATTTTAACAAAATGAAAGAAAACCAGCCCAACATGTTAGATTTAATAGGTAACTTGAAAAACTAAATGCTTTTTTTCCTGCTTGAAAGTAAGAGTCATCTGGTTTTTTGTTACTGTGTGAATATGAATATTCTGATGAAACTGGTGTAGCTGTTGCTTTCTGTTGCTCTCTGTTACTCAGTGTTTTCAGAGCTTGGGAACAGATGGTGCACCACCTGACTCTGCGCACTCTAATGTAAGATTCATTGTGCTTCACAGGAAATCAAAGATCAAGCAACATTGCAGAAGGTGAAGCAGCACCTCAGCAACCAGCAACACAGTATGATATAGTCAAGTGGTGGAGCAAGAAAGCAGAATGAGAGAAGGAGAGAGGTAAAGAGAGACATAATAGAAGAAAGAATCCTTTTATTTTCTGGGGTTTTTTTTCTTTATTTTCTTCTTTCTTTTCAATCTCTGATCTATTCTTTGGAAAAGGATCATGTGATTTCAAATGAGCAACTTTAATACTAAGGTTGTCAAAAGTTCAGATCTCTTGAGCAAGATATGAATGCTTAGAAGCAAGAGAGTTGTTTGATTTGGTTGTTGGCTTCAATTTCACTGCAAGAAATTCCTGTTTGCAACATTAATAGATTTAGAAATATTTAAAAGCTCTTTCCATATTTCAGAGGGCCTTATGGCTGTAAAGAATTACAGGTGTTAGTTACCTGCCTCTCTTCACTTGCTACCCACTCTTCCCTCCCTTTGCCCTGACTTTCCATGCCTGGACTTAAGCCTGGGCCACTCCTTTAAAGAAATCCAGAGTTCACCAACAAATTGTTACATGCCTAGGCTATGTGATACCAACAATTATGCACATATTCAGAAACTAAAAACACTGCCTAAACCAGATAACATTTTCAGGTACCCAGGACAACACCATGTAGAACACACAGTGCCTTACAATTCACTCATAAGAGGCAGGCAACTACCTGAAAGAATCATCCCCTATTTTCTCATTACTCAAATACAGGAGTTTGCATAACTCTGTATCCTTAAATATATATCCCATCCGAGCATCTAGGCCTGACCTAAATCTAAGTGAAGTCAATAGGAAAACTGCTTTATGATCAGTTTGAAGCTCACCAGAGCAAGCTTTACACTAAAATACTATAGGGCTGTCTGTTTGCAATATGCAAATCGTGAAGCAAAATTCATGACCAAAACCTTTACCAAAATGAAGAAAGTAAGGAAAGTCAAGGATCACCTAAAAAGGAGGGCTAGGGAAGGGTACACAGTGAAAAAATCATTCACTCAGCCCTCAAACGTATTTGAGTGTCCAGCTTGCATCTGGGTATCTAATGTTCAATGAATTAAAAGTGAGGTGGCCATTGAGGATCTGATCAAGAAAGTCAGCAAAATTATCAAAGCCATTGAGATATACAAAAACTATGTCATTATTACACAGCTCTGATACTATAAAAAAGATCAGATTTAGGCATAAATATCCAGCAGCAGACTTAGAGCATGACTGCACTGCGTCTTTGGCTTATACTGTGTCTCAAGAAAGCCAGGCTGGTACCTGTCACTTAGAAAGTTTAGAGCCTATCTTGTTAGTTCTCACTTTTCACCCTTCCAGTAAGAGAGTTTTGAATCTTGTAAAGTCCCTGCTCTTCATCCTTGGCTCAACCAAGGAAGGAGGTAAATATTAATTTTGTTTATAGAGGCTTAAGATAGATCTACCTACAACTTACAGTGTCTGGATACTGGTAAGAAGTGCAAAACCAAACCAGAAAAATCTGATTGTCTCACAGGGAGAAAAATGAAGCTCAGTACCAGGTGAACAGAAGTTACACCTGTCTTAAAGGCAGTGAAACCTCACAGAACACAAGGAGCTGCAAACAGCACATCATTCACTGCATCAGTGCTTCACTGTGCTGCATAGGCAGATGATAAGACCAAATCTTACACTCCTCCTATGGCATTCACTTCTGAAACCACCTGACAGCCTCTACACATATGCTTTCCAGTGACATGTGCCAGCTTTACTGCATACTCTTCTTACATTTCTAACATACCCTGTATTTATAGGAATGATGCATAAAGTGATGTTTTTGCTTCAGCTAGAGCAGTGCAACAGGGAACTGAGCACAGCTGATGCGCTGCCAGTTTCAGTTCACTGCAGTGAGGCTGTATCTGAGAGGATTACAGTGGTGTAGCTGGAGAGATTAGTTTAGCTATCCTACCCATTTTCTTTATATGAGCAAGGTGGTACCTAGTCCCCTTGGTCAGGCACACAGTGAACCACAGCTTTGATGTTTAAACCTCAGGATTTATAAAGTATCTAGTACAGGCGGGGTGCAAACAAAGTTGTGCTATCGGTATGCTAATCATAATAAGAAATTTCATTGGTTTCATGGGTTTAAAATGGCCCCTTTACCCTTAAGCATAATAATAATAACAATAGAAGTTACAGATTTTAGTTATCAGGGGTTTTTTTTTCTGAAATCTTGATATACAAAACAGCTTAAAGCAAATCCTTATTTGCAGATGGATTATTGTTCTTTGACATATAGAAACTGAAACAATATTTTTGTGCAAACACAGCAAGCTTGAAACTCTGCATGTAGAATCAATCCAATATTACTAGTATACATTACCTTACTGTAAGCTTTATTTTTTTTTTTTTTTTTTTTCTACTTCAGACAATTATAGTGTAAGCTTTGCAAGTAATCCTTCACAAATCACTGGCCATGTAGGTGTCTACATGGAAAAGTGATGTGGTTGGAATAATGATATTTCTATAAAGAAATAGCAGGCAGGAAAAAAAATTGACATATATACATGGCATTAGGGAAGCGATATCTAAATTTCTCCTGGTAAAATCCAAAGCAGCTGAAATACAAAATTCAACAATCTCTTTAATCTAATCAATTTAATATTCTTACAATATTTGCTCACATTAGTAATGTAATTTGTTACTTCAGAAGTCACTGCAGTCACTTGGTTTGACTCTTGTAGCTGAGCATGACACAGAATGAGAAAAGATACTTTAGCTTCAATTTGTCCATGATATTTGAAGAAAAATACTTAAACTCTTACAACAAAAACCTAAGGGTATTAACCAAAGAAGATATTAAGTTTGAACATCTAGCTATCAATATGATTATCATTGTTATTTATACTGTGTTCTACCCTACTCTGCAAGTACAATTAACTATTTTTAAAATTCAGTAAAGATATCTTTATATTTTTCTTACTTAGATAACAGAGGCACTTTGCGGACTGAGAGACAAATCAGCTCTTCACCAATGAGGGGAATAAACGGTACTTCCTATTTTTCCATAGTTTTTTCAATTCTCCGCCTTATGTCATTTGTGGCTGTTAAGTCATACTCAAACACAAACTACAATAATCCTGTCCACTCCTCATCTCTCCCCTGGCCATACAGTTTCAATCCCTCCTTGTCACCCGTGCTGGCATTTCTGTGATTTGGCACTGAGCTAGTTCATGGAGCTGACTCAGCTGAAGATCATTTTCTTTTTAAAGGCTGGGGAAGAGAGGCAGAGCTGTGACTTTGGCTGGTTGTGCACCACTGTAAAATAATGCTTTGAGGGATGGGGCAAATACATGCTTACACCAAAGCTCCCGAGTCCACTCTCAAGTCTTTAGTGACGCATTGCGCATGTTGGTGTACAGCCTGCTCCTTCAGTAACAAAGGGGAATGGCTGGAGCACTTCTAGAAACTCAAAAGTGGTGATTCTTGGAGCTATTCAAAAGGTGTCTGGGCACAGTCCTGGGCAACTGGCTCCAGGAGGTCCCACTTGAGTGGGGGGTTTGAGCCAAATGACCTCCATAGGTCTGTCCCAACCTCAGACATTCTGATTGTGTGAAAATTACCCAGACTGATACTGATCTGTTTTTTTTCCAAATGTGGTGCTCATAGCATCTTCATTCCAGCTATATATCAGAGCTCTATAGGCATTGTGTTGGGATGCCTTATGAATCAGTACACCCTCTTTAATCAGCATTATTGAAAACCTAGGTAGACAGTATCTTAAAGATTGAGTCAAGGGTCTTGAATCAACTTCCTAAAAACCCAGATTTTAGACAATTACTGTGTAAGCCTGACCTGTTCATAACCAAGCTCAGCTTTCAGAGGAAATTAATTTACTTTTTCCCTTTTTACCAAGAATGTGTTAATTACCACTGCAAAGAAATTTGCTTATATCAGCTTTGAGATGAATACAGAAGAGACTGGGCTTTTCAGGAAGAAGCTGGGAAATTGTCACAAGCAAGGCTACCATTAAGCCCACACTGGTCCTTCTGCATCACCTTTCCTAGTACACATAGTAACTCTGAAGCACAGGGTTAAGAGATTCCACTTTTTAAAAATCCGAGCTGTACATTGGCAATAAGGTAAAAGCCATCAATATAACTAAAGTGGCTCTTTCTTGCCACAGATATGCAGCAAATATTTAATCTAACCTTGCTGCTGGAGAACTGAATTTGCTTATACACTTCTTTCTTAAGGTACCTCTGTACTTTGTACAATCAAAATAGTGAAGAATTTACTATGAGAGGATTCCAGAAGCTTTATTAAGATATAGCATCTGGTTCTCTTAATCTAACAATATGACTTCCTCTCTTGTACAACACAGCTAAAAGTAAGCATGAGTGGATCAAAATCCAGATCTGTATTTCCCAGAGTCTTCAAAAAATTTTATTTTTTGGAATAGAAAAGTGAAAATTCTTCTCAGAATGGCCTCTCGGAACAAAAAAAAAACCTCCCAGAAAGACCAAACAAGCTAACAAACAAAAAGTAAAAAGCATTTTTGGAGTAATGTCTCTCTGATTATTAGATAATTTGCAGAACAATAGCTTTATCAACCACAACAATGCCTTCTTTCTCAGTCAATTATTACCTTTTTATTACTAATGTCACTTAAAAATACTGGAAACTGCTGAATTTTTATATTCCTTTACCTATAACTTCCACTTGCACTCCTCCCTTCTACTATTTCATCCTCTCCATCCTGTCAGATATTGACTGCTTTTTTGTTCACTTTCCTTGGCCTACCCACCTGTCCTGCATGACTTCCAGAGATTTGCTATCTTCTTTCATACATAACTCATCATCCACACCCTATTTATCTTTCTCAGTCAAATATTATCTCACTCCAAATATTTGTCTTTCACTCTATCAAGACCAAATAGGCTTTCTGTTATCCTGGCCAAACCCAGACAACAACAGTAACCACACACCACTACTCTCATTCAGAGGCTGGGTTGAGCTGTAGGTCTCCACCCCTACGACATGTCACCATCCAGGTTGCCTCTCTTGTCCATACCACGTCTGCTCCTGTCAGGTTCATCAGCTCATTGTAGCCACCACTTCATCCTCCCCAAAACATCAATCAAACAGTGGACACAGAGCTTCAGGATTGGTTTTATCAGTCCCCCAAAGGACTGGGTGAGCAGCACTCTCTACCTCCTTGGAGAAAGTTGGAATCCTGAGCACTCCTGGTAATGCTGGAATTGTGTTGATCTTCATACTAAAATGCAAATGAATAGAACCACATTGCTGGATACCAGCATATCCATCATTCAAGGATCACATAGTTTCTATTTCTTGAACCAGGACTAGGACCAGAAGAATTTTAGAAGACTCTTCTGTGCATTCTATTTATTTATTTCATGCACTTTGCAAACATTACTGTCTCTCCTCTACATTTTTCCTCCCAGGGAGATTTCTTCCTGGTAATTGAATACAAAGGCTGACAGCCAGCAAAAGGCAGACCAATGTTTCAGGAGGCTCTGGAATATACTTACTGTAGCTGCATATGAATGTACACAGACAGGCCTCAAAACCAGAAGATGGGAACCACAAAGGAGTTGCTAGTTTCCTGACTCAATATTTCTCTACAGACAGCTTGAAAGTCCTGTATTTGTGAAGGTCAGTGGTGTGAGGCTCTGAATTTTACCCAAACAGAATTAATAGCAAGCACAATACCAAAAAGGGTAAAGAAATTAATACCTCATCTCTTTGAGAAATGCGAACTTCTTCAGGGTACATCCAGATGTTAGATTCTGGTTCCAGTTTCTTCTCTTTCTGCCACATTAACAGCTTTTGCAATTTTATACTACTCAATTACAAAATTGTTCCACAAAGAACTCCTGCTTCATGATCTCCAAGACATGGCAGTACTGCAAGCCTGACCTGCATTCAGATTTCAGACAGACTTGAACTATAGAGAATGGATATTATAAAGCAAGCTTATAGCTCATGGCAACTTCTTGCTGATGTTGCTGTTATTTTAAAAGTCATTTTCATTCTGTCCTTGAAAGTTAAGAGCAGATCATACCAACAAAGAAGTCATTTTCCTGGAATCTTTAGGGCTGTGAAAATCGTGATTTGGGCCTTGAGTTTTCTTATGTTGTCACTTTGTTCTCAGAGCAGAGACCTTGCCAGCTTTGCTTCTTGGAGAATACTGAAGTAAAACAGCTGAACATCAGAAACAGCTCATGACGAGCTTGTCATTTGTGTTCAACAGCAGGGGCCCCACACTTGGTAACCATTACCACTGCCTAATCTACTGCATGTTTTCTTAGTCAGTGGAGATTAGAAAATGGTACTTCAGACATCTATTGGGAATAGAGCTAAAATGGAATCATGAAAATTATGTGTAAAAATAAGAATGTATAATATAAACAATGTTAGTTTGCTTAATATTGGCCTAATAAAAATGCTGCTTGTTGCTATGCTGGAGTCCTACCTTTGGGAATTGACTGCAGACTCTAACAACAAAACAAAGAGACTATGGGCTTTTGAGGCTTCTATAAATTTAGAAACTCATTGAGAACACTTGTCCACACAGGGGGAAGTTTTCTAAGTTACGTGCTCGGGATTAGGCTGTGTGATTGCCAGCAACGTTAATGGGAGTTATTCTTGCCTCTGAAAATATCAGCCTAAATCTGCAATAAAGTAATTTCCTCTGCTATTGGTTTAAGAGCTTTTTGCCAAATTTCTGACCTCAGTTACTTATTTGAAATCCAAGGTTGTTTTCTAGATTGCGTTGTAATGAATCAGTGCCTGCAAGGCAAGAGAAGCAATTGCTCAATAAAATTCAGAGACTACAAGTACATCTAGGACTAATATTGGCTGCTTCTAATACATACTTTTGTACCACTATTCTCCACGCATAAACCACCAGTAGGGGACATTAAATGCATTATAAATAGAAAGCCTGTGAAATAACTTCATAGATTGAGGAGAGAAGTATCAGCTGAGAGAACTGCCAGAAGAATGAATCCAATGCTTAACCAAGGTTAGTTTCTGGCCCTTCTCCTTGGGGCAGGCAGAGCTGTTCGGTGCAATGTACAAATGCTCAAATGTTCAGGGCAATGTACAGGAGACCAAAATGACAAATACTAGCTTAGCATTCCAGAGAGTCCAGTATCTCTTGAGACATTGTGGCTTACCACTGCATCGCAGTGAACTAAGCACTGGCCCACCACAGCAATCCAAATGGGCTGTGGGAGGCTGTTTTGCTGGTTTGGTTTAGAAAATGTTCACTAAGATGCAATAGCTCTGACAGACCAGGAATAGGAGTTTTTGAGACCTAGGCAGGAGTGGGGACATGCTTTATAGGCAATAGCCATACATCAATATTTATCATTATTTCAAAATCAGGTGACAACTTAAAACAGAACTACTCACACAGTATAGTGTAAAAAAAAATATCATGGTACTAAAGGTGAAGAAATTTTCTTCTGGCCATTTCAGCATCAAACAATTTCATTATACCAATTAGGAGTGAAACTGGAACTGACATTTTTCCTTGTATGAAACAGTGAATCTGGTTTGAATATGTCTTACATATTCATGTGAGCCACGTGATACTGTTCCACTCTTTCTGGATTTCCAAAGATGCTATGAAAAGTGGAATTCTCCTTTCCAATGCAGACAAGACAATGCTCTAAACAACCGAGGCCATGTAAAACTGAGTTACTTGAACAATTTTTCACAGAAAGCCAAGTCAGAAACTACTGTTTAATATTAAATTTATCTGAAAAAAAATTATTTCACTTAAGTTAACAAAATAAATCATTGTTATGAGATTTTAAGTTATCACACCATATTGATAGAAGTAGTTTTTTCTTTTTCTGCCTTTTTTTTTTGTGTGTGTGAAATCCGCATTTCTGAACAGAATAAACATGTTAATAGAAAATAGTATGACTAAGTCTAGTTTAAATGCTACAAGTCCTTTGGGTTTACAAAGTGCTGGGCATCTTGGCTTTGGTGTAGTAAAGCAGAGTAATGTATATATAACTTTAAACACAAGAACAATCCAGCATTTACACTGCACCTGCATAATTTGCAATTCACTGTGGTTTCTAGCTGACTCCCATCAGTGGAAACTCACTCAGTGGGCCACCACACACCTTGGTCTGATTATTTACAAAAAGAACCTGTTGAAGTCAGAGATGTTTGTTATTCCCTGTATATCAGTATTTGTTTACAAAGAAAAAAAGGGACTATGCCTGAATCCCATCCCAACATTTAGTCAGAAGTACGTTGACTATGGCAAATACTTGAGGAGGAGAGTGGTTTACACCTTGTCAAGCATTCACACCACACCATAACACATCTAGAATGTAAAGATATTGTACAGCCTTCTTCATCTTGGCTTTGGGGTGAACTACACTAGCATAGGTGTCCTTTTTTATCAGAAGCAATAAAGCAGATTGTTGCTGCTGCAGTTTGGCAGGTGCTGACAAAGGCCACTCAGGTGTTCTTGCAAAGGTCAGGAAAAAAAACCAACTGGAAAAACACACTGTCTTAGTCACTGCAACCAAAAAGCCCAGGTAAGAGCAACTCAGCTATGCAAGGGAAGGGATGGACTTTTAGTCAATGCAGCACTTCCACTACTGCCACTAGATCCATTGCAGTAGTGGATTATCACTATTTTTAAAGTGCTGCTTTACTTACGTTAATCTTTTGCAGCAGAGACATATTCCAAAAAAAGTTCATTTTTCCCAGAAAAGTGATTTTCAGTCTTTCAGTGTGTGCTTTATATCTCTATAACATAGAAGATCAGATGAAGAAAAGCAGTGTGACTCAGACAAGGAGGCATCGATCCTATGCCAAATACAAGAAGTGGTTAAAGGTGTGGTGTGGATTATAGACCAAATAGGAGAGATCACTCTGGTGTTTACACTCACCAGGAATGGCAACAAGATCCTGTATTTGTTATCCTGTTCAGCAAAATGTCAATTTGAGCAAATTAGGAAATTGACAAGAATAAGAGTTTAGTAGCAAGTTAGCAATACTAAATTTGTCTGCTGGGATATTTGTCTTCTGTCAATTTCCCAGCTAAAAACTGTGAAAATGCAAGTTGACTAGATTGAGTGAAGAACCACCATCTTTTCCAAAAGAGAATGCTTCCTTATATCTGCTGATGAAAGCCTAGATCTTTGGTCTTCAGTCTTTTTACAGTATGTTATTTATGGTGTTCTCTCATGTCAGTCCTTTTATCTCATCAGGTTTCACATGAATAATTCACTGAAACTCTGGCTATATGATTTGATTGCTCTTCTAGAATGTATGTTAAATTTAGTTATGCTGCACTTTTCTTAGTGAAGCCTTATTACTGAAACTCACAGTTTAGCAGGATACAATCCCCTCCTCCCACCTTCCAACTGTGGGTTTTGTTGTGGGTTATTTCTTTTTTTTAACAGAATGTCAACAACACAGTGCTAGACAGATCCTCCATTTATACTCTGAGGCTGTATTTTCATCTAGGTTTTCAGTTCTCAGAAAGGTCTTAAGTGTCTTGAACTATGTTCTATTCAAGTGTATTTCTTGTAGGATGCCAGCTGCTTTCCTGGCACTAGCCATGAACGTCACTGCTAAATTATGCTCTCTAGCACTGTCTCTGACATCTTGAATGCAATGTTTCTAACCCTGACCCTCCTTCTGAATTGAAAGACATGTTGAGGATTATTCCTGTTCTGGCCCATTCTTTCTCACTTCCACTTGTATTGTGTTAGATAACTGAACTAATTGCTGTGACTCAAAAATGTCACATCTTTGCATGTAGTGGCTTGCTATCTTCCTCCCAGACAACTGACAGCATGAATAATGTTGCATCAGCAAAGTTTTAAAATAAAGATGATTTAAAAATATTCTTTCTAACTGCACAACAAGAAGATTGTTTGCAAGGGATCTTTTCTATTGTCTGCCTAATTAAAATTTTATACTGGCATATAAACACTGTGCATCTCTTACTGAAGGACTGAATTTACCAGGACTGAAAAATATGAAAGTCATGGTCTGAAATGAGAGTGGTCAACAAATACTTTTTTTGTGTAGATATTGATTTAATCAGGTGTCCTCACCTCCGTTTGACTGTTCTGCATACCCAAACTCCGTACAGCATAGCCCTGAACTTTCCTTTCTGACATGTTGGGACCGTGGCTTTTCACAACACTTTCAATGGGAGCGATGGGGAAGAGCACAGAATATGACACAGTAAGGAAGTGAGCAGATCTTATTAATTGCATACTTGTTTCAATACTTTATGAAGCATGAGCATGAAGGTCTAGACTATGAAGAAACACATAATGCTCATATCAGGAATACCAACCTGGATCTAACTTTCTTTGAAATTATTTAGCACAACTTTTGTTTATAATTCCAGTTTGAAATCAAGAACATCTACAACCCCAAGCATCAATGCCCTTCAATATCTAATTTCACAGTTTTCTTAACACATATCTCATGTTATTTATTATAGTCAGTGTCATCCCAACACCTTTGTCTGTTCTTGCTACATTTTAAATGGTTTAGCTGGCAAGCCATCAATCATAAATCATGAGACATATTTTAACTTCAACTAAGATCAGTTTAGAAAGAAAACAAGTCTTCTATGGCCTAAATGTGTACATTACTCACATCTTATAAGTGATAAATGCCTGTTCTGGAAAACTTTTTTGGTTTTTTTAGAGTTTTGGTATATATATATATAGAAAGAAACAAAATTTTCCATTTCTCTATGGCCTGGAGCAACAATAGTATTGATAAAACCAAGGCTTTTAATGCAAGGAAGCCTCTGCAGACATAAGTTTCAGTGTTCAGAAATACATCCATTAAACACAAACTTTCTTTCTCCAGTTATATTTCAGTCACTAGCTAAATGGAGGAATGATATAATCTTAGGAATAACTGCATTTCCTCCTCTGGAGACATAAAGAAGCTGGAATAATTGTTTTTATTTACTCAGTGTATTTTAATGTTTCCCTTCCTGTAAGATATCTTATGCAGACTAGTTCTTCTGTTGTTCTCTAACTTCCGACACAATAAAAAAACAAAGATATTTTTAAAATATGAACCCATATGTGAATTGGCCATGTGTTTTTGGTTTTCTCTACTTGGTGTTAAAGAACAATATGACAACAATAACAAACTCACAATAGAAAATTATGAAAAAAACCCAAAAACATTCAGTTTTATAGTACAAAACAAACAAGTATTTGGAAAATGTAGCAGTCTTTCCTCAATGCAATTTTAATTCAAAATAAAATAGATAATTTTGTATATTCCATCAGGTCTAGTACTCGCCACATTAACCAGGTGATGCTCATTTCATTTTACAGGTAATTTATTGCAACTGCAACACTAACTCCAAGGCAGTTCACAAAAAATAATTTACCTTAAATAAACACCATTTGCCACTAATGATGGGGCAAAACAAACTTGCAGAGCATTTATGAACAGTAACATCTCTCTCTTTCGGTACACATTTGGAAACCAATCTCTGTTGTTTGCAGATGAATTAAGCATGGCTTGAAAAATCATTAAAGCCATCTGCTTTGATGAGAAAAAAAGCCTGCTGTGATCATTTTATTGCACTGAGAGAGGCTAGGGACCATTTTACAATATTTTTTAGGATCATTTACCCTAAATTTGACATCCTGTCTAAAAAAATGATCAGTATTATCATGTTATGCTTATTTAGAGCTACATGTACAGACAAAGCAGCTTATACAGGTAACTCAAGGTATTTGTTTTGCTGGTCTCCAACAGATGGATAAGCCTGTTTTTCAACCATTAAAATCTGTAGTTACAACAAACTAAATGTTTATGGGTTCTGTAGAAAGCTTAATCTCCCTCCTAAATGATAGGACCTAATAAGCATAAAAATATCATCAGTGTTTCAGTTACAAATTAGTTCCCATGGTCCATTTAAACATAACCTGCTTTTTTGGTTTTTTTCCCAAGAGTGTTCTGCACTTATTCTAAGTATAATAAACCAGTAGGTTAATATTGCTGGCTTTTTTGCTTTCCAAATACATACATTTGAGACCAAATCCATCTCATTTAGCTAGAAATAACTTCTAATAACTTTCAGAATCTCAACAATTCCATTTTTAAAATACTATTCGAACTCCTATAATTTGATCAGATTTTCCTCTCAAGCAGCTTTCAGCAGTATTTTACTGACTGGATTCCACCACGACTGACTCCCCTGAAATACTGTACAAGATGTACAATTTCAGCAATGCTCTACCAATAACAACATTTTCCTACTCCCTGTTTAGCTTTTGTACAAAATGAATGTACTTCACATATGGAAGTTCTTAGTAAAATTTGTGGCAATAAAGCCTCCTAACATTAAATGAATCATTATGATGCTTTTTTCAATTCTACAGAAGGGTGGTGAATGGACCACCTAGAAATGTCACCTATTGCATCAACATCCTAAACAGGATGGGCCACATGTGACCTGAGCTAGGAACCAAGGAAGAGGAACCAAGGAGCCATGCAAGGCAGTAGCTGCTGCCTAGAACCACAGAAAGTATTTATAGGTACTAATAGTACTCCCTTTTCCTGTACTCATCCAAATCTTTTGGCATGTAACAGACTCTCCAGTCCTGGGAGCAGTCTAGAATAAATAGGCCCTGGGTACTCCTGTCTGTGCATTCATCACAGTTACAAGTCCTTAGGGATGATCAATCCAAGCAGATAATCAACGCAGCGCAAAGCAGCAATGGGACTGATGGGTTTCAGTGTTTGATGCTCATAACTTCCTTGATCCAGTCTAGAACTATTGGAATAATTTTCCAATATTTACTGGATGGAATGTGCCTGGGCTCGTCTGGCCCCTGCTGCTTGGCCAGAGGTGGCAGCTGTGGTATTTCACCACAGAGATACCTCTGGCTGGCTGGATGTTGCAGCTAGGCACTCGGAAAGAGTCCAGGCTAATAAGAACTCAGGTTTACCTCTGCTGAAAGTCCCTAGGCGAGGTGAAGAGAAAAGGAGAGGATTCTGCTGGAGGGTTTTAATCCAGAGTTTTATTCCAGGGGGACAGAGCTCTGAATCTTGGTAACAGCTCCCAGCACAATCAAGACCGCATGGTCTCAAGGTCTTTTTAAGCCCAGGGGGAGGGGGAAGGGAAAGGATAGGTGAGCACTAACCAGGTGGGAGGAGGAAAGTCTCAGGAGACAAATGACACTTGGCTAAGCCAGTGACCCCAGGGCTGAGGGGCATCTTTTGCACTTCTGCCAATCACACGACACCCTTGCTGGAGTTTGACAGACAGCACTTAGGAAGGGGACAAGGGGAGGGGAAAGGAGAGGTTGGCATACCTGAGGGAGGAACTGGGACAGGATATTGCTTCACACCGCAACATAGAACCTCATCTGCTTTTTCATGACCAGATCATATCCTTCTGCAGTAGGCAAGAAGTTCTGTGTAAAATCTGCTTGAAGGCTAAATTGTTTAGGAGAAACTTAATGATATGGAGTCCTCATTCAAATGCATCTGCCTTTTTTCATTTATGACTCTCCAGTTCTCTCCATTCTAAGTCTTTTCTAAATATTCCCCCAAAACTCTATTCCTTCTCTAACAACCCTAATTCTTCATATGGCTTGAGTCACACAATGATCATTTCCTCATTTTCTTTCCTTTCTCTCCACTTCATTTCTTTTCACTTTGCATCTCACTACGTAATGCCTAGAAAAGTACACACATTTCTCTGTTCACCCCTTCCTTGCCAGTCCTCTACCTTTCCCTTGTGGTTATATATGTACATGTGTCCTAGGGATGTCAGCAACAACACTCCAAAAATCAGTCAACAGCTTAATAAAACTTAGTGAGTTTTCAGTACTTCCTGAATGCTTAGGTGTTCTTCTCTCAACCTCCCCTGTTGCCATTTCTGAAAAAGCCTAATCTTTGTAGCAGGTTTCCTGAACAATTGTTTATGCTTAACAATAATATTTGGGTATATTAAATCAATGCAATTACTCCCATTTTGAGGATGGAGAACTTGAGCACAAAATATGAAGACGGTGACCATCCTTGTAAAGTAGGTCAGGTAAAGATCTGAATGAGCAGACAGGTCTCCGGACACATAGCTCTGAGGTTTGTTCATTTTCTCTAGAGCATATGACAAATATTTGATAACAAATTTTAAGCATACTTTCCTCTGATAAACATTAAAGAAAAGTCACCCACCTGAAATCTTCTATACCAAGGTGAAAACATATAATCTAGAAACTAATTCCACTGTTAGGTATGAAAACATACTTCATGACTGAGAACATCATGCAACGAAAGGAGTTAAATTGACCAGGAACACAGCAAACTCATCATACATGCCCATGTTTCTGGGTGAAGAACAGAGCCCTTGGGCTCATTCCTTTCTCATCTTTTTACAGCTGGTTGACCTGTAATTATCATCACTCTACCTCCCTCATCTGAGAAATGTATCTGCTGATACACACAGAGATCCTTGCAAGGTCCTAAAAGCTGAATCCAGCTGTATCTCTAATGGTGCAGAGAGACTAGAAAGAAATAGCCAGGAATTTCTTTGACTATGTAGAGGATCACGTGGAAATGTTTGATGACTGCATAAGAAAATAGTTGACATCTATCTCATACATGTAACAGTAGCTGTTAAAGTCTATGCAGTATCAACTATAAAATCACAAGTCATTACCTTTCTCTCATTATCTATTCCATGCTAATTCTAAGAATAAAGCATCATATTTGCATAAGAATATTATCTCAGTTACTCAACATTGTTTTTAAAGGCAGACTTAGAAGTTAAACAGCAATATTTTTAAAACAGTACAATGAATATTGTATGAAACAGTCACATAGCAGAGAGATGAGTGAGATAATGCATCTACAGTATTTTTCTGTCTGTAGTAAATGATATTTACAAGCATCCGTGATCAGGCTTCTATACTCCTCGAAGGACAGAATTGTGCAGTTGATCCCTGAACATCTTAAGCTGCCTCTTAAGGTCCATTCTTTTAATTAGGTAAAGTGCCTTGGATCTCATTGCTTTTGTCCCCAGTGTTCTCACACAGAACTTTTCTTTTAAAAACTTCTTAGGTTGTGTCACAGACACACACACACACAAAAAAAAAAAACCCAAAAAACCAAAAAAACCCACCAAAACAACAGTCTTTCAAAATTAGTTCTGAGGCAGAATGTTCTTCTTCTAGGTTTGCATGGGAAAAACCTTGTCATTTCTAGACTCTTCTACTGTTCATGTGGTCTCTTTCTAATGAATTCATCCTTCCATTCTCCCCCAAAAAGCTGCTGAAGAAAAGACGAAAGCTACAGTATAATGGAAGATCTACTACCATCTTATACTAGAAATTAAGATTTGTGGTTTTGAAGGAGATAGCTGTTCCCCATGTACAAGATGTAAAATATATAATATACAACATACAGCATAGAAAGAATTTTACATGTATATTAGTGAATCTTACAATTTCCTTCATCTTCAAACAACTAGTTAATATATTTTCTTTTTTATTCTGTTATACTGAAGAATATAAATATTCTGTATCTAAGCTTACAGTCAGAGCCAACTTTTCCCAGCTGGTTAAGAGTTTAAAGAGCACTGCCAATACTTGCTGATTCACAAAGTCATGTTACTCATTCTCTCTTTGTCTGTCTTCCACATTTTCTCTACTCTTTTCCCTATTTTTCTGATCAGTATTGTACAAAAGATGAAATCTTTTCTTTGTTTGCATATTTGTTCCACAAAAAATAGTGTTGATGGTTCTTATAATAGCCAGAGTATGATTTATCTTGATATATTCCATATTCATGTTTCATTAAAATTGACACGTTTTTTTCTGTCCACTCTCACATCTTCTGTGTTCTAGACAAATGAGCTACTAAAAGAAGGTTTTCCTCACTTATTTTGAATAGAAGCTATCTTTATGTCCCAAGAACCATCCAACATTTTCCATCATCTCATTTCTTTGCTCTTTACTTTTCCCAACACTCAAGAATTTGAGCTTTCTTCATCCAAATATGCAGGTAGAGTTGTGACAAATTGCAGCTATAAACTAGAAAAAGTTAGAAGCTACAACTCTAGGTTCCACAGTGAAGCTCAGTATTTGCAAAGTACATTACATCACTGCTATTTTTAGTGCAGGAGCAGTAAAAAACAGATTCCAGATCCCACTTCACAAAATAATTCATGAATATATAGTAAAGAAAAGCTTTTATTCAGAAATCTTATTAATTCTGATCAGTCTACTATAGGTGTCAGTGGAAATAGTCCTACTAATTTTACTTACCTCCATGTTGATTTGGGCTTAATCTGTAATTTGCATTATAATGGTTGCAACTCACATACAATCTCCTGAAAATTCAGAAGACTTTTGTAAACACTAAGACAAAACAAAACCAAAGCAGCAGAGAATATTTTCCCTGATCTTGGGCAACTAATTTAAGCATGTGCATTGTCAGTGCTGCTTCTAAAACCCAAATCAGAAAGCAAAGATAGCACTACGCGTTGGCTTTCTGGCAAAACCTCAGCTTCTCTTCAATATCCATAGTAAGAGACATAAAGAAAGAAGGTGGGAATTATACCTGTGGGAGGGATGGAAGAAGAGAATGTGACATCTGGGATACAGGGCTCAGTACTTCATGGCAGGGTCCATGAGGACATTCAGAGAATTCAAAGAATTGTTTTGGTTGAAAAAGACCTCTAAAAATGTAAAGCTCAACTACTAACCCCACACTGCCAAGTCCACCACTAACCATGTCCCCAGGTGCCACATTCACTTCTGTTTTTAAGCACCTGCAGCAGCCAAGCAATTCCAGAAGTCACTACTGGCTCAACAAGGGCATTACCTACTGTGGTCAGGAGAAACCACAAATTAACCACTTGCTGTTTGGAGCATCTACAACCACCAGTGCCTCAGCTCTGCTAGAACAGACGTTTCACTGCACCCCAGCAGAGCTGGAATCTTCTCCCAGACTGGACATGGATTCATAAAGGATTTCCTCATCTTATGGAAAAGCTCAATGGATGAGAATTTTTTTTTCCTGACACAGCTGTTAAAAGTTATTAGAGTTCTCACATCACTGAAAAGATGTTTTTTTAAATCTGCACATAATATTCTGTGTTCCATTTCTGGTTTCAGTTCTGTTAAATTCTCTATGAGTTTTTCAATGGAGAAGTACTATTGTATTGATAGCGGTATCAATGATCTATGATAAAGCTTTAGTAATATTATAGTCATTTGACCTAGCCTACATATATGTCACAAAAAACCTAGGCACAAAAACTGTACATTCTTTTCTGTGCTTTTTCTGTCCAAATTTTAAAAAGTTATCTAGCTAGTAATTTCTTTGCTGTGAATTTTTACCTCAGGAAATTATAGAGGCATTAAATTTCTGAGTGGAGTAACAAAAGAAAAAACTCTAGGAACAGTTTTCTATTCAATGACTCAAATGATTGCAATTAACAGCTTTCACATTTTCATGAGTTTAAGAAAGAATTTGACCTTCTTAACAAAGAATCAGAAACTGAGTACTCTTTCTCTTAATCGCTCTCTGAAGCTGAGCTAATTTAATTCCTGGATGATGTTGATTTCTTTGCTATAGCAGAAATTTGACCTTATAGCTTATAAAAATTGGTTTTTGGTATAAGTGCATTGGAGATGTTTTTATACAGTATTAATTGATGCTTATTGCAAGCTGGATGGCTGATCATTTAAAGCTGTGGTGTCAGGCATGCCTTGCTTGTGGGTCTTTGCAACATGACAGCAAGTACAAAGACTATTAAAATCTCTTTGTGAAAACACACAAAAATCAATCCTCTTCCAGAAGGAGGTGCCCTCCAGCACAATCAATACAAATTGGTACAACAATATCTTATGGTGCTTGTCAGCTGCTTTAAACCTTTTTTGCTCAGCAGAGCTCACAAAGTGCTGCCGCGTTTCATCTCTGCTGGATTGTGCCAAATGAAGATGTATTTCTAAATGAGTTGCAGGGGCAAATGCTGCCATCAGTTACCCCTGTGCAGATGGCTTTAAATTTGGCAAGGTTGTAGAAGACTGATCTCAACTTAAATTTCATCCACTAGAGTTAAAGAAGATGAATTTGTTTACTGCCTTGAGACTTTTCTTTCCTCTACTTTAGATATATTACTGGTTCTTGATGGAAATTTTTGCTCTACATTTTGATTCTTGCATGCTGAAGAGGCCAGAACACAAAAGAAATCTGAGTCATGATAATCTATAGGTTCTTTCACCTTCCTTCCACTTAATCAATGGTATTAACTCTAGTTACAAGGCAACGGGTGGAAATTAACATCTTCAAGATCTGTGTGCTTTGATCAGGTGCACACCTACCAACTGCTTTAACTTTTCTTTGTCTCTTTGAGGTTGTGCATTTGTCACACCTCTAACATATGGCTGTGAAAATCCTAGGGTTTTTGCAATGACTTTCTCGCAGTCAAATATTTTCCACAGATCACTATGAACCCATAGCCTGATAAGTGGAACTGTTTGGTTTCTACTGCCTATCACCTACTTCAATCAGTTTTATCTTCTGATACATATCCCTTGAAAATAAGCACCACAAAAAACAGAGTGATAAACAGCTCTGGCTTAACATAATGTTTCTAGACACAGTAAAATACTCCACCAGCCCAGGACAACATACCCTGCATACGCATTCAATACAAAAAGGCTTGTGCAGTGAAAAATTCAACAGTATTTTCTGCTCTTGTGCTGTATTTCTTTATGTAATGAGACATCAAACACCATTACTGAAACCAAATCCCCTAAAATCTTGTCCAAACAAGCCCAGTCAAATCAAAATCCCTTTTATGGAAATTAACCTTCTGTGAGAAGAACAGAAAACTCAACCAAATAGGCAGCTGCACAACATTGTGAATTAGTACATTAGCCTTGCAGCCTTGGGAGAACAGAGTTTAAGTTCTGGCATTAGGCACAAAAGCAAACAATTTTTGAGGTCCCATATGAGTCATGCTCATGATGTACTTTTGATAGCTCATGTTCAAAGAAAGGTCACTGTGATTTGAATGGATGGCACAATAGATCTTTAGCCCCTGTTATTATTAGCTACTCATTTAATTTATTAAAACTAACAGTGAAAAACAAAGTACCATCCTCCTTGATGAATAAAGAATATGGAGATGAAACAGATCCTGGTTTGTGAGTCAGGGAATGGTAGTAAAAATGTTAGTTTTTCAGTATTGCTCCATCATTCCTTTGACAATGCAAAATACCTTGGGCATAGATGGAATTGGAAGAGGATAGAAAAACCTCCTAGTAAGTCCAGAGTGTAGTTGATACACAAGGTCTTTGATTGATCTTTTCTCTTATTGAGATTACAAAGCCTCCAAAATCTCCCACCTCATTCCATACTTTTCAGTTGGGTGGAGCTGCCACGGTGGGTCCTGGTTAGCAGGAGATGTCTGTGCTGACAGCACTCCTGCAGAAATCAGGGATTGGCCCTTGTTTTTTGAAGCTGCTGGGGTCCATCTGTGCTGGCCACATTTTAAACATCACCTCCTAAGGGCACTGGAGCAGGCAATTCCCAAATGGCAGAAGCAGGAGAGGCAAAAGGCCGGCTTGGCTGAACAGGGATCTTCTTTTGGAAACAGGGCAGAAAAGGAAGGTGCGTGTGCAGTGGAAGCAAGGTCAAGTGACGTGGGAAGAATAGAGAGATGCAGCTTTCTACTTGAGGGAGAAAATTTGTGTGGCTGAAGCTCAGCTGGAGTTCAAGCTGGCCAGAGGACAATAAAGAGGGTTTTTTCAAATATATTGATGGCAATAGGCAGTGTAAAAATAACATCATCCCATTACAGGATGATGGTCACCTCAAAAACAGGAACAGGACAAGGCAGAGATGCATAATGCACTCTCTGTGTTTGAAATTCCTTTCTTCACGTCCCAGCAAGGAAACTTAGTTCTTCATAATATCCTTCTATAGACTTACAATGGTCTTATTTTAGTGGGCAATGCTAGATTAGTTAATACTCTAAGACAAAAATATTACAGATACTTGCCTTTTGAAATGTTTTTCTGCCATGGTACTTTTGATATGTCAACCTGTCTGAGTATGTTATGTCTGCCTTAGTTTCCTGAAAATGGGATTTTCACAATGAAGTAGTATGAAGCACAGAAGTACCTAAGCAAACGGAAATGCATGGGATAAAAAGAAAAAAGGATTTTTCTCATCTGAAGAGGTGAAAAAGCAGATTGCAGTGTTCTAGTGCTGACAGAGATACAGAACGAAAATAAGTAGTAGTCTGTTACTGCTAAAAAACAGAGGAAGAAAAACTCTTGGATTTGCATGGAGAAGATAGAAAACAACTGGATGCCACAGCCCAATTCTTTATGTTTTTGTCTTCATTTGCATTTGTGCTGATTGGTTTGACCTTGCTCAATTCGCACCCTCTACACAAGAATAAATGTATAAAGAAGGGGCAGAGGCAGAATAAATCAGTCTTCTCATAGCAGGCATACACAAAAAATGTGTACCCATACACATCCAATAAGGTATACAAGATTAGTTTCATCCATATGAAAATGAGGCGCAGTAGGGAAATCTTGGGCCCAGCCCTATTGAATTCAATAGAATTCTGAGTTCTTGTTTTAACTGAACTGTACAGAAAAATTCATAGAATTCCTGGAAATGCTGGAGAACTTACTAAACCATTTCTGCTGCCTGAAAATATTGAAAAAAACAATGCTTCTTCTTGTGTTTGGCCTTTGAACTCTGTTCCTTCACAGCTCAATTTCACCTGTGCAGAGAATGTTCATGCATTCAGGAAACCATACATCATTTACAGGCATAAAAAAGGCAGAGGGACCTAAAGTCTGTAGGCCTCAAGGCAGACTCAGAGAAAACACCTGAACTGTGTATATTAAAACATTGTGACTAAATATTCATCTCTTTAACTTATTTTGACAGAGCTGGTTAAATTTCAATCCTAAACTGTCTGCTACCAGCTGTAATTATTATACTTAACCTTCAACTCACTAATTATTTTTCTTTTTCCTGAAGTCTTGTGAAGTCATTCTGTTTTACACTTCTCATTGGAAGGTGAACATTTTTCTATTGTTATGCAGAAACTTGCAAAAAATAAACGGGTTATCTAATGCCAGTAATGGGAATCTGTTAAATGTCATTCCTCTCAGAACTGCTCAGTCCTTTTCTAATTTCCACAGTTATTTTGAAACTGGACACAGGAAAACCAAAAAATTTTCTATTTTAAAACTTTGAATATATATCAGTGCAGTCCTTCCCATAGCCTTTTCTTACAGATCTGACTGTATTTCAAGGCCTGAGTATATTTTAAGTCCTCCTTGATCCACTTCCATATCTTTTCTGCCCATTTCACCAAAAATTGGCCTGTGTACTTCCTTTTCAGGGCAATTAGACTGGCTACTTTCCTAGGCTTTTATTAGAAGATTTTATGTACTGGTAAGAATTTAATGCAACTTTTTTGTCTTAATTCTGACAGACCAGAATAAATACCTTATGGGGATCACACTAAGTTGTATCTTACAGCTTCAGGATGGCAGAATCATTAATGACATTCCGTAATAGAAGCATTTATATATTAATAATGTATACATTAATTACATGGCTATTATATAAAGTGCCTATAGAGTCTATGTACATGAATAGTATCCATGTAGTAAATCACAAAGCTATATGTCAACTGTAATTATCCATTCATTTTTAATTTCCTTTTTCCTGCTCCATTGGGCAATCTCATATTCCAGCAATCTAGAAAAGTTAGTCTTCCTTTCTTTTATTTTCTGATAAAGTTTTTCTTCCTTTCTCACAAAATCTGAAGTTTAGGCAAAATAGGAAACACCAATTTCTATCTTATAAACATCTGAAATAATTGACAACTTCTGTTGAAAGAAGTGGTTTGAATATGTGTGTGAGCACATAAATCTTAGCTAACAAATCTGTGCCACTTCTTTGAGATGCTTTCTTTGGACCTCACTTTCAAAATTCTTTGTCAGGACTTAAGACTTCCCATCGCATCATTAACTTTATAAGAAGAAAAATGAAGAAACATGTGCCACTATTTAAAATTTTCTAAACACTTGAAGAATAGTTTTCTCTTTCTCCTTCTTTTTTTTCTTTTTTTTTTTTTACATATGAGGTTCAGGGAAAAAAAATTGCTTGGGATTGTTGCTATAAAAGCTTTCTTTATTTGGGCAGGGGGAAAGCTGTAAAATGTACTTCTGTCTCCAGAAACAAACAGTGTGGAAGTAACAAGCAGCTTGGGCACAGTAATACAACTCCTTCATATCCATGTCAATAAAAACCCTATACCACATTGCTCTATGATTATTCTATAATAATGACATAGCAACAGCTGTATTCAGTAGAGTGAGTTAGAGGCTTTAGCTTTAAATCTGAATTTCACCTTTCAACAACAAAAAATGAAGGAAAAGAGTAGGAATCTTGACAGTTATTGAATTTTAAGGGGAAAGCTTATTTTTCCTTCAAAAGCAGGGTCATGAGAAAAGGAAGCTACCCTATACCTGTCTAAACATTTAAAACCTGATGTACTGGAGAGGCTTGCTTTTCTTAGTGTCCTTTTTTGTTATGTATATAGGCTCTTCCAATGGCCTTTTCTTTAACAATAATGTTACCATCCATGAACTGATCCAAATTATTTTTGTCTTGTCAATCTAGAGGTTCATTTTCTTACATGATGCTGTTTTCTTTAGCATGTCTCATTGAACACTCCATATTTTTATAAGCAAATTTGAGACCATTTCATGTAAGGCAAAAATTCATTGGCTTGAGTTACTTACATGTCCTAGGTGTGCAGTCCAACAGAAGCTGAACTCTTCTGCCATCCCAGAATCAAAGGTCTCTTAGCAAGCCATTCTAAGCAAATTTTTGTTTCTCATTACTTAGAATTTACAGCTTGCAGTTGCCAATTTACACCAAGGCTGAAAGTTTTAATATTTTTTCCTTATGATTAATGGTTTTAGGATTCTTTTCTCGCTCTTCTCTACTGGATGGAGCTACAACAGCCTGTTCTCCTAATGCATGGAGCTACTGTCTGTCCCATTTAGGGCTTGTATGAGAATTCAGCTCACACTTGCAATGATATTTTAGACTGATACCATTTTGGGACAATGAGTCAGCAGGTCACACTTCTCTGGCTAAATCCTCTTATATAAATTTTCAGAAATACTGACTTCCCGTTATAGTTTATGCACATGGTCACCCCCAAGTAACACAAATCAGCCAAATAAAACTGCCTTTAGTCTTCCAAAAATATTACTAACTGAAGACATCACATACACAGTATTTCCAGAGTTTTTTTGTATTATTCTATGTGAGAGATTTTGGTCTCTTGCTGTCTGTGTTTGTCATAAGCATCCCATCAAAACCCAAACCTTGTTGTCATAAGAAATTTGGTCTTGGATCCACACCTGCTTTCAGAGAGTCAGATGCACTGCTCTGTTGATAAAATTGATATAAATGCATGAAGTCACCTGAGGTTTTAAAGAAGAGTCCAAGTCTGATGAAATTATAATGCGTACTGCTTAATGTTATCTGTTGAGGCTGGAGCTCAGAGCATTATGGAATATGGAATTGATAAATTTAGAGGCAATATGAGAATGGAAAGACATTTATAAGCATGTTTTTCTCTCTCCCTTCACTTTTGGGGGTTATAGCCTCTTCGCCCTTCTTCAACCCCTTATGTTACTGTATAGCCTGAACTTCCAAATGCAAAAACGTCCCACACAGAGCAAATATTATGGTGAAAAGTTAGGTGTCAGTGTAGTGATATAAAATGAGTATTACTCACTAACTGGTCAAATTTTATTCTTGATTTTTTAAAAATTTCTTCTTTGTTAAAAGACATACAGTTCCCAGCTAAACATAAATGCAGCAATATTTCTCTTTCCCCTTTAAAAATAACTCCAAGCCCAATGTCAGCAGCTTTGTAATCATGCACAGGCCTTTGCAATTTAGTGTAAGAAATCCAAACTACATAGGTGTGTTGTGTTACCTCCTCTTCAGTTTAGTTAGAGGACCCAAACAAAATGCCATTCACAGAACAACCTTGTACCAGTAGAAATTTGTGCCTTCATTTCAAATACTCAGGTCCAGGTATACCCAAGTCATCTGTAGCCAAAGGTATATTCCTTTGCTGGTCTAGCCTTTCTGGCTAAATCTGCAATATACCTGATTTTTGCTAATAGAGAGAATGGCTGGAAGCTTAGTGCAGTCCTTAAGACTTGTAAATGGTCACAAGGTCTTTGTGACAAGCTGGGCAGGCAGTCCGACCCTGCAGATCCCAGATACCTTTGTAGAGACTAGTGGTGAGCCACTGGGAGCAGAGACTCCGGCACACAGTCTGCCAGCATTGGTCAGGAAAGTTAATTGCAAGGATCAGAGGTGTGTATAGAGCTCCATCAGAGAGCTTGATACAAAAGCAGAATGACTTGCCTACATCAGTAGAATTCAGAAGACATGTACTTTTGTTTAATTTCATGTTTTATTGTTGGTCTCATGCTACGCCCCAGGTCTTGATCATTTGTATAACTTTCTGAATAATGCAACAAGTAAAAAAGTCCTGTGTATATACTATGCTAGACAGGCATACACATTACCAAATACAGGCTCTGTTAACATAAAGCTACATAGCTGATTTTGAGGAAACCAAGCTGAGTTATACCAACCCACAATCTGCCCCATTATCCTGAAAGGAATTCTTTCTTCCTTTGTGTTTGTGGGTTTTGTTGGGTTTTTTTAGTATAGTGGGATGAAAAAGACATTATATTTACAGCCCCAAACACTCTCTGCATATTCCAGTATCTTGTTTTTAACAACTACCAAACACTGTGCAGATGACTTTACTAAACAATCAACAATCACTCCAAAGCCAGAACTGGTATTCCTGTCCTTGGGGATATGCTACCAGGGCCATACACATCCCTAGTGCAGCTCTGAGCCTAACACATTTGGCCCACTGACCACAAAGTGCACTGCCTCCAATTACCTTTTCTCTCTTGCTCTTATCTCAGTGTACTGACTCTGCACTTATCTTTGTCCCTTCCTTTTATCTAAAACACTGCAATCTTCCAAGTCCCTTAATGCAGTTCATGGTTTGACTCCTGTTGTTCTCATCTAATATTATCATCCCTTTCTATGTTTTACTTTCTTCCTTTTCCTGAAGCACTCCCACAAGCACTAGGGTCTTAAAAAATCACTGCTGTTTACAGAGTTTATTACTTTCCATAATTTCTTATGGTTCTCCTGCAGCATGTCATTCAAATAATTATCTTTGTGATTTATTGTATTGGTCATATAACCTCCTTCTTCCTGTGCTAATCAGCTCTGGAGTAGCCACTTGGTAGAGCCAGATTGCCCCTGACAGACTTTTTCCCATCTCTGCGCTTCCTCACTCAGGCATGCTGGGATCGTGCTCTCTCTGGTCTTCTACACAGACACCGAGTTACTCCTTGCCAGGGCAGACTCACCCTGGCTGGCCAGGAATCAGCCTAAACTGCAGATTTCAGCAAATGTCTCAAGCTGAGGAGCTGGTGCCTCTGCAAAATATCTCTCTCTGCCTCTATTTAGGTGGTGTAGCCATATGGCACTGCCCATGCAAGATTTTTGACTGAAAGCCACCATAGAAAGCCTTTTGCAGTACATCTAAAATACTCAACACTCTGTACCTGAGCTTCTACAAAGTGCGACTGTACTGATGAGCAGATTGTTCACTAAAATGAGGGAGAGAATTGTCTTGAGCTATCTTCAGACAGATCAGCTGGATCCTGTCACTGAAGGGAGGGAAAAAGAAAATGGTGAAATCTCCTCAACTCTTTCCTTTCTAGGGCAGCAGCAAGGAAATACCATATCCTCTATTGTAAATTACACAACAAAACTTCTATTTTGGACACCAATTCTCTACCTGGTTACTTGGAAAGTAACTCTGGAAAGTAATACCTATAGACATTCCTTCTGAAACAAAGCCAGTCGTAGATACCCAAAAA
This sequence comes from Emberiza elegans, assembly GCA_024865655.1. Lineage (NCBI taxonomy): Eukaryota > Metazoa > Chordata > Aves > Passeriformes > Fringillidae > Emberiza > Emberiza elegans. Next base: position 32,325,308 of record JALJVW010000206.1, read on the forward strand.
CTACTAAACCACCCTCACCCCCAAATCTAGCCCATGGCTCTAATTTCCTCTCTACCACAAAACTAAAAAGCATTTATATGGCCATATGTGCCCACAGAGCTTTGTAAGAGCAAAGACAAAGACGGAGAGTTATGGCTTACCAGATCCAAATGCTTGATTGTAACCCTGCCTCAGGGTTACCTTCCTGTAACTCATTTAAAAGCTCATTTAAAATGAACAAAATTTCAAGGTACACTGAGTATTTTTGAGGTCAGCCCAATGAAACTATGTAATAAAGACAATACAGCAGTATTAAAGACATGATACATTGCTAGAGTAAATACTACTATAGCTTTAGAGAGCCTGATGTATGGATAAATTCTTGGGAGTTTATTTACCCTTTCTCGTGGTGATGCGTGTTGTGGCATTTTCACACAAAAAAAGTTCTTTGGGAAAATGTCAACAAGATACTTCATAGACATTTTCAGACTATTACATAAGAAGATGGCACAGATATTTCCTTCCCACAGAAATTAAATTGGTGTTCAGGGCGAAAACCAATATTTCAGCCTCCTGAAGATTGAAGTTAACTTTACCTACCTCACAATCATGAAAGCTGGGGGGTAAGGGGCAGCACTTGGCTGATGCATTTTTGGTGTCTCAGACAGACAGATCTGGGTAATCCTGCAGTTTTAAAATGCTACTGCCCCTAGCTTTCCATCCTGCTGCTCTGCCAGAGATTACTGCTCTTGTAGCAGAAGAAACAAAACACAGTGCACTGTTGTCCCCTCTTCTCTAAGAGCACAGGGAGGTGAGGGCTCAGTGCTGTACTGCAGATACACCAGTTCTCAGCCTGGTAGCTTAGCAAAATGCAGTGGACTTTGAACTGGGGTTTCTGATGCAGAGGCACCTGCTCTCAGCTGCTACCTCCTTTCCAAGCAGAGTAGCCTCTTATATAAAACCAAACCAAACCAACAAAATCAGAAATAAAAACCCAAAAAACAAAACAAACCACAACAAAAAAACAAAACACCACAAAAAAAACCAACCAAAAACTCAAACACACAACAGAAAAACCCTCAGATAAGCAGAGAACTGAGAAATTAATTTCCTAGGCTCTTATGTTAGAGGAAAATTCCAAAGTGATAATTCTTAGAGTATAAGATACCATATTAATTAAGACTCCCAAAAAAATCTTTGAAGGAGATTATTTAGAAAAGTCCTCATTACTATTAATGTGAGCACCGAATAGGGCTGTTTATGGGTGCTATTACCTGTAATACATGAACTGAAGCTAATGCTCTTCAGAGGAGAAAGTAGAGCCATTAACAACTCAAAGATTTCCTCATAATACCTTTTGTACACATTGATCTGTTTCCTGCTATTAAAAACCAACCAAACAAAAAAACCACAAAGAAGGCAAAAATATTTAATAGATGATATTGTCCTGTGAAAATGGACTTGAAGCCCTACCCAGTCAGATGTCAAGGGCAATAAAACTCTAGGCATTAATCCCTGGGGAATAGTCCCATGTAGCAGAGAATCCCAAAGATGAAAAGATTCTGAGTAAAGGCCTCTTTCCAGGGAATTTCTGGAGAAAAGCATTTATGTATCCCAGTTGCCCCTGGTAACCTCACCAGACCACAGTCAGGACAGCAAGCAGATTTGGTCTGAGAAGCAGATGAAATTTGCTCTTTCAGTGAATGTGATGTTAAGGTTGTTAATGTAAGAAAGTTAGACTGGTGTAACCTTGGAGAGAAAAGGGCAGACTCTTTGCCATGGAAGTCAGATCCCTAAAGAAAAAGAAACTGTCCTAAACTTGTAATGTTAACTCTCTCAAATGGATTCTGAGGGAATCTGCCAAGTCCTTCACTAACTTCACCTGTGTTCAGCTCTTGGTGCAAGTGATCGGTGATGGCACGTGAAAGCTGAGCTGCTTCAGCTGTTCCACAGCGCTGGGTCTTTCCAGTGATGCCTCCTGACTTTGCTTCACAGCAGCTCTGCCCTGTCTGCCCCACTGCTCTGCCCAGCACAGGGACAGAGCAGCAAACAGAGACAAGCTCATTCTATTACAGCTCCCACTAAAAACAGGCGAAAGCTGCATATTCCCTCCACTTGTGGTGCAGCTTGAAAAGAAAACTTAAATACCCCCAAAACAACCAAAGGAAAACCCAGCCCCCTTACCCCAGCCCCAAACATCCCACATTCAAATCCAGTAGGGTATTAAAATGCTCTCTGAAAATGTGTACGTGTTCTTAGTAGGAAACAAATCCAAAATGTACATAGACCATCCTCCTCCCTTGTGTCAGTCAAATACAATGCTTTGGTAATCTAACTCCTGACTATAACTCATATATACATACACATGAATTGTACATATGCCACCTGTTTTTTCCCCTGTTCTTTTTTTTCTTTCTTTTTTTTTTTTTTTTTTTTTTTTTTGTTACCCTTTGAAGCAAGCCATTCTAGGCAACGGGGACAGACCATCCTGTCCTCTCCCAAAACAGTAACCTTTCTGCAGGGACCTCTCCAATCCAAATGGTTAGGAATCCAATACACAACAATCTTGCAGAAATCAGCTGCCAGATTTATTATTCTACCTGAAAACCCCCAAACAAAACAAAACAAAACAAAAAACCCAACCCTAAACAAACAAAAAAGTGGAATAAAAATAGACTTTAAATAAACCTCTTAGGTACATTTTAAAAAGGGTTAATCAGTTCAGTGAAAGACCTTTTTGTCTTCTGCTGAGAGATCATGTAATGTTGGTCTGACTGCTTGTTTTGTTCAGTGAGTCACTACCGTATACAGATATATATATTTTTTTTCTTCTTAAATATTACACATTCAATTCAATTTTAAAATCTTTTTTTTTCTTTTTTTGTCCAACCCCTTTCCCAAATACCCACATCCTGCCACAGCCAAGAGGCGCTCTGTGCTGACATTAAAGAACCAAAACCAATCCAAGGACTTTTCATCAAAGCATGTTTCATTTGAACCTTATTTCAATGGAAACCACATTTTTTTTAAACAATATTACTGAACATTTTCCCTTTCCTTTTTGCTAGTTCTGCAATTTTAGACTTCTTTTTCTCAGTTGATCACCAAGTACTTAAGTGCCATTGAGACCTATGAATGACAGAATTAGGTGGCATATTAAGGCATATATCATAAAATATGTTGTCTCATGGATCTGGGTAAATTAAATACCTGCCCAAATGCTTTTTATGCACCTGTGGTTTCTAGTGACCACTACTTCTTTACTTTTGATTAAATGTGTATTAAAATATTCATAACTTAAGTAGTGTCTTAACTGACAAAGGATGGAAGATTAACCCACCACCTAGGACTGTCTTTGAAATCCATCCATTATGATGAAAGTTATTCTTGTCTTTTTATGGTTATGTATTTATTTTTCTCCCACTTCTTGACAATCTAGGAAAATTAGGTACTTCATATAACAACTATTTAAATTTCACTGGGCAAAAAATTAAATCCAATTCTTAGCTTCCTCTCCCCCCCTCCAACATATGAATTATTGTATTTCAAAAAAGGTGCTCATAAATATTTTAAACTTTTGGGGTTTTGCCGCTTTTTGTTTTTGTTTTACATACAGAATAGCATGTGTGGTTTGTCTCCAAGGTAACCCCTCTCAAAAAATAAAACTATTTGAAAAAATAACAAAGCAACCAAAAAAACCCTCAAAATTTAAATTGTCTTCCGAGCATATCAGATCACATTTACATTTAGTGTCCAAAACAAGTTGATTGGTAACACCAGTGCCAGCACTACAACGTCATACAGCAACTTCATGGTATTCTTTGACAGGTCATCTCTGTTCCACCGAAAATTACAAAAGGTTCTGCAGAGCTTTCCTTAGCAAGCTGAAGCTTACTAGTCATTTGTGGATGCGCATAAAAGCTGCTTATAGCACAGCTATGGCGTAAGCTATTTTCTAAGCAATAAATGGTTCAAGTCATCTATTTTGTCCTGAAATGCTACCTGTAGTTACAGCATTGCTTATAAATGGTCATAGTAAATTCAGCATCAAAGAGAATATTACAGAAAAAGACAGCAGCAGAAGCATTAGCATTATCTAGTATTTATATATGTTATCAACATAACACAGCAGTAAAAGGTTTAAATGCATATTAATGGGTACCGTGTCTAAAAATTACTAAAGTACCTATTTAGTGTATTGGATATTTTTCTCAAGGAGTGCTTGCTGTGTCTAAACAGCATAATTAGATATGTGACTTAGTACAGTTAATTCCTATTGATTAAATAACTTATTTATGTACCAAAGGAAATGGAAGGATACAAAATGTTTTCTCCCTCCTGATCATGATCCTGTATTTAATGCTGACAGGATCATCAGAAAGCCTACTCCATGTAATTACTACCCTCAAATGGATCTTGAAAAATCAGCGCCATAGCATGGGCCATATATGTTTAGCAATGTGGGACCAGATACAGCATGCAGCTTGCAGACTGAAGTCAGGGATTTCACTGCTTGGTCACTGTACTTATGGCCAGTCTGTCATTAAATAGGATTTTTTTTTTAAGTCATACATACAAAAAAAAAAAAAAAAAATAGAAAAAGAAAGAAAAAGAACAGAAAAAAATAGTAAAACCATCTGGTTTTTCACAGAGGCAAGATGCAAGTTCTGCCACTGGAAACTTCTAAATTAAATGCTGTGGTATATGCTTTGCTTCTCTTTTATTACTGCAGAAAGACAATTAGGAATGGCAAGAAACAAATGCCCTAGGCATGCTGTGCTGATATCATCATCAAAAGTGGTTATTTTGCACAATGAGAATTAACTGTACTACGGATACCCAGAGAAAATGTACAATATCTTATGCTGATATGAAACAAAACAGACATGATAGAGCTTTTTTTGTACTTAAAACCTGTATGTTCCCTTCCCAAACTTAAGTAAAAAGCAAACTCACCCTTTTCCTCCTTTTACACAGAATAACATTTAGGTTCCAACCCTCCCCTTTCAAATAAAGTGCGCTGTCCATGGCAGACCATAGGAGTAATGCAACAGGAAAAGCCCCTTTTTAGTGTACTATTTAAAAAACAAACTGAAGTCGATTCAGCTTTCCTCTGGGTCTTGGGAAAGAGGAGAAGCTTAAGGGAGGGGGAAACACCCCTTCAGTGTCACTGTTGTTAATAGACATAGCCTTCGTTGTAGGGGTGGGTGTTGCAGCAGCCCCCGTCCTGCATGTAGACCATGCTCTCGTCGAAGTGGGACAGAGGCACAGTGTCCTCCTCATTGATGTGGCGCTCCATGTCAGTCTTCAGCAAGGGGCGCTGGTTGTCGGGAAAAGCCATGGAGAAAAGCGCTTCAGGGTCACAAACAAACTTGTAGACGTATCTTTCTCCAGCCACCTTGGGACAACAGAAGGGAAAAAAAAAAGGTGCAGCGTAAGGCCTCGCGTTTTGCAGCTCCAAGTTCAACAGTCTTGCAAAGAACTCACCTTTGTTACACAATTAATAACGTGACAGTACAACTGGTAAGGTAACAACCTAGCAAAGACAAGTGGGATCTGCCAAAACAGAATGCTCTTGATTTTGCCACTCATGACATCCTGTTGGAAGCTGAACTAAGTATTCTGCTTCTAAACATTTGTTTGCTATCGTTTCCTATACTTAACCACAAATGGAACTGTTCTTATTGGAAAATGTAAACAAATTGTCACTACAGTGGCAAAATAAAATTACACACTCCGTGTGCGAAGTGGAAAAAAGAATCACATTGCACTGCAGAGATCTGGATTTCACTTTACACAGATTGATTCATGCTTACATATAAAAGCACTTTAGTTATAGTGCCTGCTGATTGTACAGGGACAGCGTAAGCAAACACGTAGGCTAATATGTACTTAGCAATTGCTCATGCAAAGCTGGGACATTTCAATTTGCTTATGGAGGGGCAATTTGTCCAAAGATCCTAAAGTTTTTCCTTAATCAGAAACAGCCTTAAATGTCTATGCTTTAATTTCCTAAAAGCTAGAGAATGATAAAAACAACACAAAATTGCTGTCTTATTACTAGCAACAAACAGAAGTCAATATAGTGTCTTCTCAAGTACCTTATTTAAAAAATTGTGCTTAAAAATATGCATTAGATTGCATGCTCACAATTTATTAAAATGATTTTAAAATAAAATCATATTTTCTGCTTCTTGCAACTCTAGCTACCATAGCAATGAAGTGAGTTAGTGAAGATGGAAAAAGTGTTGCAAACTCAACAACTCTTTTCTTATGGGTGGAAAATAGTCTGAAGCACCTCCTTAAACTTTCAGCTTATTTATTCTATAAATAGAATTTGGTAGGGACTGTATCTACAGCAGAATTTTTAAAATCAAATTAATGTCAGCAAGTTTGATAGACCAGAGGTTGCATTCAGAAATCAGGCTTTTGCATAACCTGCTATCATTGTTGATTTAATAAAAAAAGGAGGGAAAATATGCATACAAACTTTGCCATAAAGAAACCTGCTTTGCATCTACAACGCCCATTAGTTTTTAACACACATGAACTGACCAGATAGAGTGATCCCAGGAAAAACCCAAAACATTGCTATGTCAGAAAAATAAGCATACAAGCTAGCTTTCAAAACGTGTGTTAAACCCATTCTTGTAGATACTAAAGTAGTAGTTTAGGACGTAACAAGCTAGCTGTCCAAAGCACTTGTAAGCTTTCCATTTTAAATGGATGTGTGGGTTGGTGCAGCGTTATCAGCCTTCTGGTATTTCTATCCCCACCTTTTCAACTTGCTTCCCTCTGCTACTTTTTCTTTGCCTCTGCTGCCTTTGAAGTGTGCTGGCAGCACAGTTGCCTATGCTGCTGAACTGCAACCTGCAACAAGGAACTCCTCTGCCTGAAGCACCAGTCAGTGAAACCATGCACTTCTACCTTTCCCTGATCAGACCTGGTCTCCAATCCACTTTACAAAGACTCTGTGCACTGTTACAAGACACACAAAAATGAATGAGGTGCTGAGCTACTGAAGAACTGTAAGCCAATACTAGCCCAGATTATTGTTCAAGTTGACTACTGGTAGTGAAAAAGGAGTGCACTACAACAATCCCATAATCTAAGAAAGAGAACTTTTCAGACTTCACAAATCCTACTGGAAAAGGATAACTTGAGTAACTCTCCCAGTAACCTGAGCTATGAGCACTGTTTCCATTCATGGAATTGGCATATGACAAATTCAAACATGTTCATCATCACTTGTCACAAGACCAATGTGAAAAGACATGGAATAAATTTTGCAGTCCAAGGTGTTTATTATGATCTTTGATCACACCTGGCAGTTTTGTAGATACAGCAGACTGGCCACTCCTATTGATTTCTCAGTCAATCTACGTGGTACTACACAGCAAGATTTAAAAATCAGCAAGCCACAGTTAAGAGGACGGCTTGAATACTGTCAGCAAGTAATATATAAATTATTGTTAAATATTTCCCCTAATTCTATTATAAATATTAAATTCTATTCAAAACCAGTATTGCTAAAACACTATTAGTAAAAATATTAAAGTACTTGGTATGTTAATAGGCATAATTATTCTCCCCTATCTTGACTTACTAAAGTACCCAAGCATGGGACAGCTAATTTAGATCTGCAAAACATTAATCATACTGTACTCTACCATTTGCCTTTTCCAGCTGCCAGGAAGCTCTTTTGGATATTTTTGAATGTTACTTCTTTCCTTATAATCATGAAATGCATTGTGTGAACTGAAACCACAGACGTTTTTTACATAGAAAAAAAAATATCTTAATGCATATGCTGCACCTAGTTGGTCCAAAAGCTTAGTGTTTGCCTACACAGATGAAAAAAACTACCTAAGCCATGCAATTACAAGAACTCCTTGTAAACTGACCTATGGATTAACATGCAAGACTCTGGTGAAATGTAATACAAAGTTAGCTACTCACCTTTTGCATGATTCCCTTTTCATAATAATAGCGAAGCGATCGGCTAAGTTTATCATAGTTCATAGCTGGCCTGTTTTTCTGAATCCCCCAGCGACGTGCCACCTGCCACAGAAATGGATTAGCAATGATTTGTTAAATGCATTTAACAAGCAGATCTTATCATCAGATACTTTATTTGGGGATGCAGGAGGGAAAACCCTGCAGGTGCAACAAATAGGAAAAGGTTGCTATGACCTGAATTTCCCATGTACCACTATGAATTTTAATTGGATGTACATCATCATTAAACTTCTAACAGACTTATTGGACAATGTGGTGGATGGTTAGGGTTTGTCTTTGCTTTTTAATAAAGAAAACCAATGAAAAAATAAAGCCATATAAAGAGATCATGGACAAAAAACATTTAGCAAGTTCTACCAGAAAACTTTTACAAAATCTTTCTTCAGCTTGATGCTATGGATAATTGTACCATGTCTATCTTTTCATTGCTGTCAGGAAAAAAAGTAAGCTATTTTAAACACACATGCATACATACTTAGTTCATAAACTAATACAGACTCTACCGGGAATGACAGCAGTGCTGCAATTATTAGGAGATACAAGTCAAAAGACAACTCCTTAAACATTACTTCAGCAAAAAAAAATGAATTATCTGAGGAGGCAGAATAATCGCTTGGAAGAACTATATGGTGGTATGAAGAATGGAACAGAAATTTCATAGTTTCAGCTCTATAATTTCCCTTAAAAATAACAATAAAAAGTGAATTGCAAGTAACTCATGAAACTATTCCATAGAGAACAATATGCCTTCTGCTCTGACTTATGTTTTCTACTTGACTTTATGCTTCCTGTTTTATTGCTAAAGATAGTTTTGGACAAAGCGACCCTTTGTTTAAAGAGCTTAACTTCTTATTCCTCGCCTGAAATTTAATCGGCTATCGGTGACATTTCAATTACTGTCTGTAAAAATGACTGTAACATCACCTGAGGGAAAAAAAGGCAGAGCTGATGAACTCTTTAGAGCACATTTTATAAAAATGATTGAGAGGTGCATATGCATACAGCTCTGGAAAAAGGACAGAGTAGCCAAGCAGCTTCTCTGCAGACTGCTCTGCGGAACTTCCCATAGGTGTCTGGAGCTTTTTGATGCAAGCCATGACAACATGCAGCACTAAGAAAAATCCATGATTTTGGTGTCCACCTGGACTATAATTTCTAAAATTTCTTTTGAAAGCATTATTTCCTTTCAGCAGTGCAGCTTTTCAGGGTTATGTAAATTATCACCGTTCTGCTAACTTCAGCTACATTTCAGCTGTACTGAAACACACCTCCAATCACATGCATTTATTCCAGCTGCAGATTTGGCCCAGATGTCTAACTTCGATTCACCTATTCATTTTTGTAACACATGACCACATCACTCGGGTGACATTTCAATTACTGTTCGTAAAATGACTGAAACATCACCTGAGGGAAAAAAAGGCAGAGCTGATGAACCTTTAGAGCATTTTTATAAAAAAATACTGAGAGGCATATGCATACAGCTCTGGGAAAGGACAGAGCACAGTTTTCTGCAGACTGTTTCATGGAACTTCCCCATAGGTGCCTGGAGCTTTTGATGCAAGCCATGACAACATGCAGCACTAAGAAAATCTATGATTTTGGTGTCCACCTGACTATAATTTAAAATTTCTTTTGAAAGCATTATTTTCAGCAGTGCAGCTTTTCAGGTTATGTAAATATCACCGTTCTGCTAACTTCAGCTACATTTCAGCTGTACTGAAACACACCTCCAATCAGATGCATTTATTCCAGCTGCAGATTTGGCCCAGATGTCTAACTTCGATTCACCTATTCATTTTTGTAACACATGACCACATCACTCCTTTTTTATCCCTTCCAAGGTTTTTTTTCTGCATTAATCGGAGTTCTAAATGTCCCCAACATAACAGGTTTGCAAAATAAATAAATACACAGCAAAGATAAACAACAAGTAATGGTGAAGAATATGTTACATTGTGTGGTATTTTGAGACTCCTAAGCAAGCAGTCAGGTCCAGTTCCCATCCCTGAACTGCACAGCATTTACCTAGTCCTGCTCTGTGGAAGGGATTCCACTCTTCTACCCTACCTCCCTGCTGAAGGTTCTTGCCCCTGTGACAAGCCTGCATAAATGGACCTATGCCCAATTCTCAGTCTGCACAGTTCACAGTTACTTACTTCCTGAATGAACTATGGCACTCCAGGAGCTGATACATTTTCATTTTTGTTGTCACTCTCTAAGAGAGCATAAACCTCCAGTAAGGAATGGATGGAAAGGACATGTCACTGACATCCTAGCTTGCCACAGCAGAACCAACAAGCTCTTTGATTTCCCTTCAATTTATACTTGGCAACCAACAGAATTGTGTGACTTCCCATAGGCTATTCTTATTTTAATTGACTGCTTCTGTCAGATTCATGACATTCATATGAAAACAACTTAAACTCCTTTGTACTTCTAGGAACATAGAGTGAGGCAACCTTCAAGCCTCCTCCAGATCTTGGACACAATGCTGCTCAAAAACACAAAGCAAGTTTTACATAGCCAGACATGCAGATGATCTGTTTAAGTTATATCAGAATATCCAATTCTTCAGGGAATTACATAATAAGGAAAACTTATGGGTTTGTTATTTTCCTTTCCTTAGCTAATAAAATCTATAAAGTTTTTGCACCATCTGCTGGAAACCATTTCTCAATAAAACACTTCAATCTTGAAAAAAATTGGGCATACCTCAAAGACAAGACAAAACTTAGAGAGTAAAAAATACGAGACTAGGGTAGGGGGGGAAAATGATGTGCATCATTCACCAAAACCAAACAAAAGACTTTCCAAAGATTTTGCTCTGTTCTTGGACAGGTTACGCAACTAAGGAATCCAAGTAGCCTGCTAAGTTTGCAGGCTTGCCAGCAAAGTTTCAGTATCATATTGATTAAGACTGTTCTGAGTTCAAATCCTCAGATACACAATGCCAGGATCTGCCATGGTGACCATCACTAGAGCAGGGGATGCTCAGACAAACGAGAGCCAGCACCAGGGTCCTTGCAGCAACCTGCTCCTCAGCCAGACCACGTGGGGAAGGAAAGGGACATCAGTCCTGACACCACCCCCAGTTGGCAGACAATGTAAGTAACAAGCAAGAAAGCTTTCAGGCTGCTAATGTCAGTAGATGGATGGCAAACAGCAGAAATAGCTGGTGGAAGGCAGAAGCAGCCATAAACCCCCAAGCCTTCCCACTTGGCTCTAACTCAGAGGGGATCCTGTCAGAAAATTTGCTGTGGTCCTCTCTATTAAAAAACCCTATTCGAGGGGCAAGAAAAGTAAAGCAGAATGGCACTGCCTTTTGACAACCCTAATTAAATCCTCCACTTAAATTTTACAACAAAATTCACATACACCTGATTTCCGTGACAGTTTAGAATACAGGCTAGGTTACATATCATTACCTAGTCCAAAACAGTTTACATAATAAAACATTCAATTTATTCCTGTTTATCACACAAGTGAACTAAGACACACTTCAGCAAATGTTCATGAATATAAGTAATTTTATCTACCCCATGGTTCAGAAGAGCCATGCATGTGCATGAGTGTCTGCAAGCCTAGGATCTAAGCCTGTACTAAACAATCTAATGATTCAATCTAATGAATCTAATATTTGGTGTTGAAAGACTAGTAAGGGACAAGTCTTCAAAGGATTTTGGGATACAGTTAAATCCATAAAGTGATTCTGAAAAATGCAGACCCCACAATTAACGCGAACTATTTACTAACTCTAGTACTTGCAACACTTTTATTGTTTTGTTGGACTAGGAGTCAAATCTATGCTTAGGCTCACCTCGGTCCTAACTGAAGCACTTCCCTTGCCAGTCCTTTCTGCCACCCTTCTAAAGCTCTACTGAAGCAAAACAAGGCCTAAGTCCAAAGGAGCACAGTTCAGTCTGCAGGACGGGGCAGTGGATGTGAGGGCCTGCTGTCTGTCTAACTCACCTCCTCTGGCTCAATCAGCTTGAACTCCATGCCTCGGCCAGTCCATGCTATGAAGTGAGAGTTTGATGGGTCATCCAGAAGAGCTACCAAGAACTGCCAGAGCTGAAGCGAGCCTCGCCGCTGGTACGTGGGTCCCTCGCGGTACATGCCTGGCTCCTGTTTGACATCTCCTGCACACAACAGCAGCAACGTTAGAGGAGCAATGCCCTGGAACACCATCACTCAGTTTGTCAGACAAGTTGGCAAAGCAATCCTTAGGGGTAACAAAGCAAAGGGAAGAATCAGCCACCCTCAAATGCAACACTCCCCTGTTTGCTGGGGACTTACAATAACATATTAATATACTAAAAAACATTTAAATCCATTCATGATTTATGGAACTCTTGCTAAGTCTCTCCCCACGTAGGTCTGATAAATGCAAATCTCTTGCAAACCATTTTTAATATCCTCACTTTGAAAGAACATAAACTATTGTTGAAGCAGCTCTGATATGTGAAGAACTGTGTTTGTGCACTATACTTTGCACAGGCCTCAGTTTTGGTAAAGTAATGTAGGCTTCATAAAGGTGCAAAACTGCTACTGAGTGAAACTTCTCTTGCATGCAAATGCTTCTAAGGAAATTTTGACAAAGTATTTGACTTAGACTTAAACAGCATGTCCTTTATGTATAGGCATGTAAATCCTGCAGATACACAAGTTCCTCTGTGGCATATTGGACTTGCATATGAGCAAAAATTACTTTTACTCATATCTACATATTAAATTAGTATTTCCTCTGAAAAGCAATAAGTTAATCTTTCTAAAGTTTTAAGTCTAGAAAAACATTTTTAAAAATATCAATAACGTTCTACAAGCTGTTCCACAAATTGCCAATGAGAAAACCATCCTGTTACATCCATACTGTCTTTGTTGTTTTTAAATCATATTTATACTGAACAACTCATGCAAACAACAACAGCTGAAAGGTCTGATGCTGAAGCAGACAGTATTTTTTTCTGCACACAAGGACTGCAATCCTAGATATACTGGTAAATTCTTCATTTCAACTATCAGAACAGCAAAAGCCTCCAACAAACAGTGCGACCTGTTTAATAAGGAAAGTCAGGAATTTAAATTAAACCACAACATTGGGATGCTCTGACAGCCATTACAGAGTGGCTCTGCGTAGTGAAAGGCAGAATAATAATATTAAAAATGGAGCACTTCCTTTTGTAATCAGGAAAGAAAATTGACTCAATAGCTGTGGAAAACAAATAAATCAGCACAAGGCTTTTTGGTTTATCTGAGGTTCAAGTTCCAGTTCTGAAAGTCCTTCTTTTTCAAGGACAGGTTTTTTCCTTCTAATGATAGCTGTGCAATGTGCAAATAGCAAGCACAGTATTACACAGGATCGAATTTTTTCCTTGTGCTGATCTTTGATTTCAAATGAAGCAGCTGAGACTCTACTTCTGAAACATCAAGACTAGTCCTGGGCTTATCCAACTTTTGCTTTACTGGCTAGAATATGATGACACATCTGCTATTTTTCCCTCAAAACATCATGCTGGAAGCATGAACACACCTATTTGCATCAAGAGTTCCATCTTCTAGAGTACAAGGTGTTCTCTCAATGGGCAGTCATAGAAACTAGCAACAGACTGCTTGCTTTGCAGGCACAAAAATACTTCTTAACATTTAATTCTTTTACTGTACTCATATTTCTTTTTCATTTTCATTCCCTTTCCTGTATAATACACAAATTTAGCAAAAGGTTTTTTAAGGAAGACATAGACAAATGCTACTGTTAATGAGTCTTAACTTCTTGTAGTACAGGGTCTGATCCCATTCCCATAAATGTACATATGAATCTGACACTGGTAGTCAGATCAGATCCACAATCATTTTTGGGGAATAAAAAAATACCTGACACAATGTGCTTTAAAAAAAAAAGTTAAAAAAACCCAAACAAGCTCACATTACAAAGCCAGGGTATAAAGTAGACTTTCAATAAAACACTCGGTCTGTGACGGCGTCAATGCAGTGACAATGCAATACTGGATTGAGCAGTTTTCAGTTAGGTCTAATATTGTCTAAAACTCTTTTATCTATTTCTTACCAACATAAAAATACATGTGATACTCTGAACAATGTGCAATTCTCTGGGTTACTTTAATTTCAGAGTCTCCAGATTTTCAGCAAATACAACAAATGTTGCTAAATACGCAACAGTTTTGTAATCCAAAAGTGAGTCTCATGACAAAACAAACAAAATAAAGTAGGAGAAAAACACCAATTCTACAGCCCTACTTTTAGCTGTGGTTAAAGATTTGTTCACAAGTTTATCAGGAAATATCTAATCTTTCCTGCTGAAATAAATAAAGCCAGACATACACACACTAACACAAAAGCTATACTATCAACACTACACTAGCATGCATCCAGTAACATAATGCCATTCTAGCAAATTTAAGTAATTGGTCTCTAAATTACTTCCCAAAGTTGCAGACTAACAGAGTCACTGGCAAGAAATACGGTGTCCATCTACTTTGCTTCTAATGAAATAAATCTGAAATCAACTGAGTTACACCAGGAAACTGATTTTACGTCAGAGTAACTGAGGATAATTTGGACCATTCATTTTAATTGACCTCAGAACTCCTCTTAAAAAAATCTGCTGTAACTGGTAGTGTTGTGAACAGGGCATTGATTTGTTATCAATCCCTCTGAAAAATAAACCACTAGTACATTCAACCTAGTGCAAATACATTGGCATAAACACAAAAAATGCCCTATATACTCACTTCCCACTATTCATCACTTAATAGACAGCAAGACAAGAGGCTTAATCCTCAGTAAAACCAAAGCTGCTGCTTTCTCCACTGTTTTGTTAATTATAAGTACAGCTTTCATTGCATCTCAAACAACAAGTAGTATGTGATCATCAGTGCAATGGAAATCCTCTTATTACTTCTCAACAGTACAGAACTGAGCTCCTTTGCCATGAGTCTGGATGCAGCATCTTTCACTGGCAAAAGCCAAATGACATCCTCTTGAAGAGGAGACTTTGGTTTCAAGAGACAAAGGTCAGCTTTGGTTGGGTGCACCACAAATGGTGTGTTAAGGAATCCTAAATTGGAACGTTGCTGGGCTTTTTTGATCAGCAACAGAGAAAAGTCCCTCATCTCTTTTTCATCTCACAGGAAAAAAGAGATGTGTCATACATACCGTCAAACTTCTCTGGAACAACGCAAGTGTCATCATAAAACTGCCTAGGTCCCTTCTCATACATACAGCCTGTAAGTTGAAAAGAGAGAGGTGTTTATATAAAAGATGCACAGAGGAAAAAAGATCACAGGCTTAATGCCAGAGGGAACACTAAGTTATACAGAAATCAGATTAATATCCCACATCCTTTAGACACCGCCCAATCCCAACATTTTGGCCTAAGTACAAGGGTGTTTAATTAACATATGCATTCCCAAAAGACTGTTAATCTCCACCTGCTAAATAAAAAAGCACCCATATTTCTCTATGATTTATTAAAAATGTTTGCTCATTTCCTGTTTGAACTAGCATGGCTTTGACATTTAACCATTAGTTCTTGCAGATCTTCTCCCTGCAAGACTAAAGAAGTACCACTCAGCATTTCCTACTCACACCCACACAGGTCACCCTCACACACTGCTCTTGATGTTCCTTCCAGTTAAGATAATTTTGTAAAATTTTATTTTGTCATTAAAAGACACTGTCTGCAACCCAGCAGCCTTTCTAGGACACCATTCTGTACACATTCCTGCTATTTCCTATTATGCTCACATTTTGCTTAACCAGAATTGTATTGCATATTGGTATCAGTTTCACCAGGGCTACTGAGTGAGACAAAACATCTCCTCCTCTCCTGCTGCCCTCTGACCCTCCTTTTGACTGCCTAAGCATTGCAGAAGGCTTTTTGCCTAAAGGTTACAGTGCTTGGTTGGGCCGGTTTCCCACTGTGAAGCTGAGGAGGAGGCCCACCTCAAAATCCTTTTTTTCAATATACTGTTCCCCTGTTCCACAGGCCTGGTCTACATTCATGCATTAAAAAAACATTTTGTTTAATGTGCCCAGATAACCAAACAATTCAAACTGCTTTGTGACTGCCCTGTCCTGCCTGTTATTTACTGCTCTATCTTTGTGCCATAAAGTTATCTATTAACTTTGTTCCATATCTGTACTGAAAATATTGAATAGCAACACTCTTGATATCAATTCCTACAGAACTATAATGCATTCAGAGATGATTGCCTGGTGACAGCCTCTTTTAGATCTGTCAGTAGGCCAGGTCTTAATGTATTTAATGTGTACTTTATTGATATTGCTTTGTGCTAACTTCTTAATCAGAATGTAACGCAGAGGCAAACTGAATGCCATAAAAAGTCAAACTGTACGATACAAGCATCTTTATCAATCAAACTTTTATTTTCAGCAAAGAACAGAATCAGATTTGACATGACCTTTATTCTGTAAAATTATGTTGATTGATTTCCAAATACAGAAAACAAATATTTAGCTAACATCACTGCTTTTTTACGTCATTCATGAAAATTCTGCCACCTCCAACTCCTTACAAGACCATAACACGGATAAGATGGGTTTTCCCTTATCTGTGTTATGATTAAAACTAAAAATCTTTTGCCTTTATCCCTGCAGTTTGTTTATATTTTTCCTGATGTCTTTCACCTCTCTTATCAAGCTTCTATACTACATATAATTTCATACAACAAGACTCAGAAATTTCCATCTCCTGTTTTACCTTCCTTTTTTAAACATTATCTTTTTTTTTTTCCATCTTTATTTCAACCCAGAAGCAGATGGGATTTTAGCCAGATGCGTTATCTTTTTGCTTCTGTCTTTACACTAGCAAATGAAGTCTTCCTGGATGACTTTGATTCATACATCTATCTGGATTCTCATCAATCTCAAAACCAGATTCCTCATGTTTCTGAAATGTGCCCACTGGAAGAAAAATAAACCCTAAAAAACAATCAGAAAATAATATATTGCTAAGACAGATAAACTAAAAAAGGACAGTGGAGGCTATAACCTCTCTTTCACAGTCATCTTAGTTCTGTTGGACTTCTTATTTCTAGTACAAATAAAGTTCTGTCACTCAGAATTCTTAATCTTGACAATTATGTAAACTCCATCCTACTGAAATCATTGGGAATTTTGGTACATCTCAATTTGGGCAAAAAGTGCATCAAAACATTGCAAAAATAATAACAAAAGGAGAAACCCAAAACCTTCACTGAACTTAAAAGTATAAAATGGATTACTTAACACAGTTAACTGAGCCTGTCATGCTAACAGCCTGGAAAAATATCACTTGAGCAGAATGGGTGAAACAGACAAATTTTTAAGTGTGTCTTCCTTTCAACTGCTAGAGGCCTTGAAAAGCAGAATGAGTTAAGTTGATAATATAATTGCTTCTATCCTGATCAACCCATGGCACTAAAAGAAACTACAAAAAATTCAGTGCATCAGAAACTCAACTCTGAAAAGGGAAAGAAGGATGATGCAAGTCTCCCCAGAACCAGAATTAAACCAGTGAGCCCCAGATACCCCCAGGCTTTTAATTTTTTTTACATTTCTCTCATACAAAAGTGATACATAATAGAAAACTTAACTTCTGTTCTGTTTGGGTGAGCCAGGAAGCCTTCTTGCCTCATGTAAATGGAATGGCAGCTAGGCACTTCTGAAAGGAGAAGATGACAATGCAAGTCAAAAGACTGTCTGGAATTAAAAGCGTGCAGGTTATCAGTGGGACAAACTGCAAGTACAACAGCAACAGAAAAGGATGCAGCTTATGGTGAGGGGAACCTGTCAACACACAGCATTTCATAGCAGCACACCCCATGCATGGCCAAGGAGAAAGTCATGAAGTGAGGCTCACAGATCCCACCTACCATAGGCAACTGAACTCCAAACCTCTTGTAATCAACTCCGCTAAAAGCTTTGACTCCTATGGCAATTACACTTTGGACCATTCACCAAAAACCCGCACCAGTGACCATGAATGTTTTAAACCCTTTGCTTGCATATCTATCTTTGTAGCTAATTAAACCCAAAGCTTTTAATCAAATGTGCTGAAAAGACTGCCAGTCACACTTAAAAACACTACATTTACACAAGGAATGTCAAAGTGAATTTAGAGTAGGACAATGCTTTTTAGACTCTGGTTAAGGACTTGAAGGGTTAATGAAATTTTCTGCAGTTGCTAAGCATTTTATCTAGAAATTTAGGTCTATCTATATTGCTCTCCACTTCTACGTGTTTAAAACAAAAATGACACCTTCCAAAAAATACTGTGCATATTCTAAATAATCTTGATATTTACTTTCTATTCTCCACCTCTACTGAAATCTGCAGGAAGAATGAGAAAAGCCAAATAGAACTAATGAAAAACGTATTCTTCAAACGTCTTTCTTTTTCTTCCCTGTGTCTCGCACTGTCCCCAAGTAGTCACATCCTGTGCACGGGGACTTGCAAACAGAAACACACCGTAAATGTTTGCCCTTCTAGACCATGTTTAACCTACTTCTTGGATATCAAAAGTCTTGCTCAACAAAGTCTATTTGATCTTGCGATGAACTCCTACCCTAAGCTATGCAATCTGTTACCAGTAACTTGTAACTCTTTAAGAGATGCAAACAGAGGTCGAAAGAGCAGACATTATTTTTCCAACACCGCCTACAGACTCTTTCAGACTGTGATTCCAAATTTCACTGTTCACTGACTAGTGATGAGTATCAAAGATTTGGCAGGATAAGAAAATGAGGTTTTACACTGACTTCACAAACAAGAGAAACACAGGGCAGTAATAATAATAAGTTTCCTCTAACAGTCCATGGTCCCTCTTGCACATCTGTGCCAAACTCTTCATTACCTCCTCTCTCGATAAAACACTGGGTGCCTGCCTCCTCAAGCCTAGAGAATCTCTAATGTCTCAGGCAGCTATTCTGAGCAACCACAGCAATCGGTGACTCAATGATCACCCCAGTCAAGTATAGCTCTGCAGGCTAGAAGTCAAGGCTACAAGCAGTGCTTCACCTGCAAGGAATCATTCATGTTAGCAAGTAGATTGAATTCTAAGGAGAATGGAAAAATCTACGTAAAAAAGAGGAAGCTGTGGAACTGAAACAGATGCTATTTTCTATTTTAGGTAAAGCTTCTCTAGTATTGGCAGCAAGGCCCTTTTTGACTCATGAACTCCGCTCCTGCAAAGTGATAGAGCAGAGTATACTGAATAAAAAATTATGCATGCATCCACAAAGTTGTCTTCTTAGCCAAGTTGGGGTTTCATCTCCCATGTTCCTAAGTCAATTATAATTAACATCTGGAGTCTCTTTTTAAGGCAAGCACTGTTTGTACCAACATTACTTAATCTTCTGGTTAGCTTGTGCTTAAACAGCCCACAGAGGACCGAAAAAATACAGCAATGAAGAGTTTATTTCTCGTAAAGTAACTACAGTCTTGTTATCCTAAAGTGCTATCAGTTAATTTATGACTATCAGAGTGGGTCAGACTCTAATCAAATTGTAGAAACATTTCCAAAGTGATTATTCAATCAAATGACTAACATGGTTAATTAGGAGCCATAAACATTGCTCTGAAGTTCATCAAAGTAATGACTTGCCCAGAAAAATTACTGCTAATTAAATTGCCTGCTGCTTTCATTTCTACCTTATCTAATAAAAAGTCCAACCAATGAAATTTAGTATTGCAGTTTTAAATTGTACTAAATGCTTGACTAAGACCCAGAAGTATTTTTACATGCTAAGCGGAGCTACTTCAAAAGCAAACATTTTAGTGCAGAAATTACAGAGCAATTATATGTTCCCTTCTTCTTAAACCATTGTTTCAAGACAACAAGTAAGACAAGCATGAAATACTTCCAGGGCAAGATCCAAGAGATGACTGATTTATCATCTTTTTACAAGTTTTGGTCTTTGAAGAAAAATGTGCCTGGATTTAGACACAGAACAAGCTTATTTCAGACTGTTAATGAAGTAATTCACATTGTAAGGTTACATCAGCTCAAGAACAGCAGAGTCCCTTAAAAGAAAATAAAAACAACAAAACAAAAAGCTATCTGAAAATATGGAAATGTAAAAAAAATGCTTATCTTTTATTATTCTTTTGGAAGACTTAGGGATCATTCTTAATTGCTCTTCTTATTAACAGAAACATAGCAATCATCTTAAAACAATGAATATAGTTTTATATCCTAGACCATGAAACCATTCTTTTGACAAGAGGTGCTGTTTTAAAAAGTGCACATAATCTAGACACTGCAAAAATGCCTTCTCATCCAGGAGCGTCATAGAGAAAAATAATGGAAATAAACTCTGCTATGCCTCCTTCAAAATACATCCAAGCAGAAAAAGCCCAAACAGAATTTCTCAGGACAAGAAAAATCTGCTATTGAACTTAGCAGGCACAGATTCTAAGTTTCATTATCAAGTAAGACACTTGAGTGGTCCCTTGGTAAGGTAGTTCATATTAATTACCATGTCAGAATTTAAGGGGTTAGGTTGTCTCAGCCCTGTATAACTCAGAGCAGGTAAAGAATCCTTAAATCCTCTTTTATGATTGTTTGTCAGAGATAAGGATGAGATCTCATTCCCACAATCCCACCCTGCACAGAAAAAAACCCAGAATTTCAGCCTGTGTCCCTAGCCAGAATAGACACAGGGAAGATGGAGCTTCTGCAGGCAAAGGGATGAAATGATAAGATTGAATTCTATGGGATGAACTGACTGACTGTTTTCTTCTGAATGAAGCAGAGCAAAGCAGGGACTGGAAACCTGAACCAGGATTTATTCTTCAGCTGTTCCTGTTTCTGGCTTTACACAGCCTCCCTAACTGAAGGGCAGGTTGTTATGCTACACTCTAACTCTTCTTTTAATTCTTTCTGAATTAGTTTTCAGCTCGCTTTATCGACTGACATCAGCTGAAGATCTGCAGGCCCAGGGCACACCCCAAGTGCTGGTGACAAAGCACAGTGCAGAGGGACAGACGTGGAGATGGAGCCTTAGAAGGCACAGGCCACCTGAAACAGGGTGGGAGAAGAAGGGAACTGCCTGCCTGGCCTCACCCTCCATGTGGCAGCTCAGGTGAAAACTGTGCTGCACTGGCAGGCAGCTGCCTTAGTCAGGGAGCCTGTTAACAAGTCACTCAAATTCACCAAACACTAAACTCATAGTGAAACATGCCTACTTCCCTACAGGTTTAAAACCAAGTAATGACAATAAGACTGGAACCTTCTTACTGTTTTCCCTGCCCACTTTTCCACTTACAATTTATTGCCAAGTAAGTCATAGTAGAAGCAGATTCCATAAGGAACGGTTGCAAAAGGACCTGGTCCCCAAAACTTTGAAGGGACTTCACTGGAAACTCTGCAATTTCACTTATACCATGTCCTTCTAAATTGTCCTTTTGGTCTGAAAAGTATTTATGTGCATTTTACCCCCTATTTCATTAATTCAGAGTTTGTGTATCTATACAGAGAGACTTAAATGTGCCACTTTGCCTTCCCATAGACAAGAAATGCAGCACATGCAGATTCTCTCCCATTGAGCTACTGGGTACAGAAGGGCACACACAAGTCTGTCCCCTGGGTAGCTGGGACAAACCTGGAGTCACTCCCATGTGCCAGCCTGACCCTGTGAAGACACCAGCCATCCATTCCCTGCCTTTCAGAGCTTCCCTTGCACAGTACAAGCACTTCTCTGCTACATGAGCAGGTGGTTGGTGTACTGGGAGAGATTTTTACCAAGTGCAGAGACAAAAGCAGCCTTTTAAAATAAAATGTTCAAACTAGAACACATCATACTTTTGGCATTAAACTTTAAACATCACAATATCACTGCAAATAACTTTTCTGTTCATGGATTTCCAAGAGCACTGACAAACTGTTTACAAAGGAGCACTTCATCCACCACTGAAACACATTCAGCCTCCTGGTGGAAAGCAGCTGTTTACAACATCAATGAGAAGTTCTGACCAGCTCAAGGGTGAAGATAATAATGAAATCACCAGAAAAAAATGACCTTTTTAGGTAAGAATGGCAGTTCTTCAAACAAGATTGCAACAAATTGCTCAGGCAACACCAGGAGTCACTAAGAAAAATGCATTATTTGTTTTGCAGGGAGAAGTAACAAATTATTCCTTTGGATTTTTAAACCTGCAAAACACATTCAGATTCAAACTCATATCTCCCCAAAAGGAGATATTCAGGTAAAAATACTGGGACTAATTATAAAGAATTGCTTGAGCAATTGAGCCACCACTCAAATGCTGGTGGATCAAGTTTTAGTTCAACCACCTTTAAAAGCTATGTCCCCTCACAAGCTATATAATGAACAGAGTCCTACAAATTGGTAAAGTCCTGGCAGTACAAAAGTTAGCATTAGTTTTTTCAGTAGAAGATTCAGCATGAAAAAATGTAGGTGCACTGAAATTACATGGATGAAAACAAATAAAATTTCTCTAAACATCAATTTAAAAATTAAGCAACCTTTTCCCAAATCATTATGCAATTTATAAACATTCAGAATTTAAGGTTTTATGCATTTTCTCTGTCACCAGCCTTTGTGCCAGCAATCTAGGAAAAAAACCAAACTTACAAGAATGTGCACTCATAGAAACACATACACTTCCTTCTAAAAATAGCTGATTAAAATTGTTGAAGTTTAATTTCTCACACCTCATTTTACAAAAACTTGTCAGAGAATTCGGTTTGGCCTCACTGGCTCATGTTTAAGTGGAAATATTACACAGATACAGAAAAAACCTTAAGCAAACATCTTCCTTTCCACAACTTTGGTTTTTAGATCTATGACAACATCCAATGCATTTTGTGAGACCAGATGTCAACAGCCTGTCGAGGCGATGTGTAACTTTTTGTACAGCAGAACAGGAAAACAAAGGCTCATACATTCAGCTCTGAATTGAAATTCCACATGGAGCTGATCTTTTGAGCATACTTTAAAATCATGTATTTGCTTTTATTAACCTCAGTAACTGTAAAACGTGTCTTAAACATTGCTCTCCTTTGAATTCAACAAAAGACAGCAGTATTTTCTCTCTCCCTCGCTTCTTTTGTTGGTAATCTTACTGCAAAAATGTCTGTGTTGCTTTTTCTCCCCCGCCCCGTTCCCTGCCTGTAAAATCGAAGTTGGACAAACACTGCACGGCTGAAGTGACATATTTGAATGGAATTCAGACCAACCAGTTCCTGTTTATGTTTCTGATTTGAGAATGTAGCCTTCTCATTCACTATACATTAGAAACACACCAAGGCCATAAATGGTGTCAGGTTGCAGGCAGGCAGGGCCAAGCAGCATTAATCATTACTTTAAGGCAACTGGCAAAAGCAGCAGCTGAGGGAACACTACACCCTTCAGCTCTGCATAAATGGACATTCCAGGGTTTGGCGTGTGTGGGTTGGCTTTTTTTTTTTTTTTTTCCTTCAGCATCCATTTTATGAATGAAACTTCAGGCTGCACAGAGTCCATTCATATAAAAGCTATGCTCACAGGGCTCAGTCTCTCGGGATCAATTGGTCTTGAGCAAGGCTGATGTGATTGGTTTAAAGCAGGCTTCAGCCTTCCATTACTGATTTAAAATGCAGCCTGTGTCCATTTGACCTGCCTTAATGCACAAAGAGTAAATCCAGACTGCGCTCTCAATCCTCAAATCAAATCATTAGCCAGTGCCACTTACTGTAACTGTAGATTTAGAGGATATTTATCCATTTCTTTGAAAAACAGGGACTGCAGGACAATTTTTCAGATTGTATTGTCTGCCTTGAAAACAAAAATACATATATGGTCTCCTGTCTATATACTCACGTTAACTTGGTGTTCAGGCTTTCCTTTGTTCACAAAGGTAACATTGCAAAATGAAATAACTTCTAACTACAGATTTATTTCAGGCAGAAATAGTGAATAGAGGAAATCAGCTAGATTGACAGTAAGTGAAAAGTTAAATTTCTGCCCTTCACAGCAAACTTCTGAAAGCCAGGTTTCCCAAGTTTCCCTGTCAGATGCTCTTATTTTCTGCCGCCACACAGTCCGACAGCAGATTTGTCTTTTAAAAGCAAGTACAAAGTCCAGTGCAGCTTAACTATTGAACAAAATTCATACTCATTTACTGAAGCAACACAGCAAAGACAAGTTCCCAAAACACAAAGATGAAATATTTTAAACCACAGGGAAAACTGCAAAACCAAAACTGAGGTGGGGAGAGTTCTTAAACGTCCTAACTCAAGAGCAAAACCCTGTCCCTTCTCCCCTCCTGCCTTTATGCCATCTGGATTCTCATTGAGAACAATTGTACTTTTGTGTGTATAAGAATTTCTTTAAAGCCATAAGGAGATGCAGTTTTGAGATGTGTGTACTAAGCACCATACCCAGGAAAAGGATGGAAACAGTTTTGTTTCACAAAGCATTTTATAAAAATGTGTTCAAAACAGCCTGATTAAAAAAAAGGGAAAAAAAAAAGGAAATTTGGGAGAGAATTTGAGGAAAAGACTCAGTAGCTGGAAGACTTTTGAAGCAAGATACAAAATCTTGAGTCACACTGACAAAGCACAGACACAATCCATCTACAGTGATTTAGAGGTGGTACATTAATGGCAATAAATTGTTTTCCATGAGATGTAACTATGAGCAAGTGAATGCAACCAATCAAAGAGAAAATTTAAGTTTAGGATCAAGAAATATTTCTTAACTGTGAAGTCTGTTTGTCTGTGAAATAATCTCCCAGGGGGAAAAACAGAAGTAATAATACTTAGCAATTACACAGAACTTTATATTTTCAGAGCATGGTACAAAAATTAGCCAATATAATCAAAAAAAGGTAGTGGAAGCACCATGACTTGTGCCACATTAAATGCTGCACTGGTCAATGCATTTAACGCAGCACTAGAGAATATCCTGGAAAAAGCAAACCAGCACTGCCTCCAATTGACTTTTTCTCTTGAGACTAGCATCTCCAAATATCTAAATTTTGCTTTTAGAAGTACAATAGAATAAAAAAGTGTTTAAAAAATAAGTTGGGGGAGGGGGTGGGAGGAATCAACCTGCAAATAAACATAACCTGAAGAAATATTTTTTTTTTCCCTTGAAATTTCAATTCAGCACTCTCTCTTATGCCATTCTGCAAAATCCCAAATTTAAGAATAGGTTGGCTGAGTCTAGGGAAGAATGTGCTACTAGGGGTCTTGTTCCATCTTAATAACTACTGACTTGCTTTCCAAAGAACACCTCATCAGGTATTTGAAAGGACTCTTGCACTTTATTCTGTTTCCAATCATGAGGTAAATACATTTATAACATGGATGGCAGAATGCTACCAACGTCCTATTCCTGTAAAAGCAAACTTAGGAGGTTAGTAAATGTCATAATTAACAACTTCCTGCACAAACTTTATACGAATCCTTTGCTGCAAATATGATACAGCCTTTTGCTCCATCACTCTTGTTTTGAGAGCACAGGTCAAAACTCTTTGTGGGAAGGAGAGCCATGCTGCAAACAGCTTAGCAGGTGGAGCCCCTGCTTCATTTGTTACAAGGGATGGAAGTTGTCCATGTACTGATGCAGAAGTTTTCAAGAAAATAAAAGATAATACAACTGAATGGTCAACTTTAGGCCCCAGTAAAGCCATTCCAGTTCCAACAAGGTTTTTCAGAGTAGCCACATTGCTTCTGACAGATTTTTGGTATCATGTATTTTTATACTGCTTTTACTGAGACCCTTTCCTGATGTTCCCATAATTCTTCATTTAGAAACACAAAGGAAGTCCCTAGGAGCTAGGATTTGAACATATGTAGTACATAATGTTCTTTTAAAAATCACCCAGTTCTAACTGGTTATCCAAAACAAACAGGTTTATGTATCTGCTTTGTCTCTAGGCCTCCGTTCATTTCTTTTAACAGAGGGGCAGTTGCCCATCCATTCTCACTTGCCAACACAAGGTACTTGCTTGTGAGGCTTCAGGAATTAAAGGGATGAGCAACTCAGAAAGAAAGACATGGAGGCTAATAATTCTGTCTGGAGAGTTCATTCTTTAAGTGATGTGACTAGTGTCTCGGAAGTGACAGGGAGAGAATCCAAATTTTCTAAGGTCCGTTCAAGCGTATTAATTGTAAGGCTACCCTGAAATGAAACTATGAGAACAGCCCTGCTAATGCCTGTGACATGTTCAGGAAGTACTGAATCTATCTCAATTTCAACAGAAAAATTCCTGGCAATCAGTAAGTAGTATATGCAAGTAACAGTTCCTCCTCTATTCATCTCCATTACCACTGTGTGACAAATTTCAGTTTCCAAAGACATGGTTATAAAAAATTCTCAACCAAAGTAACTATTTCAATTTTGCAAAATAGCTATTTTCAATTGGGCAAAACCAAATATTGGGCAATTGGACAAAACCAAATATAAGATTTAATAATTTAAGATGTTGCTTTAAAACTTGATTTTTAGTATTAATTGATAGACACACAGCTAGAGTCATACCTTACTATATTTGCAAATACACTACATCATGTAAGAAGGGTTAAGCCTGTGAAGGTCCTGCTCAAAAATAAAGCACAGAAGAGACAAACTATATCAAGTCTGGCCTTTTTGTTTAAGTACCTGAAGACATTACTGAATTCTAGCAGTGCTAACTGTACAGGAATACCCACTATTAGGCCTTGTAAACAAAGGTCTTAGGAAGCCTTTTGGAGTATATTCATTAATTATGCAAAATCTGAAAGCTCTGTATGTCCCTGCCTGCACTTCTGTGACTAAAGTTGCTAGATTTACCATCAAGTACTAAATACATCTGACTGTCAGACATGGGGAAAAAAAAATCCATGACAGAAAATGTCTGATTGAACTTATATGATGCACTGTGACTTCTAGAAGCGTGGATGGATAAGGAAGAGCCTCTACTCTGTTGACATTTTTCTTTTTCCATTATCTCAAACATCTCCATTATCTCTATTCTGCAGTAGAAATTGCATACCTGCAATTACAATTACAACTAATTGATCTGCCATTTCCCATGTCATAATTAATGTCATGTTTTAATAGAGTTGTAATCATTCTATAATAATGCTTTTCATTCATCAGCTTCCCACAAAGTATAAAAGGATAGTGCACAAAAGCGATGAACTTTTATACAAGTCCCTTTCAAAAACATCTCAAAAGGAACATCTCAGTGCATTACAATGAACTTTTTAAATGTGTTTCTATATTCTTATCTGAGCTGCAATAAAATACAATGAAAAAAAAGACTTTTTACTCTGGCATTCCTCCTTCCCTGAACATCCATAGGTGAAAAATGAAATCAATGATTCAGTGACAAATACATTATGTTTCCTAAGGGGTTATTTAATGTACTCTTAGCAAGGATGGAAAACGATGGTTTCTGGAGAACAGATGGTAACAAGACAAAATATCAACAGACCACAGTTGTTGACTGCAATTTATGGAGTGTACAGATGTGTCAACTTAAATGCAGTGATTCTGAGGCCAATAAAAGTACTTCCTGATACCAACAGATTAATTTTTCATGACCACTGGTTACACAGCTATTACATTTTTAAAAACTAATCATTCATCTACAAAAGAAGCAACAATTTTGCTTGAAGATAATTATTATAAAGTGGAATGTTGTTCTTGCTGGCACAAAATAAATAGACCTGACAGGACTGGATACAAGTTTGTACATCTTCATTTCAGAATAAAATTTCCTGCTTTCTTCCATACAGAATATTCCAAAGAAAGATGAATGCTAGCAGCCAGTCCAGATTTAAAGTAACAGTATGCAATAAGGAGATCCCACTTCTGAGCCAAATAAGAAGCATATTTACAAAAGGGCCTTTTCTGACGTTTAATTTAGCAAGATGAATAACAGTGGTTGTGAAGGTTGCAAGAGACCGGCAGTGCCTGAAGCTGCAGTCCCCCATTTATTATCCACTGCCATATGAACTACACAGTCTATCCCATATGCTCTAGGACCAGAAATACATAACTCCACAAAGCCACAGATCTCAGAACCCTCATCAATGAATGGGTTGAGTTCTGGATTGGATCCTTGTAATTCCATTTCACTTTCATCTCGTCTTATATTTCAGCTTGGAGAAATATTTCACCCCAGTCCTCTCCCTGTTAAGGGCTAACTCAAATGTTCCTAACGATTGGTTTTTTGCTTGTTAAGAATAAGAGAGGAAAACTTTCCAAATTCCCCCATTCTAACATCGAGATCAACTCTACAACAAGCATTTTACATTAATGAAACCACAAAATACCCCACCAGATAGACAGTGTTAAGTCAGCTACAGAAAGAAAAATTAAAAACTGTTCTACACTATATCAAATTGCAAGATGGTCTTTCATGAGCTGAAATTTCAAAGGACACTTCAACTCAGCTGTCATACAGCCTTTGGAAAATAAACTGCAAAAGCATCTAGCCAGCAACTGAACCAGAAGGAAAGCCCTGGGAGTGCAGCAGCATCGAGAAGAAGGGGGAGTCAGGCTGAAGTCAGACAGAGCCATCCATTCCCCCTGCCCAAGTCAGCATGGATGTGTATAAATGCAATGTACCCTCCTCCAGAAGCACAGCTGGGACATGCTGAAATCCCTCCCTTTCAACAGTGTGGCATGCACAAAGCAGGACCGAGGCAGACACTGAAGTGGAGCTGCAGAAATCGCTTACACTAAAACTGAACAACATTCTGATTGCATTATCTTGGCTCCATACCAATCAACTGTTTAACCCCACCTAGAGCATTCCTCATGTTTTAATCTCAGCTTCTTTTCATACCACCCTTCCAGCTTTCTTCTTTGTAGCTTCCTTCGCCTTGTTACTTGGTACTCATTACTAAATTTCTTTTTTGACTTCTAAATTTTCTCATTCTTTTCCCAAGTATAATATAAATATTATGTTGAAATTTTGTCAAACATTTACAGTGTTATTCCCTTGATTTATTTTTCTATCCTTCCTATTGCTTATCTTTTCTGTTTTGATCAGAAGCTATTGTGAGCAGATTCTGCCACCACCTCCTCTGTTTTGTACTGTCTGTAGAGCAATAAGGTTCCATTCCAGTTGCCCTATAAGCACAATCATAATAAACATTATTAATAGCAACAGTGTATTCTCTACATCAGCAACCTGGCATCTCAGATTATGTACCTCCACAAAACACAGCAGTATGCACAAACTGAGAAGCTGACACCAATTTGGCCGATTCTTCTCCCTCATCGGTTTTATAGCTGTATAAACCCCACTTCAGTGGAGTTACTCCTGATTTAAAGTAATGCAAGCAAGAGGAGAAAGAGTTCTCTATTTCTGGCACACAAATGGAAGAACTCATAAAATGGAGCACACAAATTCAGAGGTCAAAGATGAGATAGTACAGAACAAGTTCCCTCTTAACAAAGCAAATTTGCACCCATTACTTTCCTCCTCAACTTCTTTAATGTTTCTGGACAGAGATTTCTAGAAAATGAAGCCCTTTCAAGAGCAAAAATGGTGCCATGAGTCACACTGTATTATGTAGCAATCTCAATACTTTGTAAGCTGTCTCAGATATATATAATTTGTGAGATATAAGTGTCAGAAGAGCAAGTTTCAATTCATACAATCAAAACATCAATAGCACTGGCTTGGAGTCACATATTTTTTTGCTGTGCAGAACTAAAGGAGAATCTCACCTACCTGAATCATATGCAAAATCCCTAGGTTCCTGTTTAATCATCAGAGGAGGGGGGAAATTTTGACTGGCTGCACTGCCAACCATAGCATTGTGTTCATAAACTGGATCGTGGTACTCCTGCTTAAAGCCTTGAGGTGGGAAAGGGATGTTTGGTTCAGACATCTGGCGCTGATATATTGGACGTCCTTCCCTTGGCATCGCAGGCAAAGGTGGGAAAGAATTGCAAGGCTCAGAGAGCTGGCGGCGAAATCTAGAACACAAATTAGAGAGGTCATGTAAAGGACTCCAGCTACCTTCCATTTCCCAAAGATCTTCAGAAGTCATTATTAGTGGCTGTATCACTTTCTCAAAAACCAACACTTTGCTTATGATCATGCCAAGTGCTTCCATCAGGATCACTGTCACTGTACAACAGCAGCAAGCAAAGAAACAAAAATTCCACCTATTAATACCAGCTCTAAGACCTGTCCCCACCACATCCTCTTTGCTTCCAATATCTTCCCTCAACAGAAGAGGCAAACAGGAAATGCACCAGCTCCAAAACAGTAGAAGGACTGACATTCTACCACAGTGACATGAAGGAGGCATAATTAGATTCCTCTGCTCTTTCACAAACGTTAGCAACATCTTGATCCTACTCTAATATACTCTTACCCATCTTACTGTTACACAGAAACCATTCTGACCACAATAAACACATTTTTATAGAGTATTGTTTGCTCTAACATTTGGAAACATTCCAGGGAAAAAGTCCACTGTTCTGTCCTCTCAGGGGTAGTGTTGTGAGAGATGAATTCACAAGGATGGCACTGCACTCCAGCTGTAACAGGAAGGGAATGTCAGCACCTTGGTAAAACGAGAGGGTGCAAATTTTTGCTATGACAATTAATTACCCTCCTGCTTTAACTTTTCCCCTTAGTGATTTCTACATGGAAGTTGTAATCTGTACAAGCCACACTGCCATTTGGTATTCCCAAATGCCCTTCAGTAGGCAAAAAAGAAGAGAATTTAATTTCAAATTATCTTGTTTTACATGAAATGCTACTCTCAAGAGCCTATGCTTGTTTTCTCTTCCATAAAACCTATCTACCTGAACTAAAAAGCCTGAATGTAATTGCTTGGACATCTGCAGATTCAGAGTCACACAGAAGAATATCAGGATGCTTTTTTCCCACTGGGCCCTGACAAACTGCATGATGTCTTCCAGTTATCTCCTGCAGATTACCACAGTAGTAATCACCACAGCAGTAATACTGTGCCCACACTAACCAACAGCAAATGCAATGTTCTTGCAATAAACTGCTTACTAATCCTGTTATCACTTTCTACAAACAAGACACTTTAAAAAAAAGTAACTTGTGCCTTTCTTTGGAAGCTTCTTACTGTCACACAAAAAAAAATGGAGACCTAATCATTCCTGAGCTTCCTGTACTTTGGGTCTGAACTAGCTTTGGTTCACGCATGCAGAAGACTTTCTTTTGGAGAAAACTGTGTGAGTAAAGCACAATGCAGGGGTTTGATTGCACAAGCAATAAAATCCTTGACTATCAACTCATAGGTAGTACATATTTCTACAGCAATTTAAACTCTATTACCATCTGTCATATTACTGCTGTAACTTGTTCTGACAAATATTTACTATCATAGCTTAATTACAAATACTGTGGAAACTACAGAGATAGAAACTATTACCATGCAGTAGTGGAGACAAAATGAATTTTTCCAATGCTGCTGTAAATACTATAATTTTTGCAATAGAAAGAGTACTGCACTGTAACATTGGGGTTTGCAATTCCACCTACACCTGCAGAAAATAAACTTAGAAACTCAAATGTATTATGAAACAGTTAGGCTGACTGGCACTGCATTCATTTCCTTTTTTTCCTTTTTTCATTAGCCAAAAAAAGAAGCAGAAATTATCATTAAGAACTGTCAAGGAGTGAATCAGAAAATTGCAACTTGAAGATAAAATAAGAAACAGGCTCACTCACAAAGCCTCAAAGGAAGTTAATAATACTTGTTGTACTGGAAGCTTTGTATGGAATCAAGCCATTTGTTTATACAAGTGGATTTGTTTCCTGTTGGTACTTGTTAGGACCACTTATCGTTCATATACTCATGCCCTGTATGAAGATGTATGGGCTGTATGTAGCAGATACTAGTGCTATGCTGTGCCACCAATGCATGTTCCAAAAACACTGTGCCTTGAGTTGTAGATGCTTATATGAACTCACATAGGCAGGTCATTTGTTTAAGTGACATTTTCTGAATACATTCATTGTAGTAGTAGTAGTATCTCACCTTGTAAATCAAGAAAATTTGAATTTCACAAAAATATTAAGTACATGTTTGCTTCATACACAAGATTCAAAATAAACAAGGAAATGGGGGAAAAATATCTCCCACTACAACTCCACCTTTCTTTAAAATGGAGAAAAATGAGATGATTTTTTTTTTCTTCCTTGAGTCAGCTATTTTGGACTTTACTAGAACACATGATGTTCTATAACAGAAGGGAAGCATTAGTGCAAAATGCCCTAAAGAACACAGATATCAGAGATGGGGAGGGAGCAGAAATCATGTAAAGAGCCTACAAAGCTTGCACAGAGCAAGGGCTGTGGGTACAGAAACTATACTAGGATGTATGCAAATGTCTATAAATACTGAGGTTAGGGCTGACATACAGGTTCAGTGCTCTCTTTACAAGCAGATCTATAACAAAATTTTTTTTCATCTGAAAAATCTTACTACTGTTCTCTGCATATCAGCCATTCAGCTTCTGCTGAGTTGAGTCTCTTGGCAGCTTAACTTTGGTGTATGTACAGGAACACATTTTTCCACCATCCTGTAATCTAAAGCACTGCCTGCCTTCACTGGGGGCCTCCGTGGCTAGACCACAGTCCACAGCTGGGAGGAGATGGGGACTATGACAGGTGAAGGGGCCACTTCAGAATTTCTTGATGGCCAGAAGGGATTGTAGAGAACCTTGCTGGTATTTAAAACTATCTCAGTAGAGCACGAAACAGCAATATTAACGTTAGCAACCTCCTTCAAAAGTGATCTGCACAATTCCCTGGAGATAACAGCTCTTATTAGAGCAGAAACATGCAAATCACACTCCCAACAACTGTTTTTCTTTTCAGGTCTTTCTTAATTTGATAATGGTTAAGAGGTAAAACAAGTTTCTGAACATATATTTCTTTACACACCATTAGAATTTTAAATGTTCAAGAGCAATCAAAACTCAGCATACAAAAACAGGTTCATGCAATAAAGGCAAGGAAAATAGAATTCCACAAACAAGTGCTTGGACTGAAAAAACAGGGGAATCCACTGAACATATCTGTTGCAAAACTGAGCTAAGACAGTTGTCTGGGGATTTCTAACATATCAAAACAAAACAGGGTGACTTAAGGACAGTTCAAGCTTTAATTCTAGTCTCTAACTCTTGTGGCTTTTACTCAGACTAATGTTATTTAAGTACGGTTTATGTTGGCATCTTTTTTTGAAACACTACATTACAAAAGGGCTTGGAAAATTGATCCACCCTTCTAAAGAATATTCTGAAGCAGGAACACTGTAACATGGCTACTTATGTGACTTAGATAGGTGAACTG
The DNA here is from genome assembly GCA_024865655.1 of Emberiza elegans. Classification (NCBI taxonomy): domain Eukaryota; kingdom Metazoa; phylum Chordata; class Aves; order Passeriformes; family Fringillidae; genus Emberiza; species Emberiza elegans. The sequence goes on from JALJVW010000206.1 coordinate 32,358,623, forward strand.
CTTAGCAAGAGGCCAGATATTTATAGCTAGGAACATGCTTGCTAGTGACTTCATCACCTTGAAGGGTTTGAAGGGTTTTCTAGCCCCAAGTGAATCACAGAACTATAGAAGGGTCCAGGTTGGAAGGGACCTTGAAAAACCATCGGGACCAGCATTCTGAGGGAAAGGGAGCCTAGATGAGATGATCCAGCATACTGTAATCACCCTCACAAGACAGAACCAACATGTAATTTAAATTCTGTCACTGCCAATATGAACTCATACACTAGTGCACCAAGCTGGGTGCCAGCTTTTCATAAACACACACATTTCTGACACTACGAACCTTGCTGGTTTCCACCTCAATCCCCCCACCTAAAAGGGAAGAGTGGTGGGCAGGAAGCCAGTACTACCCTACAAAAGAGCCACAACTGAACACCCTCTGCATGGGTCCTTCCCATGTTTTGTGTTTTACCTGTGATCCATAGAGAAGCTGTTGTCTGGAATGGACTGGGATGGAGGGAGGTGGGTAGGGAAAACACGGTCAGGTTTAGGAGTCTGAGCGGAGGTTGGGGAGGCATGGTGCAGCGGTGACACGGGAGTGCTGGATGGCGTCGGTGGGTTGGAGGGCCTCATTCCCACTTGTGGTTTCTGATCACAGGCACTATTAGTAAAGCAAGGGAAAAGCAAGGTAGGTTATTTTTTCCAAAGAAAAAAGAAAAACCAAAACCATAGCATCTACATCCAGGAAAAAATCACCACAAGTGCCCCATTTAGAAGCTTTTGATTATAGTTAACTTATGAACCAGTTTGGGGCAGAATAATTCTCAACTTTACACTAAGATGAGCAATGAAGAAGTCATGTTAAAGGCAAGTCATTCAGCACAGCATTTGCTTCTCTGAGACACAGAAATGTATTTCTAAAGAACTCAGTCCTACAGTCACATTCTAACAGGAGGTATACAAAATAGATAAAAGTAGAAGCACCTGGACTTGAGCACAAAGGGCTGACAGTGCCTGTCAAGGCTCTTTTTCTTTTGCACAAACCACAAAGTGAGACAGTAAAACAATACAGCCAGAGGGAAGTCATCTGACCCAGAAAAACAATGGTATGATATTGGAATAGGATCCCAGTATTACTGGATGGAATGTGCCTGGGCTCATCTGGCTCTTGCTGCTTGACCAGAGGTGGCAACTGAGGTGTCTTCACCTCAGAGACACCTTTGGCTAGCTGGAAATTGCAGCTGGCTCTTGGAACAAGTCCAGGCAGGCAGGAACTCAGGTTTTACCTCCAGTGGAAAGGCTTTAGTCGAGGTGAAGAGGAAAAGGAGATGGATTCTGCCACAGGGTTTAATCCAGAGTTTTATTCCGGGTCACAGACCCCTGAATTTTGGTTACAGCTCCAACAGAATGCTGGCCACATGGCCTCAGTGTCCTTTTAAAAAGCTCAGGGGGAGGGAAGGGATAGGTCAGCCACCAACCAGGTGGAAGGGGGGGAGTCTCAGGGGACAATGACACCCAGACAGGCCAATGACCCCAGGTCTGAGAAGCATCTTGTGAACTTTAGCCAATCACACGACGCCCTTGCTGGAATGTTAAGATTGATGGACAGCACTTAGCAAGGGGCAAGGGGAGGGGAAGGGAGAAGGTATTGGCACATGTGGGTAAGGACTGGGATGGCTGAAACAGGGTATTGCTTCACACTGCAACAGTATGCTGGCTTAGCTACCCATACTAGGATGTCAGCAGCCTCTCTCGACAGGTTTTTTTACCCCTCTCTCCAAAATAAACTGCTGGTCCTAAAAAACCATTGATGCTATTTTCAAGGGTGTCTCACATGAGGAAAGGACTTGAGAACACTTTGATCATCCCCGCTGCTAACCAGCAGAAATGCAGACATTAGGAATATAGTAAGCTTGCCCACTTTTCTGCATCAGGTCTGTTAGCACCCATCAAATCCATCAATGCATTCATTTGATTTTTGAAACCAAAATCACTCCTTATAACTGGCAAAAGTGCCAGTCTTTTCCTTTTTCTCCCCCCATTCATATCCATAAAGTTAAATGTTGTAATACTTTAAGTGCTAGCAGCTTTCATACTACACTGATGAGAATCAAAGCTACATGAAAGATTCCAAAATAGACTGAAATGTCAATAAGAAATCCTTAACTGCTGACACTAAAGGAAGGAGTGACATGTAAACACAACCAAAAGAAAGTCAATAAGGAATGAAGAGGTATCAAGCCCCTCCACCACCCACAAATAAATAAAGCTTTTATTATCTATGCCTATAAAAGAAGACAACTTGCTTTTGAATGCAACTAATGAAACACTGTTTTAAAAGGTAATCACCCAGGAATATACACATACAACATCTGCACAATTTGTCAAATACCTAATGTGTTGCTCAGACCTGCCAATCCCTTGCCTGTTACACAGATCTCTCTTTCCTAATGCACATAATGCATTTTGAAAGTACTTTCAACACAGCTCACAAAAAACAAGATACTCCTTTCTTCTATTTCATGCTTGTACCCTGGGTTTTTAAACTCTGGCTAGCTCCCATGGAGGAGGAATGGAGGATGTGCATTTTGATGAAAAACACTGCTTTAAAATTATTATGTAAGTGTTTGACACAACTGTAAACAAATCCATCAGTGTTCATCAGCTAAATGCATTATCTCATCAGTCTGTTATCTGCTGAAGAGGTAACTTTTCTAAGATCTCTATTATGGTTTTATTACTCTTTCGTCAGTCCTCATTTAAGCCAGCAGTTCTCACTGCAAATATGCTCCTAATTACTTTACCTGACATTGTACAGGCACTTTTCCCCATAACTGAACTTGAATGGTTGCTCTTGACTGCAAGCGGAGCCAAGTTCTGAACATGGGCTATGGGGTTCCTTCTTGATTTTCACAGGGAGACCATGAAAAGCCACTGGAAAGAGAAGGAGAATGCAATTAAAACCCAAGTACAATATCAACAATTAGCTTTCCCAAGTAAGCTCGACACTGCTAATTAAACACATGATTAATTAAACAATTGTAATAATAAAAACAATATAGGAAATAAACATTTCAAATATTTCTTTGAGTGTCAACTGAAAAATAGACACCAGAGATCCTTCATATTGGCTATTATCACTTCTATTGTTTAATAGAATGATGGCCAGCATCCCATCTCATTAGCAGGAAAATAACAGCCCACTTATATTTGGCTTAACTACTGTAAATGTTGTCAGAGGCAAAATACTTCCCAGGCACCAAATGTTTCTAAGTAATATCAGAGGTTGCTTTTAGCTATAAATGTAATAGTAGTCCACTTCAAAGAGTGTCACACAAATAACTCCAAAATAAAATTGAGATATATCAGCCTCAAGTGTATGATCAGTAATGTTTTTGTCCCACAGAATGCTTGAAAATTTGCAGTGAAACCCTTGAAACTGGATGATTATATGCACTTTTAATTATAAATAACATCCTAAAAAACCAGAAGTAAAAATTTAAGTAATTTTTCTTAAAAATAAACAAGACAAAATCCTGGCCTGACCAAATTCAATAGTAGATGTGATATAGACATGAATAAAAAAAAAAAAAAAAAGTCATACTTTTTAAAAGCTAAAAAAAACCCAGAGGGGGTGTGACAGAAGTGCAGCATTAATTAGAAGCACAAGTTGGTCTGTACTGAGGGAAAGGCCAAAGGTAAAGGCAAGGTTAACCAGCAAATTAGTTTACACCAGACAACTTTCCTTATTTCATATCAAATCTTAACCAAAATTAAAGCAGAAGAAAATTCAAAGTTCAGCTGATGCTGACAGACCTAAGTGGCTAGGAGGACAAAGGACTAAAAGACAAGTATGTAACAGCTTGAAAACACACCTTTCAAGTTTTAAATAAAATGAGGTTGTTAATGCATTTTTGAACTCCAAGATGCCTAGAATTCAGAGATAATTTTATCACTTTGATGTTGTCACCAAAACACCATAGTATGAACATCACATTCCAGCCTGACACAGACACTCGTATCTCCATAAAAATCCACAGACATGCAGCAGTTCCTGTTAGGGAATCTCAGCAAAAAGTCAGGCTATCATTATATACCACCAAGTAGCATCTTACCCCTTCTCTTGCACCTGAATTTGGGAAAGAAGATTTGTTACAGACTACATATCTTCTGATGCTAATGCATCTGCATACACATGCCAGGGTTCAGTGGGGAGATAAATTAAATGCTGTCTAAGAAGTGAGTGTCAGAACCACTAAATTCTGGCATCTGTGAGTAAGGTCTGGATTCCAGACTTTTGCCATGGGTTTTCTCATGGTTAGGCAATGTTCAGAGAACTCTTTCACAAACAGATCCTCTTGTCCCCTATTCCATGACAGCCTTTCAGTTGAGTCATCTGCAATGTAAGACTATTCTATTTTGACACATATTTTCACAAAACTCACAAGAGTTAGCAGAAAACTCCTATTCAGCTGTTATATTTTGTGGACAATACCAGTTATGTGGAAAGATTAGAAAGGAGAAGCAACAATAAAACATATAGAAATGCATATGCACAGCACAACAACTTAGGAAACAGAGACGGAAAATGTGAACATCACAAGAAGAAAAGAATTCTTCCTGAATAAAACTTACACTAAAAAGAAGCCCACATGGACTTCCTGAAAAATGATTCTCAGACTTAATAATATGGCAAAATGCAGCTCAGTCAGCTTTCCAAAGCAATCACAAAGCAGGCTGATATCCAGTAGTTTGTTTCAGGATGCTTCTAGTGAACTTTACTGCTGACTCTCCTTTGTATGTCTGATCAAATAGTGCATGCATATGCATTTAATGCATATGATGGGCCCCGCAACTCTGGGACACTGGCTCCAAAGCTAAGGTAGGCAATCTCTTTAACTTGAATCAAAAAATTTAAACACAACTGCAACAAGACTCTTTTTTTAAAGCCAGTATCACATATTTGCACAAAGGCCACATGCTGCTCTATATTTTTTTTTTTTTTTTACTTTGCTGCTTCCTTGGAGTTAATCTGTTATGAAAAATTACTTCCCTTATTTATTTTTAAATAACGGGAGTACAGAGACTCCCACACTACAGCCCTGTGCGGAGAACTGGCTGGGTATTTCATCACAGCGCTGAGAGCCTGAACGTCTGCTAACAGGCAGTTTTCCAGCTCACTGGCACAGGCACAAGTGAAAGCAGCACATTCATTTTGTGCAATTTGCTTTACCTTCCCACATGGAGTTGGTGCATGTAAAAGGCTGTTAAGTACTAAATTATTCCTTATCAAATCACCATCATCTGGAGTCATGATCAACACTAATTAAATTACTTTCACTGAACACGGCTCCAGCCTGCTGCCTCAACTGCGAGGTACATTTTATTTTGCTTACTGTACAGTCCTAGCAAGGTACAGGGCACACTGCTAGAAGGCATCTGTGCTGTAGTTTTAATTAAAGTTTACCTCACATTCCTACCAGCTTTATAAGCTAGGGTAAAGTGTATCAAATCAAGTAGGTTAACACCTTCACTTCATTTAGAGAAAGCATTACAGACCAAAGTGATTTTATATTAGATCTTTATCTTAACTACAGCCAGAAAGATAATGTAGCTGTAAAATTTAAAGCGTTCCTCGGGCAGTCCCCTGACACAGTCACCATGCTAAGCTTTATCTGTAACTCCACTTTTAGATGTGGAAAGGAAAAAAGATAGGCTGATAAAAATACTTACTGCTTTTTGGGGGGCTTTCTTGAAGGCTACTTGCCTTTTCAGGACATGTCTTAAGTGTGGCTGAAGATGACAGACTTATTTTAACAATACAATTTCAAACATAAAGCAGTTTTCATATCATCACTGAAACCCTCCGCCCGTCACTTCTGATTTTAATCTGATGCTCATTCTATAGTGCCCCTATTAAAAGAGAATTTAAACCTACACTCTTTTGCTAAACTGGATTTTATATTATGTTCTCAATCCTCTTTCTTTTGAGGAGAGCAGGGTTGCTTATTTATACAATCTAATTTTAGTGCAGCATACCAGCTACCAACACATTCATATTAACAAAATGAATTTAAAAAACCACTTCTTTCTTCCTGATGGTAAACTCATTTTACTTAACCCCAGAACAAGAGTCTCAACCCTATTAAAGTAAGGGGCTCTCTGCCTTAATAATGGTCTTATTAAACAGTGACCAAGGGCCAAGATTTCATCCTGAGTGATTACTTACAGATAACTACCTCCGAACTTGAAAGGCAAACAATCTTACAACGTGTATTTAGATGGATGGCTTCAACACCTCATCTCAACTACCAAGCAAAGTCAGACTTATCGGGATCAGAAACAGACCCTTGCCCCACAGACCCTGTCTGGAGCATCTCCAAAACCACCACACAGATATAAGGCAAGCAGGACTGCTACCATTTGTAGCAAATTGATGAAGGTATAATACATTACTGTGTGCATATTCTCTGTGCATAAATATGTCTATTTATATCTGCAAAGTAAAAGGGCTTGCATATTATACATAATGTGCTGCTGTACAGACCTAGATTTTATACAAAGCCATAATGATTTCATCACAAAGTAAGCTCACATGTAACATGCAAAAACACGGGGTGGAACCTGCCATCCATCCTTCAGAAATGCTGTTCTACTTTGCTATCTGTCAACAGCCTAATCCCTGAACATTTTGTTCACAACCATACCCAAAGAATGAAGAACCACACCACTCAAATGAAGAACAATTTTATTAAGAACTCTGAAGTCAAAGTAGGAATTGGTTTGTCTCAGAGGAGTCTGATATGTACATTTCCTAGCCTGAGAAACAGGAAGTGTACCACCTCTGTACAGACACAACTGAATCTACTTCTTTTGAGAAAGTCCTGAAATGCATTGCATTAAGCAATGGCTTAAAATATTTTTCAATTTAAGAGATGATTATTCAAGATGAAGAAGAAATTAGGAATATGTTATATGAAATGGCAAGTCATTTCTCCTTTGAACAAAAAGTAACGTTTTAACTTTCAAACTTCAGATTCCTGCCCAGAACACATGATAAAATCTTATTTCTGAGGAAGAATGGTTTTAAACATACTTTTAAAAGCCACGAAATATAACTGGTAATTCAGTGATGTTGGCTAATGGCAGGCAATGTTATTCAACTGACCAAAAAGACAAAGATGTCCTATCCACCCTTGTGGGTCAAGAACATTTACTAGCTGGTATAAAATCAATTGACAGCAGTTGATTTTGTACCACACTTGCTCCTGATAGTGAACTCTGATGTCTCCTAAGTAATACTATATTCACATGTATTACGTTTGAGGACTTTGAGTACATGAAGAGAAAAGAAAAGAAACAGTAAGTCATGGCCTAAACATGCTGTTTCTGAGTTGTTTTTCAAATTTATGCTCTCAAATAATTTTCTAAACACAATTCTGTAAATAAACTCACTAATTTTTATCATCAATTGAGGCAAAATGGTTAATATGCAATGTCAATTTTGAGAGATTTCTTGAACATACTTGAATATAGGGGACTTGACTCAACAGCAAGATGAAAAGACAGAAGACGTAAAAATACTTAAGTTGATACCACTGCAACTGCAGGTACTAGACTGACTGAGGTGAACCAAGATAATACTTGGTAAAATTTCAAATGCAAGAAGGAAAGGCCCCTGTACTGATAAAGGCAACACTGTCACACTTTAAATCTATCTCTCGATACATACAGCAATGCAGCAGGCACTTCAGATACATCAGAGTCTCTCCAAGATTCTTTTCCAGTACATTTACTTCTGCCAAGCCCTCCCCTTCCCCCAACACACAAAAATCCATTACTAAAGGGTCTAATCTCAGCTATCAGCACAGAGTGCCTTTTATGGAGCCATTAAACCATTTCTCTTGTTTACAGTGCCTGAAGAAAGATGTGAATTATGTCTGTGACAAAACAGGCGATAACATTTCTAAACTGCTATCAAAATGCAAACTGAAATACACTTAAGGACAGGGACCCTAATTCATGTTTTTGCCATTTTCCTCGCTCATTATAACTTAACAGCACTCACCTGATGATTCAAACAAATTATTTATGCTATAAGTACAACAGGTAGGCATTAGTAAAAAAAAAAATCTCCTTTTAAACAGTTTATTGAACAGTTCATCAAAGAGTATAAAATACTAGTTATGCCTTAGGTGATAGTAGTGACCTAGCTGCCCTTATCAGAAAACATTTTTAAAAAATCCGAGCACAACGCTCTGGGTTCACGAGTCCTGAAATGCCTTATTTTTGCAACAGTCACCTCAACATTTGAATCATACATTCAGTATAGGTATTTGCTTACCTTAAGCAATGAGGTAGGAAACTAAATACTTTCTTTATAGCTTTCTTGGTGGGAATGCCAGGCTTTATATATATTTTCAAAGAGGTTTCAAAAGTGTGCATTCAACTCATGAAACAATAGCCTTCTGCATTCTGGAAGGCATTTATTGATTATTTATTTCTAGATCATTATGATTTGAGTTTCAGACCTTTGTAGACAGCTGCATGCTGAATTTCAACAATAAGAATCAGATTAAAGACATCAGGATGCCAAAGCAGCGCGCACTTTCAATTTCATTGTACTATATATTTTGATGAGAAGTTTTACAGGTAACTTTGAGATGCTCAGGACTCATCAGAGGCAGGCACTCGACATAGCTGACCATTCGTTCATACTCCAGAGGTTATTGTGCTGCAGCTGGATGAGGTATGCAGCCTCATATACTAACAGAACCTGAAATAAAAGTATCATGTAAAGGCTGGTAATCAAGAATTGCCATCTAAACTGTTCCCAATGATTTTGAATAAAAAGCCTGTAAATACCTAAGATTGCTACAGCTGAAGACAGAAGTGACTGCAAGCATGGACGACTGAGGCAAGATCTGCAGTTGTTTTCACCCTACGTGATCTCTTGCAAAAAAACGTTTTGTTTCTGACCACTGCAACAGCTGCAGAAATGAGCAAGACTTGAAGGCTGTGGACTGATTTAAAAGTGGCTGAAGAGATTACATCTACACAGACTACACCAGGTTCTTCAACCATTTATCTGTCAAAGTCACCTCTATCAGATCTTAGTTGAGCTCCAGTCAACTGGATTTCATTTAGGTCCTGCTCTCTGCCAGATATTGGAAGAAGTTGGTGACAAATTGGATATCTGACACACAGATATGCATCATCACTGTGGTTTCAGAGACTATCCTGGCAGTTTATAGAAAAGCTGAACATAGACAAGAGACCTGAACTTTCACTACCTTACAAATTAAAGCTGCTAGCAAGGGAAGGGAAGGTGGGGATGGGAGGAATCTATGCATTCCTGTCAAGTATCTTTTTGAAGAAATACATTATCTTGATAATATTCTCCATTTTACAGTGGCATCTAGAAAACTAGAACTCCTTCAAGATCCAGAATTTAGACCTAAAGACAGCTGGGCTCCATCTAGATTTACCAAGTAGTGACCACTCACCTGAAACAGTCTGCATGTGTGTTTGGGTATTTCTATGTGCACACAGAGTCAAATGAATGTAAGCGTACTGAATGTGCAAGCATGCCTCTGCAATGATACATTACATATGGCCAAAATATGTGTAATACTGTAATAAAGAGCAGAAAGCTTTTTCCTCTTCAAATGGATATGTATAACTGGGGAGAAAATGGGTAAGCAGCATGCAGAAGAAAGTGGCAACTCGTAAATGTGTGAAAAAGCATTCAATAAAAAGCTAGTTATTTCTTATGTGTTAACCTGACTCTAAGTCCAGAAAAGAAAATCTCTGGACAGCCCTTAACACAGAGAATGCTCTGCCACCCCTTGTCTCAGTGCTCTTTCCCAGAAAGTGGGACTTCATCCCTGGGCAGCACTTGGCAAAGCCGTTATATATGATTCCATCAATTCAGTCTTCGCCTTGGCTTCAGATCAGATCCTTCTAGCCCCTACTAGCTCAAAAGATAGAAACAGCATGGGACCTCATTTTTTGGAAGCTAGTTCTGAACGATGAGCCCAAGCACCAGCTTTCAAAGCCAACTGGCAAGAATAGAATACGTGGGCAAGATGGATCTATTTGAGAACCCTGTTTAACAAAAAGAAAATACCAGCTTTGAAGTAATCTGTCACCTTTACTGGAAAATATGCAACTACAAATGAACTTTAATAACAGTTAGAACTCACACTGCAAAATGAAGCAATTTGCTTATTTTCTCTTCCAAACTAAAGCTTACAATATTGTACATGTCAATTAATGGTCTACTTGAATTGCATGAATGCTACTCAATAGTATAGCCTTTACAATCCTTAGGGGGTGGGAAAGGATGTGGGGGGAAGGTAAAGAATAAAAGGCAGCCCAAATTTGTGGGATTTTTTCCTCAAAGCCTACACAGAATGTTCTCAGATGACATAGTATGAGAATAGAAAAAAAAATTATTTTGAATTTGACTTAGGAAAAAGTAGCAAGTAGGTGAAAACAAACTGCAGCAAAAGCTGGAATTTATTTTTGTTTACAAACAAGCAGTTGCAAGATGGAAAATAACAGCCCATTTTCCTACAATTGATATTGGAAAATTCTGGACATTAGGATCTACAGCAATGCATCCATCTTAGCCAGCACTGTTTGCTAAAATAACTTGCTCTTCCTTTGGAGTCAGGTTTTTTTCTTTCCTAATTTTTTAAGCAAAAAGCATTACAGATTAATGACTAAAAGACAAAAAAAATGCATTGATGAAACTCAATTCTAAATTAATTGAATCACCTGTTCATCTCTAGATTATGTTAATTCTCTATATTCAACATAAATTTCCCTGTCCTGACTATGATCTGGCATTACCATGAAGTCTTTGAGATTAGCACCTGAGGCCAAAAAAAGTGTTGAAATAGAAAACAGAGAAGAGTACACTGCACCTATAGCACACCATGTTGGCATCAGTATACATCAGGCAGATTTATACAAGGGCATTTATACACAGGAAAAGGTGACCAACAAAAGCATCACTAAAATGCAGGAATATGCCATTTCCCTGCAGGACACTTTATTTGACAATTAAACATTATGGTCCTGCCCCTGTTCAGCAAAGAAATTCTTCTAGGACCTTCTTCACAAAGGAAGATAAGTGTCATTCTTTAACTGGAATTTTCTATAGCTTGTGTGCTCAGACACTAAAAAATTCTGCCAGTATAGCTATTTCTGGGCAGCTAACCCAAGACCCTCTTGCCATGACAGATGTAGCCTCCCCTGAGAGGTGGAGCGGTTCCCAGTTAGCGTGGGAGAGGAGGCACAATATTAGAGGTTGCACCCATTCCGCTTAATAATTGGTTCACCTCTATAAATCCTCACTTTTAGTGCAAGATATCCCTGATTTGCTTGTCTGTGCAGTTGCAATTTCTGAAATGCTCATTAGTTACTGAGGGTACACCTGCAGCCTTCTGACACTGGAAATCCTGAAGGCACCACTGAGATAATTCAGATATTTGTAGCCACTTAGCTTCTCATTTCAAAGGACCATATCAGTCAAAAATTTCATGGTATATTCACTGAGTATATTCAGCATAACAACAAGTAAAAAGCCCACCCAAAAGGGTAAGCCACTGGAGTGGGGAGTGGGGGGAGTAACTTTCAGTAAATATCAATAAAAGATAACCTATTCACTAAAATGCAAAGGTAGAACAATTCCAAGGCAAACTTTTCTAGAGGCTTCTAGTAAATACCTAGGTAAGGCTAGGTATTTACTAGGACTATAGGTCCTTTGTCATAAACTGACAGTGTATTTGGGCAGCTGCAACCTGGCTGAACTGCCACACAGTATTAGAAAACTGTCTCTACTCTTCTACCCCCAAGCATGAAACAGTTTGGCACAATTTTTGTTAGTTGATCCCGCTTTGCCTCTATCCCCAAAAGATTTCCACTTTTCCATTAAGAATTGTCTGGAAGGTATTTTCAGGCAGCAGGAGCTGCAGTTACCAACACAGTTCCTCAGCCTCCAAAAGAAGCAATCCCACAGAAATGCTGTCACAGGCACTGTTTTATTCCGATTTACGTCCCCTTCCTGCAGTGCTCTCCTTCCTTTCCAGACAATTTACCTGTCCAGCTGTAGGAGACTCACAGCTGCAGGCAGTCGAGTGGAAAGTGCTGCCAGAGGGTCTCTGCCTCCTAGCAAGTAACTCCAGGGTAAAAGTGAACCTGCTGACAAATACCACGGGCACTGGATTACTGGGAAGAATACAAGGAAATTTGCAGAACATTGGTGGGAGGGAGAAGGGAAGGATTAAGCTAGGAGGAGTGAACTGGCTCACTTTGATGTCTGAGGAGAGCAGGTGAGGCAGGACGGAGAGGTCTCCCTGCCCCCAAAATAAACAGAGGCTTAGGGCTCTCTGGAGGAGGAAGTGGTAACCTAATAAAATTAAACCAGCTGGGTTCTGTAGCAATTGAACTAAAACACGTGGATAGATGAAGATGATTATAGGGAGGGAAAAAAAAATTCCAAAGAATTTTTAATCCCTCTACATTGCATCTGCTACCTCCATGTCCACACAGAGAAACAGGGCCGCTCTTCACCCGCATTTGCTTTGTTAAAATCTGGGGAGGAGATCGGGGCATTTGTTCCTACAGTTACTGATAATGTATCTGGCTCCAAAGGCTCCCAGGCACAGTGCAAAAAGAGGCAATCCACCTTTAGAGCTTCTGCTTAAGAGGAAGTTCTTAATGTAAAATCAAGCCTGGGAGAAAACTTAAATTGTATTCCTACCTGGGAATTACCAATAAAGTTAAATGCAAAGAGAAGAGCTGGCCACTATATCAGGGTCTGTGTGCTTTTCTGAGGACAGGATCTCCATTTGCAGCAATTTTCAAAATTTAATTTAAATTGTGAGAGGTAATGGCTAAGCATTGCGTAGTTTCCATTACTAAAATATCCAATAATATCCCAGCATTTTACACATACACACACATGCACACTTTTTACTTCAGGTAACTCTGCAGTCTGACATTTCAGGTCTGGATTTAAATCATTTTCTAGAAACAAAATTATGAAGAAAACTTTGGAAACTATAACGAGCATTTTTACCAAACATAACAATAAACTCTAAAATGAACAATTTTGTATTTTCTATTTATTGTTTTAAAGGTATCGTCGCCTTGATATTTAGGAAAGATGCCCACAGCAGAAAACAAACAGGAACTGATTCTGCCTCATTTCCCCTCTTACGGAAAAGTTTCAAGTTACATCAATATAATTATTATCTTTGTTGTTCTTTTCTGATGTATCCATGCAAAGAGCTAACAACCATCTATAAATGAGAGGGCCACCGATCTTGTTCTTGCAGCTGGACAAAGTGGGAAAGAAACTGGATTTAATTGCTGGTTCTGCCATAATCCAAACAACCGGTGTCAGAAGGCTGATTCTAGTTTGAAGTAGCTCAGCCTCAGGAGCCTACCCTTAGAGACCCGTAGCCAATGTGTCAGTTTGTGTCCCTATATAAACAGGAATATCCTCATAATAAAAGAGCATCCTAATAAAAGATTATCCTTAAGGATAACCATGCCTGTCAGGTAGCTACTCAAGTATATGCAAAAGTAAGAGAAAACAATAAATAATGAAATGGACTCCACACTGAGTGCTCTCTAGCATGAATTAAAGAACTAATTTAAAAGATTATTTACAATTTGTTTTTATTTCAGCAGCTCTCAATGCTAGGCACTAAAACTGAACAAAACTGCATTTTGAGATTATTTTTAATTCAATTTTACCTTTAACAATAAGTATATATTCATAAAACAACACTAACTCAGCATAGCTAATGGGATGTTTGTTTACTTCATGTGGAGAAAGGGACTGTCACCACTCTAAATACATGTGTCCTCCATGCTTCAAATGTTCAATTTTCACAAATGTTCACCAGTAATAACTCTAACAGATCACTTTTACAAATCGTTCAAGCAAGGCTGAAATCTAATTCTCTACTTCACTACTGCAAAACCTGCAGTCTCCAGTGGAAAAGGTGCGGGCCACTGAAATAAGTCAACAGTAAAATTCAGCTCACAATTTTTATCACTGATTCAACAGGGAAACAAAGAAGCCATTGTCAGAAGTGGTTAGGTCTGGGAACATAAAGTCAAGACTATATTTAAGTAGGCCGATTTTCAAAGACTCTCAGCAAAGTGCTCTTTCTAGAGCCTTTGGAAGCTTGACCACCTGCAACCAGGTGCTCAGCACGGATATTTAAGGCTTCTGCTGCTACTTAAAGCATTCCTAATGTATGTGAGACTCGCTGAACACACATTACCAATACACTTGCTGATGCTTTCTGAAGCCAAGCATTCCCTAAGTTTTATGATTATTTTATAAGTGCATACAATCAGTAAGACATGTTGTATTTCCTGTATGCATGTATGCATATATACACATACACACACACTGGCTATATAGACTTGTATTAATTCAGCTCCTAAATTCTAATGCAAAATGCTTGAAACTTTTTGTCTTTACAGAATACTGACACTTTAAAAAGTCCTTGCTGTCTCCATTTCTTGTATTGCTTTGGCCATGTGAAATTTTTTAACAGATTGTTAGTAAGGAAACATTTCATTCAGTTACAACATGAAGAGAGAGTATTAAAAAAAATTAAACTGTTTATCTTTTCTAGGTATACATTATAAGCAGAAAAGAAACAACCTTTGAGCAAAGAGGATCAAATTAGAAAGACTGGGAATTGTTTTTGCACATGTAATTTTTCAAATGTCCTTGATGACGACTCAGAATATATAAATTCAAAGACAAAAACCTGGCCAGTCAGTAACCTTCCTATTCGGTGACTGCAGGACTCGGCAGTAAATGTCACTGCTAGAAAATATTTCACTACATTAACTTACTGGCAACCACATTTGCTGAATAAGTTCATAAACAGCCACAGGAAAAAAGACAACCAGAAATAAAGCTGCTAATGATTCACTCTTTTCTAACATGCATAATCCTCAGCTTACAGAAGAAATAGATATGTAAGAATAAAGATAGCCTTTACCAAGACAGTTCACTTCTCTGTTCCCCTCATCAAGGTCATACTAGAATCCAGGAACTGGTAAAAGTAATGTATTGAAGACAAAGAGAATGAAGAATAAATGAAAGGAAAAGAAAAGAATTCTTCTCAGGGAAAAGACAAGCACATGCCTTGATAAAATAATCAGTTTTCCATTTACAAGTTTAAACTAGGTTTAGACCATTCCTAAAAAAAACCCCACCACTGATGACTTCTAAATTTCAAAAGAATTAATAAATATAATCATTGTTGCCTATTTATCAGCTTATAAAAGGCTTCACTGTAACTCCTTCCTGGTACTGAAATGCACAGGACCAAAACAAAAGGACTTAGAACCTGAAACAAGGGCTATTTTTCCTGTAAGCTTACAGAAGGCTACCTCTGTACTACATGACACAAATGTGTGTTAAGCATGTCAGTGCTTAACTGACATCTTGAGGAGTTTCACTCTCCCCTCCTTTTTTTAACTGCTATATCCCTTGAAAACTTCACAGCACTCAGTAGGAGAGCCTGATTTCTATCTCCAGTTGCTGAGGCAGCAAGCAGAAATAAAAAGATAAAAAAATTATACAGACCGCAAACACATTTTATGTAAAGAAACATTTGTGATATATAGAAGTGGATGAACTCAGCTTGCAGACTGCCTCCTTATTTTAGACCATTCCAGAACTTATAGATTTTCAAATCAGTATTTACACTGCTCTTGAAATACAAAACTCATTTTTCAAAAACACTGCATGGAAAGGAGCTTTAGGAGAATAAGGATTTTGTATCAAAATAGAATCACAAAGACCCTTCAGTCTGCCTTGCTTGGTTTCAGTGTGAAAATACAGCTAAAAGGAGTTTATGCACATTTTAATACAACTGGAAGTGAAAAAATGTTCTAATACATATACATACTCCTGATGGAATTAACAACTATCTGGTTTGTAACAGAAATAATGGTTTAATTATTTCTGTTCAAGAAAATACTGCCATGACCACAAGTTATAATGTGAGGATCACTTGTATTTCCACAGATGAGACCTCCACAGAAGGAAGGAGGGGAGGCTTCCTCAGAGAGGAAATAGAAGGTGTTTTCAAATCTGAGAATTCAACATTTTGAATAAAATATGTTTAATGTTTTTGTTTTCATGTAAACAGCCGTTAGGAAGTGACCTGACAGCCCTAAGAAATTACCATTTGAAAGGAAAAAGGTCTACATGCTTCATCTTTGATCTAGGAGACAGATTTATCACAGGACAGGATGACTGAAGTTTATTCATTAGCTGATAACCTTCACATGCAACCCAAGCCTTTAATCTGCAATAAAGCAGCAAACAAGGACGGGGCTCTAAGGAAAGGAAACTAGCTCAGCTTGGATGAGCAGGGACATGGCAGTGGAAGGGCAGTGGGCAGACAGGGGCACAAAACCCTGTCCAGCTGCCTGGGCTCCCCCATGCCCCACACTGCTGGAGACCATCAGCTTCAGATTGGTCCTGGGCAGTTAAACCGGTCTGCATGAGGGGTCTGCTGTCTCTGTGGATGCCCAGAGGTACCTTCCCATTAGCAGTAAAATTCTCATCACAGCCTGCTGGGCACTCTGAAAGAAAGCTTCCGCTTTAGAAGTTTTAAAAATCAAAAGCTATGTTCTTGATGGGGGTCTTCTAATTTGTTTCACAGGGCGACTGCCACCACAAGTATTTACATAATCTGTGAGACACTACCACTACTACAGTCCAGGAGAATCTTAAATCTTTGCACCTTCAAAGCTGGAAATTTAGTATAAAAATACAAGCAGATAAGCAAATAAACTGAAACTGCTTATTAAAATCAAAGCAAGCCCACAAATTCTCTACTATTAGGATCACAAGTTAAAGGCATTACGGTCAACACTCTCCCTCATAGTAAAACTTTTTCAAGAATCAAATCTTGCAATTATGGTCACAACTATATGGCAGATTTAAATATTTCCAAAAATTTTCTAGAGGAAAAAGAAGAAAAACAAAACCCTTATTAGCACAGGCTAATGCCCATCAATGAGCTACAAAATGAATTTTCTGAAAGACACCAAATCCTAATTTCTTTTGAATGTGAATTAAGAAAAAAAAATTGGAAAAGAAAAAAGAAAGTTAACAGGTGGTAACAGTTTCAGTCCGGCTTTAAACAAAGGAAACAAGTGCTCGGGGATACAATGAAAGAAGCAAGGCTATCTAAGGCAACTATGAAGGGAGATAAGGTGGTCAGCATCGACTCCTCAGTCTGACCTCTCCAGCTCTTACAACAGCAATTGCACTGGACTGTCTTTGTAAAATGCTTTTGAGATCTCCAGATAAGTGATCATTAAGAAAGCTGTGTATCTCACAGCAGAGTGATACATGCATTTCTGTACCTACTTCAAACCAGAAACAAAGATGTTAAGCAACATGCCCAAGGTCATGCAAAGCTAAAGGCAGGAACAAACCACAGAGCCCCGACTCTCACAGCCCTTAAGAAAGAATCCATCACACTCGGACATGCACTAAAAGAAGTAAGCAAATGTCTCCGTATTTGACAACATCTGACCTATGGAAGGAAGTAGTTTCAAGACAAGTGGCAAGAAACAAAACACAGCTGCAGCAAAAGCCCTACCAGGGAATAGCTCAGCACCAAGAATAAGTAGCACCACCTTGCAGGATATTTGTCAGACTGCCTGCTGTAGAGCACCACACTTGCAGAGCTACACTCAAAGAAAAGGTTATTCCAGACACACAGACTCTAAATAAGGGTAAAATAAAATAAAATAAAATAAAATAAAATAAAATAAAATAAAATAAAATAAAATAAAATAAAATAAAATAAAATAAAATAAAATAAAATAAAATAAAATAAAATAAAATAAAATAAAATAAAATAAAATAAAGTTAATCTCAAAAAAAAAAAAAACCCTGAAAAGATGCTGGTGTGTGCAACTTGCCACAACCAAAACGCTACCAACTGTAATTTCTAGAACATTGTGCACTACCAAGACATGACTACCAGCTGCCTATGAAGTGAATCATCACATTAAAAAAATGATATTTTTTTTAGTCCACAAAAATCTTTTCTAGAAGCTGCAAAATTAAACTATTCTGCATGAAAACCAAAACTAATTTCAGTAAATATATCTCATTTTGACTTCAGTAGACCTGTCAGAACTCCTAGGATTCTGGTGTTTTCTACTTTCATTGTGTGGGGTTTCTTCTCCAAAATATGTCAAAATAAGGGAAAATTAACCTCTGTAGATTTCTCACCAGCTCTTGCCATACTAAAGCAAGCAGAGAATGCTCTTCTAATTCTGAAATTCACTTTTGAAATTTAAATCACAGAAAGAAAGAGAAAGAAAATAAACCAAAAGAAGCATTTTTTAATATGGCAATGTAAAAAAAAATTCCTTTGTATGCTGCAAATATATAAATAAATATTAAAGCTTTTCCTCATTTAAACTGCATTTGGAATATCCTACACCATTAGTTAAAATGACAGAAGAATACAGCTACCTGAAGCCTATGTAAAGAATCTCTCTTTAACAGGCTTTTAAAGATTGAAGCAGAGCATCTAAAAAGCACATCCCTGAATAATTTAAGATTCCTGGCATCTACATTGAAAGCGCCCCTTTACTAAACCTGGAGGAACAAAAAAAGAGGTAAGAGAAAGAATAAAGGTCATGAAAGATCAGTGACAAAATCACTACTAAAAAAAAGTATTTTTTTCTATCTTAAAGTTTAATCAGACATGGAGAAGCATGCATTTTTAGAGCCCTTCTCATTTACTGTCAACAGATGTGGTCTAACACTAACATTTTACCCCTTGGCAGAGGCAAGGTAAGGCTGTGATGATCTCGGAAACAATACAGGAACAAAATAAACAAGAAGGAAGGAAACTGATCAAGAAGGTGAAGCACAAGACAAATCCTCATTAACAGAAACTCCATAGCAAATAAAAGCCAAAATCTAGAATTTATCATTAATTTTAAATACATAACTAACACTTCAGGGCAAAAGAAAAAAAAAAGAAAACTCTGAAAAAGTAGATCCACGCAAATACATATTATTGAAACAAAATAAACCATGATTATACTATTAAGACACCAGGCAATCAAGTTTGGTGCCGAGTAATCCCCATTCATAACCAACTGTACCAAGGTTGCGTTACAATTCAGTGTTTTGTTGACAATACCAAGTTTTCTTTGCCAACTACATCTTTTAAACATCAGCAAATCCTACCTACTTCCTCTTGTGTCTGTCACAGAAACCATCCAAACAATGGGAGCAAGTAATCTTCACCTCAACAGCTATTGACTTGGAGCAAACTGAACACTTTATTCATTTTTGCTCCTGGAGTGGAAAGTCCTTGCTGTTCTACTGTATCTGAAAGCCTTGCCACTGATTACAACCAGTTCAGGATCTGGCTCCTCCTCAGTATATGAAAATGGACTTGAAACAATAGGAAACCTTATCTGAGGAAGTTAACACAGGTCACCCTTCTCCAAATGTGAATACTGACTCTACATAGAGGGAAAACCAGCTTAATTAGGTTCTATAAATTGGATAAGAATTAGGAAAAAGTGTCACATGAAGAATGTTGATCAAAAAACCACACCAAAACATTCACCTTTTTAGAGCAAACAGATTTTTTACATCTTTGCTTTACACAACTTTTCATGTTATTGTTAAAGAACAGTCATTAGGAAGTTACTTGAATATTCAGCAAACAAGTGAACTGCATTATAGAAGCAGATTCAGAAAGAGACAAAACCAACCTGCCTAAAACAGAATTTTTGGGAATATGCCTGTAGAAGATTGCTCACTCTTTCTGTGGACTTTTATTTCTTGTGAGAATGAAATTGAAAAACTAAGAAAATGACACTATTTAATATGCAATTCAATATTTTTCCAGTATAATTTCAAACAAATAAATCTTTTTTATACACATTGTTGCCTCTTAGAACTCAAGAATTTCAGTGCTCAAAGAAAGTAGAAAGGTACAAGAAATTGAACTGTGTTTTGTTTTTCAAATTTCAGCCAAACAAGCTAGTTGTTATCTACTCTAAATTCCATTCACACTTAATAAAATTACAAAAAGGTTCTTTGTGATAGATATGCCAAGTTAAAAAATATTTAATAAAAGGTAAGAGAAGATGGGACTATAATGACAAAAAAGTAAGGCTTGAGAGTGCAGTAAATAAGAATTACAAAGATTCTTATGGTAGGAAGGGCCTCTTTCCAGAAGACATAAAGGAGTAACAAAACAAATTTTACTTTTAAACAGCTTAAAGCTTGACATGCTGGGTCCTTAGCTAACAGAAATGTGCGTAATTCCAATAACGTCAATAACACCACATGAAGTTATGCTCGCTGTTGATCTCACCCATAATATCTAAAGCCCACACCTAACTATAAATACACATATTATGTTTGCTTTTCAAAAACTGATTGGAGTTTAATAGCAAGTCATAATTGAAATATTCATGGTCCCAAGCTAGCTTTGAAGTTAAATCCCTGAGTGGACAAAGTGGACTGTATATCTAATCTAAACTAAATGTTTCCCCTAGTTACTAATACCAGTGCAGTTTCACTAGTTAAAATCATTATTACAGAAAATAAAGGCAAAAGCCACAGCACTTTAAGGGGCATTTAATCCTGCTCAGTGCTAGGACGCAGCACATGATCTTGGGATATCAGCTCCTCCACTATCTTCCACATCTTGCTTCAAGAGCTGATTTCTTCAGATCACCAAGCTGGTGATTTCTAGCAAGAAAATTTTAACCACACTCTTCCAAAACTGTTACTGAAGTTTCTTAAGTCTCCTTTTAATGTTTCAATTTAACATCACAACTTTCAATTTAACAACACAGATCTGTCTCGGCTTTAAAGCCCCTTTCTCAAGCAATGAAGCTATAAATAAAACGTCACTATTTTTTCTACCTGGACTGCAGATTGTAACTGCTTCACTGGAACACTTCAGTTTTCTTTACATACTTTGCACATCACATACACACTCCTATCTATACCCAGCTCCATAAATGAAATTTCTGTAGCAAAGCACAGTTTAGTTTAGATGCCTTTAAACTAACGTGGCTGTGACCCCTTTCATCGGTATACACTTCTGTCCTTCTTTCATTTTTACCTCAATTAAATGTATTAAACACAAATCTATGACAGCTTGTCCATTCTCTCCCATGTAAAAATAAAAATTAAAATAAAATAAATTTAAGTAGATTTTAAAAAAAGGAAATCAAGTGCTTCTGCCAGACTGCTGCCAGTAATGGGCTCAGTACTGCACAGTTATAGACTATACAGAGCAAGTCATTATAACGGAGTTTGAAGGCAAGCTTGGATCTAGAGAAAACAGTCACAATTGTGCTACTTCTGCAGCAGTAATTTCCCCATGGCTTCGGTTATGTTGATCTCCGTTCCTGTTTTGCAGAGCCCACAGCTACATACATTATATCCAAGTATATGTCTGAAACTCCATAACCTTTGCCAGAGTAACTCTCCAGGAAGCTCTCCTGACCTTTACTTAAGATAAAGAAACCAACTGAAATTAAGAAATAAATGTTCCTTTGATAATACTGTGTAAGCTGTGGCTAAGGAACTTTGAAACACAACAGCATTAATAAAATAGCCATATTAGGAGAATTTCTTTATCACCAAAAGCAGTGGCCAGCTTCAATAGGGCTTTTCATAGTCCACAAATTATTTTCCAAGAATCATTGACTTGTTGTGTAACGATAATTGTGGGTTAATAGAAGCCCCAGTTGAACTTTGTACTCTTACACAAAGGCATATGCATGAATGACTATATTTGGGCACAGATCCATATGTAAAGTAACATATCTGATTTTCAATGTATGGATTGTTCTGTCTTTTGTATTATAATTTAATTTTTTTTTAAAATGTCTTTGAAGACAGAGGGAAAAAAAAAAACAACCTCTGTTATAAAAGACAATTTTCAAAGTTTGAAAGTGACCACGATTGTTGGTTAGCATATGTACAGGAACTTTGAGAGAAAAACTAATTTAAATTGTTGCTGTGCGGGGATATTATGCTGCACAGCAACAATTCCAGGGGATTAAAAAAAGTGTGGGCTTTTTTTACGTCACAAAATGCTGTTATGAATACTCTCAATGAATTCTTCTTAAAACAGCTACTTAATAACTGGAAAAATAATCTAAAAGATTTATAGGAAAATTCAGTAAGTGCGATTTTTTTTTTTGGTTTAAAGACAATTTAAATGCAATTCTTCCTAATCTCTCTATATTAATCTTAACATTTCAGTATATGAATGCCGTGTTTAACAGCTATCTAGTTTAGTGAACTGCAGTAATTCATTCCAATAGGATAAACTATTTATTTAGCAAAATGGAAAAGCTACCATGTGCTCTGCTACAATCAGCAGACACTGTTTAGAGGAGACCTCTGATGATGGGGAGAAGCCTTGCCATGAAGAACAGAACTACAAAAAGAAGCTCCAAGAAGCCTGTGACTGTCAGACGTTTCTCATGCTATGCCCTTGCAATCACCCAATACCACAGAACATCAGGTACAGCAAAATGGAGCCAGCATTTAACAGAATAGGAGCATTTTAATAGGTAAAGGCAAGACTTGAGGAGTACAGACTGATAAAAATAAGTTTAGACTCTTGTTAAGTAAATAGAAAACAATGCAAAGCACCCAGTTTAACATAACTCCTGTTTTCACCAATTAGCTCAAAGGAAAATATTGTTTGAGCAAGAAAATGCCACATGCTAAGACAACCTTAAAATGCTTCAGCTGTGGCTTATTTGACTGATTACGTGGAGAATTTTATTTGTTCATTCATACACAAAATGTGTTGAGCAGCCTGACTTCTGCTCAGCAGAGATGCATCCTCCATCCACAGTATCTGGTCTGTACCGACTAAAAAGCTCCTCTGCACACCCTACAGACAAAGAAACTCCTTCCACCTCCACAACCTAAGTTTTTCCGTGCTTCCCTGGGGCTGTGGGTGGAAATGACAGGGAAGGGCCCCGTGCTAAAGGTTATACCTTCAGCCCAAAGTAGTTCTTTTGGCTGCACACCAAAATGCCACTTGCTTTATCTACTCATCACACTGATGTCACCGATCAGCAAAAGGAGCTATCACATGACCACAGATGACAAAATAAATAACAAATATGAAGATGCAGATATAAATATACAAATATGTATATTTCAAGAAAGTGATGATTTGTAGTATACTTACAACTTTCAGCCTGATAGTCTGGCACAAACTGCTCATCATTGTCAGGTACCTGAGCTGAAGAAAGGAAAACAAAAACAAAACAAACAAAAACCAAGAATTAAAATAAGCCATTAAAGCATAAATAAAGACTCTTGTACTTAATTTAAAGCACAGTCAAATTTAAAATTATGATTTTTTGTTTCTTCACAGTTGGGTATGAAAATCAGGCAAGCGCATCATTTTAATATCAGATAAGCCCTGGGGTGAAGCTGTGTGGTGCAGCACGAGTCCAGAGAAGTCCCGGCACAGAACAATGGGAATGGGAGGATGTGGGGACTCACTGGCCCTGCCTCACTCCCTGTACCAGGATCTGGACCCACCAAGCCACTGGTAAAACTCATCAGTGCTTATTTTCAAAACATCTGCACATCAAGTCCACATAAAACCAAATCCCACTGATTAACACCAATGCTTCTTTAACCTGAAACTACCACAACTTCAGCTTACTTAAAAGTGATTCCAATTGTTCGTGGCAGTCAGCCAACACAGTAGGGATTTTCTGTTATTGTTTTAAATATTCAAAAAGAACTATTTTACCAGACCACAGAATTCCTGGTTCAATGACAACACTTCAGACATCAAAAAAGATTTACTTAAAACAAAAATCACGATTAACATCCATTTGCCTTTTGTGAGATCGTCTTTGCTTTTAGGAAACTTCCATCACAAACCTGAGCTATTAGATACAATCATTTCACGGTCTGCTGATAGATAATTTTGCTCCTCTGGTACCACATTTCCTTTTTGTTGTATATCTAAGACATTATCCATCTCTCAAACTGTGTGGTAAACTCATTTAAACCATTTAAGCTGAAATAGCACTAAACGTTTATTATAGATGAATACATTCAAATAACTGCAGAACATTACACAGAAGCGGCGTCCTCAGAGCATGACTGTTTCTGGTACACCAAGAGAGATCCAGCTTATCTTCTCTTAACTTTGTCATCTTTTCCTCAACATCCACACTAACTGGAATCGCCGCAGAAAAGCTGCGTTAAATTCTCGTTTAAAAATACTTTCCACAGCTCTTGTCCAAAGACAAGCAAATAATTCATACTATCTTAATTAAAAGTTAACATCTGCCATGATCTGGTTACCCAGTAAGATTTGAAAGGTAAATGCTGCTTATATAATCTTTTATCAAAACTGTGACTATCAAATGTTCTCAAATACATTAATTGATAAAATGTGACTTTCGTGCCCTTCAGAACACTTTCTAGTATAGGAAATGCATATTCCCCATTATATATGTGCAATTTCTACTAGTTTTTATATAATTCATTTGAATTAAAATATATATATTTAATTAAGATTACTCACAATTATTTTGAATGTGCATTACAGTGCTCTTCATGGACCAGATCTCCACTCCTTTACTCAGGAAATATTTCTAATGACTTAACTGGAAGTTTTTTTTCCTGGGTAAAGAGTTCAGAATCAGGCTCATAATACTGAAAAATTATTTGCTCTGGGTTTTAAAATAAAATTAAAATCCTACTGTCTTAATTGCAGCAAATACCCCTTAAAAACAAATGACCTTGGAAATGTGCAAATACAGATTTGAAAAGAAGTGTGAGATAAATACACTAAGTGTAATTAGCCTTACTTTGAAAAAAAAAACAACATAGCTACTGTTGCTTTGTTGTTCAGGTTTCTAATTAAAAAAAAAAAAAAAAACTGAACAAAATCAAACCTGACAGTAACTCATCCTTTTATAATAAACCAGTACCTCTGAGGACATATTGGCTCATCAAAGTTTGAAGTTGTATAAAACACTACCAACCCAAATATACCCAGTATTTTGATGTATTCAATTTCTCTTTCTTCTAGAGAAACCACACAAGTTTTACCAAGAATGAACTCAGGGACAGAATAAGCCCAAATATTAACACTCCACAATTTCTGACATTTCATGCAATTGACTACATGTGAATTTTTGGCATTTTCCTTACAAAAATATTTGTAAGGAAATAGCCAACTATTTGACTGTCACAGAAAAATCTGATTACGAAATCAAGGTTTTCTACTTAAGAAATCTGTACCTAAGATTTCTAATAAGTCCACTTGTTTTTGAAGCATCTGTGAGTACATTCAGAGTTAAAGTAATTGAATCAAGTAACTTCTTGTTTACAGAAGACACAACCCACACATTTTTCTTAAGCCACACATCATTTTCAAATGCAGCAGGGAGGCTAGCAGAATTAATTTTTTAACATGCACCTGCATTTCACATATACATGTATATGTAGAGATATATATATAAATTTGTGAATCTAGGATATCTTTAAAAGCCTCAAAGAAAACAAAACCCCGTTCTGTTTAAATAAAGAGACTACATTTAGTGGTTGCAGAACAGGGATAGAAATCTCATATAACTTTCTGGAGAGCATCCTCCGTGCACTGGACAGCTTCACCAGTGCTTCATTCTGGATTTATCAGTTTAATTTGACTTAGTCCAGAAAAAAATCTGTTGTAGAGATTTATGTATATATCAGTTAATAAGGTCCTTTTTTTTCCCCAGCCATAGTACTCTATGAAAAAAATAAAATATATCTGGTTGAACTGTCATAGAAACTACTACATTACTGCCATTACCCCTGATTTGCTCTTGTTTATGGACTAAACAAGAAGAATGTACTTTATTCATGGATCCCCAAAATTTATAAAGGCATATTTAATAGAGACAGAGTGCATCATTTCATCAGCACTCTAGAAACCGGTGGAGACTATGCTGTCAAAATTTACTTTAAATGCAATATTAACATAGCCTTAAAAGCCTCTGTAGAGAAAGGAACAATGCAAGTTAAAGAGTATTCAAAACCCTACCAAATATAAACGTAACAAATAACAGCAACCACAACTTTCAAACTAGGAACATGCATTTCCAAATGGAATGCAAATTTAGTAGCATCAGTACCTTAGAAATGAACCCATAAGCCTGTATGGAGAAATTAAAAGGGCCTGCTAACTGGTGGAAATGAATACTTATTTCTTTCACTTAATCTGATATTATTCCTAAACAAGAAAAACTGAAACTTGCATATATCATACTGCTGAAATGCAAGCACTCATCGTCATTCAGAGACTCCTTCCACCGGCATCTCGCTATGAGATGCTCTAACATTGGGATACATTATCCCACCGCTCAAGCAGAGGAGGGCTTTTGTACCTGGATTTTGGATAATTACAGGTAGATTTTGCAACAAATTAAATAGGCAGGTAAAGACATTCCAACATGAATGTCTGAAAGGAAAATGTAACTTGCAGAGTCACAACTGTCTACACAATTATATACACAGGCCATTCATTCCCTCTTTTATTCATAAGTACTGCAACTTAGCAAGGCCACCATAAAAGCTTCTGTTAACATACACAAAACACAATGCAGAAATCAGCAAAACTTTTTTTTTCTTACTTTGCCATTCAGAGGGAAATTGAAAAAAGATATCTGAAATGATCACCCATCTGAATGAGAACATTTCCTTGAGCTACTTAATTAGGGGGGTCTGAGAAGGCAAGTATATTCCAAAAGACTGATAAAAGGATTTGAAGGATATTAAGCACGTGGCTTTTACTGCTTATAGCAGAAGCAGCTACATGAGTTCATTCCACATTCTGAGCCATCAAGTCTCAGACTCCTGAAGCAGACAACATCTGCAGCATAAGCTATCCAACTCAGCCTAGAATATTACCAGAAGTTTTTTTTTCCTTCTGACTATAGCTATAATGTCTCAAGAGGATTTGGAAAGCATGCAGAAATTTGAACGACGATCTTGAAGATGTTATCAGTTTAGGTTTTACAGTTTCACTACAGACTGAGATATGCAAACATTCACAGCACAAAAATACTTAATGCTTGTTTGTAGTTTTTAAAGCTTTAAACACTCTTTGAAAGGCTGAACTGACGGCTCATTTTGCAAAGGGAAAGCAATTTGGAGGGGAAAAAAAAGTTTAGAACTCGGGCCTGTTAGCCTGCTTTCATTGCAAGTAAACAAAAAGTCCCCATTAACAAGCATCCAGGACAAAAGGAGTTAATATTTAATTAAAACCAGCTCTATCCACTGTAACAATGACCTGGAGCCAAACAAGGCAGAAGATGTATGAGTCATTCTTTCTGCCAGTGAATGAGACAGCTGATCTCCGAAGCAATTCCTCAAGACAAGCAGTCAGAACTGGAGTTCTGCCTCCATTCACAAAAACACAGTCCAGCATGAACCATGTGGCCCCAACCACAAGCTTTTCATGTCACACCCTTCCAGAAAGCTACAGCAAAGTAAACTTGAACTTTAGGCATAAACACAGTGATTTCACTGCTTTGTCTCAAGATGCAGCACAGACCTGCTGAGGAACGTTATTTAATAAATGAAAAGTTAAGCAAACTATAAAGGGCTTAAACTTAACTCTTCCGTCTCCCACTCACAAACTGCTTCCAAAAGCTCAGCTGCACTCCAGAAAAAGGTGTTCTTGTTAAAAAAAAAAACTAACTGGAAATTGTCCAGAAAAACAAGAAGCTGAAAATGCTTCACTTAAAACTTTATTTTGGGTAGCAGAACACTTCCTGCGGTACTGTGTGCTCTGACCTCATGCTTCACTTTTAGAGCTAAGAGCAATTAGTTTTAAAATACCCATCATTTATTCAAAGTGGCAAAAGAAATTGAAATTGACAGGAAATTCTATATGAGCAGTAGTATTTTGGCCTCAGCTAAAATAAGACTTCGGGCCTCAACAGTAATGGATCTATTGAGTTTTCTTTGATTCATTGTCAGTTCTGAATATCTGAAAGATTGGCTAAATTTTAAGTATTCCTGCAAGAGCTGTCATGGGGGGGGTGTTGGTTGGTGGCTGTACTTTTTCCACAGGAACAACTGTTTCTAACAAAGAAGCATTGGGAAGGTAAAACAGTGATAAATTTCAAGATGGTAAAAAAAAATTATTATCCATAAGCACTGGATTTGCTGTCAAAACAACCTCAAACCCTTTTTACATAACGTGAGATGCTCTGACTAATAAACTTAAATGCACTTCAAAACTAGTTCCAGATCTCAAAATTCTTCCTTATGCAAATAATCACTAGGAATATGAAGATGGGTTTGCAGAATCTGCTCTTCATTTGCTGCTATACTAAAAATGAGAAAAAAAGTTAGTTTTAAAAGGAGTTCTCACATTTAGTATTTTGCTACATGCCTCATGGTTAGCAAAACCCTGTCTGCTTTTGAAAATCATGATTTTGAGTAAAATTATTTACTTTACTAGCAAACAAAAACATGAAAAAGTTTATTACTACGCAGACTTTCAGACTTGTAGATTTTTGGTGAGTTTATTTCTTTTGGACTTTTATTTTAATAACATCCCTTTCCTTCATTTTTGCCTAATCTAACTGTTCTTTTTTTGTGCAGAAATTTATGATCACAAGCTGTATTAGCAAATTGAATCTATCAGATCACTAGAGTCCACAAAAAAAAAAAAAAAAGAGAATAAGATATTCTCTGTATTATAAACTGAAAGTGTTTTCACTCCTTTTAAGAGTGTTTGTTCCTGTCAGGCAGATTTCAGTCATGGAGGTACTAAATTACAATTTCTTGACTCTTATTGCCCCTATAAAAAATGTGGATAGTTCTTGAATGTGGCTACATACCATCTGCCTTACACTGGCTAAATTTTACAACTTTTTGGCAGAAAAAAGCTAGTTAGCCAGATTAAACAAAGGCACTCTGACTAGACTAATATTTGAAGATCCAGTACTCTCTTTTATTAAAAACAATCCTTCAAGACTTAGAAACTATTTCCTTTCACACCTCCTCATTCAAGAAACAAACTACAAGTCAACACTTGCTTAGACATCATTGCAACACTGGTGGGACCTTCACATTAGGAGAACAGAAAGAAGAAACTTATTTCCTCAAGTTCATTCCAAAGTTGGCCAACGATTATTTGAGAGAAATTACTTACTTTCAGATACTAAGAACTGGCTTCTGAATACCAGTAGCCTGAAGAAGCCATCCCCTCAATTCAGCAGAGTTGAGGTAGAGGCACGAACCCGTTACCTGTAGCTGTTATTTCAAACCCCTTTCTGTTTACTTAAATTTTTTTTATGTTTTTCAAATCACACAAAGAATGTTATATTTTAGTTTTTAGTGTATTGCCATCTGAGAAGCTTATTAACTTGCTCCAAGAAGCAGATCTAGTGCATAAATTTATTATTTGTCTTTGCTTGGGATGTCTTTTATGTATCTTAAACAAGCTGTAGGAGAACATAGTGTCTAAATAATATTTTGAAAAATTGGAGTTCTTTGTTAATCTAGTATTCCCCAAAACCAAATGCTTTCACCATAGAAAGGAGACACTCACTCACTCACTAACAATTTGTTCTCTCTACATTTTGTTCCACAACAAGTAGGTAGTTACCATGACAAGATAACATTAGATTAATATTTTAACCACTTTTTTCAAGTCACCAAACAATTGCTACCTGACAGAACCAATCTGATTCCAAACACATGGAAACAATAAAGCCATTTTATAGTATTATCTTGTCAAAATGTTGCCACTGAGTAATTTAAATATAAAATCCAAATAATATTTGTCTTGGTTAGCAATAGGCAAGTTTAACTATTTCAAGGTTGAACATTGAAAAAATTATTAAATTGTTAATTATTATTTTCAATTTCTAGCATGAGAAAACTGTTATACTCTATCTTCTGTCTTGCATAACAATTGACACAGGGCGATCTTAGACTTGCTTTACATCAAAATAGACTAAGTTTTACATTCAAAATAATTTAGAGTCTTTCTCATATATATAATACTACACAGAGAAAGAAGTAAAACTCATTTCCATAAAAATCTACTATGCAGCTAGTGGAATACATTTGCGGGCTCTCTGTAAGTAGTATTCAGCTTGTTAATTATGTAGTAATAAAATATTAAACAGGTTACACAAATTGTTTACATTTGGACTAATTCTTTAATACAAGTGAATCTCCCACCACTTTCAAGAGGAAAAGAATACATGTCTTTTTCGTTTACTTGTTTACCACCAACTTGTCACAGGTGACACTAACTGTAAAAATCTTCAGGCTAAAATATGTGATGCAGTAAGGACAGCTTCAAGAAAAGCAAAACAAAGAAAAATCCACAAGCATTATTTTTGTGTGTCATAAAAGGCAACTCACTTTCTTCTCCTAACTAATAAGTAGATTTTTGACCTGGTTACTCCCCAGTGGGGATCTGAACTTGTGGGAGAAACCTGGTCAGCTGCCACTGCTTTTCTTAAAAAGGGTCAAGATGTTTTAAAATTTCATGGTCATTTCCCTGGCTCCAGAGCATTATGAAAAGAAATATGTAAACAGTACTGATGCTGCCAAATTGGCAGACTTCTAGCCTAGGAAGGTCCAGAAGAACATAAATGGACACATCTAGCAATGGGTAAACAAGTCTGATTTCAAAATCTGTTTCCTGGCTAAGCTCATCCATATAGACATTTGAGCAGAGCTACAATGTCCTCAAACACTAGCATATTATAAAGAGAAACAGAAGGTGTTAAGGGTGGTTTTTTTTTTTTTTTCCATAAAACTTTGGGATCAAGCTAATAGTTCAATATTTGATGTTATCATCTTAACTTTTTATTTCAGGTTTAGTTTAGCCTTATGAAAAGCTGTGCAAAGTTTGTTTCATGAAACAGCTCAAACCACGGCATGGCCCGAAACTGAGATTTCTTAAAGTATTTCTAGAACACTGAAAAACCTGTAATATTTAGTTGAAATTTAGTGTGGACAAATAGTGTTATTTAGGTTTATTTCTTTCTGCTATGTAAAAAAAAAATGAACTTTTTTCTCATTTTAAATATTTCCTTTAAATATTTCCCAGATTTTTTTAATGTGCCTTTATAAAGGTTATTCAACCTAGCTGACATGGGACTAGACACCTTCTCTCTCAAAACCCATCTAAATTTATTCAGTGAAATACTCTCTGATAAAGAGGTTAAAAGGCTCTCAAACAAATGATTCTAGTCTAAAATAAGCAGTGCCTTCAGAAAAAAAATTGCCATTACATTAATTTATGTACCTATGGAAATGATCAAATTTCAGTTTTAAATTCTGCATTATTTTTCAAACTTCCATTATTATCTGCACATGCATTATGAATCTGCCTGCATTTTTTCTGGCTTAAAATGAAAGAAATTCAACCATTTTTCAGAAACAAAACCATCCATGCCAGTGAAACAATCAAATTGAAAGTTAACCTCTAAATTAAAATATAGTATCTTTTGAGTAGCATTTTAACATGTTTCTGATTGCTAACATGAATGAGATGATACAATGTAAAGAGCTCCTTAGGAAAATCACCACAGGGAGACAGCTACAGCTGACCATTATACTACAAAAATGATCTTCATTCAGGACAGCCTGTTTTCAATTATTAGGGAACAATTTTATTAGTTCATAAAAATATATCCTCTGTTCCATTAATTTCAGAAGGGGTTTTTGATTATACACAGAATAACCCCATACTAAAACTAATACTAGCAGAATAAAAATGTCATCAAAACAAACAATACCCCACAACTTACTAATAGGTAAAGAAATCACACAAAAAGCTGTTAAAACAGAATCAGGGTATAAACAACTAGTCAGCAATATTTCCCTCTCTATGAACACTAACAGCAAGCATTTCACCCCAACATCCCTCCTTTAAAACAAAAAACAAAACAAAACAAAAAAATCAAAAACCCAAAAAACCCCAACAACAACAAAAAAAAACAAACACAAAAAATCCAAAAAAACCAAACACAGAACATCTCTTTTATAAACAGCTGTACATAGTCCTGTACAGGAAAAAACTTAAACATATGTGAATACTCGCATTCATTTAAATCAGGATGAATCTGAAGAGATTATTTTAACTTGCATCAAATTTATGTCTATTTCAAATGCAGAAGTTTACATAAAAAATTGACCAGAAATATTGAGAAGAGATAATGCACAAAAATCTTTATGCTTCAAATAAACAGTACTGTAAATATCAAAGAAAAAAAATCAGAAAATGTTGCTGAAAACAAATAGACTTGAACAAGCAAAAAGGTACCTTGCAACTTGTTAAAGTTCTAATGCAGCAGCTCATTTTTGTTACTGTTAAATGAATATCTCAACAACTACTCAAAATTCAGATTTGTACATTATTGTTCTTAAACCCTGTCTCTTCACTAGAATGTGCTCTGCAAGATTATTTGAAATACTTTAAAGAGCATGCATGTGTAAAACAGACCGATGTTAGTTTTCTAATCACCCAGTACAGAATCTCACAAATACAAATACAAAGACAAAAATAACATGCAAAATATTTAAAGGTTCCTGAAAAAAAAATAAAAGAAAGAAAAAGTACTGGTTAAGCATTTCATACACACCTAATGTTCTGTGTTGTGAACAAGGTGGAAAGAAGACACTTGCACTTAAATCTTGAAGCATCCCGTCCCGATGAACCCAGAGAAACTAATTTCTGCCATCAGAAAAGTACTCCACCAGAACACCAAATAATTATATGTGCTGCTGAAAAGGAAACAGCAAGCCCAGTTCTGGCTGTATGTAGTCTCTCGAGGTACAATAATATAAACCTGATCAATTGCAATTAAAATCTGAACAGAGGCTTAGAACTTGAAGTCTTGGTGCATTAGTTCTTGCCAAAAGCAGATGTGATTGTGAGCTGGAAGCAATTTCTCCTGGTAATTTGTGATGACACTGGGTAGAGCAGCCCCAGAGTCCCCAAAGACAAACTCATCAGAGGCTCTAATGTATGCATGACACATGAGGTGGCTCTTTTAGAGCTCAATTAATTGGGCTGAACATTAAGACAGCAAGTTCAGGACTTTTTTTTCCCCTCCAGAGTTGTTTTTCCTCTTTTTACAAGCAGTTTTTTCCCTTACCTTCTGCAAGCCATGTCTCCTGTAATTGGCTCAGATCTTGAAAGAGTTCTGCAAAAAGATAAAGACATGGATAAAATTTTATCTCTTCAAAAGATTAAAATAGGTTCAAAAATTTTTTTTTTCCTTAAGAACAATATACATTAATTCTGGTTTAGCAGTCAAGTGCACAGAAAAAGCAGGGATTCTGAGGCATCAGTTACTGATTTTTCTACACCTACTAATAAAAACCCAAGCACTTACTGTATTTTCAGCTCCTGAAATAATAACCAGAATCTTAACAGAGCTCTGTAGTATAAAAGGCTCATTCAACAACACATAGAAAAGTTAAAAATCATAATATGTCTTACAGGTGAACAATTTCTTCTTATCCAATTCAGGCCTCCTCCTGTAATATCTGCCCCAGATAAAGCTTGCTTGGACTTCCACAGTTCTGCCTGAGCAACAACTGAGTATTTTTAATAGTAGGGTCACAACTATCATATAAAAATTCTGAAGCTGTGACCTGAGATGCTGCACTAGCAAAGAGAAATGGGAAATCTTTTGTACTTCCCCTAATGTTTTACTTCATATGACACGAGAACCACCACTATTTCGTACTCACTGTACTTCTTTAAAACTAAAACCACCTTCTTCATGGACTGAATTTTGCAGCAGCTTATCTTCTGCAATGCACTGAAATCAGTTACTTATAATGGGTGTAAAGCAGAGCAGCATTCAGCTTACTTGCAAACCTCAGAAACTCAGTTACAAAAATTCTGTTTGCTAAGACTAAGTAGGATATTTGAACTAACAAATGGTTTATTTTTAATTTACTGTATTTTGAGAGAGACTTCCTCTTTTATGAATGCTGACAGATAACTATTTACATATACTTAAATGACAGAGGCTATTCATTTCTCCTGTGGACTGATACCCCACATGCACATTGGGAAATGATTTAACTGAAAATCAGAAAGTTGCTTTTTATTGAATCTACTTTTCCAGGCAAGTATGGACTTTGAAAAGTGTGTCAGTGTGTTCTTAACCTGATAAGATTTACATAGAGGTAAGGTATAGACCTCTACATATCTTCCTGTAGGTCCCATGTACTTTCTGGGCTGTAGGCGTAGCATAATACAGACCTTGTAACCTAAAGAAGTGTTAACAGCTACAGTTCTCAAGCTACAGTCCTGGGTGGCTACTGAGGGGACTAAGTTACAAACCTTTGGGCCTCCAAAACTTTCTCCACCCTAGGTTCCCTTAATGGAAATTCCCTGGATTTTTAACCCTGTTAGTGTCATACAACAAGAGAAACAGGCCAGCAGGCATTCTGACTATACAGCAAAGCTGGTGAAAATCAAATCTCCACACCCACATTCTCTCACTCCTGCTACCACTAGTGAAGACATACCAGGGAAAAGGACGTTAAAAGATGGGATGGATGAAGAATGTCCTAAATATGAAGGGGCTTGATCGTCAAAACCCAGGTGCCATGACTGGTGTCAGATGCCGCAAAGGCTTGTCCTCAGTGCATGACATCCGTGTGCCACATGTGCACAAAATGCAACAGGGTAAGTCGAGGAAAGAGTTTCAACTTTACAAATTTATTGCCTTTGCCAGTTTGTTTCGCATTAGTGAATGTTTTCTTGTCTTGTTTATTCAGACTGATCTAGATATATTTATCTCCAAAATAAATAAATAAAGAGCTCTCAAAAAGCTTCTCTGCATTACTAAGAAAAGGGGGGGGGGGGGAACAACAAGCCCTCACCTTCTGAATCATGAGCCAGGTCTCTGTTAATGAATTTTCTTTTCCTGACATTTGTCGGTCTCTCATTACAGTTTCTCCCACGCGGATTCTATAAACAGGAAAGATCAGTTACTTTAGAAATCTGAGGTTTGAGATTTGGTTGGGTTTGTTTTGGGCTTTTTTTAATTAATCAGGAATATGCAAAGTTGGCATAAATGCTTTATATTTTCAAACAGGGACTTCTTGCCAGCCTTCAATTTCTAACAAAAGGTATTGCTGAGCACCTAATATCCTCCCAAAGAGTCCTATATCTAAATGCAACACATTTCTATCTATGTAGACATCTATTTGTACAATACATATATAATGTGCTCAAGCAGCAACACAATGCCAATCATATTTTTAGCATCTAAAGTATACAAACCTACACAATAGCCCATAAATCCCCATAGCACAAGCTATGCAGACATGAAATTATAATAGACTACTTTGTTTCCCTGTGTTACTTATAAAATTGTTTGCAAAGTCCTGAAAGAAAAAAAAAAAAAGAGAGGGGAAAAAAAGGTTAATGTTTGCCTCAACTTCATTCTTTTGAACGTTGCAGGCAAACGCAGCCAGAAACTTTGAATGCAGCTGCTGCTGCTCTCGCCTCCCTCATCCGCTAATCATGTGCATGATTTTTTAATCATCCCAAAACTGTCTTTAAAAGAACACGATGCTTTATTGCAATAACTAAGAAGACAGGCTCATCTTGCAAGCAAAGCTCCCAGATGAAGAGTCGCCCCTACAGCCGTAACAAAGCAGAGACTGTGTCTGTAAAACTCCCCCACAGAAATAAGTCGGAGTCAAGTTTATAAACACCAACTTTGAACTGATCACTCACATTGGTGACCATGTAAGGCACTTGCTGGTCATAAAATCCATCCATTCTGCAGCTCTTCCACGAGTCTTAGCTCAGTGTTTTTTATTTACTGGGCATTTGATCTGGAGATTTCCTCGGGATCTGGACTCCAATCAGCCTAGAGGGGAATACAAGATGGCTTTTAGATTTAAAAAAAAAAAAAAAAAAAAAAAAAGGCAGCATGAATGAACTGCTTGCATTTGCATACCTAATTAACCTCAAAGAGTCCCATTCATAAAAACAACCCTCCCTTCTCTGCCTTCACCTGGGTTACACGCTCCTGCCAGCAAAACGCGGAGCAAAAGCACTCGGCGGCGGCGGCCGGCGGGGCGAGAGGCAGGGCTTTATTTACACTGCGCGCCGCGCCCGCGGGCGATCCGCGCCGGCGGCAGCCCCGGCTCTCGCAAGCGTGTGCTCAACTCGTAATGGCGAACGCGGGGCTCGCCGCGCACCTCGCGGCGGCGGCGCCCGGCGGCCACGCACTCACCGCCCCACACACACACACACACACACACACACAGAGACAGACACACAGACACACACACACACAGACACGGCCCCCCCGCCCCGCGCACCAGCCACCTTCTCCCACAGGATCGCTCCCGCAGCCCCACCGCCGCCGCGCAATCCTGCGGGGCGGCGGGCAAAGTTGCGGGGGAAGACCCACCTGAAGGCCACGCGCGGCGATCGGCTGCAAAAAAATTCCCTCCAAATTTAATAAAAACATTAATTATTCCCCGGCACTTCCCCCTTGGAAGCCGCGAGCGCCACTGACAGAGCTCAATCCCGTGGTTTTTCCTCTCCTCCTCCTCCAGGGGCCCCCGAGCCGCGCCGGCGGATCCCCGCCGCCCATTGGCTCCCCGCGCCCCCCGCCGGATCGCCGATCGCCGCGCGCCCGCCCGCCCCGGCCCCGGCCCCGGCCCCGGCCCCGCCGCCCCGCCCGGCCCCGCGGGGGGCGACTCCCGCCGCGGCCCCGGCCCGCGCCGCCCGCGGGGCAGCGCCTCGGAAGTGGCGCTCGGGGCCCGCCGGTAGCCCGGGATCCTGCCGCGGGCACGCCGTGTGCCCTACGCCCCCCCCGCCCCGGGTGGCAGGGCAACCCCTTCCATTCACAAAAAAATTAAATTGTTTAAAGAAAAAGTTTCGCCTGCCTGACTCCGTAAAGCGAAACGCACCCCCCACGCACACGCGCGCCCTTTCTGGCGGCGGAGCTGCCCCGCAAAGCGCCGCGGGCGCCCGGAGGTGAGCGCGGCGAGAGACACTTGGTACCGTTTTGTCCGGAGCTGGTGGCATCCCGGGGCTCATGGTTGCTCTCGCTTTGTTTTTTTTTTTTTTTTTTGTTGGGCGTTTTTGGTTGGCGGGTTTGGGGTGGGTTTTTTTGGTTCTTTTTTTTTTTTTTTTCCATTGAATCATAGAAAGCAATTTTTATTTCTACGAGGATGGCATAATTTCTAGGTTTTGTGGACAGAATTTGGCAGCACCCATACGCCGGATCTAGGGGAATTTTTGGTGTAGTGGTGCCAGGACCTACCAAGGTCAGGACTTCTCTAAGAAAGCAAGGTTTCTGTTCTTTGGACAGAGTGGCTGTTGGAAGGCTGTGTCCAAAAACTCTTGCCTTTCTAAACTGCCAAGATGCACCAAAGCAGATCTGTGTGGTTTTGTAACAGCTATATTTGTCCTCCCTTTGAGCAGTAAATTCCAGGTATCACAGCAATCGGGTGGTAAATTTAGGTATTCATGACGCTGTCTTGCTGTGAGATACAAAGTTTCTGGTTTCTATGATCTGATGTAGTTCAGCATTTAACAAGTAAAGCCCCAAAGCCAGCAAGCCCAGCTTCTCACTTGGCCATTTCTGCGGGCTCACTTTATAGCTGACAGTGTAAAGCCAACTAAAGAAACCTGCTTTTGCATAATTTCCCTCTGGTGGTTTTAACAATATTCAGGTCACTTCTTCTGTACTACTTTGTTTCAAAAACTATAATTGTTTCATTACACTCTATTCTGGAGCATATTACTCTCTGCCACAACACTTTGATTGTCCTTTCTGATCTCACCATCTATACTCACTTGTCCAGTCTAGCTGAGGAAGAGAGAAGCACCATGTTCCCACCACTCCTGTCCTTCCTGTATGGCCTTCTCAGGAAAAACATCCACCACCAGCAGCTTGCTTTTTGTGCTCATGTTCCTTCTGTTTTCACACACCCATCCCAGCATACCTGCAATTACAAGAGAGTAATGTTATTCTAAATGTACAAACCTATAATAAATTTATTCTGTTCTTGACCAAGTCTCTCAGCTGCTGTTCCTATAAGCCACTTTTGTGATAAAATAATTGCTAATTCTACCCCCTGCCATGGGCAGCTCTCATTACACCAGATTGCTCAGAGCCGCATCCAGCCCGGCCTCGAGCACTACCAGGGATGGGGCATTCACAGCTTCTCTAACGAGGCCGTCATTTTCTTATTTATACCCATACTCGGACTGGAGCAGCTGCTGGGCTTATGGGAAGGCTGTGGCTACACACATGACCCTGGGAAGCAAGTGGCCAATTTAACCCCTGGACCAGCAGAGCCAATGAAGCGACGTCTCCACTGACCACCCCACGCCACCGGATGGATATGCTGAGCCACTCATCAACCAGCTCCCAAAGCACTGGACTTTACCACATATTCTTCCAAAGCAAAATCAGTAATGGATTTTCTTGTCCTTAAAGAGTGCACTAAAAATCGTTGGTGTGTCAGTCAGCCAAGGTAATTAAACCAACATCAAGTGAAGTTTCCAAAGTTACCTCAGAGCCATCACATATTAGGAATCGCCTATGAAATTCACATGGGCTGGGTCCCATCTTGCACTTCCCTACACCACAACCTGCACCTTACAAAGTCTGGCACAGCACCGGGGCCACCCTCCAGCACACAGCACCACCGCCCTCCATGTGCACAGGTCTGGCATCCTGCTTTACTGAGCTGTAGGAGGTCGGCTCTCTGCAAAGAGCCGAGCTCTCTGTGGTCCCGGCTGGGCTGTAACTCCAAGAGAAGCTGTGCAATAAATGCATCCTGGCAGGAGAAGCACTGTACTGCTTGCTGTTCCTCCTCATGCCACACAACTCTTCCTTCCCTCCTCCCTCTCTCTGGCCCTGTTACACATGCTGGGGAGGAAAGGAAGACTAAAGCTGTTTTGAAGCCCTCTTTATCGTCATCTTTGTTCATCCACAGTGCTGAGTGGTACTCAGAAAAACTTCATTAACTATTAAGAGGAGGATGCTGTAGATGTAGTTCTATGTGCTGAATTGCATTTTGTATCATCATCAGTCATAACTGTCTCGTATGTTAACTGGTGAAGGCATAGTAATTACTTTGTAATTTTACATGCTTGTTCAAAATTCTTGCAACTTTTGGGGTTTTTATAAAGTTTTTATGTTTTAACTACTCTTTTTGGAAAGAGTAGTTAACACATAATTACTTTAAATAGTACTGTATTATTAAATATCTTTTCCTTTTAAATAATCCTTTTAGAAACTGAAAAATTAATTTTAAAATCACTTCCATTTTTAGTTGAAAAGGTGAAACAGTTTTTTACCCAATTGAAAATATCAAAAAAAAAGTGCTGAATTTATTTTGCTATAAGAAATTATTTTTAAATCAACTTTTCTAATAATACTGCTTTAGAAATAAGATACTATCACCCTTTTACAAACAGACATGTTCAAGTAATCTATAAAGCTTCACTATATATTGAAAACTATATATTATTTCAATTTCTTAATGGCAATATATACTTCACATATTTATTTGAAAGTGGACGAGGAAATATATATTTTCTGTTCAATTTGACACACTGTGGAGTTACAAATAATTGCTATATTGTAAAAAATAAAAGTAAATCCAGACAGAGCAAAGGGAAGATTCGATAAATACTCGTTTCTTCTGGAAAATGTAGAAAGAGTTTAAGCACATTTTCAAATCAAGAAATAAATCACCATCATCCAATATGATAAAATCTAAGTTCAATAATAATTTTAAAAAAGTAATAAAAAATAAAGATTATAAATTTACTTGATAAGAAGACAGAGAAAAATACTCAAAAATACTTTATGATGAAAAAACAAACCTTTTGGACACCCTCATAAAATTATGCTTATACTGAAGAAAATCCTTCAGAAAAGGGACAGTCACAATTGGAGCATAATATGCAGGCGCATTTCAAAGCTACGTTTAAAACACCTTACTAGGTTTTGGAAATAGTTTTTCTTTATCCATTCCTTCCAGGCATTTCCCCAGCAAACTTTGATGTCACTGATGAGCCTGACAGACGATAAAAAGGATGCCCTCCATCCAAACAACTGTTGAGCAGCAACTTTTAAAAAATAGTCTATAGAAGACTCATTAAAATAACAACTACATATGTGACTGACTACAGCAAATCCATGAAAACCTAATGAGATTTCTGTCTGGTAAATTAACCCTTGACCACATTTTAACCTCTTGACGCTGACTCTTTAAGAAGATTAACAGTGCTTATTTTATCATGATGTGCCATAGCGTCATATAACAAAATAGTATATAACATCAAAATTAAAAAGAAAAAAAACAGAGAAATTAATAGGGCAGATACTTGCCCAGCATTATGGCTTTCTGTAAAGCCTTTGTTTCAAATGCAGCATCAAGGACTAAACCTTAAATCAGGAAAAAGGAATGTACCAGTAGGAAGAAATAAAATGGTGATTTTATTCATGTGTGAAACTATGAGATGTGGAATTAAAGTACATGTGAACAAGTATCTCCAATGAAAAAAGGAAACAACAGTGTTGTTTTCTGTTTGACTCTATGAATTAACAGCACATTGCATACATCATTGTCATTTAGACCTAGAATTACAAACCTAGAGGCCTCCATAACCAGTTGCATTTCAATGTCTGTTTACCTGATAATGCAATGTAGGGCAATTTTCAGAAAACATTTATGTGCTAGAAAATTATGCTACACAGGAAAATAAAAATTAAAATATTTCACAATGAGTGCAAGAAATTAAAATTCCAGACAAATCTTTTATTGCAATGTGTGTCAACCACACCCTGGGCTTCAGGAAGAAGTGTGACCAGGAGATCAAAGGAGATTCTTCCCCTCTCCTCCCTTGTGGGCAGACCTCATCTGGAATACTGCATCCAGCTCCAAGGCCCCCAAAATAAAGAAGATGTAGACTTCTTGGAGAGGGCCGCTAAGTTGATCATAGGATTTGAGAACCTGTCACATGAAGACAGACTGAGAGAATTGGGGTGTTCCACCTGAAGAAGAGAAGGCTCCAGGGAGAGAGACCTTACAGCACCTTCCAGGACATAAAGAGGCCTACGAGAGAGATGGAGAGGGAATTTTTACAAGGGCATACAGTGACAGCACAAGGTGGGAACAGTTTTAAACTGAAAGAAGGCTGCTTTAAATTATATTTAGGAAGAAATTGTTTACTATGAGGGTGATGAGGCACTAGAACAAGTTTTGTAGAGAAGTGATGGACATCCTATCCCTGGAAGTGTCCAAGAGCAGGCTGGATGCAACCCTCAGTAATGTGGTCTAGTGGAAGGTGTCCCTGTCTATGGCAAGGGAGTTGGAACTAGATGACCTTTAAGGCCTGGTCCAAACCATTCTATGATTCCCTGAAAGATGAAAAATAAGTTAAGTTTAAAAATAATTTCAGCCTTCATCATAACCAAGATTTCAAAGTATAAAAGCATTAGAGAGGAAAAGGCTTGGCAACTCACTTAGAGCACTGGTCCAGTTGTTGGAGCAGAGTAACCTCAGTATTGTTCTGGATCTCCTAATGGTCTTCTGGGTAATACCTACACAATAACCCCCTGTAATCTCACTGGGGATTTTGTCCCTATAAAGTGAGATATTGAGTTCTTAACTTGAGAAGTACTGTTGACAATAATAGTCTATTACTATTGACTGTGGAGATACTGGCTGCATCTATCTTCTTGGATTTTCCTAATCTAGTTCCTTCTGAACCTCTGAGGAGCAAAAATGCTACTCATATGTATTAATTTCAATGACAATTACGACACAACAGGAGTGAATCATCTAGAACTGTGAATCCATAATTAGGATGAATTCTCAGCTCTCTGTTCCGACATAACCAAAGCATCAGGCAGTGCTCTAGTACAAAATACTAGAGAAAACTCAAAAGACTTCTTGACTGCGTTGTATAAATCATCTTAATCCCATCCCAACAATACTCATTTCCTTACCAACTGAGAAAATCAAAATAAAATAAAATAAAAATGATACTAGTCCAGGACTTAATATAGCAGTGTATGAGTCACTGGAAGAGCAAACCAAGTTAAAATATTAAATGTAAATTGCAATAGGTTCTTGCAGGGTCAGTGGAGTTTTCAGGTTTCTCTCCTTGCAATTAAATTAATTAAATGGCCAGCCATGATAAAGTGATAATCAAGTAGCCTAGAAGTCACTGGAATATCAGGCCAGTAAAGAATTTGTGCATAATCTCACAGATGGCTTTAATTTGCATGTCCTCCTGTACGGGTACCAAGAGAGAATCATGCAAACACTTCAGAATCCTTCACATACTTTGTGAGATTTCTGCCCCTCTGTAGTTCATACAGATTGTAGAAAACCTCAAATCTCTTGATGCAGTTACAGTCTAAGGCAAACATGAAGCAAGCAACAGGAAGAGAAATGCTTAAAGATTGTGTTTACTAAATTTGCTGGAAAATCTCTCTTTTATAACTTGTTTTGTGCACATTAAACGGTTTTGGTCATCCTTTAAGCCCTCCTGAAACCCAGAAGACACAAAGATGACACAACGTGCCCTTTCAGAATTACAGACTCTCACTCAAGATCACTATTGGACATGCTCAGAGCTTGAGCACAGATATTAACATAGCAGCAAGGGGTCGGTAGGAAAAAGCAATGCCATTTATTAAATGACTGGCTATAATGACAAAAAACCAAACAAGCTTGTGGATTCAAAGAAGGGCCTTAAGCCTATTTCCTCTTTTTTAGCAACTGCATCAACTGGGTTAGTAAAAAATATGACCTCTCTCTACAGTTGTTCATTTATGAATTTTGATAGTTACAGCAATAATCAAAACCTATTACTATTAGCAGGCAATGGCTATATTTATATTATATTGTATATATGTACATTTGAAATAGTAAGCATGCATAATCATTAGGACCTAGCCATCCATTTCCACCTGTGTACCACCCCTAAGCCCAGATGGCTGTGCACAACACCTGAGTATTCAAGACAAGCAACAGAAGAGTCAAAGAAAAGGGCCAAAATCTAAACACAGCTCCATGCACATAAAATGACAAGATACTGAAAGCAGATGTTGATTACTAAGAGAAAAAAAAATTAAAATACAGAGAATTATATTGCTTAGGTTTTTTTCAGAAGCAAAGACTTAGTAAAATGATAAAAAGACCTAAATAAACTAAGACATTAGTTGAAAAGCACACTGTAAATGTTGTTTCAGAAGCAAACCCTGCCCCAGACTCCAGTTAATTAGGAAGTGGCTTTGCTGTTAAGAGGCTGAGGCATGCATGTGTTGCCACTGGTGTTCAGGAGAGGAATTAAATTTTTTGTGCCCATTTGCAGTGGGGCATGTATTTTGTTGTAGAGTAGATAATGTAGGAGAACAGACTATGTTAACTTCTGTGGAGATAATGAGATCATATGCATTATGTTCTCGCTTTTGCCATATTTAATATGTTCTCTATTTTTAGTTGATGAAAATGCCAGCCTTCATAGCAGGGCTTTGTTGTTCCTGTGAAGGTGCTGAGCAAAGATGGTGGTCTCTGCCCTAGAGAGCAGAGGTGTTTGTTCATCAAAACAGAAATGAAAATGTGTTCTCCCTCACAGCCAAACCCAGTATCCTTGAGAGGCAGAGGTAACAAAACAGACAGTAGCTATGTATCACTTCTATCTATGACTAGCAGATGCATTTTAAATTAGATGTTTTAAAGCAGCATTTGAAAGAACACAATATATGAGGTTCTTGAGCTTTCCGTGAGAACTTTTCCCATCCAAAGCAAAAAGTAAGAAGAAAATGTGGGGCACTGCAGGCTGTCATTACTGCTTTTATGGCTATCACAGCTATTAGAGAGCTACCTAGATCAACCAATCTCACACTCAGGATAATCTGTATTGCAAAGAGCCAAAGATGGGGTGCATCTATCAAAGATGGTTGAGAAGAGCATGGAAATCAGGAAAGGACAGCAATAAAGACAAGGAGCTAGACCTTGGCAGCACTTCATGGCACACGCAGGCAGAGATGCCAAAAGAGAAAATGAAGTTCAGGTAAAAGAAAGCTGCAGGTACACAGTGACTGGGAAAAGCCAATATTTGCAAGGTTTAAACTGAGGACTAAACAGCTATGTTGAGTCATGTGGTAGGGAAATTCTTCCCTGGGAGGAAATGTGAGCTAGGAAAAAAAATAAACAAAAAATGGAGACTAAAACTATATGTACAGCTGTAATAGGATATACAGGAACTATAGATCAGAGTCCCACCAGACAAATTGTGCAAGTCTTCACCAAAATAATAAATGCCACAAAGGAAATATCGTTTAAACACTTAGAATTATAAAACACAAAATATTTAGAATCAGGAAGTGATCTTTTCATTTGCTGAATTTAATGTGCTAAAAACTTGTATTTGCACATCCCAAAATCTGTTCACAAGGTAGGAAACAATAATTTTACCTGTTTTTCAAAAAAGGAAAATTAAGCCCTTGCGAGTATACCAAGGA
The DNA here is from genome assembly GCA_024865655.1 of Emberiza elegans. Taxonomy (NCBI): domain Eukaryota; kingdom Metazoa; phylum Chordata; class Aves; order Passeriformes; family Fringillidae; genus Emberiza; species Emberiza elegans. The sequence goes on from JALJVW010000206.1 coordinate 32,403,239, forward strand.
TAAATAATAGGGACAAATGTTGCATGCTGGGAGGATTTCAGTAATATTCTAGGACTTCATTTCTTCTTTGACCTAGCTATATTGGGTCACCAAACTCAGCTCTGATGTTAGAGGCTTCTTCCACATAGAGTGCGCAAGGTTACCATTATTCACAATTTTGCAATTCATTAGTTTTCAGTATTTGAAAAAGAGGGGAGAAGGGAAGAACATGAAATCTTTGAATGTTAGGATTTTAATTTTCAAAAGTACTGTGTTTTAATAAAGCACGAAGTTACTGGCTCTTATTGGATTTTATTTTGTCACAACTTTTTTTTTCCTATTTTGAAGAGCAATATTTTAAAATGTCCCACATTCAATCAATCAATCAATCAATCAATCAATCAAACAAAAAAGGAACTGAAAACAGGAGGTGGAATTCAAGTCCTGATATATGTGACAAGGGCCAAATATGATCTAATTCTATCTGCAACTGCTGCTGTTACTGCTACAGGTTCACCATAGGGAAACAAGCAAGGTACAATGACTGCAGGTTAAAGGAAGCTGCCAAGCTCTTGCTCTCTGAAATATATTGCTATGCATTCACAAAATTTTAGTCTTTTCAGGACTGTAGAAGCATAGAAGTATTCTCTAGTCACTTTCCATTAATGCATATTAAAAGAAAAATCAGTTCTGTAGCTAAAATAAGACATCTTCTGAGAACTGTCTGCTGCCTTAATAAGTAAGCAGCACGTGTATTGTCCCAAAGAGCAAGAAGGATTCCTGTAGCATGGTAACATTTTATGGTCTTATCTTCCTTTCTAACACGCTGCAGGCTGAAAAAAAATACTGTAAATCTGAAAAAAACACTTTTTACATAAGAAACCCTCATAAGCCATTCTGCTCCATCTATTTTCTTGTGCACATTATTCTGCCTATTAATTCTGATCATAAAAGGTGTATTGTAGAGCAGAGATTTTGAAGACAAAGTCTGTACAACATTCTATACTGTTTTAAAGGAGGAGATTGTGGTAGAGATACTGAAAAATCTTCCACTGATCTTATTTACTCTTCACTGTACTTTTTTATTTGGTCTCTGCATTCCTTAGGTTGGCATAGTATTAAATTGGGTGGTACCTACTCCACATACAAGTTTGGAAACATCACAGGCCAAGGTTTAAAAGTAACTGAAGGGTTTTTTTGTGAGGGTCAGAGTGTCTTCAGGAAAAAAAGGTACTATTGTGAAAAAGATCCACAGAAGCAGCTGCTTTTAAAATGTCATGCATAGGCAAAGAAAGAGTTGCATAAAGTCCATGACTTTTGCAAAAGAGTGTTAAAATAACATAAAATAATAATAACAACAACAACCACCAGTTCAACAAACGCCACTCAGCCTGAATGGAAATTTTCAACTGGGCAGAATTTCAGCAATGGAATGGCAGAACAGAGGCCAAAGGAATTGACATTCATTTGCTAGTGTTTCAAAATCATATCTAGCTTGAGAAAGAGGGAAGGACGAGAAATAGACATCTCTAAGAAAAACAGCAATATGAAAGCTACAGTTTATGTTTGACAGGACAGAGAGTATTTAATTACATTTTACCATTACCCTAAGATATAAAATAAAGAAATAATATTTGGCTTTTGAACATAACAGGCTTGACTGGATTCCTTTTTCCAATTTTGGTTTGGGTTCATTTTTATTTTTTGTAATTTTAATTTAGGTTTTTATTTATTTTATTTATTGCAATTCTAAGTTTAGGTCTCTTTCAGTGTTAAGTGCTATGCTTATTTTTCTTTTTAAATTTAGAAGCCTGTACTGCAGTTTGAACTGGATATTAAGTAAATTCCTGATAAATCATGCTCTAACAGGAAATGTTGGAATCCCATTATGAACAGGGCCAGACTGCATTTTTAAAAAATTTTAAAATCTTCTCATTCACTTAGAGTCCAGTGCAGATAAGACCAGAAGCTCAGAATATCATAAAATTCCTCGGATAGTAGATTTACCTCAGAAAAATCAAAAAATATAAGGCTCCTTATATCTAAGATTACAATCTCTGCAATCTGGTCCTTCAATCAGGATGTTTCTGTTGCAAAATCTGTTGAATCTTTCTATTATCATCTCTATGGTTTTGATGATAGCCTAAGGAAGAAAGATGTTTTCCTCCACATTTTACAAAGGAAAGCTAAAATTTACTAAGCACAGTCCCCTGAGTCACTGTGACGTTCTTCCCCCTTTGGACAAGGAAGATACAAATGAAATCTTACCTGAGTTATGGAACTTTCTTGCTTGCTTTCTTCTAATGTCAGTTTGTTTTACCAACTCTGATTATTGATTTGATTGTGTAAATCCAATTCATTGCACAAAAAAATGTACCAAGTTTTTTGGGAGTAGCAGTTTACTACAAGTCAAAGAAAAACCTTCCAAGGAGGACTTCTAACTTGATATAATAGGTTTTTCTGCCTTATTGTCTGGCCTGGATGCCATTCTTTACCCTCAAGGTCTCCTAACAGAGTGTCAAAATATCAATTTCAAAAACTAAAAGGGACAGGATGAAAATTACCTTTGCCTCCCTGAGAAGTCCATGTCATGACCATAAACATGCCATCTTTGGTACACGTTCCTTGGATAACATAGACGAAAAGGAGAAGTAATATAAACAAAAAAGCACCTATGCACTCAGCCAGACCTAAGATCACTTAAAAGCTAAATATTCCACTCATAGCTCTACCTTAGGATAGTAAAAGGAGTGTACATTACATGTATTGGTTAGTTTGATAGAATATTCTTGGGCAATGTTCAAAAACAAGCAATAAGGAAATTGTTACAGCCATGCATAATGCAATTCATACACAAGGATTCTACATTTATATACATAAAGTCAAATTACTTAAAAATACCATAAACATATTACAATGGTAAAAAAAGAAAATATTCAAGTATTTTGGCTGAATCACACAGTAAAAATTCGGATGTCCATAAAATACATATCTATATCCTAGAGTTTAATGTTTCATCCACACCAGCAAATGCAAAAAAGGGAGCAAACAAAACATCAAAGCTGAGAGCTTGAAAAATTAAAGAAAATGCAATTAGACATGATTTTTTCTAAAAGAGAAGGTGTTACCTTCTAAGGTAATTGCTAAGGAGCAGTGTCAGGAATGCTGGTTAATTTCTAGTAGCAAATAGTAAAGTCACACAGGATGATTGAACTTGTGCTTCTCTGATTGTTTTAGCTGCCATCTTTACTAGAAAAGAGCAACTGCAGGCTGCACAGATATTTTTTAGAGCTTTGGTCATAAAAAAAAATGAGCTGGTGTCTGTAAAATTCCTTCAATAGCTTCAGCAAAGGGTTGTGATTTCACTATGTACCAACTAATGGTTGCTTCCTAGTGGCTTGTGATTCTCCAGAGGGCTCCTGATGATACAGATATAGTTTCTGCATAAACTAGCTTAGATTCTTCAGCAGTCTTTCCATGCCACTTTGCTGCAACAGCATAGTAAGTAAAGATTATTAGAGATAATTTACTAAAACTTCTAAGGGTTTCTATTTTATCCTGTGGCTCTTTCTAGCAATAGTTCTTTTATTGCACGTGATGCTGTCAGCTAAATGTGACTTAGTGGATTGTGCAGCATATCAAATTTTGCAAGCTCATTTAGAAAGCCCTTATGGAGCTTAAATTCAGTTTTCTCCTGAAAGTACAAGCATGTCCCTAAACAGAACTAAGAGAGACCAAATACTTCTGGCATTTTCTTTAAAAAGCCCAAAACAAATGAAACCACATAATCTTGCAAGGAACAAAGCATTTCAGGAAAACGCTGGAATGTCAACTCAAAGAAGTACCCACACTGTGCCTTTAAAAAGTAGCAGTTTATATTAGCTTTAATATAGCAGAGAAATCTGTGCTGCCAGTACTGTCTGACAAGCATCCCTCAGCTTTTCCAAGAGGAACATGTCTATGGGAAGAGTGCAGTTGACTCTTGATGAGCATTTAGGCTTAGACTTCTGAACGAAGACTGTCAACATGAAAAGTATTCTTGCCAACCATAGTGGTGCTTTTGCAAGACCACTAAACACAGTTTCTTTTTCCTGTCTGAATATAGCATTTCTTATTTTTTTTCTTGCTTTCCATATGGGTATCATCTGGTGTTCTGAATGCTTAATAGTGTAATATAACAGGAGCATGTTCAGAAGACCTTTCTTATCTGTAGCAACATCTCCAGAAGCAACTCTTGTGAAAATATTACCCATTACATTAGAGTGAAACACCAAATATAACTCACCTCATCATGAATACAAAATCACATTCATCCTATTTATCACTGTTAAGATAAATTAGTGAATAAGAAGAAGGGAAAAAAAGCATTCTTGCTTACTTAGGCTAATGATGATAGTGTCACATTCTACTTATTAATAGCAGGGTTTTTTAATAGTGAAATTGTAACCATTATTGTAAAAGAGAAAGCTCTCCTAAGTGTTCAACATCAAACAAGCCACATCTAGCACCCCTGAAGACAAGATCTGGAAAACTGCAAAAGCTCATCAATTCACTCAATAGTCATCAGCTGAGCGATTTTCAACATGACAAGGGAAGATGGTCTCAGTTTTCTTCTTTTATACTCTTTTTTTACATAAGAAATAAATTTAAAGAAATTTTTAAGAAATTAAAAATTGAAGGGAATAAAAAGGCTAAGAACCTAGGTCAAATTTTGTGAGTCACTATTGGAGCAGACCACATTTCACTAATTCTAAATCAAAATTTTCCTTGTCAATACAAATTTGACACAAAAGTTCCCATTGTATTTTATTTATTGATACTAGTCTAACTAGCCTAACTCATATAATTTTTCTTGTTCTGACTAAAATTTCCATGGGGATGGCAATTACACAGAATGAGCTCGGGAATATTGTCTTATGTATGATAATTAAAGTGCTGTCCTGGGTAATGTTTGATGTAGGTAACACTAGTGGGGTCTAGAGGTCTTTTTATGGGACTAGGAAAGCACATAGTGTTATTTAGTTTTGTACTAAAGAAGGCAAACCTCTACATTATGAACCTTTATATTCACTGAAACTGAAGAGGAAAAACAGGGGGAAGGGAAAGTGTCAAATATCATCTGGGAGGTCTCATCTACAGGACTTACAGAGTTTTGCCCACCTTCAGAGAGGTGGGAAAAACAAAAAGTGTGTGCAGTGAAAAAAAAAAATCATCACATCAATACTAGATAAACAGAAGAAATGGGCACAGACAAAATAACAGATAATTTACATTTTTACAGCCTGAAATTTTGTGTAAGACTTTCATATAAGGCTTCAGAATATCAGTGAAAAGTTTTGTAAAATGTTGATAGAGATGTCTGGAAAAACTTTGTCTCATGTTTTAAACCAAAGTGAATTTTGATAGATGTCAGTTCGCACAGCACACACTACTGATGGGATGGTAGCAATGACTGTGTTTAGAGTTCAGCTCGATTTGGCTTGGTAAGTTGTGTTAATTGTGAGTTCCAGTTCACCTATTTGACATAGTGTTTTGAGTAAACAAACCCCTTAAACTGAAAAGAGAATGCAATTAAAATATTTGTGAGGGCTTTATACAATATGGTGTATTTTGTTTTACTGCAGCCAAACAGAATGTGCATGAAGAAACAAAGAGTGTGTGAAGAAACAAAGAGACAGAAAACAGCTGAGTACATTGCATTCTGCTTGGCCGTATCAAACCTGATGCCTAGAGAGGCTACCTGGAACAGAGGCTAGTCAGTGTTAAAGGAATAAAGTAGGTATTTATAAGAAAGGCCTTTGAAGGATACACCTTGGGCAGGGCAAGAGCCTGGCCACAGCTACACCAAAGATGGACCCAAGATGGTCCTAAGAGGGACAACTGGTCACAAATTTTGACACTTCTATAAGTTTTGCTCCATTTACATATTGGAGTTAATTGTCCAATTACAGCTTCAGGTTAAGTCTCATCCTCCCAGATTGCTCTCCTCAATTCTCTGTTTTTTGCAGTTTTTGGGCCTGAAGCTGCACCAGTGTCCTTTGTTGTTGGGCTGGAAAAGGATCATTTAGACTAACTAAACTGTGAAGAGAAGTTGTGACCACTTTATATGAAGTTTCAGAGTTGTACTAAAGCAGTTGAGAATTTGAAAAATATGAAAGCTAAAACTTAAGGCATCAACCAGACTCCCAGAACTTTTCCATACTTCCCAGAAACATCACCCACACAAGGAACATAACCCAGCACACACTGAGGGACAGAAGCTGGGACCTCATCCCTGCAAGTAAGAGTCTTCATGGATTCACAGTTTAAGTGCTTCTGAGAACATAGTTTAGCTCTTTGGTGTACCACAAGTATGCAGCCGTTTTGTTAAAAAGTCCCAGCTGTATAGTAATCAGCACACATTTTTAATCCATCCATTCTCTGTTATGAAATGCCAATAGAGCATAATAGAGAATTTTAACAAGCATCCACTGCCTGCAGTTATAATATTCACTTCAGCCAGCTCCTCATTTCTGTAGGTGGTGAACCAGCACACCACACAGATTCAGCAAGAGTAAAGTTAGAGAGCATTTACTGGGACAAATGACATAAAAGTAGGAGGATTATAAGAATGTCACTCTTGCCCAGTAAAACTCTTCAGAATTACACACGGTCCTTGTTGCATAACATGATAACAATTAGGGTGCTACATAGCATACCTCCCTCTGCCCTTCCACATCACAGCCAGGTTCAGCTGTGAGAACAGAGACCAACCCTTGGTAGCACCACACAGACATTCTGTGTGGAGGGGTTGTTGAGTTTTTTTTGGTTTTTTTCAATAGAAAAGCCTGGGAAAAATCTTCAATATGTTCTATTTTTTTTTAAGTACTTTTAAAACCACTTTTAAGACCTTTTACTTTTAAAAGTAATATTCTAAACAGTAGAACAATTTTTTAACAGAACAAGCAGCTGTAAAATGGAATCTGACAAAATGGTCTGTCATTTATCTGCACAATGTCATTCTGATTTTGCCAATATCTTAAGGCTAACTTCCTGCAACTTTTCAATGAACTGAGTGGTTTTCATTTCTCCTCTTTGAAAACTACAATCTTTACATTTTCAAACATGGGGATGTCCGTAACAAGCAATATTATTTAAATTAGAACCTCACAAACTCTATGCTGAACCCTAGAAGGCTTTGCTAGCCTTATTATATAATTATGCCTGATGACTTGCTTATGGGTAAGGACAAATCTCTCCTTTCACCTGGAAGGTTTCCCTGCCCAGTATCCTGCAGTCATGCCAAAGCACACGAGTGACCCTTTTCCAAACTACACGGCTGTTAATAGTCTGCAACAGAGAAGCTACAGAGAAACAAGACAGATAAGAGCCTGCGAGGGAAATTCTCAGTCATGAAATCACACATATGGCTGGTTGTTCCTCTGAAATCTCTGAAGAAACATCCAGTTTTTTAGACATATGGACATGAAATGGATCATTCTGTCTGTACATGTGACATCACATTATCTGTCTGGAGTGGTTTTGGTTAGCCAATTTATGATTTCCCCAATTTTGAGCTATCCTCATTATTCACCTGGATATATTGTATAACCCATATATGTATTATATAACCCATCCTCTACAAAAATGTGTAAATAATTACGTATGGAGATATTTACAAAACATTAGAATAATTCATTGATGGAAAATGACAATTGTGACTTCAAAAATTTTGTAAGAGAAGTAGCATATTTAATAATAATAATAGTAATTACAACAGTAATCCTAAATTTAGTCCATTAATAGCGTTTTTAACAATCTGAAGAACAATTGTCATAATTTTAAAATTCTCATTATTCATAAAAGAAAAATTCCTGAGTAAATGATTTCACTTCAGTTCTGTCTATGCAATTCTAACCAAACCAGATTTAGTTTCTGTGATCAAAAATTACAGCTCACTCTATTTAAAAATATTTTAGGGACCAGATTATCAACAAAGAAATAGAAAATTATTAAAATATTTCTGAAAGCTAGCACAAACAGAAATTGAAAATTGTAAGTACAATCAGTACTTACACCTCAGTAAGTACACCTATAAATGATGGAGTTTTGAAATTTCATCACAAAATACATAAATTAATATAAGTGTAGCTGCCTACAGTCTCTGAGTTTTAGTCTAAAAATTAAGCTCAGAAGTATTTCTAAATAATTTGAGAAATTTATTTAGATATGTACTTGTGTAAAATAAATATTTTGCTTACAGCATGCATTCTTACAAATTAAAAAATTGATTTAATCCTTATGGTTTTAAAAGGAAAAATTCTATTCAGAGTTAAAATGATGATTTTGACAGATATAAAATTCCCTAACGATGGGGACAACTAACTCCCAAACCATATCGAAATCAATAGTAGCTATGCATTACCAACATATTCAGAAGTCTAAAGACAAATATAAATCTCATAATAAATGTCTACAGTTTGAAAGAAAACTATTATCCATTTATGTGAATGAGATTGTGTTCCCTGTTTGGGAAATTTAATTCACATCTGTTCAAGCATGTAAAAATATCACTACTTCATAGACACTTCCACATAAAAACCTCATTATACAGTAGCAGTGCTGTATGCTAAGTTCCCTAATTTAAAAAAAAAATCCTAAAAAACCCCTCCCCAATTAAACAACAACAACAACAAAAGTATCCACAGAATGCCACAGACTAAACACCGTTTTCTGTTTTGACAGTTGTCTCCATGGATGAATTAAAGGAATTTTCTACCAAAATTTCTAAGGATTTTGAGAAATATTTTAAGAAATAAATTACATGGAAAGAAAAGTAACATTTTTACTTCATGTTGTTATGTCTATGGGGTTTTAAATACTGATGTTTTTAGGGACTGTTAATTATTGCTAAAGCTTTTCACTTTTTTTCTATTCTTTTGATTTGACTGCACTTCAACTATGAGAGTACTTCCTTGGGAGTTCATGTGTGACATACAACCATAAATATCTGGCACTTTTTTTCAAAGCCTAAGTTGTGGTGCATCTTCTAAACTGTACAAGCATATAAGCTTCATCTCAAGAATCTTAAAAGTGCTTAAAAATCAATAATTGAGTGTTTTGTAAGAGCATCATCAACTCTCTAGTGATGACTTAAGAGGACTTTGAAAAAAGGTCATTGTGTAATACTTGAAAAAGTGTAACTCCTCTCACCTTCAGCATTAAAACACCTCTTCATCTTAAAAATAATTGCATAATAATGCACGAAGCAAATAGTTTACTTCCACGTATAGATATTGCATACTGAAATAGTGTCCATTGTTGGATAATAAAAATTTCATTGCAGCCACTAAATACACAGACAAGTGGAAAATTTTGATGTATTGTTCGTGGAAGCAATGTAATCCCCATCTATATCAAGTTTAATTCTCTAAAAGACTACAGTGCTCAAAAATTCAGTGCACTGTAGACAAAAGGGCCTTCAAATACATTAAAGATTTTGCACTTCAGACTACTTCAATTTGTTTTGGCTTTAAGAAGGTTTACTGAACTGCATGTCACTTGCATGTCACTGCTTTGGCAGAAAAACGTAGCTGATGGACACGAATTCACCTTTGTTGCAGTCACTGTTCAGCTGCTCTGTTCATTCAATTCAACATATTCACCTGTATCTGTATTAACTTGGTGGAAACACTTCTGTTCATTTCAGAAGGGTTTAATCACATTAAATCCCACTTTTTTACACCCTTCCACTACATCTTCTCTAAGGAATATTTATCCTAATGTCACATATAAAATGGTGTGAAGCAAGTAGAGTAAAACTTGCCTCCATAACAGAATTTTAAATTTGTAGTATTGTGTAGGCAAAGGTGGGGAGCTTCTTGTTTAAAACTTAATTGGAATGGAAGCTATATTTCCCTGGAAATATTTAATATTAATAGTAGGTTAGCAGTTTGGCATAAAGTGTTACCTACTTAAATCTCACACGGTGCTTAATTGCGTTTTGTTCCCTTAACCATAAAATCTAGAGAAGAAACATAAGCCGAAGAAGAGAGCATAAGCATTAGTTTTGATGATTTAACTATCTTGGCTTGTGTCACATCATAAACATGCTTCCAGAAATTTTTGACAATTCATATAAACCAGTCACAATTAGAAGCTTCGTACTGTTTCACTGGGAAGATGCACACTGTGACAGAGGCATTTTTAAGAATCCAATTTACTTCTGTTTCCCTGAAGAACAGGGCTAAAATGAAGGGATGCCAGGCAACTTTGAGAAGCTTTCAGATAATCTCAGGGTCTGAGGGACCAGAAGTGTTTGATCATCTCAAGATGCACCCCCTCCAACTGGCTTCAAAGCCTTATGGCCCTCTGTTTCACTGGACACGTTCACAGGAAACTGTTGAGGATATGGAGAGGAAAGTGAATTGAGTTCCATTGCAACAATAATTGTGCTATCATGAAAAAAGCATAGATGTTGCAGACCTATATATTCTTATCCCAGGTGTGTCTATCAGTACACCTTATACCATGTCAATACACTTCACTGCAAATTTCAATGTCTCTGCTCTCAATGTTCCATTTTCCTGCTTTACATCAGTTATTCCAAAGGAAAGACTTCAGAAAACATGCAATATTGTGGCACACAAGTAAATGGAATGGAGGTGATTTTTATATAGATAATAGTAATTAATGATAAGAAATGTGCCACAGTGATTTTTAAAGCAAATGTGCTTTTTTAGTCAACATATGAACCTTCAGTAATTCAATTCAGAAGAACAAGTTTTCCTGGAAGATTATGTTGTTTTAGAACAATCAAACACCTGTAAAATGCCTGTTTAAGGAAATAGGACTCACCAGTTGTAAATGACAAATCCACAAGAATTTCTTTAAGTCTTTACAGAATCTGCAAGAGGATGCACTCAGTTTTCAGGTACATTACTGTCTGATGGCAATAAGGGGTTCTAAAGTTCCCCCACCTTGCAAGATTAAAGTCTTAACTACTGAAATGTTATTGCTAATGCAAATATTATTAATTATATACTGCTACTGTACACATATGACGCAAGAAATGTCTAGCTCAGACAAAAATCTTAATACACATCTGATTTTCTAATTGGAGAAACACTTAACTCTATATTTCAGGATTTAAAATGTCAGTCTTAGATACTCAAACTATAAGAGACAAGAATAACAAAGAATGCCAAAATAAAAGAACGTCATAAAATACTCATAAGTTTTTTGTTCTATTGTCTTTTAAATTAATGTTTCCTTTTTCAGATCAGAAATTGCTTTGAGCGTTTTTCATGTAAAATGCTTATCACAGCATCCATGTATAAAAAATTGATGGTATGAAAGATTCTTAAGAAATGTTTTTCACATGAATGGTTTATAAAATCTAAAGCCGTTTTCAGCTGAGATTTTTCTTCTATTTTCAAGGTCTTGTATCTAGCTGAGAAAAACTGTTCTTGTCTTTTTACCCCTTTCCAGTTTTCATAGGGTTACTTTACAATACAATACTTCTGGGTTCAAGACATTCATATTAATGCTAGAGAGAACAAATGTCTGTGTGACATATGTCCATGTGAGAAGGACTAAAACTTGTGATATTGTAAGGGCCTCAAGTGCAGCTTAAAGAAAACACTTTCTCTCAGGGGTGGTGGAGGTTACGTAAATCCTGTCAAGGGTATCTAATGCCAACTGCATGGCACAAGGCTGCTCTAGGGTGAGACTTGAGGGATTGCTCAGGACAGCAAAGTAGCACTGACTAGACTACTGAAAAAGCTGGACAGATTTATCAACGTAAAAACTCAGTAAGAATTGCAGGGCCAATGCTACAGATGTTGGTTAGCTTTTCTTGTTTTATCTGAACAGCAGATAACTGCTTCCTTTTCTTACCCGGTCAGATTTAAGTAACAAAGGAATCAATATATAAACACTTAGGAGAGACCAGATGGTGAATGATAAATGGCAAGGATCAATTTAATAAAACCTATCAGGCCGCAGTAAACCAAGCCATCTCTGAAAAAAATTAAAAGAGATGGTTTGCTGGGTAAAGTGATTGTAATTGTTTTAATAGATTTTTAGTAATGATTTTCATGTAGTCTGTCCTGGAACCTTTATAGAAGAAACCAAAAAGTAGGGCTGGAAGACACCTCAGGAGTCTGTCTAGTGCATCCTATGTTCCAAGTAACCAGTGGCACAAACCCCACACCTAACATATCTGTCTAACCAGTTTCTAAAAACATCTAGCAACAGAGAATCCAGCCTCCCTAGGCAAACTACTCCATTGCTTAACTGTCCCTTAGAGCAAGATTGTTGTTCTTTATGGTCAATCTAATCACACTACTTCTTGCCCTATCCAGAGACCTCTCTCTTTGGGCATTAAGTTTTTATGTATAGGAGTCCAATTGTTTCTTCAGAAATTTCTGTTTTCCATAATAAACTACCTCAAATCTTTCATCTTTGCACACAACTCATCCTCTAGCCCAGAGATTAAAGGCAATTGGATAGAACATGAGGGGAGATGCAGCAGATAGAAATGCAAAATAATAATAATTCCAATATTAAAATGAATATTCTATAGTCAGGTTTTGAGAATAACAATGAAAGCACACCATAGTTATATAAGCATAAGTTCTTCCATGAAGGGAAATGCCAACTTTCCTAACAATTTTACAACTTCCACCATATTCTCTTATCATTTGTGCAGGTATCATCTCCTACCTGCAGAAATGGAAGATCAAAATAAGGTGTAATTACAGTAACATTTTTTCCACATAGAAGTATTTATACCTCCCTACATTCAAGTGAAGATCAGCATTAGCTACATATGGGATTTAAGGTATTACATAGATATAAGGTATGTTCTAAACTCCTTTTTTAGAAGACAATATTTGAGATGTTATAATGGAAAGGAATCAGAGGTTATTGCATTTATGATCTATTTTAAAAAATATAGCTTGAATTCATATTGTGAATATTCCTAATACATGTCCCTTGACTTCTCAACCTTTGTGATGTCAATAGAAAAAGCTTACATGTCATTTGGCTACTATAAAAGAAAGGAAAAAGACAAAATTTTAGACCCATTCCATGTTTAAAATAGAAATGTCTGGTGTATTTATATAGGTTGGTAACAGTCTGTAGAAACAACAGGAATGGAGAAGTTCAGTGTGGAAACTCTGTCTTTTCAATGTATTCTGTCAGTTATGAACATATAGCTGGTACTGACTTTATTCCAAAAAGAGGCAGTGTTTTGCTTCTGTAGTCGAAACTGATAGATTGTGATATGTACTACACATACGCAAAATAATTACATGAAGACAGAAGGTAAGCAAAAACATCCTTGTGCACTCCAAAGCAGCTTCCTACATCTTTGTTAGGACTTTCCAAGAGTAAAGGAAAAACAAGAACTTCACAGCTTACATCACCCATCAATTAGAGAGTGGAACTGAGTCTGTTTGCTCCCAGGGTATTGCACATAACTCAGCCAACATAGAGTTGTACAAAATTTCTGCAAAATATTTTAACTTACTTTCTCCAAAAGAGCTTAAGGCACAGACACATTCAAAAATTTTACCGTATCAATGACCGAATTTGCCATAACTGATTTTATGTAAGAATTTCACATTGCCTTTGAAATACCGAAATACCATTTGGCAAATTAAGTCTGAAATTCTTCACCTTCCTTAGATTAAGACCTTTAATTCAATTTTACTTCAGGATGTTTTGTTAGTTAATTAAATGCAATGTGGTGATGCAGAGCTCAATGGAGGTCTTTTCTTCAGATAGAGAATCTATCTCTCGGATCTTAATAGCTTCTTCAATATGCAGAATTTGGGGGCGGTGTGACAACATACATGGAGACAGAGGTATGACTGCAACCTGAACTTTGGTATAGATCTGTCTGCTTCCTACCTTATCATTAGTTTTCATGTCTCTTCACTGCTTCTTGTATCTCACTTGACTCTTACTTTCTTTAGATTGATGGAGACTTGAAAGCCAAAAACCACTGTGAGGGCAGGAAATGCAAAGTATGGTCGTTCTCTGCATCCTATTATGAAATAAAATTGCTCAGTATCCTTTGTGCAACATGAGGATTCATTTATTGATTCAGAGTACCATCATTATACCAGAAAATTGTGTAATATATTGCTGCCTTTCAACAACACAAAGCAGGGGGAAGGGAGAAAAAGGAGAGAAAGATAAATGATAAACCAAAGGACTTCTTTTGTCAAGAAAACATCATCATCCTGTGGACAGATTCTGAAATTATACATCTAGCAAGTTAATTATTTTTATAATAGAATCACTGAGTGGTCTGATTTGGAAGGGCTCTTAAAGATAATCTTGCTCCAAGGGACACCTTCCTCTAGACTAGGTTGCTCGAATCTCTATCCAGCCTGGCCTTGAATGCTTCCACAACTTTTCTGATCAGTCTGTTCCAGTGTGTCCTCACTCTCCTAGTAAAGATTTTATTCTAAGTATTTAATCTAAATCTACTCAAAATAATTTAAAGCCATTACTCCTTGTCCTATTACTATATGCTCTTGCTAAAAAATCCCTCAGCAGCTATCTTCTAGGCCTTCTTCAGGTAGTGAAAGGCTGCAATAAAGTCTCTCTTGGAACCTTCTCTTGTCCAGGCTGAACAGTCCAATTCTCTCTGCTTTGGAGAAGTTCTCCATGCCTCTAATCAGCTTTGTGGCATTCTTCTGAGCCTGCTCCAACAGGTCAGTGTCCTTCCTGTGCTGAGTATCCCAGAGCTGGACACAGCTCTCCAGCTGGGGTGTCATGAGAGTGAAGTAGAGGGGCAGAATGCTCTCCCTTGCCCTGCTGGCCACACTTGTTTTAATGCAGTCCAAGACACTTTTGGCTCTCTGGGCTGTGAGCACACACTGCCAGCTCATGGCCAGCCTCTCCTCCACCAGCACCCCCAAGACCTTCTTGGCAGGACTGTTCTTCATCCATCCATCCCTCAGACTGTGCTGATACTGGGAGTTGCCCCTTGCTCTTGGCTTTACTGAATTTCATGTGGTTACCTTGGACTCCCCTACCAAGCTGGTCAAGGTCCCTCCTCGTTTTCCCCCAGTCCCATCTTGCAGCCCATCCACTGGAGAGGTGTGGAAAGAGACTGCCATAGAAGACTGAGACAAAACCACTGCTGAGCATCTCAGCCTTCTCCTCATTTGTTACCAGCATTGCTCATCAGAGTGGTGCTGCTCTCTTTGACCTTCCTTTTCTGGCTGACATAGAAGCTCTTCTTGTTACTCTTTACATCCCTTGCTAAGTTCAGCTCCAACTCCACCTTGGCTCTGCCTTTTATGTGCTGGAATATGGCCATTTCTATGTTTCCTAAACTAGTCTTTTGGGTAGGTAAGTTACTTCTATCTTTGAAAAAAGATCCCTCATATTCAAGAAAATTTACATGAATATCTTTCATTGAACAACCTCTAGGCCCAAGTAAAAAAGATGTACAGAAAAACCTTATCGATAATCATTGACAATGATCTGCAAAACAAAAGCCAACTCATCATATTCTTCAATGACCTTTTCCAAATGCTGGAAATACTTTCCTTTTAACACAACAGTTATCATCTGTCTAAATTACCTTTCTCTCAGGGCTTCCCCACTGCCAAGAGACCCCTGAAGTCCCCTGAGTGTTATGTAAGCAGAAAATGGTAATGAATAGGACTCCATTCCTACATATCTATGAAGACATCAATAGTTAATGACTAAATGATATTTGGGTATTCTAATTATGTAGGTTCAGAGAATGTTCAGATTCAACACACTCCTTTCCTACTAAAAAAAGGTGAGTTTATGTGCTTTTCCCCACTATTCCCAAGAATGATATCTTGAATCTTAGGGATCCTGTGCCTATGAGTCAAATATCTTGATAATTGCTAATGAACTAAATAATTATAAGGATACCTACAACACGGGCTTGAGTTATACATTTTACAGGATCTAAATTTAAGTTTTATCTTAGTGCTGGTGTACAAGCAGCCTCCAGGACCTTTCTACACTTGAAAACACTCTTACACAAGTCATTCACACCTCCCTGATGGAACTGTAAAGAGCAGCAGTCAAGGAGGCTGCTCAGGCACAAAACAACACTAACTCATATTCTGCTATCCAGAACTGGCTGTGAAGGAAGTCAAAACAGGTGAGCAATGAGAGGTTTCTGAAAACATTTCAGAGATGGACTGAAAGACTGTTCTGCAGTAGATTTGTTATGCTTCTCACTTTCCAGGAAAAACATAAATGAGCTCTAGCAATGTTACATTTGGTACCTATTGCAGACAGAGGATAAATAAAGATTCTTCAATAGTTTTGGCAGACAAATTAAATGGCTATGAACCCATAAGGAGAGGGAGAAAAATCCAGTATGATAATAAAGTTCTCAAGTGTGACGTTATAACGCAGAGGGACAAATGAGGAATTCTCTTTCTTACCTAGATTTTCAAATATGTGAAATTCAGATTTTTTTTTCTTTAGTAGTCTAACTCGCACTCAGATCTACAAAGAAATAGATAATATACATGTTAAGTTTCACATTTTAAAAAAGCATGTCCAGTACTACAAGTAAAGAAAATATTTTAAATTCAAACCACAGAAATAGAAAAAAAAGAGTTCTATGTGATCTGAAACCACCTCAGAGGATGACTTCTGCTGTTACCCTGCTTTTGTATTTACCAAGTTCATAATCTGTTAAAGCATGGTTTGGCATGTGTATCTAGCTCTATGGTACCATGTGTAACGTTTGGAAGTTTTAAAGAAACTTCCTCTGGTGCAAGGTATAACTCATCATAAATGCCTAGCAAACAAACATCTATTTTGCTTTTCAATGGGACTAAATCAAATATTATATGGAACTAAGCAAGAATCTTTAGGACAAGATAATGCTGCTGACATAACTGCTCTTTAGCATTTCTAATAATAAAATCCCACATAACTCTTAGGTTTCCCAAAGGGTAAGAAGATATCTGCTATCCGGTGAACAACTTGGCTCTAATCCCTACATAATGCTCAAATATTCTCTTTAGCCTTCAGAGTTTTCTGTTGTCTTTTCCTTCAACCTATAAATTTATCCAGACATTCATTGTAGCCTTACCTAATACTCAACCATTATTGACCGTCTGCCTGAGGTTTTATCGATGAGCAATATTTATTCACCAAAAAGTATAATGATGAAGCAATAGTTACAAACCTCCAAGTTCTGTTCCTGCATCTAGAAGAGGGAAAATGTACTGGGGAAAAACCTCAATCTTTTGTGTTTCTGGAAGAAAGCCTCAATCTTTATTCATTCCCACAGCAGTAATAAGGAAAAAAATAGCTTTGAAAGCAACTGTTCCTGTTTTTAAAGTTAAGGATCTTGTCATCATTCAACTTCAAGATTATGAGTCCTGAGCTTGTCAACTGGAATTGCACACCGAATTTGCACAGCTTCCTCTCCCCAATGAACAGAGAATAAGAGAAGTACTGCTTTATGCAGATCTGTCCATATTTAAGTATAAATTGTTTATAGATATTAAATAAAATTTTGACTGTGTTCATATAATGTAAGACAGACAATGTAAGAAAGACAATAAAGGAACTGAGCAGCAAACACAACAAGTTATTTCCACTTGGTAATGCTTGTTAGGTCAGTTGTCTTTTTCTAAGCAGAGGGCATTTGACCCTTCCAGTGAATAGA
This sequence comes from Emberiza elegans, assembly GCA_024865655.1. NCBI lineage: Eukaryota > Metazoa > Chordata > Aves > Passeriformes > Fringillidae > Emberiza > Emberiza elegans. Next base: position 32,420,895 of record JALJVW010000206.1, read on the forward strand.
ATTCACTAAATTGCTTCCTGTTTCAGAATCTGTGAAACCACAGGGTGAACATCCTCAGGAAACCCAGGTAGGCTGACTGTGGCCAAAGTGGCTGCTTCAGGAGCTGCTTGTGCTAGCGGAAACTTGATTTGCAACAGGGCAAAGGTTGAAAGCTCAAAGATCGTGACATACACACGAAATAACAGTACAGGCAATGACTCTTCTGCTTTTGCAAAACTCATATGAACAAAAAGGTACCTGAATTCCTCTTCTGTACAACAGTGAAGAAAGAAAGTTCAAGGAGAAAATATTTATCTTTGAACAGAAAAAAACATGAAATAGAAAAGCAATCATGCTTGCTTGTTGCTAAATTTCTAACTCGACAAAATAAATCTTACACAAGTAGCGCACGTACAAGTGGTAAGGTTTACAAGATAAAGCAGAAAAAAACCCCACAGGCCTTTATGAAACAGAAGTTTCATACAGCAGGTATTTCTGAGGTTTGAGAAATTTCTATCTATTTGGTATCAAATGCTGACTATTAGGTAATAATAATCAAAACATACGTGGAATTTTAAAAAATGGAGTTCAAGCATGTCTCAGTCTGATGGCAAGTAAGTTAAAAGCTTGAGTTTAAGTGATGTCTTCTGATTTCTACTAGGTAAGCTCTGTTGGCCACATCCTCCAGTCCTGTACAGGCATCCCACTGCTGAATAGTGCTCAAGCTCACAAAAATATTGTCAACATAAAAAAGTGTTGTAGACATACACATGTAGTTACTGTTTTCTTTTTTTAAGGTAGGTGTTATTTTTTAAGTGTAAACTTCATATAGAACTTATTTAAATGTTTAGATGCACAGACAACTGAAATATTAGGAGACACCAATACTTCTAAAATGGAATTTACACATAGAGGTATTTGGTTTAGTTTTAGGTCAGGAATTTCATCAACAGTTATACATATCACATGAAATAAGTACCCATTTTTTCTTTACTCATTTTCTTTCAATTTTTTAGCTTATTATGCAGAGGCTATATATGGGACAGTCTCAGTACTGAGGACAAGTACTTAAAAATATCAAGGAGCAAACAAAAGATATTTTTTAACTCTATTCTTCATCTAGTAAGATAGCACAATTTTATTTTATCCATGGATTTGGTGGATTTTTTTCTTACTTTAAAAGTTTAATTTTTATTACATTTTTATGTTTTCTCTGACAATAGTAGTCAACTATTAGTGGTAAGTTTATAGCTAAGACTAACAACTTGAACCTTAGTACCAATAACCATTGTGCCTGCTCTGGGAATGAAATTTTCCAAATGTTGTCAAAAACCTTATAGCAGATTCTGTTATATACATGAAGTTTCTGGGTCTATTGTTTTCTTGTGCTATAGGAATAGGAGTTACATTTATGTGGCACTTTTATAATCAGAACAACTTATTTCTAATAAATAGTTTTGTTATGTGTATTCTGTAAAGATTGTGAACTTTGTTGACAATATCAGAGTTTACCTAGATATCTTGTGCCTGGAATTTTCATGGCCATCTATCTAAATATCTATCCATATTTAAATGTACTGCAAGAAAAACCTCAGGAAAACATGTTTGCCTTTTAGGAAAAAAACCTGTCTTTCCCTGCACTGCTAGCAACACAAGCTCTTCTCCAGATAACCCCACAGACAAACGAAACAAGAGATATTCTGGTTTAAGGAACCTTGGCTGCTCTATGTATTACATTTAACCAACACTTGCAACAGATGCACTGATGTAAGAAGTGGAACTGAACTGTGTGAAAAGGGTGCTTACTGTGCTGAGACACACACAGAGAGGGGTGTGTGTGTGTGTCCAGGGAACTTGCACCCTCAACCCCACCAGTTTTTCCTTAACATGGGCTGGCCCACTGGAGCAGGTATCCAAGTCCCCTGCTGCGCTGCCCAAGAGCGTGTTCTCACCCTGTCTAAGGAGATCAGTAAAAGATGCAATCACATCATCAACTTCTGTTCTCAGAAACACTCCTCTGGCTGGCAGAATTTCTGAACTAAAGCAGACCACAAAATATCTTAGTCCTGTGTGACAGACACACAAGGAGTGTGTGAATTGTGTCTGTGCACTCCACCAGTTTAACTGAAGAGGTGATCTTGATGCACAGAAGAAAATATTAAGTCTGCACACAGTGCAAATGCCTTACTCTATGCTTGTTTCAAAACAAAGAACCAACCAGATCCAACTCATCCCTAGGCAAAAATGTTTATCTTTCCAGTAACTATATGAAATGTTTAACTCTGTGTATTCAGGATAATTAGGATGCAACCACATTAAATAGAAAAGTTATCATTTGGGAGATCTTTCTTCCTTCTGGTCTACAAAGTAGGAGCTTTAGTCTTAGAATTGTTATTATTCTCAGCATGATGACAAATCTCACTCTAAATTTAGAGAATCTGTATTTATAGTCTGAAACCTAAGGAATCAGAAATTTTCAGTTAGAAGTTCGTTTCTGCATAGAATTTTGCACTCAAATGTACTTGACTCAAACTAAAATAGATGCCACACAGTCAGACAGGAACCCAAAGTCTTCCTTGGTTATCATTTTCACTAAGAAAGGGAAGTAAAAATTAAACTTGACTCATTATTCCATTGATGTAGAAAGCAGGAAGGAAGCCAGTTGATGCCACTGCAAAGTGATAAAAACTGTAAAGTAGTCTGTCAGTCTCTACTAATTAAATAAATAGGTACATTTGGGGTAAATAAACATGTGATAAACATGCTGAATTGTAAAAGAGCATTCATACATTGTACAAAGCTGCTTTAGAAATTTAAGTACCCAGTGTGTTGTTTTAAAAATTTCCAAAATACCAATAATTTTTATTATTGCAGAATCTATTAGAAAAGAGGTATCAGAAATTAACATTAAGATGTGTAACTTTTCTGAATGGTTTAATTCAAGTTGACATCTAACTCTATGCATTCCATAAGCTTATTTTTAACCAGTGATATATGTGCTCAAACTGAAAGCTAATGATGATCATAAGGCTTTTATTTCCTATTTGTAGACAAATTATTTAGTTGGATACCACAAGATAACAGAGAATTAAGAAATGTGAGAGGTTTAGTTGGATTACAAAGCAAATTAACAATGAAAAGGGTTCTAAAACAAGTTTAATTGCTATTTCATTCTAATTTCACTTGAAAGTAAAGTACTTAAATTCTGTTATCAGTATTGTCAGCAACTTATTATCCATCATAAACTCCAGGTTAAAGCTGCTGGATGCCTTATGTTACAATTTCTGAATCTTTTCTTGTCTGAGGCAGTAGGTTGCACTATTAGATACCTTGGTGCATATACTAGAGTGCAATAAACTCAAATAAATACACATTTCTCTCTCCTTCTCTAGTAAAACCCACAAAACTTTTAAAAGTTAAAATAACCCAAAACCCCAACCCCCCAGAGCACCCAGTTTGCCAGCAATACTGTATTTGGATTAAAAAACAGTTTCTTGAATGCAAAAAAATGTCAAGGTGGAAACTGTCTACTAGAATTAGAACACTAGAGAATTCTTAAAGAACCAATAATCAATGATCTTTTCCTGAACTGCTGAATGAATTTAAACCAGATGAATTTAGATCAGTTTACAAAAAAAACCTGAAAATATAAATTCCTTTTCACAGATAAGACTTTGTTATAAATACAAGTCAACTACAGTCGTTTGCCTCAGTAACAGCAGCCATTATTTCTATATGTGATGTCCACAAGCAAGATATCAAGGGAAAACCTTAAAATATCCCAGAAATTAAGTCTTTAAGGATATGCAAAAGAATGAGAATATCTGTAACTGCTTATGAGCTCCTGCTTTATGGATTATCAGAAGCCTTTTCTTTCACAGGTTGGTCTAGCTTGTCATTTTTCACAAGGCCTAAATGCATATAAAGAAGATGATAGAAAACAAACACTACTACAAGTTATGAAGTCAAGAGAACAAAAAATGCCAGTTACAGGCAGACAAAAAAAAAAAAAAACCCCAAGCAGCAAAAAAACCCAACCCCCCCAACCAACCAACGAACCAAAAAAACCCACAAAGACCAAGCAAAAAACCAAAAATCAAACACCAAAAAAATCAAACAGAAAACTAAACAAAAAAAACAATCAACAAAAAAAAAAAACCCACAAGCAAAGAAACAAACAAAACCAACCAGAAAGAAAAAAAAAAAGCACAAAATGTTCTCTGTCTGTTTTTTTAATGTTCTCATTTTTCCATGTCTAGGAAAGGAACAAATCAAGATCAAAAGTACACTGTGTTCTAAATTAAGACAGACATGAGTGAAAATGTGTTTTTATTGTGTGTTAAATGTGTTGAAGAAAAAGTTAGAGAAGGAATGGAGGTCAGATTAGGAAACCGAAAATTCAATAATAGATGTTAGATTAGATTGAGTAACAAAAAGCACTGATGTATTAAAAACCCAACGAAGCAACAGAGAAATGTAATGCAAATTTATTTGCTGCTCATAACGTAATGTAATTTGAACAGATAAGCCCATTCTGCTGGAATGCCAGAAAATAGGGTAGCAAACGCTACCTGGCTGAGCATATTCTGTGTCTTCCCAGAGCCCCACTGCTGTTCCCAGCAGCACTGGAGCCTGGCCTCTCCCCGAGCCCAGCGTGTGACCACTCAAACCCCTCATCATTCACGGAGGGAAAAGCTGCCTTTACCATCGCCCTCCCTGCAAACCCCCCTGACAGCACGCCACACACACACACCCCCTCCCAAACTGAAGAGCAGGATTATGCATGTATTTCAAGGAACAAACAGTAAACAGAGAAATGCTTCTCTTGTGCTTGCTGCTGAAGGACTCCTGGTTTTGCTCCTGAGCTGACAGAAGCTCGGGGCAAACCCCAAGTTATTTGTTTTCACAGGTGCTTTTCCTATCCTTCCCAGATTCTCGTTGGCTAATAACAAATGCAAGGAAGGACAAGACCGCTGACTATTTATTCCAGAGAGGGAAATGCTCACTGCCTTTTTAGGTTATCCAGGGAAATAGTGCTCCCCTCCCTCAGCAGCATTCGATTTGTAGCTCCTGTGACAAAAAGCTGGGAAGGGAACAAATGAAGTAGAGAAAAGGAATGACTCTCACTTCGCATCTCCCTGCCTTGAGTAGTGGCCCAAGTACATCAGAGAAAAATTTGCTTGTTAAAGGAGTGATGTAATGTTTTCCTTCCATGTTGACTGAGGGAGTAGGGAGAAAAATGATGGGTTGCAGCTTGTCTAATTTGTTTTGACTTTAGATGCTTGTCGAAATGCAACTTGTAACAAGAAAAGAAATTTGAAAAAAACCCCAAACAACTGAAACCAACTTATATTGAAGAGAATCAAATTTCACAATCTAATCTATGCCAGAGGTCCAGCAGTTCTCTTGGAGCACTCCTCCTTTTTAGGACGTGTGTTTGTGTAGCATGCAGTGTACAGTAGACATCAGCTTGAGTGACAAACAAGGCCCAGCTCTCACCCAATGTCCAAAGAACACTGTCAAAATTCAAGGCAGAAACAATACTGAGTAATATAATAAACAAACAAATCAGTATATTTCTTGAAAATTTGCTTGAGAAGAGGAGTAATCTGCAGTCAATCCTGGAACAGAATGGGTGGAGTAAGTATCAGATAATTCTAAGGATGAATATTTTTATTCAGTAGTGAAATGTTCCATTAAAAAAAAAATAAAATAGAGTACACAGATACCCCTAACTGCTTCCAAAGTTATAATACTTTTATTTTATAGGATTGTTACATTTTAAGAGATACATCTATTGGGTCAAATACTACCCAGAAATCTCCAGGAAGTCTTTTTGTTCTCATTAAAAAATAGATATTTATTCACTTTCCAATTTTTCTAGATTTATATTCTTAAATGACTGCAACTCCTTTTAAAATGTAAGTTTTGTTATATTAATCAGCAAAATTAAATAATATTTTAAAGAAACACAAAACATAACTTATTTTTCTGGTCTTGTAATCAATTAATACAGCTTTGTATGAAGAAGAGAGACATCTTTGATGAAAAAAATAAAAAACAGTTAAATGCTACTACCAATCAGTTGGGGGTGAGAAATGAAATGAATATTTTTATATAGGAACAAAATTACTGAGGTGCACTTATTCCAGAAAGATATTCTTAGCCTGAGGAGCGAAGATTCCAGCACCTGGAACTCATTTGCAGTGATTAAATATCTGTATTGTTACACAAAAGTGAAATCCAATTCCATGAACTTATGAAAAATATTCAAAAAGCCTTATATTTATTTTTCGAAAGACGAGGAAGCAGAGTGCTCAAAGACTTAGAGATTGAAAGTGATGAAAACATGAAAGGTAATCTCTAAGTTTTATTGCCAGATGTTTCTGAATTAAAGGGTTCCAGACAGTATACCAGACAAGCAGCTATAGAAATGAGACCAAGAATAGTTGAGTAGTTTGTTGCTATCCTTGCAAAATCCAAGCCTCAATTTTCCCTCTGATTTTTGCCTTATTGCTCTGGTAAATCACTTGTTTAATTTTTTAATGATGTGAGCTTTCAAATGAGTCAGAATTTTCCCCTGATGTCTCTTGTGCACCTTCTGTGGAGCTTCCCTTCTAGTTTTCTCACCATTTTTTTCCTCATGTTTCAGAAAACTAAACCACCCCTTTCGTTATATCCTCCAAAATTTGCCTGAATTTCTGATTGAATCAACATGCATTCCAATTCAAAATCAGAAACAGGCTGGAATAACTCACCACTGTCATAAGAGGTAGTGAATAGAAGACATAGGTCAAAAACAGCATTGAGGTAAAAATATTATATTAGTCTAATTATAAATTTACATACAGACTTCTGCAGTTGTTCATCAACATATAAATATCCAGGGTCCCAGCTTCGTTTGACTGATGTTAAATGAGCAGACCCCACCTTTCTATCTGTGTCTATGAATCCCGTTTGATCTGCTTTGATGAAAAATATTTCCTTTGCTCAGCTGAATAATGTAGGGTCCTATTGATCCTGAGTAACTATCCCACGCAAATGAAGGTGAGAAGGATAAAAAAAGATGTTTTTTAAATCCTGGTTGAAATGTAAGGAAATTTCTTTCCAAACAAAGCCCTCGGGTGTCTTTGAAACTAGAAATAAAATTGAGCAACAACTTCCAATACCTAAATCCTAGACATTGAAAACTGTTTCAAGTCATTGTTAAGAAGACACCATTTGATGATGATGAAATTCATGAGACTTGCTGTCTTGACTGGACCTAACTTCTGCATGGATGGCAACTACTCTCTCATATATAGGATCAAGCAAATAAAAATAGCTAATTGAACTATTTCCAACAGAGAAGGGGAAGAAAGAATTGTTGCTATTTTGTCTGTAGTAGCTGAGTACCTTCTGATCACTTACAAAAATTTGAGGTGAGAAATTTTTCTAAAAAAAAATAACCCCATCGCAGAAAAACCCTAAAGACACATTCTACTCTCACAATGGGGATAAATCCATTGTCTTTAAAGAAACCATTCACATACATGTCATCTGTTTAAATCATCTACCAAGCTACTGTCTCCTTTGCTAGCAACCAGATTGCACTAATTTTAGCAGGCTGAGGATATATTTAGCATTTTATTTGAAATATTTAAGAGAAAAGACAATTCCCAAAGATCCGAGTTGGCTCAAAAAGAACCAGAATTTTCCACTTCTGTGCAGGCAAGTGTCAAGGATACTGTCATATAAGGACTTTCCTTTTATGAGTCCAGGAATGCTGAGTGCCAATACATGGAAATACTGTATATTATATACACCACATACACAAGTTCTGTGTGTTTAGAGGCTCACAAGTAGATCTTGTAGTCATTAAGATTTGCACTCAGCTTTTGCTCTTAAACCACTGCTGGTCTATGCGATGCAATTGAGTAACTTTGCCTTTTTGCTACACCAGATCACTCAGGTATTTTTTAACATGTTTAACAACTTTTAGGTGAAATCTTTGAGCAACAGAATAGGTAAGAGGAAAACAAACACATGATTATTAAACCACCATTTGCTGATTTCTTCAAAGTTCAGTTATTCTGATGTACATGGCTGTATGAAAATCATTTTGTTCCTTCAAGACAGAACAAACATTTTCTCTCATTTTGTGAAACAAAACCTAAAGTAATTCTTTTTCTTTCATTGTGGAGATAAAGAATAAATTCCAGTAAATCAAAACAATGTCTTAACAGCTTATGTTTTCATGACGTAAGAGAGGGTATTATTTTTCAAGACACAGTACAGTCATACTTATATGGCTACACATACATACATAAAACACAAAAGCTTTACCTGCATATTACAGTTTGCTGACAGGAACCTCAGATAATACAAGCTTGATGCCCTGAGAAGGCTGACTAAGAACAGAGGCTAGATAGAGCTAAGAGAATAAAGTGGGTATTTCTTCAAAGGCCTCAATGGATACACCTTGGGTAGTCAAGAGCCTGGCCAGGGCTACACCCAAAGTGAACCCAAAATGGTCACAAAAATGGACAACCAGTCACAAGGTCTCACACTTTTATAAGTTTTGTTCCATTTGCATATTGGAGTTAATTGTCCAATTATAGCTCTAGGTTATGAAGTTCCATCCTCCTTGTTTTTCTCTCATCATTGAGAGAGAATATTATTGTTGTTTTTATTTTTTGGGCCTGGAGCTTGTAACAGTTGTCCTTGGACAAGCTGGAAAAGGATTGTTTAGTCCACCTGCCCTGAGAAGAGAGCTTGCTGACACTTAATATAAAGTTCTGAGTTACACACTGAAGCAGCACAGAATCTGAAACATATAAAAGCTAAAGCTTAAGGCATCAGGCTAGGCTGGAGCAAGAGCCCAACTGCAATGCCATATCTTGGTTTTTATGTTGCCATTGTCCCTGTGCTCTCTGGGGCATCTAGCACATCCTCCAAGATAAGACACTATTGTATTATTTCCAGGTCTCACCTTAGTTATGTGTAGGTGCTTTTGGCAGAGAAATAAATCTTCACTGGAGAGTTATCAACACTCAGAACATTTAGACTGCATTATACTACAAACTCAGGGCATGCAGACAACAGAAAAACTGTGCTTTTACCTGCATTTCAGACAGTAAAATTTTAAACATGGCAATGCACAGATGGTTTAAAGCAGGCCCCCAATGTGAGTAAGCTATTTTTCTGAGAAGTTGACAAACATAAACAAACAGCACAAGAATTCGTGCTCTACATTTTAGTGACAAAAAAGAAGTTATGGACATGGTCATAATTTCTGGCTACATTCACAAGCCCACTTTGACATGATAGAAGGGGACACCATGGCTGGAGGGATGCAATGGATGGATGACATACTGTTTGATAGGAAATGGACAAAGCCTTCTTGAAAACCCTGGAAGAAGGCTTGTAGCTGCAGACCGTGTTTGTCAAGGAAAACTTGAATCATACTTATATCTGCTGGAGTGGGAAATCTCAGAACACAAACACAAAAAATTTATGGAGTACATCAATTTTTTGTGCAAGCAATGAAGATGCAGAGAGGCTAATTCCTTCTTGGCATAGCTAGTACTCAGAAATAAGAACTGGTTGGGAATGCAATAGTTAAGGATAACCTTGGCAGAACCAAGAAGGAGACAGAGTTTAAAATCCCGAGAGACATGAGGAAGTCAAATAGTCAAGTAAAATTTCTAGGCAGAATCACATGAGCAACTGGCTTGAAGGAGGCCAGGTGAGCTGGTTGACCTTCAGCAAAGAAGAAGAAAAAGAATTGTCCGTTCCAATGTGCCAAAAGGTCAAGCACAGGAAGCCAGCTTGCCTGAATAGGAAACTTCTCTGTGAGCTCAAATGCTAAAAGGAATTGCACAGAAATTGGAAGCAATGTTGAACTACCCAAAAATATTTCTCGGGCATTCAGTTGTCAAATTAGTAAAACCAAAGCTCAGCTGTCAGGAGGTACAACAGAAGCAGTTAAGAACTTAGTGTTATCTCAGAACATAAGTGTAAACCCATTGTTGAATGGGCCAGGAGACTTAATGACAGAAGACAAGAAAAGGATGAGGAACATGATGTCTGGTTTGCTTTGCTGTAACTTGTAAAGGTTCTTTCAGTCAGCGCCTAATACTGGGGAACAACACAGGGGCCATGTATTACTTGTGTTAATATGGAGCATGGAAGACTCAAAGCAAATTTAACATGCAGATCCATGGAACCAGACTGATCCTCAGAGGCAGCTGAGGGAGCCAGCAAGTCTCACTGAGACACACTTCTTCAGTCACTGAATAGACTGCACATGTGGGAGCTCTCTGAGGAGCACAGACAGGCAGATGTCACACCTGTTTTCAGGAAGGGCAGATCTGGGTCACTGCAGATTGATCAGTTTAACCAGGGGAGAAGAGAACAGGCAATAGACTGCAGGAAGGGAATTTCCAGTTGGAAGAAATCTTCCCCAGGAATGTGGTCAGACACTGTAGCAGACACAAACTAGAGTCTCTACCCTTGGACTTATTCAAAACTCCACCAAACAGGGCCTTTGTCTAACCTCAGAGGCATTAGGCCTGCAAGACTGGTTTAAGCAAGAGGCTAAGATCTGATGATCTTGGGAGGTATAAATCTAAATTATATTGTGATTCTAATTTGTGTTTTTGTACAAGAATATTTCAAAAGAATTCACAAGGACTAATTACTAACTAGTAATAAAATTAAATGAAATACAATAAAAATTAAAATAGAAGTTTCCAGGAGAGTTTAGCAATAAGAAATTTCTTTTTGAGAACATCAGAAATCCTGAAAATGTTAAGTGAAAAACCTTTTGAATAAAATTGATAGGATTTAATACGGGACAAGATCAAAATACAGTGCTACTACCTTTTAAAAAAATTGTCTTCCCTATGCTGCAGTAGAATTACCACAGCATTCTACATGTTGGTGAACTGGAAAATTTAATAGGAGTAACCCTAGCCTTTCAGAAAGTAAGGACAATTCTCTCTTTAATAAGACAGTAACTGGTGGCTTTCAACAATTTGTGTATCTATGAAAAATAAATGTGGAGCTCTCATGCAATGGTACAAAGGAATGTGAGATCTGGATGCTAATTAATTTGGATGCCTTTGAAAATGTCGCCAATTTTTCCAGCTTTTTTTTGTTGTTGTTTTTGTGTTGGTTTGTTGGAGTTTTTTTGCCAGTACCAAAGGGCATTTCACAATGGGGAAAAAAAGTATCCCTAATTCTGTAGCCAAACTGTTGCAAGTGACTGCTTCATCTGTCATTTGCTCTATCAGTTGGCATTCCTGCAGATAAAAGAAATCTTGGTGCCATGAGATGAGTAAGAAATTGGGTCCAATATAGTATGCTAGCAGACTGATTTTTCTCTTTTACACGCCTTCATATTGAGTGGGATGTGACTGCCAAATGAAATCCAGAAGAAATAGTGGATTTGAATGTTAGCAGAGATGGGGAGGCTGGAGGGGTGGGGGAGGAGAGACAATTAACATTATCATTAAAGCTGCCTGCAGTTGTAACTACATTTCATTTTCAACATACAGTTCAAGGGTTTCTGGCATTTTACACTGTCCCTCTCTCTCTCTTTTGCTTTGCAACCTTAGTTATTAAGGCAATATCAATACAATAATGATTCATTTAAATGGAGGAAAATTTGGATTTAAAGACCAAACCAATAGTTCTATTCATTGAAACCCCACCTCTTAATTAGCTGTTATATTTAATTTATAACTACTACATTGATAGCAGTCACTGGCTCATAAATATGCCTATATATATATATCTTTATATTTCATAAAAGATTATTCTTTAGCTAAATGGTGTCAGCTGGAACAAGAGTCAATAATCAGCAAGTCTCTTGTGAAATGCTGACAAACAACTCATTAAAAAAGCTGAAGTAACTGTTTCACAAGCAATACTTGCCCACTTCACACACTGCAGTTCCTAAGGTATCATGAAGGACAACAACATCAAATACATGTAAGAAAACTATGTATCAACAGCTACATGAAATATACTGCTTAAGAATCTCATCCTATGCACCAGAGTATTATAATTGAGGCTGAGCATGTGCAACCTAAGTGTCCAATGCATTATAGCCAGTTTGCTCCTCTCCTGCATATCTCTGCACTCTTCAATGACAGTTCTGGAGGAAATGGAGGGTTCTGAGAGTTGGAGGCTTGGTATAAAGCACCTATGTAGCCTGCCACAAAATCCCTTATTTCTCCAGTTGTCAAATTCAAATTCAGTGAAACCCATCCATTCAGAGAAATACCCAAATCCTTGTCCCTAGGCAGTTATTCCCCATGAAACAGTCTATCTACTCATTCCTTCCCCAAAAATACACCCCGGGCTTGCTCCAATGTATGTTCAAAGTATACCAGGTACTACAATAGAGAGAGCTCTTAAAAACTGGAGAGTGAGGGCACGAGTCCCTTAATGCAGACATATTTTTAGGCTGCAGTAGAAGTGCCCTTAGCTCCATCTTACTTGTTAGAAGGGTAGCACAGACAACCTCTCCCTACAGTTTCATTTACCAAAAACCTTGGCCTCTTTTTCTTTCCCCCTCCCTTCGTCTGGTTGAATTCTTCCTCCAAATTTGCAAATCGTTTCAGGTTTCAGAAAATGAACCTCTTGCCAAATCACATAGACGTACAAAACATCCACTCAGGCCCATTGAAAAGGCCCATTCCATTGGTATTCACCGGGAATAGCACATGTCCTTTCACTGGGCTGGGACATTGTTGGTCTAGCCTGGTCTTTCAGCCGGTAATAAATCAACTCCACTGACTCCGAGACAACTGCTCCTATTTACCTCAACCATGAACCTGTCCCCACTGCCGAAACGTCGATCTGATGAGTTAATATCTATTTCCCTAAAATTCCTTCTGGGCATTGGTTGATTTTCTCTCCACTCTTTACAAAGCTGTGTTTAGTCCTTAGGTAATGTTAAACATGGAGACTAATTTTAACTGTGAGTGTAGCAATCCTTTATATCAGCTTTGGTGGGCAGAGGAAACATTGATCATTCAGAAGGAAAAGCTGGTGCATAAATAATAGCAAATAATAAATACGTCTGATGGGCCAAGTTTTTCATAAGTGCTAGCAGTACTAAGACTATTTTGTTGTAATAAACAACAATGAATACAGCCAGATGCTTAACATCTTCTTTTTCTTTACAAAAATTCTGCAGATACTTGAATTTTTTTGGTCAACATTAGCTACTATAATAAAAATTATGTAATATTTCAAATATTGGATACAGTTTTCAGATAGAGCTCCTTTCTTATTTCACTTTAAAGGAGATGTCCCTTAGAGGGATTTGTTTGGTCCGCAAATGTCAGACAGAACTTATATTTATCTATCTTTTTCCAGAAAATGAGGGATAGGATCTGATCTCCTTCAGCAAATCTTTTAATGAGGTCAGTTATCTTGTGATGTGATAATCATTATACAGATATCAAGTTCAATTTTTAAAAGAGTAAGCTTTTTTTGTTCTGTTTAAGTTTCTGCTTTTTTGCCCCAGCATTAATGGCTGCTTTTTTTCTTTTCCTTTTTTGTTTTTTTGTCTTGTCAGTAGCATGTGGGATGTTTAGCTTCAAAAAGAACTATAGAAACCTTATTATAAAATAAGGATTTATATGTTTTGGATAAAATACTGGAAGTGTTCAACTATTCAATGCTTCTACAAATTCCTTTAATTTGGCTTAGACTATATGACAGTAACAAGAATAGAAAGAATTGTTTAAAATTGATGTGCACAACTGCATATCAATGACAAACATTTTGATTTCTGTGGATTTTTTTTCCTTCTAGTATTTGGGATTATGATTTAATTTTGTAAGTCACATGCACTACTTCTACCTATTACAGACAAATCACAGTATGTCCAAATAAAATTAAGTCATTCTCTAGGATTAGCTTTCAGAGTCATTCCCACTGTTAAATTCTTTAAAGCAATAAAACAACAGCACTTATAAGTTTTGCATGCTAAAAGCTTAACCCTGGTGTCTTTTGTCAGGTAAAATTCTCTGCATTTGGAGTTAGAATTTTACCATAGTAGGAACTACAAGACTGAAGAACCGATACCTCTCCTTAACCTACTGTTACAAGAGGCCTTTGGAGTTTCTGTGCTAACCTAACATCTCTTTTGTTAAACTATAGAGCAGTAAGAGGGGGTTTTATGCTTTGTGTTATATTGTGAAAACATTAGCAAATGAAATAAATGTGAATTTGGCTTTTTAGCACTTAGAATTATTCACTTTGAACTGTAAATTATTTATGGTACTCAAAGAGACACTTTGTAAATAACAGGAAAGCCTCAGAAATCAAATGCAGATTGTGGTATTTAGTCTTGTCTTGCCATCATTAACCATTTGAGTTACACAACATGTTTCAATAAATCAATCACATCTTTTAGACATCTCTCGTAAAGGAATTAGAAAGCAGCAGAAATAAATGAAGCTGTCTACAAGTGACAGCTACAAAGGGAAACCCAGAGAAGGAGTGGAAAAATAGGTGCTCCTGTGAGCAGATGATAAAGCAGATGCTGTAAAACAACAGGGGGATTGCACCATTTCTTCTCCAGAACTGATGATGGGTTGATAAACAGCTAGTCATGCTCCTGGAAAACCCTGTCCATCAGTGCATATCAGTACAAATTAATGGTGACATGTCCTGATTAAACTTGCTGTGCTGTGAAATGCAATGCATTATCTGCATGGCAGTAAGTGAACAAATGCTCTCAGGGAGTGAAAGAACAAGCAAAGTCACACATCTCAGGTTAGGTCCCGAGTCATAACTGCCTGTGGTGAGGTAGGTGTTTAATTGACAAAACCAGTCTTGACTTTTGAGGTTTGCAGGCTATAGCTTTTTGTTCTGTTCATTCAAGAGAGTTGCCTTGATAATGCCCTTTCTGCAAACTATAAGTGAGTTTTCAAAACCTTCAGTCGAGCTCTTGAATCTTTTCCTCAAGCAGACCCTAAATAAACTTGCACCCTGTGTACATAAACAAGAAGTCCCCCATTTGGAATAAATTGACAATTTCAAATATAGTAGTGGTGAGACCACAACATCACCCAACATGAACTGAGTAAGAGCAAAAAAATTCTCAATGACAATTTGGGAGCTCTCTCAAAAGTTCATTTTCTAGAGTAAAAAGCAAACAGTTTTATATTTCTAATGCAAATAAAAAAATAAATAAAAGTTTTGTTTGGATTTTTCTTGTCTAACATAGAGAATGAAAACCTTTTTGTAACAGCTAGTTATTTATTTTGAAAATGGAAGTCACACTTTTGACACCACTCTCTTTACTAAAGCACTACTGACATAGCTGATAAATAATTCTCTATGGTATTAAGAAAGTTTTGCCTCTTTAAGACAGGCTTGCTGAATTAAAGATCTCTTCCAAAGCAGGTAGGTTCTCTTGGGGGTGGGAGCCAGACTTGGCAATTCTTACTGCTGAAAGGAAGGACCACTCAAGGCAGTAAGAACACCATTGTCAGTACAGCTAGCAGAACCTGGAATTTCTTCTCACATCTGTAAAACACATTGATGGCTGTAGAATCAAACCAGATGAGGCAGCCTTAAACACTTTTCAGAACAATTCCTTATGCTGATCTTACCTTAACCTACCTCCCAGGCTGGGTTCTAATCTCATGTAAAATCTAGAACAATTTAGATGATTGTTGTGAAATTGCATTACAATGAATGAGATTCCAGTCCAAATATTGGCATTTCTGCAAAAGAAATGCACAAGGCAGCAATAGAGATATTGCCTCTATACTTTCATTCAGGGAACAGACTGCAACAAATAAAATAAATATATGTAGGGAATCTTGGGAAAAGTAAAACATTTAATCATTTCAGTACTTAGCTTTCTCTGTGCATACTACCTGGCCAGCAAATGGATGGAATGAAAAACATATCCATTTCCCTGACAAAAAAATATATTGTAAATAAATACTATGCAGTAAATTCTTTGACATTTCAGTTCCTATGTTAAGAAGGTCTGAAGATCTAGCAGAATAATTAGGTGTACAGGAAAACACAGAAGCAAGGTGTGCAGCTAGACACAGTGATGAAAACACACTGAAAAAGATTTGTCCAAAAAGGCACAAAATATGAGGAATAACCTTTTAACTACTCTTAAATACTTTCCCCAAGTTTTATTAAAAGGTGTCAGGCCAGTGGGCCACATGAGAGAGGGGATGGGGTCACCAGTATTATGTAGATTTAAGAGAGTGCTTGCTTCATAAAGGAGACTGGGAAGGCTGCAGAAACCCAGGCTACTGAAAAGGCAGCTGATCCAGGAGGCTGTAGCCAGTGTGTGCCCCTCACCTGCCTGCAGAGCCTGTGACAGAGCCCGGCACAGGGAGAGCCCTCAGCCCACAGGCAGCCTCTAAAACAGAAAAATGAAAGACAATGCAACCTTTATTCCCCCCTCCTTCCTTTCACCTGGACTTCAACCTACTTATTTTATTTCTGAAACAGAGGTTTTAATTAAAGCTCCCTTCTATACAATGCACTGAACTTCACCTCTGTTGCAAGTAACACATTAATTTCCCCTGACTCTGGGTAATCTTACTTTCTCTCTTTTATCCCTGAAAACATCTTGCCTGGGTGAACACCAAGGGGAAATAACAGGTGGGGGCAACAAAACTGAAGCAGCTTCCTGGAAGTTATGACAAACTGCATTTTGTTATTTCTCTTCATTTTTAATACATATGCTTCTCTATTCTTGCAACTTCCCCCACTGAAGTTATGGAATGAGCTTTAGCAATGCAGCTTCTCACTGGAGGAATGGAAATG
Source organism: Emberiza elegans (assembly GCA_024865655.1). NCBI lineage: Eukaryota > Metazoa > Chordata > Aves > Passeriformes > Fringillidae > Emberiza > Emberiza elegans. Next base: position 32,437,680 of record JALJVW010000206.1, read on the forward strand.
AAACAAGTCACAGAAGGCAGATAGCAGATAAAATAAAGAAAACATATTGAAAGAGGAGTATGTGACCCATTCCCTCACTACAGTGCCACCTGCCTAGGGAGGCACTTTAGGCCAGGAATCTCTCTTTGTGACCTCAGGTAGTCAGACTTAACCTTCAAGCTCTAACCTTGCATGCTCATATCACAGTTAGGGTATTTTACCTCAAAATTCAAGTCAAAATCCAAACTAAGTTTTTTGGCATCTTTCTTTCTGATCCTGGATCAGGGCGCTGGCAAATCAATCAAATGTTAAAAATTTCACAAGGCCAGCTTCCCTTGGAGAGGCTGGAGAGAAGGAAGCGTGCAACCTTGGTCTATTCAGCATCTTCCTAAAAAGTCTCCAATGTTGCTGGATCTGGGATCACATGTGTCCATCAAACCTTTTTTTTTTCTTTTTTCAGGCAGGAGGGCATTTGGGATTTTAAAGAAGCACACCAACAGGGCACTTCTGAGACAAAGATTTTACAGTTTCTTCTATTTGTGAGGAGAATGCAGTGGGAAGAAGTGAAATCTCCATGTAGCCCAGTTATATGGTGATGGTTTTGACCAAGAGAAGAGAGAATGACTGACAAAACTTTCAGAACAGTAAGCTAAAACAGAGGAAATCTTCTAGCTTGGTTCATGTTTCCTGCAGATCATGTACAGATGGGACATGCAATGTAATCATCAGTGGGCTATAAATCCATCTGCCAACATAAAATCACATAGATATATCTCTGTTGGCCTAGCATTTAAATGATGCAGTCGTGGAGCAGAGCTCCTATTGTGCGAGATGCTCTCACACCACAGAACACGGGGTTCCCTTCCCCCGCCCCTAAAACCAAACTTGTAATTTAAAAGCTGTTAAATACAGATACATCAGAATATGAAAGACAACAGGTTCTGATTTCTGTGGTAATAGTTACAACGTGGTCTTTTTGTACATAGTTGAAGGAAGGATTTGAAGGAAGGTAATGGAGTAGGTTTGTAGACATTTCCATAGGAATTTTGATTGTTTATTAAATATGCTAAAATTGCCAAAATACTTGCTTTAAAATCTGAAACTACTGGCTGACGAATATTGCTGTGGTTTGACCAGATGTAGATCTTATGAATAAGCATTTGCCTTTCTATCAAAGAGACTTTATGAAATGAGACATCTCAGCATTAAAAGTTTTTAGGCATAGACATAAAAATACTTTTTCTCAAGGCAGATGTAAGCCACTAAAGCCTCATAAGTAAAGACAAATAAATAACCTGTGCCTAATGTAATCAGAAAGGAAGGGAAGTGGGGGTGGGGTGTCAGGGAAGAAAACATTCTGAGAATGGTTCCTGACAGAAGATAAGATTGTGAACTGACAGACCAGGAATCCTTTAGAGGTGAACTCTGAATGGATCTGAATAGCAAAGAAAATTTACAAAGGGTGTGACTTAGATCAAAATAACAAGTACTTCTAATTAGATGTGTATGAACAAAGCAAAGGAACTAGCAGATGGAAAACAATGTGATGGGAAAACAAACAAAAACTTCAAAGATTGAGGAGAATTAAGACTATCAGTTATTATTTTATGACTGAAGATTAAGATAGAACAGTGATGAGCCAGAAGGCAAAGAACTGCTAAGTAGTAGTCCAGCTTAAAGCATGGCAATAACTGAATGCAGCTGAGAAAAATGGAAATCAAATAAATAAGGACAAGAACCTTGTACCTTCTCTATGTTCAATATTGTCACAAGACAATTAAATTATTGCTTCAGATAAGATTCTCAGCCTTTTTTGGCCACTAGATTGGAGCAATGAGTTAACTAAAAATATTTTTATAGTTCTACATGCAACAATTTTTTAAGGAATAAGACTAGCAGTTTTTAGAAAATTCAATTTTTTTAGTTATGAATAAAAAGTGCCACAAAATGTTTCTATTTGATGTTTTAATATGGTGCTTTATACTGGCTGTTTTATTAACATTTTAATAACACTGAAAAAATGAGCTATGAGATTGGCTTTATACATAAGACAGAGCAAGCTTCAAGGTGTGCAGCGGGTGCCAAAAAAGTTAAAAAACAGAAGTCAGAGTACACAGACATTATCTGATACTGCCGACAAAAAGCAGTATGTAAATGTACGAGCTTGAAGATGAACTCTTTGTACACCATTTGCATACTTTAGACCTATGACATCCTAATCAAGGTTTACACACATACCAGCTTTTAGAAAAAAAATTAAATGTTTTTATATAGCACCTAGCCCTGGCTATTTAAGCACTGGCAAAGGCCTGACTCACTACTGCGTCACTGCTGTTTTAAGCACGAAATACAAGAAACCAAACAGCAGCAGCTACTTTAGGCAGAAATAATTAGGAGTGGGCTGTGTTATGCTGCACATAGACCTGGTTTTTGCAGAGCTGTGTCAGGCCTTCTTAAGGCAACAGCACAGAATTTGTTACCAAGTCAATATTCTGTTGAAGTCCTAAAAGCAGGGTTCAAAGCAACTATTTATTCATTCATACTCAAGTTCGGTATTACATTACCGCAGCAGGGTGATTCAAACGTTAAGGGTAGATTTTTAAGGCTCTGAATAGTGAGAAGAGGCACAGTTACACAGAGAATCCATAAAATTTACATGTGAATTGGCAGATGCAAAATAAAACAGTGATGTGTGAACTCCACCTAGTTGGAGCTTCTCATGCCTTTGAGATTCAGAGGGTGGAGTTTAAGACAGGTCCTTAACTGAGCAGGACTCTCTTATAACACTGCTTATAGAGCTTACAGTGTTTGCTAGAAAACCGGAGTCTGATTTGTTCCTTAACCTGAGATATTAAAAATTTCCATTTCTCAGCCTAGTGCCTAACCACCAACCTGCAGAACTGTGTAGATGGAAACATATTCTAATACAGCATGTTGAAGCTAATGCTTTTGGAGACGGAAATACAGGATTGCTAAGGACATAGAAAAGTGAGAAAGGAAAACATGAGCACTATGCTGAAAGGAAGAGACCTGGTGATCTCATTTCGATGCTAATAGTGTGGGGAAACTTTGCAGGTGCACTCATTCAGTAGGTCTTACAGATGTGTGAATGCACATAACTTCTCAATCTCTTACTTGAACTTCTTTGCAGACATTTTTAACTGGGGCAGGAAAGATGTTCCTAGCACTACACAAGACAGCAGTGATAAAACCCAGACTCAGTGTTTGCAATGGCAAACCAAGAATTTCAGTGGAGTTGGGACTTCACATCCACATCCTTAACTTCAGTTTAAATTGTCTCAACCAAGGCTATATTTCAATCATAATCTCCAAAACTATGACTTAATATCTCATGCTGCATTAGGACTTGAAATGGTCTCAAGGGATCCCCATTGGTGTAGCAGAAATAGCATGGCACACGTGTAAGGGGAACCAGATCTGCCAAAATATTCTCAATCCTCCCTTATGCAATTGTGTGTGTATATATTCTGATAAGGATCCAGATTCATTTGTGAACATGCTAGAATGAAACAATAAATGACATTGTAATTTGGCTAGAAGTCCTCTGTGTTGCAAACTTCTACTGAGAATAGGTGGAACTGGCATTATGTGATTTTTTTTTCCTGCAAATCCCTCTGCTGTCCTGTGATGTTGGACCAGAAGGTGTCTTGGTCTTCTTAAAACTATTTTTTATTGCACTTACTAAAATCTGCTTTTATGCTGTGCTATTGCACTGTGCTTTGTGGAGGGAGCACATAAGAGAAATAGTTAAAAATTACCATTCATGCTATATCTGAGATAAGAAAACAGCAGAAATATTGCGCAGACGTGAGCGTTAGCAGTGGCAAGTTGCAGACGTATTTAATACCTACTTGTACTCTTGCATTTTTAGACAGAAGTCACCCTAGAAACGAATAAAGGGAGTTTAACCCTTTTCTGAACGTTTCAAATTCAGTCTGTGTGAGTCTGACTCCAGGAACTGAGCACTGCTCTCTGTTATCAACTCAGCTTTTCTGGTTATATCTGAATGCTTTCACTGGCTCTCATGGTAACACGTATTTCTACATACATAACCAAAGGAAACAATTGGCATCTGCCGTAAGATTTATTTTTTTGCCTAAGATTCAGCAGGCAAGCCAAGGAAAAACTATAAATTACTTCACACAGCCTAATATCTCAACTCTTTGACAGAGAAAGTTGTTACATCTTAAAAAGTGACAGGACTCCCATCAGAAGGGACCCTTATCTTGTGCCAAAGAAATGTAACATTTTCCTAAAGCCCCATTAACCTCATGCAAGTCCACTAACACTGGTGTTATGATCTTGGAACACACTAACCTGGTGTTCCAAGATCATAAAAATAAGACTGATGATTGTCACAGCAAGAATTTTAACATAGTATCAACTGGGTTAGACATCGGGTAGACAGTACTTGATGATAAAGGTGCAGTGACCAAAAAGAAGACAGCAAAACTTCAGACGGTGTACATGTTTTGGGTAACTCTGATTGTAAAAAGAGTTCAGATTATCTATCACACAGTAGTAGCTGATAATTCACGAAAAACATTCAGAGACACTAAAGACTGCAGGATTTTGAGAATTACAGGACATACATATGCCTTATCAATGTGATTGAAAGGTTATTTTCAAATAAGTTACAGTGTCTTCTTAGAATAAAAACAAGCATTATACCTGCCTTGTCAATAACTTGTTTTACAATGCCTACTCTAAAATATTCTTCTGAGATTGATTTATTTTATAATAATTAGGATAACTTAATAATGTAATTTCCCTTCTTTGTTCAGTGACCAGGTAGACTTGTTCTGACAAATTAATCTGAAAAAAAGAGAAACAATGAAAAAGCAACTCCTTGAATGTAACACTTAGGAGATGTGTACCTATTGGAATACCAAAAACACAGGTATTTTAACTAAATACTAGAATTTGATGAGCAGCCTTTTACTCTGCTGTCAACTGTAAAGGCACAAAGGTTGAAAGTTTCATTGTAGGATCTTGAACAAATACAAGAACTAAATGTTTTAATAATTATCTCTGCAGTGAATTAAAAATAACATAATTTTATTCACATTTTTCTTTTTAAAGTGAAAAGTCAGTTCTACTACAATGCTAATCACTACATTAATGAACCAGAAATAATGAATCAAACAAAACTTCAAATTTCCTTTTAAAATTCAAGGACAAAGTATTTTGACATTTAAAAAGTAAGTTATTTTGCTCTGAAATGGGAATCCAGTAAAAAAGCAGATTGATTAGAGAAGGTAGGCTCCTCCACACAATTGAATGAATTTTGATGAAAATGAAACTGAGGTTAAGGAATTTTTGATCAGCACCACTGACAAAGTATGAAGGCCTGAATTTGCATATCAGCCCAAGCTTAGACTTTGTAAATCAGGCAGCTGGACCAAATCTTTCAAAGCTTCTCATAATCTATTTGTATTGAAACATTAAAAGATTTAGCTAGTTTTCCAGAAAAAAATACCCCAAACAACACAACAAAACAAACAACAAGAAAACCCCATCAGTATTCAGATTATAGTCAAAGAAAACAGTGATTGATATCAATGATGTAATAGCTCCTTAATCTATGTGTATATATTGCTGTAACAAGGTCATACTACTGATAAGAAGAGCACAACACACCCATTTCTCCCCTGAAATTCCCTAAAACTACCTACATTAACAAGTTTTCTTTTTTCCTTGAATAATAGGGCTGAATTGAAACATATGGAAGTAAAGTCCAATTTAGATGAAATAGATCTTCCCCTATTTGCTTACTTACATAAGTGTGTATGATAAACATATTTTATATCTGTCTGAATCAAAGTTTGAGTTCTTATCATTCTGGGATAAAAAGAGAGTTTTAGAACGCATTCATATTTACTTAAAAACCCAACAAAAGAAGAAATCATCACACTAACAAACCCTACACCACATCCTTTGCAAAAGCTAATCACATGGCTGGGCAGAAGTTACAGTGACAATGCTCATGTTGCAATGTTCACCTCACCAAGGGATAGAGCCATCAATCTCTCTGCAGGTACAAATATTTTAGAATAGAATATCATGTGGTTTGAGTGCCTGAATTTTTTTTTGTATATCTAATGTAAACAGAATGGCAGCCATGAAGATTGTCAATCTTTATTAGCCAGCACAACTTGGCTCATAAAGATGGTTTTCACCAAAAGACTAAGAAGTGCTCACTTCCCTGTCTAAAAAGCAGCTTATTAACACAAATTTCTGTGTTCCTTCACAGTATGCACATATTACCCTAGGTAAAAACCTAGGTATGCAAATATTACCCTAGGTAAAAACCAACCAAACAAAAGTTTATTTCAAAGAGGTCCATCAGCAACTAAGTATTTTCATATCAACACTAGTATAAAAATTGACCCAAAACCTTCAAAATCTTTCCTTCTTATTCCCAGTACATTATTTTCCATGTTTATTAGACTGGGTACCTCACATGAATCTGCTTCTTTACCATCAACCCCCTTACTATAAATAACAAAGCCTGATGATTATCACTTACTCTATGTATGAGTCACATTTAAAGAGAGCCCTGAGGTGTTTCTCAGTGAGTCTCTTTGTATCATGAATCAGAAAGGAAAGAAAGCAGCCTCTGAATACCACCATACCCAGACTCTAGATGCCTAGAAGTTTCGTTGCCTATTAATAGTTTCAAGCTGTCAGGCAGTTTCACATAATGGAAGTCAATGGACATGAAGAAGTTTCTCTTCTTCAGAGGTATTTGTAAAATTAAGAGACCCTGATAAGGGAAAAGCTCCATACACATACAGGCAAACCCCCCTTATTTCAAGACCAACTAAAAATCCATAGTCTGAACAAAAACGAGGAGTAGGAGCCATCAGGCTCCCCATGGCACAAGCCCAGGTTGGGCAGACATCAGCAAACCCTGGTAGACATGAAGACAGTTTCCACCTCAGTCGTTGCTGCACAGCACAACCTGAGAGCCTCACATGCCACAGATTTTTAAGCTATTACTTTATTTCTCATTAACAGCTTCCAGGTCTCACCCATGTTTTATTCATTTTCCAGCCAGGGCTACAGTAAGGCTTTTACTCACCTCAGCAGGACCACAAGAAGTTTCCTTCCTTCTGGACAGAGAGAAAACAGAATGCTTTCAGACCTGATGGAGCTGGAGACAAGCAGCAATTAGCTGGCAACAGGCTGACACGTTCTTCACCGCTCTTGCATAAAACATTGAGCTGTGCTCCTCTGGCCCACCTCAGCTTTCTAAATTTATTTATTTATTTCCAGGCTAACCACTTAGTAGCCTGACAAACTGCTGTTTTGCACAGGCAAATTTTCTTCTTTTTTTTTTTTTTTCAGGGTATGAAAGAAAGATATAAAGTTCTGGAAAGTCCTTTACCTTCTTTTGACAATCCTTCAGCTCCCCTTTGCTTGCAAGTCCTTCTCCCTTCCCCTGAAGGGCCCGGTAGTATTGTCTACTTCAGCCCAAATTTCTCAGGGTCCTTCTGCATTCAAAGCAAGGAAATACTACTTTACTCCTTCAGCCATAAATAGAAGGGCTCTTTGGATAAAGGTAATTAACCCATTGATCTAGCTCATTGCTGCTCACTAGCCCTGAATGACTTCATCTGGCCCCCCAGGTAACCATTTCTGTGCATGCCACTGCACCGTGCTTCACTTTGAGCATCTGCTTTCTGTTCCATAGCAGAGTTCTCTGGTCTTCTCCTACTTCCTCGTCTAGAGATAATTCTTCCTGGTTTTTGTTTTTTTTTTTTTCCATTTTGCAGCCATTCTCCCTAGTCAGTCCCACAGAGAGGTGAGGAACACCTCTCAGAAGTGTCTGCTTCCCAGAAAGCCTTGGTCTTGCTATCATCTGCCTCAAAGTTACAAGCCCCAGAAGCCATTGGGGTTAAAGGCAGTAACTAGTAGAATACCACTAGTACCCTAAATCACTAAAATGCTGTAATCTTGGCAAACAAAGAGTGACCTAAAGACTTAAAAAAATAAAAAAGGTATTTTTCTGCCTTTCATACCACAGCTGACTATATTGTTTTTTACAATGATATTCTGGAAAATGCTGAAATCTGTAACTTTATTTGCCTTAAATAATTTTGGATATTAGCTAGTCATTGTTGTGATGTACATGCAATCCTAGAGAAGATTAAGATAAGAGTGAGCAAATGTACCTACAAGTACTGGAAACAGTGTTTCTCTATTTATCTCTGCAAGAAATTCTTCCACTTCTTTTTAAGAGGAACTCATGAGAAATGACAGAGACTCTGACCAATATCAGAAGTTAAAGTTTTTTCCTGAAACATCATGTTCTTTTGTCAGCACATTGCCAAGCTGACACACAATGATCAAAGATTTTCAAATCTAGTGTCACATTTAATACCTATATATTTTGTCACTTACATTGCAAATGTCATTAATGAAGCCTCAAGGAATGCTTCATTGTATGAGTAGAAGGATTGCAGATACCCTCTTCAGTCAACCCAAGAACAGTGCTTCTATTTCAGCTGTACGTAGATACATGCACATACTCTTTGTTTCACATCTAACACCAATGGATAATTTCATATTAGCTCTGTGCGTGCTGAAGTGAAGAATCTTCACTTTTTAAGTTCTCTTTCATTAAATCAACCATTTTCTTTTCATACTGTTTCATGTACTTTAAGTTTTTCTCTTTATCATCAATACTTTCAACCTGAGAATGGTTTTAAATTATTAGAAACCATGTTAAAAAAACCCAAACAACTAAGATTAATAGACAGACAGTCTCTGCTATGAAAACTGTTAATTCAGTAAAATGTCTGCTCTTTTGTGTTTTGTTACAGTGAGAATTTATACACATTGACCATCAGATCTGATTTACTTTTTATACGTCTATTCAGAATTGTATGTAATTCTGATGGCATGGACTCCTCTATCCCTCTTTATATAAAAAAACATGTTGTGACCAAGTTGCTATCACAGACTGACACGTTTCAAATTGCATACATTATTTAGTAATAGCTTATGTATAATTTTATTTGTTTTCAGAGTTACAATGTTCATGAGATAATCATAGAGAACACATTATATATTGTTGTTAAACACATTTTTGCCACAAAAAGTTGAGAGCATTGGTAGAAAATCCTATGTCAAGTTATGTGAAAATATTTATCACCTGTAACCATAATTTCATAAAACCAATATACACTTTACGTAATATTATATCAGCAAATTCCTTCTTTTTGCAAATAACCTTTGCTCTTACTTATGCATATTTGTAGTTCAGTGCATCAAATGCTTCTGTGTGTGTGTGTGTGTTTGCAATGCACAGGAAAAATACTAGTTTACTCCTATGGTAACTGTAAATGTCAACACCACTGGACCCAAGAATGGTGAATTACAAGATCTTAATTTTAGCGAATAATTACCTTCATATTTTTCTACCTAATGCTGAACAAAACATTAATTGGTATTTACCTCCTAATGATTACAGAACATAGACTGTATATTTCATAAGACATAATCCTTACCAACTATATACTGACTTTTATTTTAACGTCTATTATATAAATTAGGACTCTGTTGAATTCTTATACTGAGGAACAAATGATAGTACCTTTATTTAAATACATGCACAGAACCGTGCACTACAGCATGACAAAGTATTATTTTTTAAATGGATGAATGAATCAATAGAAAAATAGATTTAATAAATAATTAACATTTTAAAGTCTGGATAAAAATGGGAAATCATGCATTTCAAGCAAAATTTTATTTTTTCCTTGTTTTTTTTATGAAATCTCTGAGAACTTAAGACATGCAGAGCTGAGAAGCAGCTCACTCTGAACAAAGAACAATGTAAAGACTGCACAAAAAAATTTTGTTTGAGATTGCTTATATGCAAGACTGAAAAAATTTGCCATTCTTTGACTTCCCTTCAACATTAGACAGTGCTGTGCAAACCTCAGACAAATCCCTGTATTATGATTTCTAAGCTGTTAGGAAGTCTCTCAGAGAGCTAAGAAAGTTAAAACCTGAGCAACTGTCTCACCAAAATTTATGATATTAAATGTCTGGATTTCAGATAGCAAACTACAAAAGGGTAATAGACAACAGGTCATCATTTCCTTGAGAGATTAACTTAGGGGATGAGTAATTATGGACAGCATAAATTTATAAATTATTATGACACAAGAAAATATGTTTCATTTTCAATATTTAGAATTCATATCTATGTCTCAATATTTAGCATATGTTACTATGTCAATCAACTCATGAAACAATGAAAAGGGAGTATTTACTTGAAATTAATTTAATGTTTTTCCCTACCCAAACATTTGTCTGGACATTGACAATGCAATCAAAAGAACTGTAAATTTTCAGAAGTGAGTCTACTCCAGTGAGTTTGATTAATTATGCATTAACCCATTTCTCTGAAGCATCCTTCACTAAATCTTTGGTGGGAAATGCACTTTAATTAGGCATGAGCTTTGGTTATTTGTGTGCATATGCACTATGCTATTGGTCTATGTGGAGAATGATTTAAAGTTTGCCATGTTACAGAGATGTATTGCTCATGAAAATAATTCTAGGGTTTCAACAAACACTGATGGCTAGTTTTGCAATTATTATTATCTTCACTCAGCATGATCTTAGTCCCATAGTTTTTGCTCAAACTTTCATCAACTATTAATCTTTACAAAAGCTTACTCAAACTTACACGAGAACACTCATGATCATTTATACTGTGCATATTGTTGGATGTTTTCAGCAGGTACAGTTACACATGTACATAGGAGTTATCAGCATAACTTACAGGGTTTTAGTACTTAGTTGAATAAAAATATTCTCAGGGTAGAAAGAAATGATAAACTAAAAATAATGGTTAAGGAGACTTGCAATGATTCTACTCTGAAACAGGTCAGATTGACTATTCATCTAAAGATGTTTGATTGAAGAGATATTATTGAAATTATGGCATATGGTTATTGTAGTAGAAAAAGCTGAAACAGAAAAGAGAGAAAATCAAATTATCCATGACATTCTCTTCCCGTATTCCATGGCAGAATTAGACCACAGACCAGTAAATGGTAATGCATGCAACAAAAAATATGCTGTATCACTGTATGTAAACATCTGCTTTCATCATGCAAAATGCCTACAAAACTGTGACAACATTTTTTTTCTAGTAGCATAGTTTTACATCAGCTCAGCTACAGAACAGTTAAACCAAAATCCAAGATTTTGCAAATAGAAGATATTCTAAAATTCTTGAAAGATTTCCAGCATAAATATTCCAAAGCCCAACAAAGCTAATTTTTTTTTAACTTTTTTAAAACTAAACTACACAGGCTTATTCCTTGCTGTGGTTCCTTGTTCTTTTGATGATAGAAGAGAAAAGACCAGTTTTTGGAGGTGGTCCCATCAACATGGGGGCTTGGTTCTTGTGAGTAATTTTTATCTGGGGAAGAAAGAAGAAAAACAGAGTTATCCCTTGAGCTAGTTCAGTTCCAACTATCTGAGATGCCTGATTTATCTTTATATATGACTTCCAGAGCTGCATTGTTTAATCCAAGCTGAAAGGAAAATACCTGGGTTTTTTTATGAATAATGTTCCATATGCCGTAGACCAATCTATGTGTAATACTTTTTCTGCAAATAATTTAAATTTAAATGCAATAAAATACATGCCGATATACAATCTTGCTTTTTGAGTGTGGAATTTATTGCTTGCTGTTGAGGAAGAATTTAAAAGTTGGAAAGAACATACATGCTGACAGACCAAGCTGTTGCCTATTATTAAGATATAAGCTATGTCTTTACATGCTTTATTTAACCATCTAATCAAGCTGTACTCTTTTACCACAGGACAGTACTTAATTTCAAAACAGCCATGGTGAACAAAAGTATAAAGTTAATACACAAGAAAAGGTCCAAAAAGATGAACTAGCATTCTAATTTGTTAATTAATTGTTAATCGAATAGATTCAAATATTGAAAAGACTATTTAAAACACTGTAATACTGCTCTAAAGCCACCCGTTTTGATTTCTTTGATATAGAACTACGAATCACCTTAAATGAGACAACCTTAAAGTAGATTATGTCTGCAATTTTCTCTAATTCAAGTCTAAATTAGAGAAGACATTTTATGAATGTATGCTATGCTCAAAGCTAATTGAAAGCAATTATCAAAGTGGCATTTTGTCTGTGACTTTAAGATACATTGTAAGATAATAAATGATTCTCATTATGTAATAAAAAGGTCACATCTTGCCTTTGGGCTAGTGACGTTAGGAGTTTTTCAAAAGCAATCCGAGACATTTTCTTTAGTGAACTACGACTAATACAAGAACCATCACTTATTAAATATCAGTTGTCACCTGCATAGTACCCACATCAGAGATGGGTATCTCTTTCAAAAAGAAACACCACCTCATTAAAAACTGGAAAAATATATCTCTTAAAGTGCATACCTGACATTTTCAAGTTAAAATGAATATCCTTCACTTGTCATTCACTAATAGTAAATGAAACAAAAAATGTATGTCACGTGGAGAGGCTCATTAAAATATAGATCAGGACATTTCTTGGGGTGGAAATTTACTTTACAATGTAAGAAGACAGAAACATAAAAATCTCAACAGACTCTGTGTCTTGGTTTAACTCTGTTAGAGTCTTTACTCTCCAAATGCTCATTTCCATGCCACCTTAGTTCATTAACTTCAAATTTCATGTGGGACCTCTTTTTGTCAACACTATTCATTAGTATCAAATATAGCATATGGGGGGTTCTTGGCAATGTAGATTACTTTCACATGGATAATAACTCTGGCTTTCAAAGACTGGCACCAATATATTTTCTCACAATAAATTCTTCTTCAGGCATCACTTGGAAGCCAAATCTGCAGTTGGGGTAAGCTGGCATTATTCCATTGATGTCAGTACCAGCTGATGATCTGGTCCTGGAAAATTGCCTATTTTTGTAACTTCCACATGCTTCATAAGAAGTATTTTGGGGATCAGGAGCAGTGATGATATCAACCTGATCCTGAGGATCATGATGTGAAGTATCCTACGGCTGGTGTGAGTGAATTTTTCAGGTCACAAAGGGTTACCTTATTGCAAGATTTGGCCATGATGTGGCAGTAGGAATGACTTTAAGTTTCCTTTCTGAGGTAAAACACAGTAATTCCATCCTAAAGTGAATAAAAGAGCAAAGCTCAAAAGATGGCTTTAGTAGGAAGGGGTGAAGTAATCCTGAGGCCCCGTACAGATTGCGTGTAGGGTTGGGGCTGTTCAAGGCTCCTCAGGATGAATGCAATTACATACTGAGTAAATGTTTATCATTTGTAATGTTCTTTCTTGGCTTGAGCCATCTGTTTCAGAGACCACAACCTCTTCAGTATGTTGCTTCCTATCAGCTGAGATCAGCCAACATGCCTGAACATGATTAACCACTACCATGCATGAGGATGAGTCCTATATGACTCTCTCCAAGACACATTTTCAACTGTTATAAATAGGCACAATTTTAATGGTGTGAAATATTTTGCATTCTGAAAATGCCACAATAAAGTGTAAATTTAAAGTATATTTTTTCACTTAGTCATGGTAGTGTCTATTAACATTGCATTGGTTAACAATGATAAGCATCAATTCCTCACTTTCCTACCACAAAAAAACTAAATAAATTGAAACATCTTATTTTTGGCTGATGAAAAAAGATCAGTATGTTTCTGAACCATTGCAGTACTTTGCCTGAAGAAGGCTAATTTTGTCTTTCTCAATACTCTCAGGCACTGCATTTCTGCCCTGGTCTCTCACTTCTGCTTCTGTTCTCATACTGGCAGCACTGCCAGAGCTGGAGCTGTGAGTTTGGGTGACAAGTGACAGTGCTCACTTCAAGATGGGAATAAGTACTGAGGATCTCAGACAGAGAAATAGTTTTGCAGGTCAAAGCAGGACCTAACATTGAAAGTGCTCTATGGGAGGACAAAAAGAGAGAGAGAGAGAGAAAGAGAGAGATCTTTACTTAGAAGCAACAGAGACTTTGTTAAGTTAAAAATTCCTACTTACAGCTCTATAGAGATTCTGTGTGTGTGTGTACAGGGAAGTGTCTAAAGACTAACATCTACCATTCAGTTTCTCATCCATTCAGCAAGCATCTTCATGTCATTTTTAGCAGAAACACAATTATAAAAGTTTTTAAAAACACCCCTCTTTAAAATTTTTAACGTTTCTTAGATTTACCTGTTAATAATATACACAACTGCACACGAGAAAAAGAGATTGCACAGACAAAAATTCAGAAAGCTAAAATCCTAACCTAATATATTTTTAAGAATTGATAATATATAGTCATAGAAATTACTATGGAATTCTGGAAAACAATTTTTGAAATCACTTACTCAATTTATTGAAAATATGTAATAACTTGAGGGTAATATAGAGAACATTTTAAACATAAATTGAGTGCCTGAACTGCTGCTGTAAGAAAAACAAAAAACAAACAAACAAGCATACAACCACCCCAAAAAAATCCCAGCCAACCCAAAAAAACCCCTCAAAACAACAACTCCCCCCAAACAAACATCAACAAAAACCCAAAAGAACCAACAAAATAAAAAAAAAACAAAAAAAAACCAAAATAAAAAAACCAAACCCAACCCAAACAAAAAAATATTACCAACAAACAAACAAAAATCCCCAAACAAACAAGAAATTATTTCACATACTTGACATAAATTTATATTTAAAAACAGACAAAATCAGAAAATAATATAATTCCATTTTGGGGGTAAGTCCCTAGCCACCTGATTTACTAAAATACCATGGATTTTTTTTTGTAAGCCTGTTCCACAACATTCTAGGCTAAACTTTAAAATGTTGAAGCCAATGACAAACCTCTTATTCACTAATTGAACCCAATATTTTATCCCACAAGTGTTGGTATATAAAGTAAGTATTTATCTAGCAGAAAAATCTTGCATTTGCAGCTATCACCTTTCCAGTATTAGAAACTATGTCCAATGATTGTATTCATGGCAAGGAACACTAAGTCAAATTGAAAGAGCATAATTTTCAAAAGAAGAGATGATGACATCTCCCTATATGTCAATAGAAAATTCTGTGATAAAGAAGAAGACTGAATTTTTGATACTAAAAATACTTACAAATGCATAAACCAGGCCTATATTTGTTTAAGGAGCAGGTCAGAGTTTCAAAATGGCTTAAAGCCACATGAATATCCACTAAATGAAATGCAGTGAGCATAAAAAATTTTAGCATGATAACAGTATCCTTTAGGTCAGTCAGTTTTACTTTCATGTTCCTTTTTCTGCAGTGTATGCTGGTTACCTTTATGCTTTAAAGAATGCCTAAACATTTACTATTTTAATATTTCAGAAGACATCATGCTATAAATGCAGGTTCTAAAGTATTTCACTAGTTGACAATAGGAAACTGGAAACAGAGCTAATCCGCTCCACTTATAATATTTCAATTAAGGTTAAAGAACTTATTTTAAAGACAGGGGAAAAAATCTGCCAGAAAAAAATCCCAGCCTTATCCAACTGGATCTTTTAGGTTATGGTCACTTTTTTACATGTTCTCAGCAGGGTTTAGATGTTGGTTTTTTTGAGGAGAAGAGGGTTTTCTTACAGTCTAGATACACAAATGCTGCTCCTCTTACAGGAAGTGGAGGGATGCAACTCCTCTACATCACAGGAGTGCCAAATAAGTTTATCTTGCTTAGGTGATCAAGAGTGTACGGGGAATCATGTTATGAATCAGAGTGATAGAATGTAGGCACTGCTGAGCAAAATTAACCTGTGACTTGCATCCTGTGGCATTTCGGGCAAAATCTCTCAGATCTAGACTAGTTGTTTTAAAAGCGTTACACAACACATCTTAAATAAATTCTAAACAATATTATTGTGCAAGGTGCAATCAAATCTAATCAGTTTGGCATTAATTAAGCTCTAATAATATACTCTAGTCTCTCTCCTAAGTAGTGTGATCCGTTTCCCCTTCACACAGGTAGATTGGAAAACGTTACGGTGTCATCATAATTTTTAAACATACTGAGAAAATGACAGAGCTGCAAAATTAAAATAAATGATTAATGGCATTTTTTTCATGTTTGGTACTAATAGGTATCACTGAGGTTTGAAATTAATAGAGCTGTCAGCTCAGGGTTGTTACAGATCCAGTGCAGAACTAAAATGGAAATTATGTATTCCAGAGATACCTAAAGATGACACTCTGGAATATTTTAAATTTTAATTAGTAGGTGCAATTGTTTTTCCCCCCTCCTCCCTAAAACCACTGCAAATTAATTGGTAATTAGTCACAACTAATTCTTTTCTTAACAATCTGAACTGGAAAGAAAGGTGCACTACATGCTAGAGTATTTGTCTGGGGTGCAGAAAGCACACATGCAGTAAATTGCTTTGTCAATTACAAAAACTACTGTTGTGAAATTAAGAAAAAAATATGCATACATAAACAAAAATAATTATAAGTGCAGTGTACCTGTGACCACAAAAAATAATGCCCAGCTGCAAAATAAAATGGTAAAATGTTAAAAACTCAATAAATCAATTTGGCCTTGGAACAGAATGCACACTGCTGCTCAAAAGGGATAAAAAGTGCAGCATTTTTGTATAACACCAAAACTCTTTAGTGATTTCCATTTTTGGGTTAACTATGTAGTAATTTGCTAACATTCTATTGAAATCAGCCACCATATCTAGGACCCAGCTCCTGTTTGCTCTAAAGTGGCAGATGCAGTAGGTCAAATTCTCTCATTATAAAGAACTGATAAGAAAATACTGGTACAACCAGAGACATGGAAAAAAGATACATTACAGACTGAGTCTAGAATGCAGCTGCTTCATGTGATGTGTGAGGCACTGGAGACAATGGATCTATATAAAAGCAAATCTGTAACTCTCTTTTAGTTTTCTCACCTAGCTCTGGCACACAGTGATTATTAATAAAAGCTTGGTTTGGTTTAAGTTCTTGTTTTTCTCTGTATTTAACTACAGGACAGTAGGATCCCTGTGCCCTGGCTCATCACTTCTCTAGGGACTAAAGGAAAAACTGGAGAGAAACCACTCATTCAAAACTTATTTTTAAGGTACATTCAAATGACAGTGTTTTGAAATACTAATTTTGTATAACATTATTCCATTACTTACTCAAAGTATCAGTAAACAATCAGGAAACAATTCTGAAAATACTGTGTCTCAGATATCTGTGAAACTGTGTTTCTGGCAATCCATTAGGTGAGCTCTGACTATGGGTTTTTATTTTTGTTTCTTTATTTAAGCAATATTCTTGCATCTTCTATAGACATTTCTTTCTTCTACTTTTAATCTAGTGTTTCTAGAAGCTGACACTCTTTCAGATATCATGCCAAGCAAGTCAGGAATAGATGAAAGAACATAAATTGCAGTTATTTCTAATTAGGATGGAACATTGTTATAGATTTTTTCAAAACATTGCTAATAATTTATGTAGCTAAATTGAAAGATTACTTTTCTTAAAAAAACCCCTGATGGCTAAAGCTAGAAGTTTATTGAATTAACTTGAGAGTCTTTGAAGTTTCATTACTATTAATGACCTGTTTGGAGATCAGGTGAAACCATAGATATCTTTCATGTTGCTATATTTGTCTGGGAGAGCTCTGATAGAATTTCTTCCTCAGCTAATCAGACAAGATGTTTAACATAATATTATCATCTTTCCTTCTCCCAAAGAGTCTTCTATTAAAAAAACCAGTGAAAACAATACAATTTGATGCTCAGATGCTTCATCTTATTATATCAGAGCAGACTGACTTTGTTAGACACTGCATTCTGCATGTGTTCAACATACTGAACAATTCTGGATGACAGATTTTTACACCAAGCCACTTACACTTTTAAGAATGCACAGAACCTACATGAGTGTGTACCTGCTCTCATGTATGGATGATAGGTGCATAAGCAATGCATCATAAAAGATTTTAAAAGAAACACACAACTATTTGTTTGCTCCTAAAATTGACCACAGAAAGGAAAAATCACAGATCACAGCTTCTGGAGAACCACTGCATTATCTACCACATCCCACAATATTTTCTCAGAGCTCACAGTATCATTTTGAGGAGCCTGGCCTCCATATGCATGAGAAAGGACAGTGTCAGCAACTCATGCTGTTTGTGTGAAACTTTTTTCCCAGTCAGAAAGGAGAAGCCACAAAGAGAAGCATGTTGGTTCCTTCAACAGGAAGTAAACTTCCAAGCCTGCATGTGCAGGCTATGTTCTATACATAACAGGGATTTGAGGCCAAACCTGTTTTCCTGAATAGGCACAATAGAAAAGCAGGAGAATTTTGATCAGGTTGAACTTAATTTATTGAAAAAATAATTTGGAAAATATTCTCATTTATATCAAAACCTGAAGCAATGCAGAAAAGTACTTTTGAGCTTAAGTACTTGCAAGCTGGGAAAGAGTTGATTCAATATATGCTGATTCTATCAACTTCTTCCTCACTTAGTCTCTGTAATATTTATAGGTCAGTCCTCAACACTACTGCACTTAGATGACACTGAAGTTCCTAAGATACCAAAAAAAAAGTGCACTATTTCAACTTCATAAAAGACAGTTGAAGGGGGAAAGATAGCAGGTTTTGTTTTTTGCTGTTTGTTTTTTGTTTTTTTAACAATAGCTTTCTGTCTGGAACACAAAAGAATCAAAAACCTGAGGCTCAGCTGCTGTGTCTCACTGATGTGTGCAACTTAACAAGGTGCAGACTTCTCTCTCCTAAAACTAGTGAGATGGTATATCCAAACACAGCTTTTTTCCTTCAAACAACATAGCTAGTAAACTAATAAGTGCCTTGCCTCAGCATCCTAATGAGAAAAGAGGTAGCCTGGGAATGTCTCCCCATGTCTCTGCACAATGCAGGAATGGCAGCATCTTTATATACAGGCCTCAATTTCTTATAATGACTAGAGAAAGAAACTTCCTAAGATGCAAAAGGAAAGGAAAGCCAAATTATCACAAGTGTCTAGGGAACTAAATGTAGAGAGTTCTTTATCTGGCCATGAAGTTTTTTTTTGTTTTTTTTTTTTTTTTTTAAAAAATGTGTCATTATTCATTTGCTTTCATTTTGGGAGAAAATGACAGTTTTTTTCTCTAAAAAATGACAAACCTCATGATTTTTATATTGGCCTCCTTATTAGTTTGCTGAAATTTGAGACCTTGCTGGCTCAAATGACTGATTACATAGCTGACTAAGCCTAAAGAATTATTTTGATTTTCTGGGGGTTTTGTATAGACTCTGGTTTGGATATACATCACAGATATCACCCTGGTATTTATATGATCAAGTACACTCTGGCTTCCAAACAAAGATCACTGTAAAGCACAAACTCAGATATCAAATCTTGATCTTTCGTTGAGAGAAACCTAATATCTATCAATGTCTAAGGACATAGGTGGGTATTACCTTCCTATTATCTAAGGAAGAATTCCTAGCTACTTTGCAGAAAACTTAAAGAAAAAACTCTACTGTAGTTAGAATTAGTGGGGAGGAAAGAGATTGTACCATACATGTTTTTTACTTTGTAAGATGTAGGAAACAGAGTGTGGTACATTACACAAAGATGCAAGGAGCTATTACACTAAACACTGAAGCTCCTCAGCAGAAAAAAAAACCCCACAAAAATGAATAAAATAACAAAAATTAATATTTCTATATCTAAATTCATGGAAGTGCATTGTTATAGGAAATAGTTCATGTATTTTTTCCTCAAAGACTAAACAAGTACATTCAACAGCATGGTTTTCTTACACAGCACCAAGTATATTCTCAAAACAATGGTATAGCAAAAATAATAGGTTCCTCAGAAGAGTATATGCCATTTCTATCCCCTTTAAGACTGGACAGCAGTAATTGTCAATAGTAATTTACTGTTTCCTCAGGGCAGTAATTGAAATGTAAGAATTGTCTTTTTTCCCATGTTTGTTCTCAATTGCACAGGCAGCTTCTGCTAGCACTATCAGTCAGAAAACAGGGATTCTGCACAGACCAAGCATCAGGACAGGAAAAAAAAAGCACATGTTATTGCCAGCAACCTTCCATAACTTCTCTTCTGTAATCTGGCAACTGAAAAATTCCATGTCTTTTTCCTGAACATGTAACTGCTGGGTTCAGTACTGTTGCTCTGCACTGAGCCATCACTGTAGAAGAGGCAAAGATAATGATATCTCTTAACTCCAAAAGGTTTTCTGCAACAAATCTCATAAAACCCCCACTGTTCTGCTTTCACACAGTGTGTGTTTCCATGGTTCTCCTCACATTTCAGAATCTGAGCGCTTCCCTAGAGAATGAGAACTAAGCATCCTTCACACTGTTCAGCTGTACACTGTGGTGTATCTGGTAAACATGAACTACCACAACCCTCTTCTGCCATCCTAACCCATATATGATCAGTTGCACACCTATTAGCACCTTCCTGAAAATTACCCCTTTTATTTTTTGTGTAACTTTTAATTCTACCAGAGACATAAAGCTCTTGAAAAGAATTCAGTACCCTTTTTTTTTTAAAAATTTCTCCCAATTGTAGTGGGATTTCTTCCTTATCACAGTACTATTTTGTCATATTTACAAGCTGCAAGGCTATAGCAATTCATCTACTTAAAAGTACAGGTCTTCTTTAGGGAGCCAAAATTAGTAGAACTTCATAAGAAAACATATTAATTACACAGGGCAATAAAGAACTTTGATTTCTTCAGCCTCCTCTCTGAATGTTTGGTTAGCCTCTATAATTTATTGGAGAGAGATGAAAATGGAGAGTTCTTACAGATACACTTTCCTTGCATTGTTTCCAAAGAGTCACTCAAAGAACATTCTCTGAGAAAGTTCCAATCCTATCCTAGGCTATCCCAACCTATGCAGATTGATGTTTGTATGCCCTCACTTCCTATGTGTGGGTACTGAAACAAGAAACTAATTAATTTCCTTTATTTACCCCTTAAACTGTAAGGACTTTAAAAATATATTAGTCCTATTGTATAATTGAAGCAAAACAATTAAGACTTCAGCTTTAATTAAAACTTTCTTGATATGAACTCTCAAAAACACAATAGAAAAGCTTTCTAAATTTTTAAGACTAACATTAGTTA
Source organism: Emberiza elegans (assembly GCA_024865655.1). Classification (NCBI taxonomy): domain Eukaryota; kingdom Metazoa; phylum Chordata; class Aves; order Passeriformes; family Fringillidae; genus Emberiza; species Emberiza elegans. The sequence continues at coordinate 32,458,843 of JALJVW010000206.1, forward strand.
CTCTCTACATTTTAGCATCAAAACAAAGATTGAATTTTCCTCAGCAATAGAGAGCCTAAATCTGATACACCATCATAAATAAATGGCCATATTGGGTAAAGGGATACTGAGATTGCACTCTTCAAGTATTTTCCAAACTTCTGAAATAGATCTCTTTTTATTCCACTCTAACCTGTGGTTAAATTCAGAAGGACAAATTGAAAATGCAGGGGGTACTGAAGTATATAAATCAGTTGGTGAAGATACTATTTAAGAAAATTGAGTTAATACTGATGAAAACAGTTGTCTTCTAAACATAAGAGAAATATTTCTACCATTGAAAAGAAGAGAAAGAAAAATAATCAGTTGCAGTTACCGTGCAAGGAGTTTGCATCCAAGGTTCTCCATCTATCTGCATAGGCAGAGACTTGCTGGTCCTAAAGGTAAAAATTTCATAATATAAGAAAAAGAAACTAGAAAAAATCGATAAATGTATTTATTGAAAAGGCACATATGTGATGGCATGTAGATAACCCTGATTCACCCTAAACTCCTTTGAAATTTCCAGTATGAGTCAATATGCTTATAAATGTAACATAGTCAACTTAAAAAGCTTAGTCTGATTTTCAACACACAAAGCAAAAACATGGCAAATATTAATGTATCTTGCTAGTAATACCCTACTCTTTTATGGAAGAAGAGTCTGTGATTTGTGAAATAATGAGTGAATGACACAATACCAATAATAGTATATAGTATATATATTATTCTACTATAAAGAAAATGAGAAATAAATTTTAAGTCTATCATCATCACTTACTAGAATCACTATATCTGAGTTGGACAGAACACTCAGAGAATGAAGTTTGCACTATATTCTGAGTGTTTAACATGCCATGTTATAAATTTAAATTGCTAGCAAAGGGGCGCTGATTTCAACAGAAAGATACAGACAGTATTCCCTCTCCAATTCTGGGTGTCACATTAAGAAAAGTGTAGCAAAATGAGAACAGAAAAAAAAAATACTACATTTATGGTCTTTTCCAACCCTGTATTTTTGTATAAAAATAGTTTGCACACAAGACTATTAGAAATAGCATGGAGTAGATAAATCTAATAATGGAAAAATTGGTGACTCATGTTGGTCAATGGAAATTCTGGTTTGGATGATTTTAGAAAACAAACTAACATTTCATGGAATTATCCCCTATCACCTATGGTCATAAATGAAGGAAGAATTTTTAATGAGCTCTCAGTTTATAGTTCAGGAAGGGTTCCTACTTATTTTTTTATTGTTGCTCTTCTGTTTAAGGCTCATAATTGCAGAGCTTATGGGTTTAATAAATTCTGGAAAATTCTTACTGAGGAATTCTTGACTGAAAAAGAGATGGTCAATTCCTTTTCAATCCTTATTTAATCCAAAAGATAGAATAATTACTTTTTCCTTGTGTTCTAATTCAATTGTGAATGTTCTTATCTTAGAAATGATAAAACACAATGAAATTAGAGTACTCCACCATCATCGGCTCACACACACCAACAGATTTAATAATAGTGGCTTGTCAGAATTCAGTAAATAGCAAATAAATTAAAAACAGAGTACTTTGACTTCCACAGATCAAAAAGTGCTTTACAATTACTAATTACACACTACTACTCCCTGGTGTGGTATGCATTATAAATGGGTTAAAATGTGACAAAGTAATGCTAAATTACTTTTGGCTTGAAATTGCATGGAGTATATGTCAACAAAAACCCCAAGATGTTCATGCCTTATTCCTTCTCCTCCAAATGCTTCACAATACTTCATTGGACAAAATGGCACTTGAATACAACATGTGAAGACTGAATGTAAACACCTTCTTTTTAGTTTTCTGGCACATTTAAAGAAAGGTAGATGTATGGGCATAGAATGTGATGGAATAGATTCATTCCATATACAAAAATGATACTTTCACAAGAAATAATAATTATAATTATGACTGTTAAACTACAAAAGAAAGTCAATACATAAAACTCTTCAGTTTCACTCCAACACTGCAGTGTAAATTAAAGCTGCTGATACCTGATGACAACAGATGAGCACTGGGCAAGCCGTCTTCCAGCACTTTTCAGACCTGTGTATATCTGTCCCATCTCCATGGCTCCTTCCAGACCCACCACTTCCATAAGCTGGTCACTTAAATCTGCAAAAGTTGAAAAAAAATCCATATTTTGTCTTTACAGCATTTTGAAAGCAGTCATAATGACCAATGACAACTGTCAGAAGACAAGCTGATAGTAAAAGATGTGGAGAACAGAATTGGTAAAAACAATTATTCCTAAGGAGAATTACAGCTTTAAGTTGGACACAACTGGGCCCTGCTGTCACACAATTCTGCAATATCCTAACCAAAATTATTCTGAAATAGAACAATTATATCCATGGTTACATGAAGACTAAAGAAATAATTTCATTATATGAGAAAATAGAAGATATTCCTTCATTTTGGTTACCTGACACAAAAAGAATGAGATGTTTACAGTGTAGAAATTTATGCTTTTTCAAGAGATATTTAAAATCTGTAAAGAAAAAGTCAGTGCTCCAGACCCTATTGGATCCTCTTCTATACAGCACTTTCCAGACAATGTGTACAACTCTAATTCAGTCTTTACATGCATGCATTATCATGATGAGATTTTGCATTGGATCAGTGTCTTAATTAGTACAGAGATGCAATGCAAAAAGGCAGAAAAAAACATTAACTATCCACCTAGCCTTCCAACTTTGTCATGCTTGTTTGCGCTCACTTATATATTGTTTGTTTCACACTTCTTTTTGACTAAACAGTACTTTGGCTTTAAACTTCAAAAATGTTTAAATAAAAATTAGTTTACTTGACTTCAAGGAGTAAGAAAAAGTTCTGTGTAGAATTTCAGGTACAAACAGATACCTAAAGAGTAATAAGCAGTCTGCCTTGAGAAGCAACCAAGCAAGGTTAAGAAATATTACCCAGAATCAACTAGGGTGTTTTGCATGAAATGGTTTATATTCTCTTGCATAAATACATGGTGCCAAGACCAAAAGGACAAGAAAAAGAAACATTTCTTTTCTAGCTGGATAATATGTGTATTTTATAAATTGGCTGTTAACATCAATGTTTCCAAAAGGTACATTGTTCAGTGAAGCAAAGCATTGAGGTAAAATGTTAGAGTCTATCATCACACTGAAAAAAATAAAGAAAAGAGACCACATTACTTTGTGTATTTTAAACCCCTCAAATCTTAATGAATGTAAAATTTCATGCTAAAAATCGTATCTATGAGACTATTCCAAAGTTTCAATGGGAATCTTTTCTGTTCACTTCTTTGGGCTTTCAATGAAGGTAATTAACTGAAAGAAGTACTGTGATGAGGGAAAAATATATTAAAAGCAAATAGGATTTATGATCTGGATTATTCTGTTTCCAGCAGAAAATCTGATACTATCCAAAGCCTTCATTTTTCTTCTTATACTTTCTTAATATTTTCTGCTTTATTCATTTTTTCATCACAGTGAAATCAGTTCCATATAATACTAATGAAGAAAAAAAATAAACAATGTTCTTGCCCATTAAGGGAAAACAATAAGACGGTCAAAAGTTTAAAATGTACAATATCATTAATCCTAGCTATATATTTTTATAGCTTGCATCCATGTAACAGATGTAAGCCTAATTTTGTATGTCTGGCTTTCCATTGCATTTTTTTTCTTAAAATGTTTCCCATAAGTAACATTTAAACTTAAGTGAGATTTAAATAAATGCTGCTTTTCTTGGTAGCCACAGAGACTTAACTGGGAAAGAGCTACTCATTTCCAAAAATGTATATATTATAAAGGCACACAGAACTTTTTAGATGTACTAAATCATTTAAATGTTTAGCCAAAGAAAACATCAAATTCCTATTCACTAGGCCATTAGAAAATTTTTATATTTTAAAATGGAAGAATAATTAAAAACAGATTTTTATTTCTGACAGCTCAGGCAATATGTGTAATATTCAGAATAGTGACATTTTCAGGGATATATATTTGATTCATAATTTTTCAGGACCTGTGAGATTAGTGCCAGTAGCAGCAGGGTAACTAAGGGCCAAATCCTGCCCTTTGATCTATACTGTATTTCTCATTAAATGTGGTATATTAAACATTGGAAGATGGAACTGAACAATACTCTCATCTACCAAAAAAGTGAAGCTCTTTCAAAAACTTCACAGTGGCACATTCCCAAAGTGGAGTTATTTTAAGGCCAAATATGAATATTTTTAGAATCAAGCTTAAATTAGACATAACTTTCCTTCAGAAGCAGTAAAAACTAAAGCAAATGTAACATGCAATTATTGACTGCATTAGTTCACACTCCTGCCCTTGCTGATATATTTGACCTGGTGCTTTTGCATAGTCATATCCATTTCAACAAATCCTTGAGATAAATCGACTTTGATAAGAACTCAAGTGAAAAGTGGAAAAGTGAGTGTGTCTATTTTAGTCCCACTCTTCAAGGATGTTACATGGCTATAGGTACACTGGTTGAATATAAATGGTCAGGACATAAACAATGGGATTATATTTCTTCTTAAAAGGTCTCCACCAAAGACTTAGAAAGAGACTAAGTAAGCTCTGTTAAAGGAGATCTGATCTTCCATTAAATTAACAGATAGGAAAGGGGAAGTCATTCTTCATTCTGGTGGAAGTTTATCACTGATTTTTCAGAAAGATTAGTGCAGGCCTCTGTACTGCTCAACATACACCCCAAAATAATCTGGAAATAGAAGTAGACAGTGAGTAATGAAGATTCAATGAAGGAAAAACAAAACCCAATCATAAAAAAAGTTTAGGAATTTTACAGTACTGAGTAATGGGGCTTTACAAAGACAGAAAGTTCAATATGTGTAACTTAATGTCCATGAGGAGAAAGAGCACTCACTACAGATATGTAGACTGTTATATACATAATATATAACATTTGGAAATAAATATGGTATGTGTGTCTCCATGTGTATATGCTTATGTTGCTGGACTATAATTGATACTGTCATGCTGGAATGAACATTGTGGAGTTACTGTGGCCAAGTTCTATGAAAATATCAGCTCAATGCTCAATTTATGATCATCAAATACTGCAACTGGTACATCCATAAGGTATGGAATTTGTAGCTCCAGTTCACTCAGCAATGCAGAGGAAGAAAAATAACTGGAAATGACAGATGAACAAATGTGGTAACAAATATGGAGCAACTTCTGGATGAAAATAAATTAGATTAGTAGCCTTCAGGAAGTAAGGAGATGAATGGAGGAAAGATGACAAAATACCAAGTGCAACGGAGTAAGTGAAGACAGTAATGTAATTCAGTGTTTCTCAAGTGCAAGAACTGAGTTTCATAGTACTTCTAGACAAGCAGGAAATCCTTTTTACATAGTATCTTGTTATGCCATGAGGCCACACTAAACTGAAGTTCCTTAAATCAAAAATTTTACATATTCAGTAGGATAGCTTAACAGAAAAGAATCACTGTAAATTTGCTCTCCTATGCTTATTTCTAACCCAGGTTGGTGTTAGAGGTCAGATACTGAGCTACACAAACTTGTGGGTTGATGTAGTATCGCTATTCTTGCTGACTTCTTATGCATCTTATAAACTGTAGTGGAGAATAATGAATGCTGCCATTCACTAAATGTCACTTGTCACTTAAAACAGTTTATAATGTGGACTCTTCTGTGACATGTATCCTTATTGTGTTGGAGACCTCATTGTGAAAGTCACTCTTTTCGATCTTCAAGTTATATACTTGTGTATCTGTGTCTCTAACAACTATAAAGCAAAATACGTTTTTCTTTTTAGGGACGCATTTCTTTCTTTTGTTTCTTCTGCATTCTACTGATTTTATTTCAAAGAGAAATTGATTTATTAAAAATATGGATATTGATCTAGTACCGATTTCCAACTGTGACGGACAAAGACTCTCCAACAGTTTAAATTTAGGAAGTGTATGCTTATTGTGGGATAGCTCCCAAATACATCCTGTAATTTACAGCTGATTACAGAATCCTTTTATCTATACAAGTCTTGAATACTAAAAATACAAATACATATTCATAACTTGGGTACACCCCATTCCCCTCTTAGTATGACAATTAGTTCAAAAGCCATTAAGCTTGCGTAGTTTGTTCCTTGAAATGGGTCGGTGGTCCCTTTCATGAGGAGGGATCCCAAAATGAGGAAGTAGATGAAGTCTTCCTCGTTCTGACCTTTCTACCTTCTCAATGCAGCTATGACAAATGAACCCTTGGTAGAACTCCCATTCCCCGTCTTCAATAGGTTTCAGAACAGAGGAGGCCTACAATTGTCTTATGTTCCTAAAAGCTATTTATCAATCTCTATATTCTTCATTATAAACCCAGCAAACCAAACATTATGTTGACAAGTAATCAATTATTAGTTAACTGCTAACTCTTAACTTCATCAAGGCCTACCCATTTATTTTAATTAACTCCAATAAAGCTTATCTCTAACCAAAAATCTTAGCTCCTCTAAAGTCTCTAAATTCCCTAAAGTTTATGTCTCAAAATAATTGGTGATTTTAGTGATAAAATTCTTCAATTCTTCAATATTTATAACTAGTCTTAGAAAGTTTAGGTTTAGGAAACTAAATGTTAGAATTTCAAGATGAATTTCACAGCTAAGAGTGAACAAAAGCAACTATCAGATACTGGGCAGTTTTTTTTTCTAACCGGTTCATTCAGTTGCCTAAAGGAGAGCTGAGGTCTCATAGGTAGGCTATCACAGAGAGCATCTCAGTCCATTAGGAAAGTGTTTTCTGACTGGTGCCTTGGGGTTGCCCAGCCCGTTTGTTCTACTTTGAGCCCTGGTGAAAGAGCTGAAGGCTCTCGCTTGTTTTCTATGTGAATGAGCCATTAGAGTGTGTGGGAATGTTTTCACAGCACCATGTCTCTCCTGCCTCTTCCACAAACCAAAGTACTTCACGTGTCTCCTCCTATTAGTCCTGTCAGTAAACAAAGCCAGGTCTCCCAGGGGAGCAGTGCTGTCAGGAGACAGTGACGAGCATGCGGAGGGGCAGCTGACCCCTTGCCCTCGTTCCTGATGGGGAGATAAAGTCACCAGGGAGCTGACTGCCCATTTCTTCCCACAAGGCAGCAGGAGAAGAGAAGTTCAAACAGAAACTTGCACAAGTGGCAGACAAAACATTGTATGTGACTGTAAGCCCTTTACAGCCTTCCCAAGGCCCAGAGAAACACACTTGGAGACTTTAAGGCTTCCTAATGAGTTTATGTTTTCCATTATCTTGGCATTAGCTGAATGCTTCAATATTCAGAGTGAACACACAAGAGAAAAACACATTTGGAATTCATCTACAAAGATAAAGCAAGGAAAGCAAAATGGGGTAGGGGGTGGGTGGGAAGAAACATGGTGTGATTAAAAAAACTGATTTACATAGAGAAGTTTCCCTCTGTAATGGGACTGGTTTTGATATCCAATCTATCTTTGCAATATATAAATATTGCTGTCCTGGCAAGAGATTGAATGACTCTATTATAACTTGGGGTTACTGCACTCACTCAGGCACATTTGCATAAAAACACTGTTGGTCAGTGGTAAATCTGTCTCTAGCAGCAGTTTGTCTTCGAAGAGAAGGGGCTCCATAGCTTACTAAATGTAATCAAACTCTAGTAATCATCACTCTGGAAATTTTTTGGTTCCAGTTAAAATACTGGACAAGAATTTGAAAGCTGGTATGATGCCAGAGGATCCTTGAAAAACTCCCGAGCTCAGTGCTCTGCACCACATGAATGCTTCAGTATCTTCCTAGAACACAGCATGTATTAAATCTCCAGTTACCCGTTATGCAGGAATGTGAGGTTGCTTCCATATGCAGTGATAGGGACTGTTGTAAAAAAATGCTAGAAATGTGTTTACTGTCATAATATTTTCCTGATTTCAAATGAACACCTTTTTCTAAATTCCTGGTTACAAAAAATTAGTAAATCTTGTGCAGTCTGTACATCCTGGGTTTTGTTATGTCGTCCTTTAGAGAAGCTACCTGAAGTAACATTTGTCTCAGCATTTGTAATTGTTTATATCAGAGTTGTATCCCAAGGCCCAGATGATGTCAATGCTCTGTTTTGTTACTGATTCGCAGACATATACAAAAGACAGCTTTCCTATCCAAGAATTTATAGACAGATAAAACAGACAAAGCATTGGGGAAAAATATTATTATTATATCCATTTTACAAAGTGAAAATTGTACACAGACATGTTTAGGTCCTGGAAAATATTTGTTTGCATATTCAGCTGAATATACTGTGTGTAGAGCCAGAAGAGTCATAATATTATTTCTACCACATAAAGTTAAGCACAAGAGATTTCAGAACTGACCTGGCCAAGATCACATGTGAAGCTTGGAGCAGACACAGGAAATAAATCAGCAAATCCTGAATTTTAACATTCTGTTATCAGAAGTCTGTTCTCCCACTTAATGTTGACTTCAAGGATTTCAAGTCCTATACCTATGGTAAGTGACCCTGTTTTGAGTATTTCATGTTGCTGAGTTTGCTTCTAAACATTAAAATCTCAGGTGGATCTATACATCCATTTCATGCCAGTATTGATTCTCTGGCTTTTATTCTTGTCTTCATATTTTGTTTTCCTAATATTAAAACAAAACAAAACAAGCTAAACCTTCCTCTTAGTGTGAAGGAAGATATATCACTGATGTAATTCTCACCCTGGAGAGATATTCAGATATGGTGATAATAAATTAGGCAGATATTTTAATGTACATAAAAACACACAAAAATGCAAACACATTTTATACCTCTGTGGACATACACAAATGATATATATTACCTACATTTAGGCATATGTGAGAAATTCAGTAGAATTTTGCTCCACCATCAGAATTGATGGTGCACTTAATATCCCTAATGGGATAATGGGGCAAGATGCAAAAGTGCTAGTTTTGTCACTTAAAATGAATGCAATCAATAAAATCCTCTCTCTGCTGAATTTAGTGGCATAATTCTTACTGATTTCAGTGGAACTCGAATTTCCCCCAGTATCTTATCTTGCACCAGTCTAGCACACAGGCTCTATGCTCAGATGGAATCATTTAACAGACACAGCTCAGACTACTACTGTGTAATGGATTTTTTTCTGTGTTCACAATCATCTCCCAATTCTCATTAATCACAGAATGACGAGTTTCTCCCCCAAAAAACAGATGGATAAACAAGGAAGAATCAGTCCTTACAATTAAAGATTTTATGAAACTTTTTAATGTGCACAGAAGACCTTTGTAAAACTTTTCCTGAAGTGAACTTTTTCCCCCCAGCTTAGCAGGGGACACTTCTTCATAAAAACTTTTCTGACTAATGGTAAAAGAAGGAAAAAAAATCCAACAACCAAAACCAACCCACCCCAGAGCATTCAAATAAAATCATTTCCACTCAGAAACTATTCCCAAATATCAGTGTTCACATGTTCAAAATTTGAAACAAGGGATCTCATCTTCCAGTTTGGGAGATCATTATGTATAAGTATTTTATGGTAAAGGTTGGCAGACGAAATTTATTCTTTTTTATTGGACTTATGTTTTTAATAGTTTGATGTACAATTGCACTGAACATGCTTCCACACCAAAAAGCTCCCCATTATTTTAATCTGTATTCTTTTAAAAGTTATTTGTTCAAAAGGATTTCACTGTGTTACTCTTATACCCCCTTCATCCAAGAGAACAAAAGCCCTTCTGTGAAAGGAGTCTAAACTTGGACAAACTGTAAAAAAAAAAAAAAAAAAAAAAAGCAAAGTTCCTCTCTGTTTTTATCAAATTTGATTGCTGCAGCTGTTCCCAGTTTCTGTATTTTAAAAATAGCCTTATTCAGTGCCTTGTTGGCTAAAGGCCAGAGTACCATTAGAACATGCTGTACGGAAAACCTCTATTCAGTTACAGATACAGAAATATATTTAAGATCAGTGGGGGTCATCTGCAGCAAACACTTGTATGGGGGAAAATGGAATTTTAATGTGCTTGGACTGCTCACCACTTTTAACAGATATTTAAGAACTTCAAACCGGATATCTTCCTATTTGTACTGCTGCTATCATATTACTGAGCACCAGGTATGATACAATATGAGCAAGATCATTTCAACTAACAAAAATAGATCTAATTCTCAAATTACTCCTTAGTAGTTCTGGCTTTCACTTTAAATGGCTCCTAGTAATACTGGAAATTTGATTAGCCTATAAAAATGCCACAGACTAGAAGAGAAAAATACAGTAATATTTATGGAAATGTAGAAATCTGATCAATGAAAACCAGCTTTGAATTGTACATTTCTAGGAGAACTAGTACTAACATGGGATAAATGTTTCCTTTCTGCAGGGTTACAAACTGTATGAACAGCATCATCCCTATATTTATCCATCAGAGTTTTTTTCCATCTGCCAGAAAGAAATGTTCACTCCATTTACATGAGTATTAAAACTACTTCTGATTAAGCTGGTAGAGTTTTTGGTCCAGGAGTTCAGAAAACCCCAAAGATGATGTTCATTTCTCTTGTTGTTCATGAGAACCAATTCCATTTTCTTCCTCTAATATGTTTGTATTCCATGGTGTTTGAAGATCACACTGTGCAGAGTAGATAGCAGTTTTAAAACCAGCATTATTTACTTATTAACCAAGAACCTAACTCAGGAAAGCATTCTGAACATCAATGAGATGTCTCATAGATTCCTTCTCATCGTTTATGATGGGGTAAAATGCCTGCCTTAAAACATTTAAAGTTATGTATTTCTACTGAACCTGGGGAAGAGCCTTCAACATGGTAAAGATATCCAAGGTGGTTGTATGGATAAGTAGTAACAGCAAACAAATCAGTGAAGGCATCAATATAGTCTCTTGAGCTTGTTGAGACTCCAACTTTTTGGTGGTGGGATTGCCTCCTAACTTTCTCTGCCCTCACTCTCAATACCAGGGTCATTTTAATTGAATAAATACCACAATCATACTTTGTATTGCAGTTTCAATTACATTGTTCAGATGCTCTCTTTGTACAGAAGGAGCATCAGACAATTGAAGTTGAATCCAGTGAACCCTGGGGCAAGCGTTTGTAACACTTTTGTCAATCAGACAATCTTCCTAAACTTCTTGCAGCCCGAAAAGTTAAAGAAGCTTTGATTAAGTTTCCCACCAAACTAAAAGTCTTTGGTGATGTCTGAGGTGGCCTAGGATCTCTAGGACAAGCCTGACAAAGTTTGACAAGCCTGACAAAGGAGCAACAGAAGAAGCAGATGAAAGGATGGTATCTTGAGAGGAACTCTAATGGTATGAAGAAGTTATATATGGAGAATTGAAGAGAGGCTTAGTTTTCTCCTGACAGGGATTCAGAGAAAGAGTTTAACAGGTCTGGTTTTCTGGAGAAGCATATTTTTCTCTCTTGTCACCAAGAGAATTTTGGGGGACAAGTTAGCCTACTTGGACAACTTAGGAGTTCTGCTAAATCTACCACTCAAAATTACCATGGGTTGGCTTCTTTGTAGAGGTTAAGGCCTGAAGAAGCGATGCACCCGCTACTTACCCATTGTTTGATGGGCAACAAGTTTGCTTGATAGCTCCAGGACTAAGCTCCAAGCATGTGAGCAGATCTTCCCAGGGATTTTCCTTGCATTTGTTGTGTTCTCATTAGTTGTCATTGCAGGACCTGGTCTCTGCTATCTAACCTAGCTATATACAGAGAATTGTCATTATTTTTCTTCCTATCTGGACTACACACATTGCTAAATATTCAGTATTTTTTATACTGTTACTGGTTTACAAGAAGACATATCTGGGATACACTGAAACCTTTGCTATTGCAGAAAGCAAATGGGAAAGTTACCTCTAATAGTGATGCAAGAAAATGTCTTTGATGTGCTTTACATGGAATGACAATTCAAAGGACCAAAAAAAAACCAAATATAAATTTCTTATTATACCTTTCAATATTTTAAATATTAATGACTGAGATATAGCTATTTTTCAATATCTTTTCTCAACAGTTATTTACAACAGACATAGGAATAAAAGGTGTTTCCATAACGATGATCAAGTCCAAAACAGTTCCAAATTTCTTCTCAAGGACAAAGAGACCAAAGTCAGCTGCAAGTATCACAGCAGCAAGACCCAAGTTATTTTTAGTGATCTAGTCCTGAACAGTATCTCTCAAAAAAAACCAATTTTATTTCATTCTGAGCAAAAGAAGACTACTTACAAGCAAAATTGGGTCTGGCTATATTTTTTAAAAAAACTTATTTTGTCACAAACTGAAAGCCACAATGTTTCACTAAAAAAATATCTGAGCACACATTATTCAGTTGTAGCACCACAGGTTTCAGGTATCTGAGAAATACAGAAGCAAAGTTCTTGCCCAGAGCCAACTCCTCCCTCAATCCTGTGCTGAAAAGCTCTACTGAAATGTAGAGCCTTGCTGAATTTGTCTTTAGAGGGATTGGAAATGGTAAGAAAAATCTATTTTTGAGGACTGTAATGCAAAACAGAAGACCTATAGAATGAACAAAATTATTCTCATCTAATTTTAATTGGTTTCTTTTCACTCTTGCTTTTTTTTCTGAATGATGAAGGATAAGAGAAGTACATGAGAAACAAATAAGGAGATCAGTGTTGTCTCTGAGACACATTTTTAAAGGACCTTAATGTTGGTGTCTGCCCAACAAACTATCTGAGCTTGAATACTCAATAATATCCAAAGCACAACATGCATGTTTCAAGCATGACTGTTAGGTGCTCTGTTTATACACACCTATTGCTATGGTAACTACTTTATGGTACATGCTTTCAGAATACTAATTATAAAGCATTATAAATAAGGTTGTGTACAACAAGCAAGTTTACATTTACATATTTCCAGCATCTGAAAATTCAGCCTTACATGTATAATATGATGAAAATTTTTTTTTCAAAAGCAATCACACATTATTATAATTCATGCATTGTGATGTTAGCTTCAGTTTCTTTTCCATAATAGTACTTTGCACTAGGATCAGCAGCACAAGGGGAATGCAATATACTGGGGGAATTAAAGAAAGCAGGAGATGCAGGTGCACTAATAAATGGGTGGCCTTTGGAGCACAGTATTTATGTCAAGCTAAACAGAAACCTAAATGTTACACATAAGAAGTGGTACAACAAGAACATCTGTGTTGGGGAACAGAACTGGCAAGGCTAACACCTCCAGTGCCAGGTGCAAAGGACATTTCAGTACAGCTTGAGTGATTTTGACTGTTAGCATCTGTATTTATGAGATTATCTCTTTTTTTCCCCCTCCATATTCCACTGGAGTATTTGTATTATACATCTGGCTTTAGATTCTAGCATAGCAAAAGACAGGTTTCAGTCCTTCAGTTTCTGGATCTTAGCCACAGATTTTTTTTTTTTTTTTGGTCTTGCTTTTCATAGAAGCATAACATCAGAGTCACTAGCAATTTCTAAATGTATGGTTGAGGAAAATGAGTATTTTTCCCCAGAAAAGAAAGAACCATTAAAGGAAAAATTGTATATTTGATCTATTTAAGGTTGATGAAAAAATGCCTGAGAAAAAGCTTATCCTCTCTAAAATACTAAAGCTGGACTGAAATTTCTCATTTTAATGTCCATTCTTCTGGGAAATTCTAGATTTTCATGTAAAGTCACTTTTTAAAGCCAATTCTCACAACAGTATGAAAATTTTTATTTCAAGTGATATAACTGATTCGTAGAAATATTGGTAATATTTGGTAGAAGACTTTAAACTAAGAAATGAGACAGCTGATTGAAATGATTGGTAGGAAATGCAAAACTTGTGATGTATTCATTGAAGTCCAAATCTAATAATCTTTGAAATATTTGAGATTCCAACAGAGTCCATTGAGATCATGATCTACTGTATTAACTAGCTCAGGCTCAATCTTTTACTTCTTAATTAGGCAAAGATTTCAGGAATCAATTGTTTAAACCTGACAACCTACAAAACTACCAGTGGTAATGTTAGTTCAGGTGGAAGTTGATGGCCTATTCACCATTACCATGACACCAACAAAATTTGAAACTCTTCCCAAGAATGGATTGCAAAGGGCAGGGGCGGGGCGGGGGGGAAGGGGGAAAGGGAGAGAAAAAAAAAAGGAAGTATAAGAATAGTGCTTGTATTCTGAAGAATCTACTCATGTTGGTGCACTGCTAATGAGTCTGAACCACAGCTCTCCATGTTTTACTTGTCCAGCATAACAATCCCTACATTCCCATTCAAGACAGGAACAAAACATCGTCAATAGTAAAAGAGAAAATAATGAGCTTTGAAGGAATTTCTTCAAAAAACTGTTTCTTTCTCCCCGCAATTTCAAATCACCTCTTTGCATCCCCAGCCACTTTTAAAACCCCTTAAACATGTCTAATAAATAATCTATAAAGAGAAAGGACAAATTATTTAAGTCTACACTTCCCTGGGAATTGGGAGTTTGTTTCAACACATTGTAAATTATCTTTCCTAACTTTTAATAAAGTGTGACAAAAATGCAATAAATACAAATAAATCCACAGGGAAGAGAAGCAAAAAAGAAAAATTACAAAAGCTTGATGGGAAAAAAACCCCCAAAACTAAAAAGCTATAACGAATTTGCAATCCCTAGTCACTCATCTTTTCTTGTTACTTCAGTTCTAATGCCAAATTCCTTCATTATTTTTTGACCTGATACGAAACACCATCTGGCAAAAGCATGTTGCAATTCTAAATAAATGAAATAATTGGATGGTTGCTTTAAAATATCTTTCATAAATAAGTACAATTATACATTAGCAAAACTCCCTTTATTGCCTTTCTGAGCTCTGATGCTGTGCTGTGACTTTGTGTCTGCCTAGAGGACCTGCAGTTCCCGAGCAGTCTCGCATTTAGTGTTAGACTGTCATGAGCCTGATGAGCTTCCACAGTCACAAAGTATCAGATGCATATGTCCATATGTTTGATTTGTATTTCTTGTATACATTATTATCATTATTATTGCTACTACTGTTAGACAAGGGTAACACCACAGACTCATCGGAATCATTGCCCTGAGGATGAGATCACAGCCTGAGGGTCCTGATGGATCTGCAGCAGCAGATTACAAACCATATGGCTGACGTGGTTATCTTATAATAAACCAAATGGCTGTGGGTATTCAGGAGCCATTTCAAAAGTGGATCAGATGTCACTGTCATAAGATATCTCAATCACACTTCAAAATGTCTTCAGAATAATTTTGGCCAGTGAATTACTTTCAATCTACTACCACAAATGTTTTAAGGTCTGAAGAGATCATCCTATTGAGTCCTACAGATGTATTTCTGCATCCACACAGATGCTTTTGCTAGTCTGGAGGATCTTCTGCAGAGTGCACACCTTCCTAGGCATACATCATGGAAGGAATCAGGTCAGAAGAGACAGAGAAGTCATTGATTAATTGAATATATGTTACCACATTGCTCCTCGACAAGTTATGACAAGCATGGAGTGACAGCAAAAAATAAAATATTTGATAGTGATGAAAAGTGGTGTACAAAACAGCAGTTGGTCATGAGCAAACATTTTGCAGCTATAAAGACCCAGCTGCTTTGGCCGACTAAAATGAAAAGGAACAATGCTTCATGGGTTGTGAAAGAAGATCTCACAACTGATGGATTATATAGAAAAAGAGACTTCTGTTTAGAGCGTTACTACTCATAGTCCTTTTTTCTTAACAAATCTAATTTCTTTGAGTCAAGAATCCTAGGTAAGTATGGCATGAACTAAATGAAAACATGTTCACAGTTGTTGAAACCAGTTTATTCTGTATGCCTGCTTTGTCTTTCATTAAATATTCATTTATTGATATTAGACTTATGAAAAATTTAGCATAATTTTAATCCTCCGCTATATGAATAGATGAAAATAAAGGAAAAGTGAGTTCATCCAGGTTTATAGGTATGTGTGATACAAATTGTGACATTTCCAGAAAATGACAACAAAATCAGGAATCCAGGAGAAAAAAAAATGTTGTATGCATCACCTAAATACTTAACTACAGTATCAGCTTATGTTAATCATATTTCAGGGGTGGGGTTAAACATGCTGTAATTGTGCCATCAATCCACACGAATCAAACCTTTATTTAATAACTGTAAAAGCTGCCATTTGCTACTTTTAAGGTATCTAATTTCTCACAGCCTTTACCCGATAATGGTCACTAGAGTTACAAAATGCTAAAAATAACTATGTTTTTGAAAATCTTGTTTGAATTCTTACTGCAGAAGCTGAAACATCTGTAACAGTATGGCAGTTATCAGCTTCTTGTAAATTCTGGCAATGTTCATTTAAAAAGGCTTTAAAAGTACAAGTAAAAACATTAGTGTTTTGACTACTTGCAGGAAACTGGTACATATACAATTAATATAAAGGGAACTGCCAAGTCAATCTGAGCTCAAAAATCAGGGACTTGTGTTATTTTTATTTGATTTATTTTTCAATTTGTAAAAATCTCCAAGCTGTCGCAAAACCTAATACCAATTGAACATTCCAGGTACCCTATTTTAATTAATAGAAACATATTGTTAAATTCAACAGATATACAAAATAATAAACAAGCAAAAGCAGAAACATCCTTATCCAGCTTAACATATGAAAAAAACCCGAGATTCCTCATCCTGATTTATGCAAGGAAAAAATCAAATAAAACCAAACTCTGAAAACAAGTGTTCTCTCAATAGCAAGCACAGAGAAAGTTCAACAGAAGTTTGACTCAACCCATATTCAGACATAATGAGAACTGGACCCGGTCCTAAATCTATTGAATAAAGGGAGAAGTATCCTCTCAGAATGAAATGAAATTAATCAATGCTCTTTTGGCTATAGCATGAAAAACAAACAAAAACAACAAGGAAGATAAAAGGAAAGCAGTGAGGGACAACAGAGTTAATGGCTAAGTTTTGAGATATTTTTTCTCCATCATATGTTTTCTTCCAAAATATCCTAGAAAATGACATTGCCAATGCTAATTCCCAGTGCTTAAACAGTTCTTTATATCATCAAAGCACATCATACACACTGAAGTTCAGGGCACTTATCATGGAAAATAAAATGTACTACACTACATGAAGTCCAGAAAACTATGGCCTTTGCAAGAGGTTTGAATTAAGGTTAGCCTGTCTGAATATTGTCCTTGTCTATATTTTGCATTCTAACTAGCCTTTGTTGCTCTTTTAACTTTTTTATGTTAAAAAATGCTTTATGTGTACATAAAACATAAAACCAGAGTAAATTTAGAGAATTTTCCACATGCATGTACAATAAACTTCTATTAAAAGTTTTATGTTTATCGAATCCTGCTACCTTAATTTCTTTTTAATTAAATTTTCAATGTTTCAATTGGAAAAAGCTGTTGTTTAAAAATTTAAGTAAAGCTTTATCAAACTGCGAATACATTTTGTTGAACCCCCACTACACTCGTTTTCCTGTTGTAGTAATTCATCTGTAAAGGCTAAGACAGACTGCCTATTGCTTTTTGTATGTCACAAACTAGGACCACATTTTGACATTGTATCACAGGAGTCATGACTACTGCTCATATTATGAAGTATAGGTCTTTATTTGGGTTCTGCTCCAAAGCCTGCCAATTCTGGGGGAATAAAATAACCACCATGTTTTTGGTATCTTAACTTCCTAAACGGATGCAATATCAGATGAGTTGTATAAGAAATTCCTGCCTAAACACTTTATTTTTATCTATATATTAATCACAGACTGACAAAGACACAGGGAGAAAAGTCAGGGATTTTGAATTTCATTCAGCTCACCCACATAACTGCTATGTATGAAAGCCACCACATCTCATTTACAGCCCTGGTCCAATTGTACCTATCAAATCAAAAGAACTATTTAGAGTTACTATATCTCTGGATTCTTCTGAATGATGGGAATGGGAAAACCTTAATTTATATACATTCTCACAAAATTTTTCATACTCTGGTTTTATATGTGAAATCAACGATCAGTCATGATCACCAACAAAACACTGAGCATACTGTGAGCTCTCCAGGGCACGGACTGGTTTTTTTCTGTGTTTGTTCCCTGTAACTCCGCTATCTGATTAGGCTCCTTAGGAGGTACTGGAATATACATAAATAATAAGCAGGAGGAGACAATTAAAAAAAAAAGAAATAATTGCTACTATTAATCCATGAGATTAAGATGTAAACTACCCACTTTGCATTGCACTGCTGAGTCCCAGGGGGTCTGGCAAAAGAGAGTGTGCATACTCGCCCCCATCACTGAGCAGTGCTGCCTCCCCAGTGCAGCAGAAATTCCACCCCAGCACAGACTGATGATTCACTTGGTGTTTTCCTCGGCTAACTTGAGAAGTGTTCCTCTCTTCAGGTCAGTCCCTCAGCCCTCTTGCAAATGTCAGCTTACTGCTCACAACTATTTTTCCATTCACGGGGGTTTTAATAGGCATGAATGGGGACAGTTATGAAGGAAATTCACAGTGAAACGGAAAGCCCTGAAACGCAGTTACTAATTGGGCATCCAGGCTTCACATCTTTTTCAAGCCGACCAGCTCTTGCTCATTTGAACAATGCCAATGATCTCTTTCTAGGCTGACCATCATAAAGCCACTTGTACACAGTAGCATGGCTTTTCTCTGAGCTTGTGAGTGTGCCTGCAGCTCAATGGGACTATTCACATGAACAGATGTTACTCGATGTGAACACTGGTTGCAGAATTAAGCCTGTCCTTGCTCTTCCTCTTGCTACAAACATCAGCTGCTCAGACATCCAGGCTGTTTTTTTAAAATGGCTTTTTGCCATACAAAAACCATGCAAAATGGCAACTTTTAAAATTAAAAAAATCAGAAATAAAGAAAACCCCTATATTCCATTAGCACTCATATTGATTAACATTTACATACTTCTCCATATAGTTTCTTGTATGGATGATGATAAGAAAAAGTCCATTTAGTTGTTCATCATAGTATTTTTTGGCTTTCACAGATAAACAAAAACCTCTGTCTTGCACTTGAAAAGATATACTTGAATGGAGATGAAAGGATGTCAGACCAATATTGAATTTGTTTTTTCATACCATGCAACAAAAGCTGATGAGTCTACAGATTGTGTTTGGCTTGACAAATTTTTTTTCATCCCAACACAATTTTTCTCTATACCAAATTATATATTTCAGAAGTATATAGGACAGTTTTAGCCATGGGGAATAAACCTCTAAGAATTATTAGACAAGACACTTAACTGTAATGCTTACAAAATTTTACCGTTAAATATCTCGTAGTATTTCTTTATCTAACTATGCTTCTCAGTTTTAACCAAATTGTGACTATTACAACCTAAATTCACTTTTGGTGTAAGAAAAATACTCTGACTTAAAACCTGAAATTATGGGTGTTAACATTTGCTTGTGGAAATAAATAAATTTGAAAATTGGCTGTAATAGTAATAATCATGCTTTCCATACTTTTCATTTAAAAATTGGAGGCATTTAGCTTTTTTACTTTTGGGTGATGGCCAAAAGTGATCCTTGATATTAGTATCCTTTCAAACATTTATATTTTTAAATCTCTCCAAATTGATTCTGTGCTGAAAGCACAGCTGAGGCTCACAAATAAGTTAGAAAAGGTACAAAAAGATCCTTTGAAAATGAGAAAGAAAAATACCTGAAAAGCACAAGCTTCACAAATAGCAACTATACAACCAGGTTTAAAGACCAAATGAGGCTTGTGGGGCTTGTTTTTGTTTGTGTAGTCTTTCCTTTTCTGTGTTAAATAAAAACCTTCAGTTATTTTTCTTTGTTGCAAACTGTGAACCCAGTAGCCTAGGAATAAAGATCTGGGAGGAAAACTTTATAGGAAGTACATTTCAGATACAGCTGGACCAGGTGGTCCAATCTGCCAGTTTACAACTAATTGGCAAACCATTTGCTCTTCTTCAGACCCCTGGTACATCACCTGTTCTAATGCTTTGTCAGAATTATAGCAAGTGGATCCACAATCTATTCTGACAGTTATTTAAGAACCCTTCTCTAAACATCATCTGTGCCTGCTGATTTAGGTATATATTTAGGGCTCTAGGTATCCTCTTATTTCACTATTACTCATTTTAAATTATTTTCATGAAGTGTTAACTCGCTTTCTTCTACCTTTACATACTGAAAAAGAAAACAAACCTGAAGACAGAGTGAAGAAGAAGAAAAAAATCCCTGCAAACCCCTCAAAACAAATCACGATGAAAATTTCCAAGAAACTGCAGGTTCCCTGCTTCTTCTTCTTCTTCTTGAGTACCAAAACATGCTAAATGGATGCAGATACCTGATTATCCCACCTAACAGAGAAAAATGATATTTCTCTTTAGTAGTACAGCCACATTTATCAAAAAAATGAAGGAATTTGGAGTTCTTTCTCTCCTGTTCCCTTCTCCTTTCATGCCCACAAATTACTCTCAAGGGAGACAAACCAAAGAGTACCACTATGTTCTTAAGTACCAGACACGCAGCTGCAGCCATAAATTCACACTGCAAAAAACAGCCTAAAAAGATTCAGAATGTAAAATCAACTTCTCCCAGTCCAGACACTTAAAAACAATGACCACCTCCTATGGTACAGCACACATCACCTCTGTTTTTAAGCCTATTAGTTAGTTAAGATTCCTTATATCATCACCTTTCACTGCTGAAAAGTGTATTTTCTGGCCAAATATCTTCCATTAGCAAAATCCATAATGTATACTTACTAGTCTTTTCCTTTTTTTCATATTTCTTAGTTCCTTCATTCTTTTAGTTTATGGAGAACCTCACTGGTACTCCTAGTACCAGAACTGCCATCTGTTATGCCTTTATTATTGTATCACTCATTCCATGCCATCTTCCATGTCCTGCCACCTCTTACTAAGACTGCTTACTAGATACTGGCATGATCCTTCTCTTAATGTCACGGTATCTCCTTTTAAAATGCAGTACATTTTAATTTTTTATTGGTTTATTCACTATGGTCACAGGTTGCAATCCAATGAATCTAAGTGCCAGCACCTCTGTTCAGAGGACACTGAAGAAGGAAGGAGCTGAGCATATCCAACCCTTCTATAGGCGCTCACCCAACTTCCCGGTCTCATCAAGAGACAGACTTACTCCCTTAAGTCTCTCTTCATTGACTGTATAAGGAAGAAGCAAGTGTCAAACACTGCCTTCCACTTGGGACCTGATTCTTTAACCATATTACAAGGTGAACAATATTACAACTGATGGACCAAGGAAAGAAATTTTTATTAGGAAAGAAATTATCTTTGCAGCAGTTACTGCTGCTGTAGTGACTGCTTAGCTCCCAGTAGAGGATACCCTTAGGGTTTAAGCCATACAGAAGAGTGCCTACCAGTTTTCACAGCAGATCACAGGCTGATCAACGTGTAAGAAGAACAAAAATTTTCACAGGATTACAAGGAAAGCAAGAGAAAGTACTCCTGAGAACAGAAAACACGTATGCAGCACGTGAGAGTGGAGTACCCAGACATCTTTCCTGCATGAGGCCCCTAACTATGGACTAGCAGTCCGTAGTGAAAAGGTAAAGGAGCAGGAAGTTATCTGTGCTCCTGACTAGTATGGCACTTGGGTATCTGTCTCCCTGTCTGAACTGAGTCACAACAAAGCCTGAGCTAGGAAATACACTTCCATCTCCCCAGACCAATGCTAGAGGTCACAGCTGTCAGCAGTACCCAACCAAGCAGGTAGCTAGTGTCAGGCAACCGAGCAGTGCCTAATGCATTTCATTGCCTGCAAGGTTTACACTGCACTAGAAATTAAAAGTACTGGACCTTTCTCTGTGGTTTAGCTGGATTTCAGGCACTTCAAACACAGGTTAAGCTGTATTTATATTCCTGGGATCCCATCTATTCATTAATACTGATATTTTGATATTAAAATTAATTCCACAGAACTGATTGGACTACTTTCTCCTGCTGATCTTACCAACTGCCATGATGCACAGTGAAGTGTTATGCCTAACTTCTTGAAAACCAAAATTCATCTTGAAAATGAAACCATTCTTAAATTAAATGCAATTTAATTATCAAAGTTTACATTTTTACTAATTGAGCAGTAAGATGTGATTTAAAATATGTCATTTTTCCTTGAAACTCCTGAATGGCATGTTTTGGCCTAGGGAATTTCTGCAGCTAGATCATGAACTTGTGGTAGAGTGATGAAAACACTGAATTGTTCTGTAACAGTATAATAGTCTACTGATCTGAAGGAACACTGCATCTCAAGCTGGAAACAAGCCCACACCTTCAGCAAATACTGAATGAAAACAATAAGTTATATTGATTCAAGGGAGACAAAGGATCCTGCTGGAAAACAATGGTATCTAATGGTAGTAGGAAGCAAACCATTTTTTATGTAATTTCAAAGTAGCAACATAGAAATGACAAGTTTTATGCTGCTCCTGTGTGTAATACATACTGTTTTCTAATACTGTGCTTTGGGCCCAATAAGAACTAAAGTTCTATCTCAGGACATGCCATGATACCATCAAATTCTTTTCTCTCCAAATTGATCTGCATTATGTGTTAGGACAAAAAAACTCGTGTAAATTCATACCTAAAATAATAATAATAATAATAAATAAAATCAATAAGACCCACAGCAATATATTCCAAGTTACAGTGTGCAGGCCTCTCCTTTTGGAGAACAAATATTTTACAGGGATAGCAACCTGGTTGAAGGAAGGTTTTGCAGTATATAGTTTCACAGGGGAAAGAACTGGAGAAATAGTCCCCCAAAGAAAAGTGAAAGAGTGGCAGAGACAAGTAAAAGCATAAATACTTATGCTTTGCTTGCATAAAGAAAACCATTTGAGAAAAAGAAATAAACAAGCTCTGATCTTTTGACTGATCTGGGGAAACAATTCAATTAAAATAATCAACATGCCAGATCTCCCTTCCTGATTTGCTTAAGTAAGCTTGCATTTGCAATTGTAGAATTAGATTGTGCATATATATGCGAGTGCTTCCCCCTCCCCTCCTCCCCCAGGGAAAAATTAAACTTACAAGGAGTTTTTTAACAAATGCTATGGGGGATTAAAAGACCTTGGGTTCCCAGAATTTCGGCTACACTAGGTGTAGGATTTGTATATATTAAAAGAGGGATCTGGCTCAGATTTAACTCAGCTATTTCTTTGTAAGCTCAACTAACCAAACTTCACCTGGGTCATGTGTCATTTTGGTCTGAGACCATGCATTTGCTCCACAGCAGTAATAATTTTCATTAGTTTCTATTCTACCCAAAATAAGAAGTTGAAACACCCATTTTTTATCATTTTTTGAAATGTCTGCACAAATCAGATGCATTTAACTTAACAAACAAACAAAAAAAAACCCCTCCAAACAACAAGAATGATATATGGCATTGTTATAATCTTTACCACTTTAAAATCTTCAACATTAGTCAAATTCCAAAAAAGTGATAAAGCGTTACAGATAAAGATCTGTAACATAAATGAAGATTATACTCAATTGAATGTTTCCAGTTTGGAAATAGGAAAAGAATCTGTTTCTTAGTGCTGCAACAGACCAAGTAACAGGAAAATCAGTGATGGATTCAGCAAAGCACTCTGACAATGATGAGAGAATCTCTGTTGCTCTCTAAGACTATTCCCACACAGAACGCAGCACTTGGCGGAAAAGACCTACAGTCCATGGACTGAGCAGGAATAAGGTATCTGTAATATTTTTTGTATGCTGTGTTAAATTCCACCTACAATAAATTCATAAGTTAGTGTAATGATGTTTCTCAAGGAATAATATACAGAAGGCTAAAAGAGCTTAGATACTGATAACCACACAAGTGACAGTAACCCTTAAAGCTCTGGATTAGGTAATTTTTCTATTTCATAGGACTCGCACTGCTTGTACTTACACCTTTGCTACACAAAAAAATATTTTTGGTAGTTCATATTTCTGGAAAAATGTTATGAAAACTTTTCTTCTTGACATTTATTGAAACTTAATACTTGAAATATTTTCCCTTAATTCTCCAGTTCTCATATTATACCATTATAATTTCTATAAAGTTATCAATAGATTATTTTATAATCATTATTTTATAATTATTTTTTCATTCCTCCTATGTCCCCAAAGAGAGAGATCTTTTCCTGAAAATTTATTTATATTAAGGGAACACAATCAAATAAAAAAAAAACCAGTAGCTACTTAAATACATTTTCCTAAGTAATTTTTCACACAAAACTAACATTCAGAACTATTTGGCCTTTATATTGAGGATTTCTAACTTCAGTATTTGAATAAAGATTAACTGAATCATTGGTGAATAAAATCACAAACCTTCACATAGTATCATATTTTAGATTGCTTTCTAACATTCTAGCACATGAAAACATGCTGCAGTGAGACCAAGCAAAGATTTCAGCGAAGAATAAACCACTAAAACTCAGTATGAACAATATCAAAAATAAAATAAACTCAAAAATAAAGTCAAAAATAAACTCACAGTTTAAAAATGTATTGCAACAGTCCTTGGCAATAACAGTTGTGAATACTGTTAGATCTGCATGGGAAAAAAAGTGACTCTATTTACACTTCCAGATGTCTCAAAATAATTTTCAAGAAGAGATGAATATGGCCATTTCATCTTCTACCTCTGTATTTATGAATAAATATCTATCTTCTCAATAAAAATGCAGAAAACATCAGAGTTCATGTGGTTTAACTCTGTACAGGACTACGGGGGGATTCATGGCTTCCCACCTGGTGCAGATCTGAGTTTCTTGAGTACTGTTACAGAGCACTGCCAGGAGACAGGAGTGCACTCAGAGGACCTACTTTGGCACAGATTTCACTGATCCCTGTCAGAGGGATGTAATAAATGATCATAAAAGCTGTTCTGTGAGATCGGGTAGAGAAACAATAAGGCATGCCATTCGGATTTCTTGGATTTGGGAATGCTATTGATGTGTTCTTTAAAATACTACTCTAATTATGGATCAAATTTTTAATTTTAGAAGGCAAAATTAAGATGGAACTAATTTTAGAAACAAATTTAATGAAAGAAAATTTATATTGGGCACATAGGGGATGAGCACATTCCCTCTCATGAAACTATTTTAATAAAGACATATAAGCCATCAATTTACTTCTCCTTCAGTTTGCTGAACTTAACCACACCTTAACAGCTAGGGAATCCTGGCTTACTGTTTGCCTCTTCTACTGGTTCTGGGAACCTCTATAAAAACCTATTCCTGTATTACCTTTAGTATTATAACCAGTCATTTTTATGAATAAGCAGTCCTTTTTATGAATATGCTCATAAGTATAGTGTTTCAACTTCCAGGTGAGCAGCACAACACTCAGTTGAATGTATTAAAAGAAACAAAGTGTTCCCAGGTTAGCACATTTACTAGTATATAAAGGGTATATAGGTCTTGGCACCTAGAACTATTTGTGTCTGACCAGAACAGGTGGATAAGTATATCTGTGTGCATTTTTGGTTCATTTCAGTGACTTCATTCTAGAACAGTCCAGCACACAAATCCTGTCATGCGACTCTGCTTTGGAAGTCCAATATCCAAATATCCTTTAAACATCAGCTACAACCGCAGATATGTTTTTGAAGTTTCAAAAAATGAAGCAAACAAGAAACAATAAAAGAAAACATAAAAATCCACCCAAACAAGCTTTCAAATATTATGTACATTGGTCTGTATGACCATCTGGTCATGATAGAGCAAAAACATGTAGATATGGGTATGTGTATTTCTATATGTATATTTGCATGAAGGGAGAAAGAAGGCAGAGAGGCAAAAGGACTTACCTAGCTCTCATTGCAGAATTTCTAGTTTTAAAAGCTTAGAGACTGTATTATGTCATAAGTCTCTGGGCTTCACTAATTCCATGACTGCAGGATTCTTTGTGATTTTGATTTTGCAATTGAAACTGATTGGCTGGCAGACAAAGGGACAGAAACAGCTGCAGCTGGTATTATTGATTATTTCCTCAATTTAAAGGAAGCAAATGAGGAGGCTAACAACATTGAAGGACAAAGGCAAAGTAGTTGCTCTAGAGCTCTGGCAAAGCCAGTCACTGTCCCCTGCCACATGAGCTGAATTAATTCACAAAATGTAACTAATATCATTTTAATACCACAGATTGTTGTAGAAGTGATAAGAACCTGCCTGTTATGATAGTGAATTTTTTAATCTCATTATTTTTTTTAGTAAAAACTGAAATCTCTAATATGGAAAGACACTAAATCTAATATAAACATTCTGGAAACTGCTTTTGGGCTATGATCAGTAACACAAATGACTTCCTAGAAATACACTGAGATTATAATAGTTAATGCCTGTTCTGAGAGGTCCTGCCCTCTGAACGGGAATTCTGACTTCCTAAAGAAAACAGAATATAACCCTTGAAAACCAGAAGATACATTAGTGATCCACCATGGGAAAAAAAATTATAATTGAATTAGAGCAGGAAATGTGTAAATGTAGAAAACAAATGAAACAAATTTGGTTTTGCTCCTCTCCTCTGCCCTTCTCAATGCATTGACTTGACATTAGCCACTCTTCTTATTCAGGGCTTCAACTTGAGGGAAGTAAAGCAGAATTGAAGAAAAACTATTAAAGAAATCACAGAATCACTGAATAATTGAGTTAGGAGGACCCACAAAGGTCTTTGAGTGCAGCTCCCAGCCCTCAGGAGTACAGGATACCTCCAAAAGTCACACACTGTGTCCAAGAGCATTGTCCAAACACTTCCTGGACTCTGTCAGGCTTGGTGCAGTGATCACTTCCCTGGGCAGCCTGTTCCAGTGCCCAAACACCATTTGGATGAACAACCTTTTTCCAATATCCAACCCAAACATCCTCTGACACAACTCCAGGCCATTCCCTTGGGTTCTGTCACTGTTCACCACAGAGAAGAGATCATTGCCTGCCCCTCCTCTTCCCCTCAAAGGAAGTTGTAACTGCAGTGAGGTCTCCCCTCAGTCTCCTCTTCTCCAGCCTGAACAGACCAAGTGACCTCAGCTCCTTCTCATGTGGCTTCCCCTCCAGACACTTCACCATCTTCATTGCTCTTCTTTGGACACTCTCTAACAGTTTAATGCCTTTTTTAATGTTGTGGCACCCAAAACTGCCCCCAGCACTTGAGGTGAGGCTGCCCCAGCTCAGAGCAGAGCAGGACAATCCCCTCCCTTGCCTGGAGGTGATCCTGTTCCTGATGCCCCCAGGACACAGCTGGCCCTCCTGGCTGCCAGGGCACTGCTGACTCATGTTCAACTCACCATTGACAAAGATTTCCAGATCCCTTCCCACAGTGCTGCTTTCCAGCATCTCATTCCCAGTCTGTCTGTGCATCCAGAGCTGCCCCAAGACAGGTGCAGAATCCAGCACTTTCCCTTGTTGAACTTTATAAGGTTGGTGACTGCCAAGCCCTATAATTGCTGAGGTCTCTCTGCAGGGCCTGCTTGCCCTCTAGGGTCATCCCTGTTTTGTATTGTCTGTGAATTTGCTTAGCATCCCTTCCAGTCCCACATCCAAGTCATTTAAATCGATGTTGAAAAGCTCAGGGCCTATAATGGAGCACTGTGGATGCATGGTATAAAGAGCAGCTTGGATATACACTCAGGTGTAAAATTAGATTTCTCCTCACACAGCTCTGGATGGTGAGGTTACTGGATGGAGACTTCTCAGCCTACAGAGCTGTACCTTAGGAAGCAGGCACCGCACTGTTAAGATGCGGTTTTCAAGCAACAACAGCAGGAGCAATTTGATGCTCCCTTGCAACCAACATTTTTATAACAAATCTTAAAAATTACTGCTACAGATGTTTGTAAAGACCCACAGACAAAAAGAAAAACCCAAAAAAAACCCCAAAAAAACCCCAACAAAACAGACTGGCAGGAGCCCCTATGTCACTCAGTCGTTCTCACAGCTTTACTACATCAAATCCTCCCTCACCTCCCTGAGCAGCCTATTCTAACTTCTTGCTCTCATTACCATTATAAAGATTTTCTAGTCTAGCTGAATTTCTTGACAGAATTTAAGCCCCTTACTCGTTGTTCTGTTCTCTGTGTACACATAAAACAGATGATCCCCTTCTGCTTTAAGGAGCTGGCAGCCATCCTCATGTTCTCAGACTTTCCAAACTAAGCAAGGATCTTTTAAAGAAATGCCCTCAAGGATCTGAAATCATGCTTAAGTGATCATAAGGACTGGATCTGTGCATTCTGGATCATCTAAGAAGAAATATAATCTGCACATGTAGATCTCAACCCTTCTGTTGAGAACATACAGTATGATGCCTCCTGCTACACCCACGGATCAACTGCATTCTCTGTATTTTGTCTTCCCCGCCTCTTGCCTTCCAGTCAAAGTATTCTGTCTAATGCTAAACTAAACAAGGTCAGGTTTTGTGGCCCTGGGGCTAACTGGCACAAATGGCTTCCTCCCATACAGTTAAATCTCTCTTCTCAGATAACAGTATAGCTTTGTCAGTACTGCCTATTGGGAACAGTCCCTGGCCTGCACCCAGACATTACCATAGAAAGTTAGTTTCCATCAGGCAGTAGTGTTGGTAATAAGCATGTGCCAAGACTTGATGTTCTTCCCTGTTTAATTTACAGCCATAAATGTAGCCAAGGATGTCGACTCTATCATATTAGAGGAGAAGTTTATGGCCACAAACACTTTGGGGTATGGTGTTCACTTCCTGAGATTAACTAGAACCTTAGAAAAAGCCTCCAGAAAAAGCCCTTATGCCACTTCCAGGCTGACAGTTTTACTTTGTAAATTCTGTAACACCAAGCTATTTACATCTCCCCACTTCCTAGGTATCATTTTTAGGGTAGTCTAAGTAGAAACCCCTATATGGGTCTATAGCCATGCAAAGTCCCCTTGTTAGACACACCATGAGAGAGCGTGCACCCTTTGTTCAAATGCTGAGAAGTCTTCATAAACCATGGTGAAATTACCTGCTGAAATTCATCAGAGCAAAGTACACAGTCTTGCACTTGGGAAGGAACAACCCCAGGCACCAGTACATGTGGGGCCCACTCAGCTGAAAGCAGTTTGTCAGAAAAGCACCTGATCCAAGTTAAATATGAGCCAGGAACGTGGCCTTGCTGCAAAGATGGCCAGTGCTATCCTGGACTCCATTAGGCATAACAATACCAGCAGATGCAGAGAGGTGATCCAGCCCCCATACTCAGCACTGGTGAGGCTGTGCCTGGAGTGCTGGGTCCAATCCTGGGCTCCTCAGTGTGAGACATGAGAGAGGAGAGGATCCAGTGCTGGAGAGGATCCAGTGCAGGGCCATCCAGGTGATTAGGCTATTGGAACATCTGTCCTATGAGGAAAGGCTGAGAGAATCTGGCCTGGGGACAAGATAGAACCAGGGGCTCTTGTTATGCGTACAAATACTTGAAAGGAGGGCACAAGGAAGATTGAGCCAGGCTCTTTCCAGACACTGGATACGTGTCTTTGTGCAAATTTCTTTTTCCAATGTACAGGATGAATCATACTGTCAAATGGTGTGTCCAGGAATTACTAATTACTTAGCTACTATGAACAGAGCTGTTTGCCATTCATTTTTTTCCTCATACTGGGGTAATAGTTTAAGAAATATATTAAAAACTTGAGAATGCAAACCTTTTTTTCTTTGAAATAGAAAAATTCTCTAAGCCAGATCACAAAGCCAAATTCTGAATACAGTATCCCTTGCCTGTCTCTGCACGGTTCAAATTGTGACAGTACTTTGCTTTTCTTATTCATTCCACAATGTTTCAGAATATTTATGCCACTGTAAAAGAGATTTATAATTTCCATAATAAGAAAAGTTGTTATAATTACCAGAAAATATTAAGAAAGCATCAGACACCTGGGGAATTTCTGATTCAGATTTTGCACTTTCTTTGTAATCACAAGAGATACATTTTGTACTTAAGAAAAATAATCAAAGGAAAGCCACTGACTGAAAGAGAACACATCCTTGCTGATCAGTAATCAGGAAAGGAAATAAACTACAAAACTCACCCCTGCAAAAAAACAGTGGATGTTGGGTAGCTGAAGTTCTACTGCTCCATTCTAACGCCTCTGAATTGGCAGCATGCTCTAACTGGAATGAGAAGCAGGACGTGTGCTCAAAAACTTCCATACTGTCCCATTAAGAAAGCTGAAGAAAATTGCTGAAATTGGCAATTTAGTCATTGTATTAATGGACAGACCCAAGATAATAAAAATCAGCATGCCTAAAAACAGATTTGGTATTAGCCTGCTTAATTTATCCAAATTCTGTGAATCTCCAGGGTATAAATGTCAAAACCTACAGATGGCACAAGGCTGAGATTACCTATGCTCTGTTAATCTGAGGGTTTATATGATCACACAGGAATCAAGCACCTAGGCTAAGATAAGTCAGCTAACAAGCCAAGTTCTACTAATTTTTTTTTTTTTTTTTTGTGGAGAAAACAGTTATCCCAAAAACAATGTGATCCAAAATCCTTGAGAAAATTTGTGAAGATTCATGAGGGTTGTGCCATGCAAGTAGAAAGGGATATGCAATGACAGCAGAGAATGACCAGGCAAATTGAAGGAAAAGGCAGAGAGATTGTTGCAAAGATGCAATCATATGGAGAACTTCAAAGAGGCACCAAGAGATACCCACCAGCAATTGACAACCTGGTTATTGCAGAACCTACTCCTCAAGTGAGCAAGTTTCACATTCAAAGAGTAGAAAGATTTTTATAAATTCTAATGTTGCATAAAGCAGCCACAGGAACAATTGCATCCTTGCATTTCTGTTTACATAAGTACATACTGTGTTCATGCAAATCTGCAAATGGCCGTAACTGGCCCTCTGAAACACAGGAAACAAGCCAGGTTTATGAAAATGACTTTTGGTCATCTGCCAAGTACAAATGGTCTGAGATAATGGTGTTTGAAAATGCCACAAAGCTCTGTATATCTCACGCCATCCTGTGTAGGAATCTGTTACTATGAACAGTAAATTGAAAGGCACACAAGTAATATTCCTGCCATAAGTTCTCCAAAGTGTGTATAACCTCTTTGAAAGCACATACAACGGTGAAATAGGACAGACCACAGAGGATTTTCTCCCAGCTCATATAGAGACTAAAAGAGAGGCCAGAAGACCTAGAGGTTTCCTGTGATCACCTGACTACATGTCTTCTCCTGCTGCTCTCTCTAAACCATCTGGAAGCACTGGGAGAGTCCAGTCCAGCACTGACCCATATCCTCAGCCTTCACAGACATCTTGCCTTTTTTATTCTTCTTAAAAGTAAGAAGGTCCATTACAAGATAAAACTGAATGACTGAAGTATTTATCTAGATTGTAGTTCTGGTTTAATACCTTCTTCATGGAACAGCAAAATCTCCAATGGTTAAACTGGAACAGATTGGGATATGTGCATGTGTGTGTAGATTCCTTTGTCTAATGCTGCTTTTACCTCTCCTGAAAAGGCCTAATCTATTCTTGCATATTTAAAGAGGTATTTATTAATTTTCAGCTTCCTGTAGATAATTTGACTTCCCTATGCAGCCATAAAATTTTATGACAGTAAACATGAGACATGTGCCTAAATTGCACAGAAATGTTTCTAGACTGCCTGTTTTATTTTTCTTTTATAGTGTCAGTCCCATTAAATTTACACTGGTGCTAATTTTACAAAAACTTGGTGTCAAAATTATTAAGTTGTCAGATATGCTGAGTCGATTAATTTTAGTGATGGCCCTGAATGACTGTGCACTGCACTTTTCAGTCTGAAATGTACATTTGTGGAAAAGCTACAGCAAGTGCTGCTACGCTTTTCCAATTCTAATGATGACAGTAAAGGATCATTAAAATGGGATTTTAATTGTTCAGGTCTCAGTGTGCCCATCAAAACACAATTCCTTAAAAAAAAGAGTTTATTTCTTAACATGGAGAAAAATCTACTCTGAATAAAAAAGATAAATATATATTTTTAAATATATTGCTGAGGGTAGATTTATCAATCAACTTCCAGACCTTCCCAGTGCAAAAGCAGAGTACTCTACCCATGAGATTTACAGAAAGAGCTACAAACTATTCCAGAATTAGCACAGCACAGGTTTCTATAAACTGGAGAGAAGATGAAGATTATGAAAAACAGATACTCAATACAATACAATATCTTTTGATGAGGGAATATTTCTGCAGTCATGCTTTGTGCCTACTTAGATGAACTTTCCCTGCCTGGAAGTCTTTAGCTGAAAGAAACAACATAAGGCGTAAAAGTTTGAGCAATTCAATCCACGTTTTCCTTACACTGAAATGACTTAGAGCAAAGGTATTTCTTCTTGCTCCTTGTGTTAAGGGTTAGTATGACTTTCAGTCCCCTCTGCCTGAGACAGTCCCAGAATGGTATGCAGGTCAACAGTTTAAACTCTCCTGAGCCCTACAGAACTCAAAGCACTGCAAGTGAGCCCTATCAGTTTGTTACATTCAACTTTACAAAACTAGCATGGTAGAAATAACACACACCTCAGTTCTTCAACGCCTGAGTGTACTTTTTCTGCATATTTTCTGTGTCAGTGTTTTTCCTTTGCCTGCCTTCTCTTTCTGTGTCTTCCCTTTGTTTTCCTTCATGTTTTGGTGATGGTACTAAATTTGAATTAAGCAACATTTTAGTTATTAAAACATAAGATAATGGCTTTTACTTTGACTACAGACATGATTGTTGTAAGCTATTTTTATTTGTCTGAAGAGAATACTTTTATTTGTCAGAGTTCACAAAGCAGAACCTTGTTTGGTCTAGTAATAACCTAGGACTACATATCTGATGGATGGCTAATTTTGAATCCTCACCAAAAAAGTTCAGTAACTGCATATCTAGATTCATATGTAGATTTCATAATTTTTTTTTTCAAATACATGCCCAAAGCAGAAAGGTCCTTCTGAAATTCTGATTATACCACAGTGAAGAGAGATGTGCCATGTCATTGGCACAGTGTTTTCTCAGAAAAAAATATTAAATGTTCCCAAATCTTATTTTCCTATATTTTATCTTGCTTGTCCTTATTCATTTTGCATTCATCTTTGTCTTGCATCTATTTACATACTAGTCTATTATTCATCTACAGTGTAAATGGTGCAGCAGCCACTGCTGCATATACTTTTCATATAGCACTTGTACCTTTTGTTTCCAACTTGCTGAGTTCTTTTAAACTTACGTAAGCAATCAAGCCAAGTGTATGAGGACACAAAATAAGGTGGAGCTGTGGAGCTTGAACCCCAAGCTTTTTCTGTTTACGCAAGGTTATTGCTAATGCCAGAGAAATGTTCAAAACTGCTAGCCAAAAAGTGTTAGGCTCAAAAGCATGATAAATGAGAAATGCCTGGGACCCATGACATAGAAATCATAACAGATTTCTGATATCAAAGAATATAAAATACCTTAAAGGCTATCTGGCTTTTGTCTATAAACGCAACAAATCAGAGATCCTCCAAACAGGACAACAATTTTTTGAGCATCACCTTGTAGATGCTGTCCTTTTTTCACCATTTTACCTGCAATATTTTATGTAAAAAGATGAGTTTAGGGAAGTTTATGTAAATATCACAAAGTTCAAAAGAGATGCTTCAGCCTCTCTGTTGTAAGTCTTTTTCATATGAACATCAGCATAATTTTGTCCTACTTTCTCTATCATCATCAGTTTTAGCTTTTCCTCCAAATACAGGACTTCCTAACTAGGCTGATATACTGTTTTATAATGCAAGAAAATGGAAACATTTATGATAACTAAAAGAAGACAAAATAATTTTAAAAAGCATCAGCTGCCTTATGAAATAAATTTATGAAATAAACTTTTGAACCTACAGCAGAAAATGCTACCAGAGGAGTAAGTAAAGGAGGATTCTGAAACAAACTCAAATAAGATAAATAGAAATATTAATGGAGCTATGATTACAGCTTCAGGACAAATAGAAACTTTGTAACTCACGGCATATAAGGCAACCATAACTTGCCTGATGTAAGGAAGTAAATCCCTTATCTTGTGGGAATTCTTGCCATCTCTGTTAGGCAGCCAGCATAGGTTTTCAGAGAAAGAACTGGATCAAGGAATAAGTGACATAGTTTGATTACATAGCAGTTATTCTGCTTTTCATCTAAAAAATTTCACTATTGTGCTAAAATGGTCTTAGAAAAAAATTTGATCTCAGTGTGCATATATTTATTTATTAAATTGGACACCCTATTGCATAAACCACTTTTCTAGTCTCATAAAATGTTAAAGAAAAAATAAACTTGCTAATTGTTGGAGAAAATGACCACATGGCAGCACATATACAAAACTCACAAAGGATGAGAAATCATAAGCATATATTTGAGAAAGAGTATTAAATGCTCTTCTTCAAGAGCAATATAAAAATAAGGAAAGAAAGGAAATAAAAATAAAGTATTGTGTGGCACAATAATGTACTACCAACAGCTGTAAAATAACTAGACAGAAAAATATAACAAATTGCAGTGGATTATTGAACTTTTGTAATTTGTACATTTCCACACACATTTCCCTAGAAGTCCAAGTATGAGGTAAACCTACATTCTTCAATTCAGAGTAGGCAAGAAGCTAAATAGATTTTGTTTAATTCAGTCAATGACCTGCCTGCAGGCTGACATAATTTTCCTTCACTATTACTAGTCTCTGGTGGATACAAATTTTGACTTCAACAAAACGATATTTCTGCAAATTACCAAGCAATCTAGATTTGGATATTGGGCTAAATAAATCCTCAAAGTTAAAATAATTGTAAGAAATGGTTCTTATGCTGCAGTGGTCTCTAGACTGTGTTAGAGAAGAGAGAATTCAGGCTACATGCTTATCCTTCCACAGTACAGATTATTGGCTGCAATGTCTGACTGCATTTGAGGAGTTGGATTCTGTCCTCATAGGACCAACGTTCAATCTGCAGCATCCAAGATTTCTGTTTAAGCATGGATTATTTTTTCAAAATAGGCAGAAACCTACCAAGCTTGCGTTCTATGCAATATAAGCCAGGCTTTTACCAGAACTCCAGACCCACTGATGTCTTAAAATGTGAAATAAACTTGTAAGAAATAACTTATAATTATTCATAACTTACATCACTGACAGAATGGAGGAAAACTACTCTCCATAAAATGAAGTTGGTGACCTCAGAAGAGTGCTAATACCTAAGATATAACTACTCCTATTATGACTTCCCAAATCAATAATAATAATATTTGAATATGAAGTTAGACCATCTAAATTCAATAGAAATGTCAGAGACAGTAAATTTTAAGGAGACCTCATACCCAAAGACATGAAAGCTCTTCAATAAACAGAAGGAAAAGAAAAACTCTTCTGGCTCCATCCCAAGAACACCTAATCTATCTCCAGTGCAGAACACACATCCTCAGTTGTTCAAGAAATCATCTGTCTGCCCCCTTATATGAATGAGAGTTTCTTAAAAACACAAACATACAGCTTGGAAGAAGAGTCCTTTTATTCAGGTTTAGGTGCTGATGAGAGAAGTATTTCCAAGCATTTCTTTGTGCTCAGAAAGGTTAAAAATATTCTTTCACGTTTCAAGGCTTTTTCTGTTTTTTTTGTTCCACCCCCCCACTTTTTTTTTTTTAATAAAATGAAAGATATTCTTACTGCGTCACATGATTCCATGATTTGGGGACTGAAGAAAAACACCAAATGTCTTGAGAGCTGGCAGCTCTGAGAGTGTTACAAAACAAGCCGCTGAGCCAAGCAGACTGAGAGATGTTGGCCTCACACAGTTGCCATAGTGTAACGATAAATGTTTAAGTTAAATGCCTATAGCACTGGGAAG
Source organism: Emberiza elegans (assembly GCA_024865655.1). Classification (NCBI taxonomy): domain Eukaryota; kingdom Metazoa; phylum Chordata; class Aves; order Passeriformes; family Fringillidae; genus Emberiza; species Emberiza elegans. The sequence continues at coordinate 32,494,765 of JALJVW010000206.1, forward strand.
CTGCCTCTGCCTTTATGTTTATGTGGAAACTCGATTAGGATAATAGCAGATGCCACTGTACGCAGAGCTCTCAGGAGAAAACACCCCTGGCTCCCCCAGGGCGGCCACGGCACGGCTCTGGCTCTGCCGGCCCCCAGCAGCATCTCTGGGCAAGCAGAGAGGTGAAGGCAGAAGGCATGTGTTATTCTGACAGATATGCACCAGTGCCAGAAGAGCTCAGAGCTCTGGGTTGTCTCAGGAGAGCAGGCTCACACTCAGTGGGGCAGAGGGAGCAGCTCTCTTCCCTTCTGAACGATGAATTGTACAGAGACCATGCAAATGTGCGGCGCGTTGCGCTCAGTTTTGTTCCAGTGGTTCCTACATATATGATATGGAATGATTCCTTAACATTCAAATTGCAAATCCCTTTCCCCACTAACTTTGTTTCTCCTCCAGAAACAGGGCAGGAGAATGAAATAACAAAGAAAATGGATTAAATAAAAGCTATTTACTTCCTGAGCTTGCTGGCTTTTCTTTGTTACTTACTGAACAATTGTACTGAAATAAGTAAAACTACTCACGCCCATTTAACAGAAGAGAATTTGGGTAATTCTCTCATTTATTTGATCTAAAAGATTGCTCTGCTGTGCAAATGAGGTCTCAAAGCATGTTAGCAAAGATAAAAACCACAAAAATGTCAGCTAAAAAAAATGCAAGGTTGACTTGTGTTGGGTCCAAAATCCAAAGTGAGACGAAACTGAAAACCTAGTAGTCAACTTACAATTCCGATATGTAGGAAAGAATGTTTCAAGTGCTTTTGGAACAAAAAAATCAAAAACATTTTCTTAAATGTTTTTGAAATGAAATTTTCTTAAAATTCTTACAAAATATGTTCTAAACAAATGGATATATTTTGCTTTAATAACATTGAAACATTTTATTTTGATTCTTGCAAATCTATTGTACTATATAAATAATAAATTCCATTAATTATATGTTTTGGGTTTTTTAAAATTTCATTGTAAATACTATAAATAGATTTCAACATTATTAAGACACTGTAAGATAATAAAGATTATTAAATTTATTTTTTAAATTGAAAATCTTATTTAAATAGTTTTCATAATACATATTGAAATTAATTTTCAGGTTTTATGACAATAATGGATCTTTAACTGCAACGTTTATTCAGCATTTAAATTACATTAACTAATTGATGAGGTCTTACACCTGAGAAACTGATGCAAGTAGTTATGAGAATGTTTAGTACCTATGCAAATCCAGTGAACATAAATTGAAAATAATACAACAGGGCAATGTTCTTAAAGCTATGGAGACAGATAACTACTTAACCCAATCAAGATCTATATAGGGTTGAATCTGATTTGAAACTGAAATTATATCAACACTGGCTTTTATTTTAACAAATGTATGTGGTTGGAAAAAATAATTTTGAAATTAAAAACTTAGAAAACAGCAGGTCAGAGTAATTATCAAAACACATATATACACAATTTCAGGGAACAAACTCTGTTGGAGTAGGGAGGGTGGAGAGGGGGCAAGAGCAAGTACACCTTCATTTTTGTTTCTTTTAGGCATTTAACAGGTATGACAGAGCAACAGGTAACAATTAGTTACTCCAGGGCCTCTCTCCAACAAAGGGAGAGAAACGGGTAGTCCCAGATGGTGATTCTGTATGAGTCTCTAAGTGCTTAAATACTTATGATTCTTACTTCCCAAGTTCCCCCTAAGTGAACCTGAAATCACAACCCATACATAGGAAACTCATCACACCCAATGTGAAAATATGCAATCAGTAAAAGGTACCACTCATCACACCTCAAATCAACTTTTATACAAATACAAAACAGGTAAGAAATGAGAAGACAACTCCTAGCATTAATTTAAAGAGGATTTTTGAAGGAAGCACAGCTGAAGGGCACATAGATTTTGAAAGTCAGCCATGAAGTAGCATACATTTCCAGTCCAAAATGAATTTTTACTTATCTATGTTTTCAGCAAAATCCCTCATCCCTTTGCATGCTGTAATTGACAGCAGTGACAGAAACATATATGGGATAGCAAATGCTTCACATTAATCTAGTAAAAGAACAGAAAAATACGAGCAATAGAGAGACTGACTTTAGTAAAGACAGGAAATGGCTGGAGACTGAGTGTGACAGGCCACTGAATGACAGGTACAAATCTCTAATGGAAATAAGATGTGCAGTAAGGATGGTTTTTAAAGCAGCTAAATGACTGCCTGTTAGTACCCATAGTGCTGTGACAAAACTGGTTAATGCTCCATGGCATGGTCATGGGTATTGCCAAACAAGGCTCTACAGGTTGCATTGCAACAAACGTCAATTCCTAGCAAACAGGGCTTTTTTGGAAAAGAAAAGAAAGACAAGGCTAACATACTATTTGTTCACAGCATCAAGGAACAGCGGGATATCAAATAGAGAAAATGTTTGTTGATTCATGATTCAAAGGCAAAATTGAAACTATGCAGATGGAGGTCACTGGGAATTGTTCTAATTAGCAAAGTGCAACAAGATAGATCATCTGTTTCTGCTTCCTCTCCCGAGTGTCCAAATATATCTCATCAAGAACAGCTGCCAGAAAATAAATAAATAAACCATGTGAGATGAAAGTGTCATAAAACTAGCAAGTGCAAGCCACAGCTTCTTTAGGATCTGGAGCTCCACTTTGTGCTGAATTTATACTAAAAAAGAGTCATCAACATACCTCTGTTTCAATACAGATGCTTAGTGGAAGTGTATTCCTACAATTTTACTCCAGCTCTTGTTAAACTAATCATCAAATCTACACAGATATATGCTCTTGTTTAGCTTGTACAGGTTTATGAAAGCAACATACCTCTCCAAAGAATTGTGATACACCTACAATAGCAACTCCACCATTGCTTTACTCTTTACCTGACATGATGCTACCTGAAACCAAAAATACCTGTTTAAAACACTTTAATTTAATGTGCTGCAAACTATTCTCTACTACCTTTATGATGCAATCCTAATTCAAAACATTTCACATTGTATATGTCACCATTATGAATGCATTGATTTTGAAATGTCTCATAACACAGAAACGTGGTTTTTATGGAAGAGAGAGTTAAAAAAAAAGAAAACCTAGAGTTTACTTATGGAAAAAATCCTAAATAAATAATTCATACTTGGATGAACTGAATTCTAGTCTTTTAGAAGGTGCCAACAGATGGTTTACATTTATAGAAAGTGCATTTGCTGACTTTTAAAACAGAAATTAAAATTCATAAACTATATCATTAGTTCCCTTTTGAAGAACCATTATGTTTATGGTGAAGATCTGAATCTTCCCAGGTGAAGAGTCTTTAATCATAATTTTGCTACAGAAAAAATGCAACATGTTACTTTTTAGCTACTGTTTTATGTTTGTTAGTTCAAAGTTAAACTAATCTAATGATCAGTCAAAGAGCAAACAAAAACATTGAATCTGAACTAGACTGATGTTTTCAGCTACTACAAATTTCAAAGCAGTTTTAGAATTTTCCTATTCCTTAAATGAAGAGCAATGTTGTCAGTCCTCATGTAGGAAGCCCTCATAAAATCTGACTTCAGTTTATAATACCCTGTTTCCACATAACACCATATCCAACACAAAAAGCAGTGAGCTTGCAGCTTGTGTAAGAGGAGGCATGGAGCTCTTGGTTAATTTTAGTAATTCCATGGTGTAAGCACAACCAATATAATAGCCTGGTATTATTGAAGCACTTAATTTTTGTTAGACAAAAAGCTAGCACCTAGCAGGGTTATGATTAAGGCTTACTTTATACCTATAAAGTATACAGCGATTAGCTTTCATTAAGTATTTTCATACATCTTTTTCTTTCTTCCAGAGTTGATTTACTGTTTAATATCTTTTTTGTTTGTTTGTTTTTTTGGTTTTTTTTTAATGAAGGAAAGTAACACTAACAGGTATGGAAGAATCCCACTAGATAGGAGGGGGTTTCTTCCTTAATGTTACAGAGTCAGGCCTAGGACAAAGGAACCTTCTTTTTCAGTAGGAGGATGTTGAATTTTAAAATAATTAAATAAATTTGTTGTTTCAAAAGAAAGATTGCAAAGGAAGAAGCATTAAGAAAATACTGTCTGCATATCTAGTTCACAACTCAAACGCCTTTATACTTCTGGTAGCATTATATGTCAAATAATGGTGATGCACCAAAACAGCCAACCAGGAGCTGTGGGCAGATATGAAAAGGCATCCAACATCTACACACCTAAACAAAGTATCTAAATGAGGAGATGAGTGTCCCTACAACCACCTTTTCCAAAATGTAATGACCAGGAGAAGGCAATAAGCAGCACCCAGCAGACTAACACCAGTACCCAAGTTAAGGCAGTGGACATTCCCCTTGTTCCTAGAAACTATCACCAAAGATATCTGCAATCTAATGTTTTGCATAACACTGAGTCGCCTCTTAATTCTACCCTCAGGTGAACAAAGTTCAATATTCTTTATACCAAAGTTTTGAAAGAAGATTAACTGTGGTTATTTCTCACCTGAATTACCAAGGCCACAAAACACTATTCAAAGCCTGGGCTGGGGGTGTGCTGGGCACTATGCAAATAAGAATAAATGCTTGGTCTGGTCACTTCCTTATGTGGTCAGATTTTTTCTGTTTCATGCATGTGTACACCTTGTTCATAGAGAAAACTCTAAAATGGTCAGGTGGTGTTTTTCATAGTCCTTCTCACTGGTGATCCTGACCTAGCCAAAATGAAAGCATTTCTCAGAAAATACAAAAACTGAAAATTCTTGAAATTCTTAACTAAAACAGATTCATATGTAAAGTAATTTTCACACAACAAAGCATACCATATCACTTATAAAACTGAGTAGATTCTCATTCAAATGCTCACAGGTATGGATCAATCCCCAAATGTTGCTCATTTTCTGCACAAGACAAAGGTGAAGCTAGTGCCAAGAAGAAAAACAACAAGAACAACAATAAAACCTAAACAAAAACTCCGAGAACAAAATAAAAAACCCAACCCAAACACTAAAAACCTGAAATTTGTTAGTTTTAGCTTTCTCCATTGGGCACCAGATCTACCAAACACTCACCAAAAATCTTTACAGCTTTTTTTCTACAATGTAGCACTGGCAAACTGAGATAACCAATAATTTGACCTCAAATCAAACATTGCAAAAATCTAAATATTTTATCTATTCACTTCCCTACATGGTTGATACTGAAATAAGGACAGTAGAAAAGCCAAACTGATTGCTATTAAGGCAAGTTTCTTCCTGATACCTAACAAAAACACATTACTTTCCTAAAAAAATTCTTTACCAAAATGGAAGACTACTGGAATGCAAAAATTAGAAAACAATCTCTCTAAATGGTTGGTGAATGGATAAAAGAATCAGATCTTCTCTGGGGCTTGTCCTCCAAATTTCCTGAAATTTATCTTCTACAAATTTAGTGCTCCCTCCCCACCTCTTTCCCAGTCCCCCATGTCTATAAGATATCCCAGCATATTAAATTAGATGGAAAATGTAGTCTGGAGATGAAAAGCAAAGGAGATTCCTGAGCAGGACTCCAACAAAAACAAGGAAATGTCACCACCTCTAGATCACTGAATATTACATATGCAAGAGAAATCCAACAAGACTCAGGGCTACAATTCTGTGAATTATTTAGATTTTTGGACATATAGAGAATCATTCTGGTTATTGCAGAACTTGAGGCAGTTAAATCAGACTGATATGGAGGTACAGTATGAAATACAGACTAAAAAGGAAAATAGATCAGCAGTGCCTTATGAATTAATTTGAATGGGAAGGGTGATCAGTGCTTTGCAACAGAAGATTTTCATCTGAGAGTATGAAACATGACTGATTCTGTCAAAATGTAACCTGAATTTTGCTGGTTCCTATAATCATGCTATATTTACCTTCAGTAAAAAGCCCCAGGAGTCCATGGCACCCTGTAAAACCCATGTACTGCAGTTGACTTTGGACAGAGTCCTTCACTCTCCATCCTTCCACACAATATTCAAACAAACATGTTTTCCCCAGCTTTCATTTTATTCTGGAGAGGGAATACAATTTTTATATCCTGAAAATTAGGAGTCTATAATTTAATCAACAATAACAGACAAAAATTATCATTGCTTTTACTTTAAATTGCCAAGATGTGAAAGAAAGCTTTATATGACCACCTTAGAGACTGGTGAAAGTATAGCCTGTAGGAAAAGATTTTCTTAAGACTTGTTTTGGTACTCAAAGCTAAAGGCAATGTATTCAATTACTGGGAATAGTTATTTCCAGTATATTTCATAGCTACTACTATTGCATATGTTTTATACACTGGAGTCTTTGTAAACCAATAAAAATGAGATGCTATCATGAAAATGAGAATAGACTGTGGCCCTTGATAGAAAATAATGCAGAGGCTTGCAGTTCAAATACTCGGATACAAAAGTTCATTCACAAGGCCTTCAAAAAACCATAGTCTTTAGTTTTAATCTATAAATATTTTCCAGTATTAAAAACATATACAAAACTAACAGTATATAATGTACTGTTTCAGTAATCTGTTCATTTTAGATGGTTCTCAAGTATATGTTTTGCACAGAAAGAGTACTTTCCACTTGTCCTTCCTCTCAAGACACACTGGTCTGAAAACATCTGGAAAGTTAAGTCAGATGTGGAAGGAATTTATATTGGGATACACCTGAAATGTTAGGCTACCATGTGCAGGCTGTTCCGTACATAAGTGACTTAGCTGGCTTGCTTTCATGGTGACATAAGCTGTTTTTCTTCTATTCAGGTCAGAATGTGAATGCTTCCAAAGCTCTGGAGTATTTCACTGGGTTAGATTCAGGTCCATTATTAATATCTAATTTCCTGACTGATATTAGGAGCCTCATTAATAGTCTGAAATTTGACCATTAATATCACATGTTAGTTGTTAAAAAACTGGAAGTTTCTAAACCTTAAAATATTCTTACTCCTTAAAATACAAGATGTGTAGTTATATATCTGGCATCTAAGTTTCCTGGGACTCAGGAAAAAAATAGGTAAACTAAAGAAAACAGCCTATTCATTGTTTGCTCCAACAGAGGCTTATTCAAAAGAAGAGATAATACTTTGATTACGTTTATTGAAAAACACCTGTAAATCACCGTGTTGGAAACCTGCTTGTTGCTAAAAAGGTTATGAATAGCATAAATAATTTCATGTAGGATGTGCCTTATGTAGCTGCTTATTATGTTTTATACTTTTTCACTTAATAAGAGGACAAAACAAAGAATGCTGTAGAAGGATTCAAATTGCTATCACCTAGATGCCACCTCTTAGTTTCCCGTACTCCCAACATGTGAGGGCTTATGGCCTCTTGAAGAAGTGAGTATAGACTTTCAGATGCAGACAAATAACCTTCCAAATATTTTATTTTCCTGCTATTAATCATATTGAAAAACATATCTCTACAGAAAAAATAGCCAATGTTATTTTTACTTGAACTCATTTGGAATGTAGAATGCTTCACAAGTATATTAAGTCTTATGTTCTTAAATATTTCACATGTTATTTTGTACAAATTCTATATTGATACTGATGTAGACAAGAGAGGAAGAAACTCATGTTCACTTCCACCTTCACATAATGCTTTTCTCATTATCACAATTGAGCCTAAAACACCTTTCTTTTCCCAGATCATGTTAGCATTGCTACATCTATATATCCATACCTGTAGGAATAAAAATCCCAGTGACTTTGACTAGATATACCTTGGAGATACTAGCCTTTTTCTGTTACAAAAAGAAAAATCTTTACAAAGGATCACAGACATTCCTTGCTTTTGGAAACAGAAGAGATTCTCTTGATCTTTCTGCAGGAGAAACATATCTTTAAAAACAGAGCCATCAAAACCTCTCAGCCATTACCAAGGGGCTCTGCAGCATATTGATCCCCAGAAAAGTGAAGCTGTGAGCTCATATTCCACCTCGGTCTGACAACCCCAGCTATTGCTGCTTCGGTCCCCACCTGCCCCTTGTGGCCTGTCTTCAGTGTAGCGGTGGGCACAAACAGCTGTGAGGGCAGAAATTTCTGGGACAGCTGCTGGAAAACTCTGCATCTGCCATGCCCTGATTCAACCAAGTCTCTCACCTGGTTGCATCATATTGACTCCCCCACACAGAAATAACTCAGAACGATTTTAGCATCTGGAGGCTTTATTGGCATTCCTGTCAGAGCATGGTCACACAAATGTAAATGAAATATTGACACATTAAGGAAACCATTAGACAGTAGGAAGAAGGATTACCACAGAAAAGCCCTTCAGGTTTACTTTACGCCCCTTTTAGTCTGTCCTGTCACAGCTGCATTGGTGAGTGAGCATTGGAACATCTTTTTTTCATCAACTACACCTTAGCAAATATTTCTGAAGGCAATATTCCTGTGAATAATTAGCTTCAGTTATTCATGACCATGACTGAGTCTGAATAACAGACATGACTACAATCTGATTCATCTGATCTACTTCAAATACCTACCTCAGAGCACAAAAGGAACCATGCCCTGGTTGGGCAGACAGCTATGGTGCAGCTACTGCTGAAAGGTAAATGTGATGAAGAGCAGAACTAATTTCTAGGTCAAGATTTGCAAGACCTAGACAACTGGGCAATTAAAACAGTCTACTTGCCTTCTTTAGTTTCCACTTTTTTTTTTTTTTTTTTTTTTTTTGGGGGGGGGGGAATGTTGTCTTTATCTACCTCGGTTTTAGTCAGAATATGAAGAGTAATTAGGAAGAGACCTTTGCTTGTTCTTGAAGGCAGGTGGTAGGAAAGAACTGTAAATCACATATAACAGAGAAGTCCAGATATTTTCTACTTGCTTTCTAAAGAACTACATGGCAATCCCTATAAAAATGAATGGAAATAAATGGGGTTTGGATTTATTTCTAACAATAAGGCATGCAGTAATAAGGCATACCATCAGTGCAAATTAGGAGCTATTCCTTTTATGAAGGATCTTTAGAAACAGAGATAAATCTATTTACTTTTTATTTCCTCAGTCATTTATTTAATATTTTGATTCATACACATTTAAGTATAGATATACAGTGAATGCTCCATCTTCAAACATTAGGATCTATTTCTGTGCAAAGAGGGGATAACTTCTGAGAAATTCACAGTTAAGAAACTGAAAAATTTTTGTAAGAGTTAAGCATTAACCTGAAATTTTGAGTCAAATTCTCAAATATATCTTGAACTTGATTCAAAGTTCATCAACAAACTAATTTTAATTGGACTGTGCAGATTTTTAATCATAAAGTAGTCAGTAATCCAAGAAATTAAGAAGACTACAAAAGGTTGAACAATTCTTTAGACTTGTTATGGCTAAATTAAATTTAGAACAGAAGATAATTTCAAAATGTATTCAAAATCTCATGGAAGTTTATCCTTCTGTTTCTCTGAAAAAGATATAATACATACAGCAGAATTTTGCCCATATAAACAGCTGTACTGTTGTTCTACACACTATTGGAAAGAAAAACCTGTTTTAAGACTGCTTCTAAAACATCTTAGAAACTTTGGGTAGATCTCTCTAACAAAAATAAAAAGATAAGGTTTGGGTTTTTTTAAAGCATTTTCTTTAAGCAGTTTGCAGATATTTTATGCTGAGTTTTCTGAAGATGCTGCGTGCGTTTCCAAACAGTTGTTCAGAGACCTCTTTGCAGTTACCAGCAGGATTGGCTCTTACCACTGTCATTCCCTTAACAATGTCTACTGACATTCCACTTTTGTCTTCAAACCAGATGTCATCCATTACAGAGAACATTCTCTCCACAGGTGCATTAGTGTCTCTGCATGCCAAAACAAATTCAGCAAGGAGCAGGAGATTCTAGAATGTATGGTATTTTTTCTAAATTATTTACAATTTTCACCCATCTTTCAGTGAGCTTTCTGCACCCAAAACCCCGTGACTGAGGGAAGAGGAGAAACCTCCATTTGAAGGCAGACTTTCATTTCAGAATGCATAAAGGCTCCATTATTTAAAAATAAAATAAAAATGAATTTACCCTCCCTGTGGTTTTGGGACTATGTTCTGCATGCTATTAAGAAGATGGAGGAAACTGGTTTAAGAAGAAACTCAGATTTGAATACCAGTGACCTAGTAAACAAAAGTTGCAGAGATGTGTTTAGCACTGAAGGGGGAAAATGCTCTTTTGGAGAATAGGCTTCAATAAATCTGTGTAACTAAGTTAGCCCAAGCAAATTGTGATACTCAATTTGCAATATTCTGAAACCTAGAGGATTTAAGCCTCCATTACATTAACTGAGGCTGCACTACAAGTCAGAAGTGAGTCCACAGAAATACTCTTTTATCAGTGCCTTAACACTGGACTGTCTTAACGAGCATAGCTACAGTCATAACTGCATGAAAGGCAATGGGACTGGGACCTAAATTTTCATGTCAAATGAGATTTGCTCCTGCATTATACTGTTCATGTTTTTCACTTAATGTCTTCCACTTACTCTGGTCTTATCTTGGGGAGGTTAGTGCAAAGTAAGCTGGGATCTATACTTAAACAGCAAATCCTTTTTAGACATTTGTAGTTTATACTAAAAATGCTATTGTGTGGGATAATGTAGGAGCATTTCCAGTGCTGTTAAATCATACATTCAGCAATTCTTCCCGAGTAGAGGCCAATATATTCGGTACTAATTACTGCTGACACTGCATGGATGCAGTTGCTGATGGCTGTGATATTAGTGTAAACAGAGTCTGTAATTAAAAGACCATGACTCTTCCTATACAAACATTTCTTCCCGAGTATCTCAAGCAGTGACGCATATTTCAAAACCTACTCAGTATGTCAGGGAAAAATTGAAGGAACACCTCAGGTGAAAGCACACAGGTTTTAGATGTTCCTAACTTTCAAATGACAACAGTATTTCTAACTTGAGTTTATGAAATTTTAGAAGTAAATAATGTAGTGTCTCTCTTACAAATCCCCAAACTCTGCTTTTGCTATTCTTCCTTGTAATGGGTGGTAAAAATTGATAGTGTCACTACTCTCAGGCAATTAGAACCTGTGTGTAATATCCCATATCCTTGAGATTTTTTTTCTCCAAAGAAATATAATTCTTTTTTTTTTTCCTGTTTTTTTAATCTTCAAGTTTACATCATGTAATTTTCTGTGACCGAAAGAGCCAAAAAGTAGACCCTCCCTATTGAAACTCAAGCTTTTCAGAAGACCTTGAAAACTTCATGTAGACTACATGTGGGGCAAAATAAATTAGGCTTTCTGTGAAGCAGGGAAGTGGGACAGCAAGTACTTTATCTACTAAATTCCAGATACTACTGAACCATCACATCACTCTTCCTTATGGTGGGAAAGAATTCTCATTTTTTTATTCTTTCTTGCAGGAGACTGAGGTGGCTTGCAAAGTTTTATTATTGTAGGGGAAAGTGATAATATTCTTTATAATAAGCACAAATTAATCTCCGCTCATAAGGGTATTTATTATATGCCATTCAGATACATAACTTCTATCTCTGGACTAGGAAAAATCATGTAAGAAGTTGCAGGAATGTGCATGGTTCTCAGTGAGGGGAAAAGGTGACAGTGCTCTGGGAGCCTTTCGTGCTCACAGCCTGTTAGGCTGGAGGGTTATTATTATTCTTAGAACCAGGGGATGTGGACATCTGTCAGCTTTTTTCCCTCACATGTGCAGCAACTGTGTGTGGTCTTCTAAATGAAACTATTAGCTATGCAGTTCTCTATTCATGTACCAGTTCTGAGTGTGCTGAATTTGTGCCAATTAGAAAGTACTGTCTTATGGGTGGGTGAAATGGGGATAACACAAATATCATATTAAAGTAAACAATTGCTTTAAAATAACTACTTTTTCTTAACTTTTCCTCCAAATTTTAAATCTATTCAGTTAAAATGAGAGTATATACTAAATTAACAGGTTTGTTTTTAAAAAGCAAGCTTGTTTTACAGCAGCATGCTGAACTGGATGATAATCACTGTAAGAACAGTTGCTGGGGGAGGTCAGGGAAGTCAAAGTAAAGAAAAAGTAACCACTGCCATAAGAAGTTGGGTGATGTCTAGATGCAGTTAGTTTAGTTCACAATGTCTACATTACTAAGAAGACTTCATTATTACAGACTGCTGGGAACTAAGGTTTATATTTAAAAGTTGTAAGACACATAAGGATAGGCCACTATACTCATTAATAAGTATCCTGTGATTGCACAGGTGTTTACTAAATACTTGGGAAATGTTCAGCTGATGCACAACAAACACACATATGCTTCATAACACTGAATTAAGAGATTTACTTTGTTTACTGGGTTAATTAACTTTTCATATTAGGGCAGCCTTCAAGATTACATTAAAAACAGAGCCACTGTAAACACACATACTTTACAGCATAAATCCTACAGCAGCACTATCCTCATGGAAAGCCATCACAACAACCATGTCTAGGCTGTATGTAATGCCTTTCTGGGGTCTCAACATACAGTATTAACTATTTTCTATTAAGGGGAAGGAAGACACACTGATCTGACTTCCCTGCCAAAATAACTCAGGTATGCCACTTCACATCCTCTGCCATTTTTTGTTGCTAGATATGTAACAGTGTCATCTACCATGCTGTACAAGTAATATATGTTAGTTAAATGGATTTTTCTTTTTCAATTATCTACCAACATTTTGTCAATTATCTAGCTGCTCACATTGGCAAGACTTGTCATAAACTTCATAGATCTGTCAGATTCCTATAATGATGGAACATATGTTAAGAAGAGCCCCAAATCCCTTAAAAAAAAAAAAAAAAAAAGTAAAATCAAACATGTGGCCTAGACCAAAAGATATTTAATGCATGTACAATGAAAGGAATCTAGTGATTTTTGAATTCACTGGTCACAATGTCACTCTCTCTTTCATGTTCTTGCAAGTAGTTCCTCTACTTTTAAAGCTGAAAGGCCATCTTCTCTCCTATTAGCTTTTGTTTTAACACAGTCCTTTCATTTCCCCAGCAGAACACATCTTTTTCCATGATCCAACTGCCAAGAGAAATTTTCTTTAACTACCTGTCTCTCAAAGCCACCCCAAACCTTGATATTACCCTCAAGAGATGTCTGACAATTTGGGGATTTTTTTCAGATTTTGATAAGACATACTATTCGACACATTTTTCAAGATATTCAAAATAGATTTTATAAAATCTTCTAGTTAGCCTGTAAAAAAATAACTTCTGAATGCTAAAGCACTAAACAGACATTACCAATTTGGTAGAGGTAGTCTTAACACAGTTTTGGAGAAAGAGATAATAAGCCATTAAGCATACTAGTTTCCTCATTAGTTTTATAAAATAGCTCTTCTTCTATTTGTTCCCTAATAAAAAGACTCATACTCAGAAATGTGAGCTACCAGAAGACAAAAAAAATCATAAATATAGTAATAATTTTATACTGGTGATATCCTTTGACTCTGGCTGAATCAAATAATGTGAAAGTGAACTTTTATATTACCTTTAAACATTCAAACAACCAATTGCCATCTCACCCACAAAGAAGACTTCTACCATACAAAATAAAATGAAACCTTACCTAGATAAATATGGTCAAAGCCTTTGTCATCTGTGTCTTTTCTGGTACTGACAACAAATTACCATGAATTTTCTGGCATATGAGTACTTCATAATTCAACATAGATACAAGACACAACATGTTAAAATAATTTAGCAAAGCAATTTCTGAATGCTAAAGCACTAAACAGACATTACCAATTTGGTAGAGGTAGTCTTAACACAGTTTTGGAGAAAGAGATAATAAGCATTAAGCATACTAGTTTCCTCATTAGTTTTATAAAATAGCTCTTCTTCTATTTGTTCCCTAATAAAAGACTCATACTCAGAAATGTGAGCTACCAGAAGACAAAAAAAATCATAAATATAGTAATAATTTTATACTGGTGATATCCTTTGACTCTGGCTGAATCAAAGTAATGTGAAAGTGAACTTTTATATTACCTTTAAACATTCAAACAACCAATTGCCATCTCACCCACAAAGAAGACTTCTACCATACAAAATAAAATGAAACCTTACCTAGATAAATATGGTCAAAGCCTTTGTCATCTGTGTCTTTTCTGGTACTGACAACAAATTACCATGAATTTTCTGGCATATGAGTACTTCATAATTCAACATAGATACAAGACACAACATGTTAAAATAATTTAGCAAAGCAGACAATACTTCATGAACTCATGAGTAAGAAGTGATAAAAAAATTGCAACTGTACCAATGCAGTTAGGTAGATGATGTCAAATGTTCATACTCAGACAGAATACATCTGAGGTAGCAAGAACATGTCTGAAAAGAGACATTCTGTTCATCACACAGATCTTGGCAAGCAGCCTCAGCAGCTCAAAACAGAGGGTCAATAGAAGCTGCTTTAGAATTCTTTCCCAAGGAGATACAGCGTGGTCAAAGAGAGATGACCAGGTTAGAAAGCCCTGTCAGTCATCCACCTGCATTCTCTCTTTTCCACAGGGATAATTTTAACTATGAGGTAAATAAAATAAAAAAATACAACAATTTATCTAGCTGAGATAAAAAATCTGGCATTTTCATATGCTGTACTGCAATCTTTTTTGCTTGTTCATTTTTATTAAATTGACTTTTTTATATATACTGAAATCCTAACTCTGAGACAATCCTATTGCAAGAGAATTAAATGCTTTAGTACGAGTCACCACTCAACACAAAAATTAGCAGATGAACTTAATTCTGGATTCTCTAAATACATATTTTTTAAAATTTTTATCACAACAAGCAATGTTAGAATTTATGTTCAGTGTTACTTCTTTCAACAAGGAGAAATTATTTCATAGAGGTCTGATCCTCTTCAATCTTTATATTCAAACAATTCTTTTGGTACAATATAAGCAGGAAATTAATACATTGGAAAATTGAAAAACATATCTATTGCAGCCACATATCATGATTTCTTCCCTCCAGCATATGTCTGTAATGCAGAAATTTTTCTTTGCTTTTAGGTTAATATTGGTCTGACACTTACTTTAAAATGAAGGTTATTGCAAAGTAATTGAAGAGTGCACTGTCTTACTTTGTTAGCATTTACACCCAGTTAGAGCTTGGTGCTCATCAGACAAAGTTTTATAAACCTGGACACATCTATAAATAAACAGTGACATCATCACACTGATATCTGACATCTTTGTGTCTCACTATAGAAAAGGCTCCATTGGCTGAAAATATTAAAAGTAAACATGGATCTCCTCATGAATGGATATCTAAATAATGACCCCTGTATATTTTGGCAATTCTATAGCTGAAAAGCATTGTCAGTATGTATGAGACTAACCACAAAGATTTTTACCTGTAGAAAATGATAGTTTAATAAATTGTTTCAGACAGAGCTAGATTAATCAACTCCATCACCCCAATTAATTATACAGCAATTATTTTCTGATGTTTTAAATGTCTTCTGATTACGTCTTGCTCAGTAATTCTCAAGGTGCCTACATCTTAATATTATTTCCGATGTTATAACAAAAATTGCTGATTGTTTCTTACTAGCATAACTTTTTCAAGCTCTAAAGACTTAATCATCCATTTTATCTGTTCTTAGGTAATGGTTCTAAACATCTCCTAAGCTGGCAAAGAATATTTTTAATGGAATAAATACAAAAACTTGAGTCATGAATAATTTTTTTCCACATAGCCTAGAGAAAATGGCCACCTATGAGAAATGTTTTACTACCATATAAAGGTCATAGAAATACAAGGCCACTTGCACTCTATAAAGGTTTTTGCCATTATTTCTATAGGTCTGCGAGCCATTTGGGATCCAGAGGTCCTAAATTTTCAACTAATTTTTCATAAAAAAATGGAGTTGAAATAAAAAAAACGAAACAGGTAAATGGGGGGGCTTTCTAGAAGGTACTATTGGCACTATTTGATTTTCTACATGAACTTACAATTTAATATGTGCTTCCTTGTTGACTATCAAGGGGTTAAGCAGGTCTGTAAAGAAGAGATGAACATACTGGGACTCCACCTGAACTAGCCAAAAAGGATATTTTAACAAACTTTGAAGGAAAAGGCAGGGGGTGTTGATCAGAAAAAGTAATGAGAAAATCAATTCCAGTGTAGTCTATTCCAGTAGGGGTGAGAGTTCCTCTGTGTTTTCACTTGACAGTGCCGATTTTGCCCATGGGTGGCTTTTCTGAGCCCTTTCCAAAAAGTAAGTCCCCAGTAGAGAACTCTTATTTCCGAGACTGAACTAGGAGCCTCTAGGATAGGACTACAGGGTCAACTAAGCCTATGACTGAGTGAATAAGACAGATGAAAATAAAACTAATTACATACTGACTGCCACATACATACAGTATAAAATTGTACTTAACCTTGCATTCAGCAACCAAGCCCTTAGATTTTAGCAAATGAACTTTAGATCATAATTTCTTAGATTTTTTAGAGTGCAAGGTCTAGACAAGCCCCTGAGCAACCTGATCCAATTAGACCTTCTTTGAGCAGAGAGGGTTGGTCTAGATGACCTTTGGAGGTCTCTTCCAACCTAAATTATCTTTGGGCTTCTGATTCTTCAAGCAGGAAATGTCCATTTGATCTGTGTTTATAAAGCACCTAATGTCCAAGACCTTTGGGTGTTACCACAAAAAAAATAAATAATAATCACTAACTGCCAATTTGCTCATACAGTTCATATAAAGTAATACAAGGAATGATTTGGTCAGCCACAGATTATTTACTGGATTCTGAAATTACCGGGGTTTTTGTAAGGACATCACTTTTTTCCCTAACTGTAAAAGATACAAAAGAAAGAAAAACATAAAAGATAGAATGTCATCTGTAATCCATTGCAAATCCATCGCTGCTCTAGTCCATGTTTTGAAAACAGGTTTCTTACTGGTTCGCAGCTGAATCCCCTGAAAACCATAAGCCAGCCTTTCTGATAAAATGAAGTTCTTTAACTAGCATCCAGAATTTTCTTTATATAGTAGTAACACACAGAGAAAGTATTTACAAGTTCCATTGAGGATGTGCAAACCAGAGTAAGAAAATTCAGTTCAAGCCCGTACTTTTACAATTTCTACAGTGCTGACAACTATTGAAAGTTGTTGTAAGTGTAAAGATGTGTCTGAATACTGACAAGGAGGATAATGGGACAATGCCTGAGCCCCGCAAAGTGGATCTTTAAAATTGTTCAGTTAGCCTCATGCAGATTTCTACAGCATGGAATGCAATGCCAAGGGGAAAACAAAGCCAACATGGGGACTTTAAGCTGTGCCTTCTCAATATCAGGGAAAGAAGCACAGCCAGAAAATGTATTACCTGCAGGAACCACCCACTGGGGCTATAGATAGGCAGCACAATTTAGTGCTATCAGAAATCACAACATATACAATAAGTGGTGAAATTTGTACCTACTTGGGTTTTGCAATTAAGTATATACCTCTGCTTCACTGCTATTTTTCTGATGTCAGATTTCAAGGACTTTTGATGGTAATAAAAACCCTCCCACTGACACATATGAAAGATAAGCAGTGTGTTTGTAACCCTGTCACCTGGAAATAGTAGGTCCAGAAATAGTTGGCGCTAAACTTTAAATAAAATGATAGAACTCTTTCAACCTTTCTACTCTCACTGTGTAAATGCGAAAGTAGTGTAAATCTTGTTGACAGTTATTGCCATATCTATTGGCACACACTCAGCAGCAGTTTGAGAAGTGTTGTGCAGCATGGCTAGTGCCCATTACCTGTCTCCCCATATTTTCTTACAATTTATTTTCACCCCAGCAGGCAGCACCTCACAATGCCATTAATTTGTTGGGCAGCTCATTCTTTCCAACACAAACTATTTTACAATGTGTTCTTATAAACAACCTGGTGCTTCACTGGCAGTGCTCAACAGTGTCAGGAGGGAGGTTATGATTTAAAGGCAGCAGGTAAAAAATTGAGTAGGTCACAGAGATGACATCGCATGACCAAACCTCTCCTCTAATTTTACTATCATCAGCACAAGTGCACAGAATCACCAGATTCACACTTGGTCTCCACACTATGAGACTGAAACAATGCCACTATCAAACAGCTCTTTTTGTTGGTGCTTTTCCTACACAACATTCTGTTATTAGCATATTTGCTAGCTGACTACAGTTACAAGAAAACAAATGGAAAAAGAAGGAGAAAGAGGAAATCTTTAAATTGATTTTAATAGCAAGTATGGAAAACCCCACCCAAAGCCCTATCTTCTTGCATAGTAATTTGGCACCAGTAAAATACTTGCATGACTCCAATATATATTTATAGCTACTTGTATTTGACTGCTTTTGTTAATACAAGCCTTTGCAGAGTGAAGGAGAAAACCCCACCACTAAGAGAAATAAATTCAGTCTTTTTAATATAACAAACTGAATCTCACATTTCTGTCTTATTCCACTCTAAACACTAATTTCCTCTTGTAAATTCTACTTCTACCTCTAGTGAGTAATGCAAATGTATATACACACAACCTGAGATTTTACTAGGTTCTTAATATCATCAATATTTTAAGAATATTTTACATATATTTTTATCAGTAATACTAATGTGTGCATTAACTGAAGCTGTCTCTCCTGTTGTTACTCAAAATTAAATTGCTGTCAATCTGACACCTTTCGCAGACACTCAAGGAACTTGAAATTTTCTATTAACAAGTAATAGAAAACTAGAATGGATCAGAGGATATGATTATGTGTTACAGCAGCCAAAAACGATCTGCTAGGCTATTCTATTTTTATTTCTGTATCTTTAATCTAAAGATTCCGGCACCTGGGGCAGGGTTAAATGAGCAAACAATCTGAGTAATATGCTATCAGCATTCCTAGGGAATGCTTGTCTGCCATTACACAAATTGAATACTGCAAAATGGTTATTGAAGCTTTACATATGAAGGTCACAATATAAAACCAGATCTTTGGCATCAAAAATTTCTTACTGTTTATCTAAGGCATAAATGCAACTATGCAAGTATCAATCACATCTAAAGAGAGCCTGAAAGGGTTAAGCCTGTGTCAGTCTTAAATTCATGGAACCCTTTCTACTTAATTTTAAACATTTTCCATGTGCTTGCAATGTTTTCTAATAACAGGCCAATTCCTTCACTCACACAGGAATCTAAATTACAATAATCATATGCATTCCTTCCCCCAAGAAAGGAAACACCTGTTGTAGTTGGTTAATTGCTGACTTTTTGTAAGCTTTCAGAAGAAAACTAACATTTACAAATAATTTATACCTGAAAAACCTCAGAAGCAGAAAAACACATGAATTTTAAAACTGATATGAAACTCGTATGTTGAGGTAGTAACAGGTGTTTTCACTTTGTTAATTAAAGAAAAACCCTGTATCATATTATCATAATAGGATATGGCTATTTTATAACTAACATGGGGCTACTTTCTGTTCCATTTCACTTCTGCAATAATTGTTATTCATGCCAGTATACAGCATGAGAAAATAAAAATTAAACCCTAATAAGAATGAGAATTAAAAAAAGAGTACATGTACCTAAATCAATATACAATGTAGAAGATATATTCAATGAGGATTTTAAGACATTCATTCACTTGTTTATATGGAATTCTTGGTGAATTTGAGAAAAAGGCACATATGTACACTATTACAAACCTCAAAGGGTCATTTAAACCTCTCTTTTTTAAAAATACCTACACATGCAGTCATATTAGTAGTCATAGCTTTAATCTGAGACTTGCTAATTTTTCCAGTTGCATTCTAATATACAAAAAAAATGTGAAATTCTGCCTTAAGCTACAGTATTTTATTTTCATTCACATAAATCCAGTCATTTCAGTGAAATTACACTCAAAAGGAGCAAAAGGAGTTATGCCTTGTGCTAATGCTCTTATACAAATATCTATATTTGAGGCATGACATAGTACTTTTAAATAACAACTACTCATCTGCTATATCTGCTGTTAGGCCACTAAGCTGGACAGGCTGGTTGAAACATGGTAGCAAAAGTATAGTCAGAGCAAGATCAACATGGAGCAAAGACTCCAAGAAAGAGTTCAGGAAAAGCAACCTTCTACTTCTCCTGCCATGTACAAATGAGATAGTTACAGAGCTTCACATCCTGGAGGGTGTATTTTCAAATGACATCCAAGTCTTTCCAGAGATAAATAGCAGGATAACCACTACCTTCGGTATTTGAAATGGAAAAACAGCTATAAAAAGGAAAAAAGCCTGGGTAAGCTGATCAGGTTTTGCTAAAACAAGAAATGGGACGTATTACTAAGTCTGCAACAGATAAGGGAAAAAAACTCCAACAAAATATCTGGATATTGCATTCATGTCCCTTATAATTTATGTCTTAACTAATGGCTGTCATACAAGTAAGTGTTCATTTACCCGGGTTAATGAGGTGCAAGGCTTAGGAGGGGCTCCCAGCAAAGCCAAGGTAAGCACTGGGAATACTGTGGAACAGCTCCTCTGAGCCTCCTGCAGACACCTGTGTCTGTGCCACAGCCCCTGCACAAGGTGCCCATTAGGGCACACCTGGACCCTCGTTCCACGTCAGTCAGACCCGGGCCAAACTCACCTTGAATGCTGCAGAGGAGCCTGAGCTGCTCTCAGCAGCTGGCCCAGTATGAGAATGCACATCAGCAAGGTGATGTTTCCCCTCCAGCAGCTGAAGTGAGCCCCAGCAGAATAATGTAGTAATGCCAACAGCAGAGCACTTGGTGTGATTATTTGGATGCCACATTATTGGTGTGTCCTGAAACAATAAGTAACTTCCTACTTCCTGTTGCTACTTAACATGCCATCCCCCCCACCCTCACCTTTTTCTCTGTAGGAACCAATTTACTGTGATTTTTTTTTTTTTTACAATAGCTAATTTCACCTACTGCATTTAATGTCATAGGAGTTATACATGTAAAGCCCTGTACTTAGAGATAAGATAGTCCTTTATGCCATTTTAATCAATCTTTGTCATGGGTATGTTACTTAATAGCTCTGTCTTCCTATAGAAAATGAGCAACTTAAGGGAAATGAAACTTTTCAAAGATACATTTTCCTTCTGGCAGACTGTGAAATACACCATAATTATCCTCTTTCGATGAACAACGTTTGAAAGAAAATGAACATTCTGTGCACCAAAAAGTATAATACAATGACAATCTCAACTGCCTTGTAAATAAAAGGAAATTGTTTTTCTACTATGATCTATATTGCACAGAAACATATATACATGCTTGATAAATATAAAAACAAATCAGACTATCAAGCTATTTTTAAGGTCCTATTAATTTCTAATAACAATAAACTCAGTATTTCACAGCCAAAAGGCACTGTATGTATATTTCTGAAAGATTGAAACTGTATTATAAATTATGGTCTCCCTCCTGCACACTGATGAAACTACTTGTATGAGTAAAGCTTGGACAGAACACAGCCTCTTTTAAACAGAAGAGAGAGAAAGATAATGGCCCCCCAAAACCTTACTGCTGGAGGTGGGGGCATAGGAGTTAGTGGGGGTGAAAGAGAAAACAGGAAAAAGCCTTTTCAATAGCATAATAAAATCATGACATTCCAGCCCATATTTTCATATTAGGAAAGCTGTACTATCCTTAACAGCTTGGTAAATGTTTGAACAGAGATCTTACAAACTAATGGTGCTATGCACAATTTAAATGAACAGTTAGAACAAAATGCCATTTAGCCCTTTTTGATATCTGAATATGTCAATTCCAGTAAATATGTCATTCCAGAGCATGAAGCAAAAATAAGAAGCCAAGGTCACACAATCTTCACGAGCTAATATGAAACAAAAAAAATTTGAATACCATAATTTCCCTCTGTCAGCCAAAATCCAAGTTTTGAGTTAGGAAAATTACAGCTCTACCACAAAGAAATTTGTTACTACAGGAAAACTGTGATGTTTGTGTCTTACATCCTTTACTTTTTTTTTTCCTTCTCTCTTTCCCTCCCTCCTGCCCCGCATCTCCTCCCCAAAGCACTGCCTCCAGAGATAAGATGCTACTGCTTAGTGGTAACGCATCACAGTTCAAGTATTTGATGAACTGTCACCACAAGAAGAACATACAGAAATTCATCTCATCATCTAGCTGGCAGGAAGGAAGGTGTCCAACCCAACCTATTCCTTAGGTTCTTACTTAACTGGAAAGAGAGTCACCTCCAGTGAGCATTGTATTCTGCCTATCTTAGATACTTACTTGAATGCAGGACAAACACTCTTTTCCTGAGGTGATTCTATCTACTGGCTATAGGGTTGATTTTTTAGACACTGAAGTTAATGCCACACTAACTTTAAGAGTCCCCACAATTATTTCATTTACTGTAAACAACACACACTCCCAAAATAGTAACAAAAAATTCAACACAGAAATACGTTCCCTTTAGTTAAGTTTCAGAATAGATGTGGAACGTGCATGGACAAGAAAAATACTGCTTGAATAAATTTATTTAACTTTAAACATTATTCTAAGCATTAGAAAAAATTATATCTTAACATAGACTAGCTACGAAATAGCTCTAATTAGCTTTTTTTTCTCTGTGGTAAGGTGTTAATATCTATGTTGTAAAAAGCTGTCTAAACAAGATACAAAGTAAGGGCTATTACTTATGTAGCCATGATATTGTCAATAACATTTAATAAAAATATTATTATAGAGAGTTCATTATGCATGCCTTACCATGTCAAAAATAACCAAATCTCTACCAATAATGAATATATACCGTGTACATTTAGTGTATGTATTACATAGACTGTGTATATAGTACACAGTTTCAACTTTTTCAACAAGAAAAAGGTCACCTAGCCAGAGTACAGGTTATGGAAGACCTCCATAAATTAAATTAGACAGCTAGCTCATGAAATTCTAAGCTGTTTAGGGAGCATGCCAGGAATCCCCTATCTATAGGGAAGCGTCTCTCTCCCTGTAGAGTGGAATTTGACACCTAATAAGAAAGGCATTTGCTATTCTCTTAATATTTATGGATATTTTGAAGTGTTTTAAGGCTGTCACAGTCTCTGCATGTCTTGAACTGCTTTTAACTGCAGTGAAGTGCCTGCATACACATTATTCCATTTCCAAAGCTTCTGCATTTCCATTCAGAAAGTCATAATGCAGTTATTAAAAGAGATTTCCACACAGAGTTATTGAATCATATTGGTAAGCTTGATTTATGCCTAGGTGCTGTGATATGAATGCACATTGTCTTGAATTCATCTAATAGTCTATGGAGTGACAGCTCCCTGTAGCTCTTAACAAGGTGAACAGATCAACTTGGTAAGGACTTGGTTAAGTATCAGTGCCTGGTGATGTACAAAATAAGTATGAAAAAAGTATTTCACTGAAATATTTATAGTCTAAAGGTTTCATAATATATATTGTCTTCAAGCATGAGTCCACTGAGGTGAGTGGAACCACTCGCACAAAAACAAGTTGCATATATTTCTGCCATTAAATCTGAAGAGATTAAAAGAGATCCCATTTCAGAATAGAGCTCTAACTGAACTTCAAAAATGAAATCAAAGCATAACAACTTCTACCCCAAGGGAAACTTCATTTAACAAAAAGTTTACTGGAGAGATTTTAAAAAAACCCAAAACGTCCTTTTTTTTGTCACAAAAGGTTTTAAAATTTTCTTTAGAATTTCTGTGAGGACAAAAATGGTTTAAGACTTGACATAAGGGGTATATATTTTTCATGCAAGACATGTTGTCATAGTTTAACTTGTTTTAGATGCAATTTGCAACCAAGTAGTGCACTTATTTGCATTTATGTTTCTCAACTCATAGTTTTGTTTCTATGCAATATGTTACTTTTCAAACTACTGACTTTGGCATTTATCAATATCTGTGAATATCCAAAAAGAAGTCCTATCTAAATAACGGGTAGTTCACAGTAACATCTAAAATCTGTAAATGGCCTGTGGATAGATGTATCATAGATTTGTACATACTAGAAGATTTTAAATAAAACAACAGTTGGAAACATTGCAAGTGTGAGATTCATAATGTCAGAATACTAAGTCATCTACTTTCACAAACAGTCACATATACCTGTAGTTATATTTTTTCCAAATGCATTAACATTTTACAATAGAAATTGTACTGATAAATTAGAAATTAAAATGAAATTAAATCATAAAACCCACATGAGTTTTACTCTAATAAAATGTGATGAAAGACCCTCTCTACTTCTGCACAGGAGCTGAAATAAAATCTGTAGTACTTCTTCCACTAACAAGGATTATGATAGTATTTAGTATGCCACAGCTAAATGTGTTTGTTTTTTTCCAATTAGTAATAAGCTAATCAGACAAATACATTTTCATACATGTTTTATATTAAAATGTTACTAGTTAGACAGAAATGCAATCCACAGGCACACATATGCTATGACTGCTGAATGTTTTTCTTTAGCATACATGCACAAACCCCTAATAAGATAAGCAGGGAATGTTTTTAAGTGTACATTTTAAACCACTCAACTTCAATACATTGTTTTTCAGACAACATGCACATAATCGTATTGTTTCCTAAGCAGACACCCATTTGATTACTTAAAGTGCAAATTGTGGTCTGGCTATTGTGTGTGCAGAGGAGGATAATGGGAAGGGCGAGGAACAGACAAGCCTTTTTAAATCAACAGGTGGCAAAGCTAAACATGAAAGGAAAGAAAGAGGGGAATGGGCTCAGAGAAATATACCTTCCCTGCATTGTGCAGATACCTAAGAAAGAAAAAAGATTGGCAGAAATTTGACCCTTTTTCCTGCAGTGTTGATCATGTTGCGTGTACACGGCTTGCACACAAGAGCACGGGAAGATAGCAGCAGGACCTCATAGAGGTTTCTTGGGCAGTTTGAGAAGTTCTCCTTGGGACTGCTCAGCACGGTCCAGGGCAACAAACTACCCTGAGCAAGGAGACAGCTTCCAATAGTCCATGCAAGTACCCCACCTGAGGGCTCAGAGTCCTAACCTTCAATTCATGTATTTAGGGTCAAGTTATAAAATGAGAAAAGCAGAGACAAGAATACAGATTGATACACAGCTGAAAACCCCACAATTGTACTGCAATTCAAAAAGTCTAGAAGTAAATGTGCATCCTATTCAGAAGTCCCATAAAAATTAGATGTAAAAAAACCTAAAATTCAACACCAAAATTTGATATATATATATTTATACACTCACATATATAGGTATCCATAGGAAAACATGAGGATTGATTTCTCTCTCCTAGGAAGTGCAGTGCTTAGATGTCAAGTGATTAGATGCTTTATTTGGACATAAAAATAACTACAAGGATGTTTATTCAGAATAAGTTAATAAACAGAAATTAACAAGCAAGTATGTATTTATCACGGTTCTCAACACAGCAATACCTATCTCTGCACCAGGTATTAATAGCTTGCAAAATGTTTTCTTCAAACTAAAGAGTACAATGTGCCAAAAATACACAGTGGCTAAGAAAATAATCAGCTAGTGAAAAAATCAGAATGTTTTCAAGTGAGAGTCAGTTATTTCCCCAGTGAGTAGATTCAGATTTATCAAATCTATTTGAGAAGTGTAGACATAAAATTGATTGAATTCCATTATTCAGCAATAATCTTGAATTCTGAGTTGAGGAAGCACATTCAGTCTAAGAATCTATCTTAGCTAGTAGAATTAAGTGACTGTTCTTTGCAGTATAAGATAGGAGTGGGCCCATTAAGCTAACCAGTTGGTTCTGAAATGTTCACTTTCCTTTTTCAGTTTTCACTACCTTCATTTTTGAGTTTTACTTTGAGTTGTTTTAACCTGGTTTCATGGACTAAACACACGCTTCCAGTAGAACATGTAGCTCCCATCCCCAACACCTCACACCTTTAAAAGGAATACACTTTACAAGCTCAAGACTGGAACAAAGTAAATATGGACCACTCTGAAATCCAAGAAGGCTACTCCTGCTCAGCGCTGGAATGCTAGTGAAGATGCAAACAATAATACTATCTCATAGTACTCAGGGATGTGAGAGGTGATCTAGTTTTGGATATAGAGAAGTCAACCTCTGCTTTAAAACTGCCTTTGGATAAAGCTACTTCCATCCACAGTGCATATAAAGTGATTAGAAACTAAGTAATGAGAACAGTTTTTCTAAAATAAGGTGCTTAATGTCTGCGCTATGAACACTTAGACAGATAACATGGGAAAATCTATTCAGTCTTTAATATTTTTATTGTAATTTTATTTTATCCTGTCCAGGAAAATGGAAATTGAGTGTTGCAATGCCCTTTTAATACATCAATTATAGTCAGTAGATTGAAATCACTGCTACATATGTATCAAAGATGCACATAATTTCAATAATTAAAGGAAGTGATAATGTCTGCTTCACTACTATCAAGAGGATAAATGTCCTGTCTCCCTGTGTTCAGGAGCAAAACAAAAGGAAAAAATTTGGTGAGCCTTTTACCCAGTAGCCTCCATCTCTTGAACATCAGGGCATAACACAGAATTGCAGCACAACAAGTAGAAGCTTAGTGCCTGGTGAGATTTTGGCTGACAGAGTGTATGGCTAAGTCACACTGAGATACTGAGAGCATAAGTAAAATTACTAGAGCTCACAGAAATTGAATGCTAGTACTTATTGCAGCCTCTAAGCCATAAAAAACTACTTCATTCCTAAACCTTTGTCATCTAGATAATTTAGCTGAATTTAAACTAAAACACATAATAATGAACAATTTTATAACTAGTGACTTAAAAATTACTGCTGATGAAATGTAAAAATAGGATATTCAAAACTAGGAAAGGGATCCCAACAGAATAAGACAGCTAAGTCCTGATCTTTATAAAGTCTGAATAATGAGGAGAAGCAAGAAGCTACTCTGAAGCAAAAGATAATCCTTTTTGTAGGATAAATAGAGAAAACAAACAAAACCCAAAATAGTTAATTCCTCTGGTGTGAAGAGAATGATGGCTTATAATCACTCAGGCTTGTGACGTGCAATCAAGTGTTACACAATGCATAGTATTCAGATCCTCAGAGAAGAACAGCAATTGTTACTTATTATTGATTTTGTCAAGAGTTATGTTTAATAATAAAATTTACTGAGTAAATGCATCTAATCACCAGGAAAGTATACGAACCCTGAAAAAAATAATCATGCCTGTGCAAGCCAACTACAGCATATGTATTCAAGGATTCATACAGCATTAAAACATAGTAACATAAAATGTATAGATAGCTTGCTCTTTTTACTCTGAAGTGATTTCCCTCACCTCTGGCCAAAGTTTGTTAGAATCAGGGCACAACTATCCCCAGGTAACTTAATGTCAGTTTCTTAACTGACATTAAGAAACATTATAAAGGCTCAAGAAGCACCTTCCAACTCCAAAATCTCCAACTACTTCTAGACTGAATGTCCCAGTAGCCAGAAGTGCCACATGTGTGATTAGTCTGCTTAACAGGTAGTATCTAAGGCAGGTTTGCAAGTACAGAAACTGCAATTGGCAGTACATGTTTGTTGTGCCCTTCTGGCAGCGTTTCCCACTAGAAAAGCTAAATGCACAGGAAAGGAAATATCTAAGAACTGTCTGACAAGGTCAATTATATAACCAAGTTGACATTATGTAGCCAGATAGCCTATATCAATCTGTGAGCTTACCTTGGCACACAAACTTCAATTCCTTGGCATCTATAACGGTGGTTCTTTTATCTGACCTCTTCTTTTCTGTCCGACGGTGGCTTCGTCTTTTCTTTGTCTCTCCCCAAAGATTTGATCCACCATGCATGCTTGGGATGTTTAGAATGGCAATTCCTTCCAGAGAGATATTGATTAAGTCCAGCTGAATTCCATCACACTGATTAGAAAGGAAAAAAAAAAAAAAAAAGAAAAAAGAGAGAAAGCAGTAAGAGAGAAAGAAAAATCTGAATGCTCTTTTTCTCAGATATTTTTCTTCATCAATTTATCATTCTTAACACTGCTAATAGTTTATTCAATGTTTACACCTAAGATATATACTTGTATCTGAAAAGGAGGTATGAGATAAGAACAGATCAATTAGAAGGTAAAAAAAGATTGCTATTCAGGTTTTGATTGCTTTAAATGTGGGACCATTTGGTACTGTCTTGTTAGCTGATACCTATTCACTGACCCAAGTGAAATATATTTCTAGCTTCACTACAGATATTAGAAGAAAAGCATTTATACTACCAAAATTTCTTTATCAATAACTGAAATTTTTGTTGCCTTTTCCACCTTAATTTTCTGCCTTATGATTTTGTAGTGATACTTGTAACTCTTGCGACTGAGTCCCTCCCCCAATAGATGGAATACAAAGTACCCACAGGCACAGAATACACAGACATGGAAAAGGGTCTAAGCAAGCCCCAGGAGCACAGAACAGCACACAGGTATTCATTTCAATCCAAAGGCACAACAAGCATATCAGCATAGGGCTATGGCTGACTAGTGGCTCCTAGAGAAGGTACCAAAATTCATTAGAAATGGGTACAGCAATTCCTGATTCAGCTGCAGCAATCCTTACCCCAGAACTTTCACCAACCAGTTCTCTAAAATATGCATCACTGCTAAGGGAAAACATAGGATGTGGAGCTAAAGAAGAGGCATCAGTGATCTAAAACCTTTCCAAGACTTACTGGACACACAGAAGTAATCTTAGTCTATGGGATAGTCCTTTCAGTGATGGAATTATACCCATCTTGTGTCACTATGTGTATTTCTCATGCTTCTTATAGCAAACCTGGACTTTAAGACATTTTATACAAGTACATTTCTATGCTAAATCTGGCTTCCAATTATAAAGGGACCATATTTTTTACTTCTGGAGAATGGCTCAGAGATTTCAACATATCAGCCTGCCCAGCATTAAACTGCAGCGTTTTCTCAGGTGGTTGAACCCCAACATTTGCAAATAAAGTTCACCTGAGATACATTGGATAAAATGAACCTAGCTTAATACACCTAGCCTTCGCTGGCTCTAATTTACTCAAGCTAAGTCTTCCTCTCTATCAACATTAGGAAATTCTTAACTCATATAAAATGTAGCAAAATACTGAAGAACCTCCACAGGAGGAAATAAACCACAACTTCACATTACTAAAGTGGAACCTGCAGGTGGAAAGCAAAGCACCCAGTTCTACTCATTAGTTCATTGAACCAGCCAGAGTTGCCCAGGATTCATGTACTGGCACCCTGGCTAGAGACGGATTAGTTTCATTCCTCACCACATAGACAAAGCATATTGATATCCTGACAAGTCATATGGACCACAGTGTAGAGCAGCATATTTTTAAAACATTTGATCCTACTCCTGCAATGTTCTGCAGGCTTGTAGAGGATCCAGTCACCCATTTCAAATTCATTATGAGTATTATTTTGCAATTCTAACACACAATAATCAGGGAGAAAATGGGAAATATAATTAAGCATGCCTCAGTAGTAGTCCACTGGCATCTTGCAGCTTGCTGCTCTGTGGGTCACTGGCACTTCTTCCTCTCTGCCTAAAACTTTACTGCAGTTTTGAAGAAGAAAAGCCAAGTACAACACAAGAATAACTGCGAATAATTGTTTAATCTGAAACTTTCTGAGATCATAAAACAGAACTGTATTATAATGCACACACATCTTAATTCTTCTAAGAGCACAAATCTGGAGAGAGAACAATTTCAACACTAAGATTTTCATTTAATATTTGCTCTTCAAGAACCAAATTTTAAACCTGCGGATTACATTTATACAGGGAAAACTTTAAAGTCAGAAGGCATATCTGAAAGTGAATTCGCAGTTGTGGCAACTACTATACTTGAAAGTGTAACTTTTTAATAACATTTTTCTGACAAGACTAAAGGCCTAGGTTTTCACCATCATTTTTGGAACCAAATTTGTGGTTTTCCCCAGTATTTTATATGTATTAAATACTAAGATGATTTATTTTGCTAAAAATTCTGCTCATGTGTATGCTCACTTACTGCTATACATTCTAGATAAACAGATATTAATTTCATAATTAAAAGTAATCTTGTGTAAATACCCTGCAGGCCTCAATGAATCAAACACATACTGTGTGTCAGGCCTCCCACTGTCTTCAAGTGGAATGTACTGGCTGGATAATTAGATAGTACATATTTTTTAACCTTATTTGCATGCATATTATATCTTTTGCACACTGACAAGCAGCAGTAACAACAAAAGTCAGATTACCACAGGGAATTCCCACAAAGAAGTCTTCATTTCTTATAATTTGCAGCCTAAATTAAAATAATTTGATCTTTGACAAGGATGAAATGTCAAGCAGAAGGGGGTCCTCTACAAGCCACGGCCTGTGGCTTCTGAAATCTGCCTAATTTATGTCAGTCACTTCTTAATACATATTTAAGTATTACACGAGAAAGATGATAAATATGCAATCTGACACCTTTGGTATTTCCCTGCTGTTAATTTATAAAGGTCTGGCGTCCCCCAAACTGACTGGAATTATTTAAATAAAAGAAGAATTGTGAAATAGGATGGTGCGGGGTCTAGCTTCCATTTTCACTCAATATTGAGCACAGCAGGTAGTACACTAAGACAATTATGTGAGGAGGCCTCAGAGTCCCCCAGTGATGAGCAACTTTCTGAATTGGGAAAGAAGCATTTCTTTTGTTCATACACAGACAAAAAGTTGCCCTACAGGTAGCTCTGCATAGTTCTAACACATTCATATACTACAAAAACAAAACACACGTGTTCTGCTCCTTTTCTTTTTTCTTTTTATTTCAAATAATGTAATGATGCTGTTAAAGACAAAAGCATACTTTTAAAATGTGGGTATGCCTACCTAGACAAAAAAGAAACACTAGCTCTTCTAACTCTTTTTTGCCTTCTTCTCTGGCCTCATTCACTTCTTGGATGTTATTGTTTATACCTTATTTATCGTATCAATTATTTTCAGATCATCTCTCTTTTGAGAAAATGCATATGTATGCCTGAAAAGAACTGATATCAAGGCTTTGCTGTGAAACCAAGGGCAATATCAAGCAAGTGTACAGGAATGTTTTAAACTCCTTTCTATCACCCATTAACACCAGGTGGTATAGAGGGCTTACACTGCTCCCACTATGCTTTTACAGCATTGCAGGTATGGTCCATGTCACTTCTACACCACATCTATACCTATTCTCATTAAATATCTTTCACATAGCTTTCTTTTTTTTTTTTTTTTTTTCTGAAGTGGAAATAACCTGCAAGTTCTCTAAACTGTAAAATCTTCAGCCTTGTTTACTGACACATTATTATTGAAAATGAATACTTAATTTAGTCTTAGTTTTTGTTTGTTTGTTTGTTTCATTTTGGTTTCCTTCCCTTTAGAACATCTCCTCAACTTCTCACATCTGATTTTGAAAACAAAAATACATGTTATTCTGGATAACACAAGAATGTTGCGTCCAACTTTGTTCTGCATCTCACACAGAAGAAAACATACAGAACATGAGTGAAGAATTTATGTCAGAAAAACCAAGCTTAATTAGGTTAGAAATCAAATACAAGGCTAAACAAATATTTGCCCAGAGAACATTTGATCACTGTCAAACAACTCAGAGATACAGACCCTAGTCTTCTCAGGCTTCGTTCATTCAAAATTTGGCTGTAGAGCAAGCACATTCTCTGTGCATTTTCTATGAAGTGAAATGTGGCCTCATGCACCAACCTCCCATTTACAGTGACATCCCCAAGGGGCATCAGGTTAAAAATCAGACTAAAATGCTGATAATTGCCAAACAAGAAACATTAAATACAAGCATACTGGCAAGCATTGTAATTTACTCATTGCAAATAAATACACAAATAATCACCTCCTAATAGTTCTTGTAAACCTTGGAAACTATGCTTTTTGTTTCTAATTGTATGACTAATGGTAATGACTAGGATAGATGAAGTGAGTATTAACACAAGTGCCTCATATATTGGCAATGTAACACTTTTTTGGTAATAATAGTTATTGACATGAATACGTAATAATTACACAACTGATAGCAGCAGCACCACAAACTTGTATACCTACTTGTTTGCTTTGTGATGTTAACATTTAATCATTCTGTGAATGGTTAAAATAATAAAGTTCACATCTTAATATGTATCAGGATACATATGACTTTCTCTAGATATCAGTATTTTATTGGAAAAGCCTGCTCTTCAATTTGTATTTAATCAAAAGGTACATTTAACTTGCAGTTTATTCAAATCTAATCAAACCAGGTAAGCATTTCTTCCAATAAATAAGAAAATATTTTTAATGCTACATTTCCTTAACCTCCTGTGTGTGAAGCACTGTCTTGGGAAGCGAGGGTGATTTTTTTGTTAAGTTTTTTTTCTTAAGGCTTTTGGTGGAGTTTTGTTTTATTTTTATTATATTTTAATCTAACATTTGAGGAGCAGATTTTCATTTCAAAGAGAAACATAACAGCATAACAGGCAAGTATGGAACTGCTGGTCTTACAGTTTCAGTCTCAGTATTCTCTGCTACTGTTCTGTTATCAGGTACATGGTTCCTTCAGATCATTTCAGAATTCACCCTTCAGGAGGCTTTGACTGGACTCTCATAGCTCCCACCAGACCTCTCTGAGTGCCTCATGCTACTATACAAATACTCATTGACACATGCAGTTCTCATTACTACTGGAAAGGAAAAGCACCATAATCCTCTTAAGAAATGATTTCATTATTTAACCTAAATTCTCAGGTTTTTATCTTCACTCATTTCTCATTTTCAGGTACTTATTTATAAACATCAGATGCCCAAACAGTTTATGTAATTCAGCCACTTATTCTAGCAGCCATCAAAGTGGCAGTGGCACATTATTTTAAATTCTCATTTTGTCTGTAAGTATCCTGTGTCTTTTTTAG
Organism: Emberiza elegans; assembly: GCA_024865655.1. Lineage (NCBI taxonomy): Eukaryota > Metazoa > Chordata > Aves > Passeriformes > Fringillidae > Emberiza > Emberiza elegans. Next base: position 32,527,742 of record JALJVW010000206.1, read on the forward strand.
TTAATGTTCAATGTATAATGGAAAGATGACCCCTGTGCAGAGAGAAAAGCTATTTAATGAAGGGGAATAATTCAAAAAAATATATATATTCTTTAACCTTTATTCAGGAAAGTATGTACAATTTTAGGGAATTGAGTTTTAAAGGTTATAAAACCTTGGGACCTAGAAATAATAAGATTATTTTTTTTTATTTTAATCCTGCAGCAGCTCTCACTCCCTCCAACAGTCTTTCATTTTTCCCCCTGACCTAGCCACACTCCCTATTGATTTCTAATGTTATACTTCACCTCTTGACCTTGTCTACTGTATTAAGACTTCACTAATCATCAAACTGAACTTTGTTCCAGTGTGCAGGGCTACACTACAAATAGACATGATAAAAATAATATTTTGGAATATAGGGTCGAAAGGATGTGCACTGCTTTGCCTTGTTGGATTCAGGCACTCTGCACCCTTGCTCCCTGCATTTCAGCCAAACTAGTGACATTTCAAGGATAAAGGCAACAATTAGTTTCTTACTTCTATTTCTACAGATTCATGCAGCTTCTTACAGGTGGCTGAGAAAGTTTCCGAAGTGCCAAATTCAAAATACCAAAATTTGTTCTTCATTCTGAAACAAGAAAAAAAAAAGAAAAGAAAAAAAGAAAGATCTTATTCACTATCAATATGTGACAAAAGTGATCATCCTGTCTTCCACTATAAGTAATGGCAAAGGCTTGGGAACATGTGACATCCCATTTGAAATAGATGAGCTCATAATTTTCAAAGCTTAAATGTTGGTGTCAAGTTGTATGATATCCCCTAAAGGGATAACAGGAATATGTTGAACTGACAGGTTCAAATGTACCTTTGACTTTTCTTTTTCAGTGACTATCAGAATATTTTTTGTCACTTAACCAGTGACATGCCTCAGAAAAATGTATCGATTTTATCTCATGTCTTACACCTACTATATGATTTCTGATTCCCAGTTAGCATCTTTATCCTGCAGAGTAGTAGAATGTGCAAGCAGGGCAATCCCATCATGAATAAGAGCCAAGAAAAAATGTAACTTGCCTTAAGCTAGTTAAAAGTAAAGGCAAATGCCTATTGTAGATGATGACAGATGAAATACTAGAAGAAAATAAAAATTCCAAATCTAACAATCTTTAGATATTTTGCAGAAGGAGAGCTGTATTACCAGGTAATTCACTCATAGACACATTTTAAATGGGCAATGAGACCTGCATCTTGAAGTTCATTAACAGGTTTCAGAGGAAAATAAAACTGGATTAAATGCCAGTAAAATCCTTAGTTTATCATGACAGCAGGCACAATTTACACTTTTTTCTTTTTAAATACATAAAGACTGAACTTCTGTTTTACCAGATTTATTGCATACTGTTAAATACAATCAGGACGCCAACAGCACCATTTCAAACAAGTATGTGTACTTTTTGTGAACTCCCATGAGTAATTATTATTCTGTAACAAAAAAAAGAAGAAGCTAAACAACCACAACAAAAGATACTGAATTAGAATTCATTATTCCCACTTAGGAATCAGATATGAACACAGTTTCTCCACTTTTATAAACTGTTCTCTGACACAAACACAGCACATTGTGCTTCTATTTCGAAAACAAGAGTCTGCATGAGCTAGAAGAATGAAACAAAAATGTAGATGACTATAAAACATGTCAAAAGTACAAATCCTACTTTTAATTATTTCAAATTACATATAAGAGACTATTTAATTGTTGTTAAAATCTACTTAATGACTCTTAAAATCATGAAGTAAGAAGAGGTATTGCAGCACTGGCCATGTCCAGAAACCTGTTTGTGTAAGAGCCAGCAATTCCTGGTGCAGCATCAGAAGACTGTAAAGATGTCCAACCTGCCAGCCTACACAGAGATGGGAAGAGTAATAAGGAAATGACACACTTTCGATGGAAAAATTTACAGGAATTTCCAAAGGTTTTCACACAGAAAATCTGAAAATATTTGGAAACTATTTTTGAGAACTTTCTCTCAGATAAAAGGCATCTTCTCAAAGCAGCTCCAACAACCAGAAGGGCTCTGGCCCGATTCAGGTCCAGATTTCTCAAGTCTATGAATGGAAGAGATCCAACTATGTTCCTCTTACACCTGAATTTAGCTATCACACTGCCACACTGACCTGGGATCAAATGCTCTACTTATACCAACATATATGAAGAAATTTAGAAACCTTTTGTTTCCAAAGAAATATGAACTAAGTCTTGAATTTCCCTTGGGTGCCTTTGGAAAATATGGATGCCTCTATTTTTCCACTACTTTCTACATAGGGATGATCAATAATAAAAACAAGTAAACAAACAAAAAACCTGCAACCAACCAACCAGAAACCAAACAACCCCCTCATACCAAACTAAACCCCAAACCAAACAAACAAGCTGCCAAAAAAAAACCAAACCAAAATCCCCAAACAAACAAAAAACCTCAAAAAACCCAGACCAACAAAATCTTGATGTCAGTATTCATAAAATTACTTTGTAATGTCTTTTGATCCTATTATTAAGATAAAAAAGCCTATGTGTCTTCTCTTTATAACCTTTCTTTTTCCTATTCAGTTACTTTTACCCCAAATGAATAATCTTTTCTTCTTTATTTAAAAGACTTCTTTAAATTGACTCACTTATTACCACTCAATATAAAAAACTCTTTGACTTACACAAAGTTAAAACAGACATATATTTTTTGAGTCATTCAGAATATACTGTGCAAATTCAGGTATTTTGAGCTCAGCCACACAAAACCCAGCATTGTCAATGCACTCAAGAATTACTAGAAAATTTAGATCTATAAATCTAAATTTTGTAGAATCTTATAACTGAAGATTAAGTAAATATTTCAGGTGAGGTTTTGATTTCTGGTATTTTAAATGTAACCTATAAGAGTCTATCAGGCAAAAAAATGTATTGTGAGCCTGTTCTCCATTCTCTAGTAGACTGTCTGTTTTTAAGCATAGAGAGATAACTTACTTGAAAGCTTTTCAAATGCAAAGATAGATGTAGATACAAATAATTTTGTGCTTCATTTTCAAATAATGTACCAATTTCCTTTACAAGCCATGAAATAGATTAAATTTTGTGGTTTTATTCAAATGCACTGTATCTTTTATTGAACAGAGGATTGTATTACTTTTCATAGAGATACAAAATGGAGTTAAACTAAGAACTCCAGAGAAATTATACTGAAATTTTCATAAGCAAGACAAGTCTTATTGTTCTAGTAACTATTACAATTTTTCTAATAATTAAAAACCCCGACCTCTAGTTCATGTCTTCCACTTGCATTCCTCTTTCAAAGAGGTAAAGCTCACCTGCTTATCAATATAGCAGCAAAAAGAAGATTAATGAACTATTCTCATGGCCACTCTTATTTCTTCTAAAATTTAAGTAAATTTTAGATTGTTAAACAAATACATACTTAATGACAAATTTGCCACATTAAAACTGTATGAAACTGAATCACAGGCTGCTGTCATGTATATTTTCTCTCTACCAGAGGAAATGATTTAGACTCTTCCCAGCTTTTAGAAGGAGATGACCAAAAATAAGCTTGAAGTCTGCTCCTTCTTTCCAACACTGGTTTTGTTGGAATAGGAAAGGGAATAGATTGTTCTACAAGAAAGAATTATGTTTTCTGGGGTTTTTTCACATGCTTTATCTAAACTTTGAAAGACTTTACAATATAAATAAAACATTAATCATGATTAAAGCCTAACCTATATCTTGCTTTGTATTACGGAATGTCAAAATATACAGCCTACAGGTGTAGGAATGACAAAACAAAACTGTACTTCAAGAATCTAAACACCTTCTATGCTGCCAGTGTTCCATGTTTTCAAGTATTGGTCAATTGTTCTGATAAGTGGAATGATCATTAACAGTGATGAAATAAATTTGCACAACAGCAGTAGGAGACATAAATGTTAATTTGTAATGACTCATGCAATTGGCCATTTGCAAAAGCAGCAGGTGCTTTGCTGAGGCCAGATTTGCATCCCCCAACCAAAGGGGAGGAGGAGAGGCTTTGGGTGTGTGGTGTGACCTAAGAACAGCCAGGTGCAGAGGGGGTGAGCACTAGAGGAAGGACCACAACAAACCAGTCTGTTTAGCAACAAGCTGGGGTTTGAGCCAAGTCAGGAAGAGGCTGGTAAGAAGATCTTGCTATATGGGATAATGCTTTTTATCATGCCAATGTCCTCAGCTACATAACTTGCTGAGGCATAAAACTCTGGTCACAGGAAAGTACCAGGACAGTCCTGAAGGTATTTGTCCCTTCTGGTGGGGAATAACTGGCTAAACCAAGTGGATGTGGGAAGGAGCTGTAATGTCTTAGAAGATGTCATAAACCATCAAAGATTTGCCCCCAGACTCATTTCTCATGCCTTCCACCACAAGACTGAACATGATGCACAGTGTTTCCATAGACAGTGTCAAACTCCCACCCCAGGGGAGGTACCTTGGGTTCCTACCTGAAACTGAACATACATCAACCCACTGAACTATATGTTTCAGGTGCTTCCTCACCCCTGACAGATGAAGACTGTGGACATCAATAAAGCAACAATCAAATCTCATCACTGGATTCACAGGTGTACAAGTGGTAGTATCCATGTATACATAAACACTGTTCATTCCATGTCATTTCACTCTGATCTACCCAAGGGATCTGTTAACAAGAACCTCAGTTACTCTCACCTTCAGGGGTAGGTCCTAACAACATTATAAAAGGGCTAATACAGCCATTCCTTACAGTATTTCTGTACTGCGGATAAATATCAGACTTAGAAACTTAGATATGTTTCTTGGGAAAGTTCAGACTAATATTTGGTAATCAAGGCAAAATAATCAAAATAGTCTGTGATATGGGTTTGCTCCATTATCAGTTAATCAGAAACCCCCCTACTGCTAAAACTATTTTATATAACCTTTCTGATTAAGCAATTACAAGGCATGTCATTGAAAAATTGTCCTGTATCTAAATATGGAAATAGTAAATACTTTATTCAACACCTGAAGAGCATCTATACTTCACTGCAGTATGAACACTCTGTCAGAACATGTGGAACAATAGATCAGTTATGGGCTGCTAATAGAAGGTCACAATAAAAGGAGTACCTTTAACTTCAGTAACAAATTCTGATTCTGACATTTAGGGTCTTCACTTGGAGCAAGATTTGCTACATTTGCAAGTTTGTCACACTTCCTATCACATCCTATTTACACTTCTTATATTTACTGTTCATTATATTTATTTACACTTTATGCAGTGTCAAGCTTCAATCACTTCAGCTAAAATTTCTGCCTCAGAAAATTTCAATTTTTGTAAAATGTCGGCTGAAATACTTTGACCATTTTTGAAAACAACTGGAATAAAAACATGTATAATTTCTTATATTAAGATTGTTTGGTAACATACACTTTGAACTATTTTAATACAGCTACACTTTCTGAGCAGAGATTTAAAATTTAGCATGAGAAGGGCTTTGCATCAAGAATATTCCTCTAGCCATCTGCAAGAAAATAAATACAGAATTTTATTATATTATGACCACTTGGAAACAGACTCTGGGAAGGCTTACTCTGGGAAGGCTTTATTTGTCATATTCTTTGGCAGAGAAACAACTAATTTTTGTTTCCAGTTCTGTCAACTTTTATCCTTTAATCTATACTAGAGATTTTTTTACCCAGGAAAGTACTAGAATTCTTCAGTCTTCCAAAGTAAATTCCTTGAAAAGTCCACTGCCAGGAAGTAACCTCTAATACAAATGCGTGTAAGAATGTCTGCTCATGGACAAGCAACACTTTAATTCCTCCAGAAAGTATACTTTTCCTCAAAATATAATCTCTTAGGTCTGCTTTCTGAAAATGCCTTTTTAAAGACTATTCCACCTTTGTTGCAAAAGTACTGTTTCTTTGTGAGTGAGTGTCAAGAGCTGATCTCAATCTGTATCATAAACTCACAGAATGTTCAGCATAAAGCTCCCATTCTAAGAGCAGCATTCATGAACAACAATGTACAGAATGTAATGAATTTAAAAAAGAAAATTCTATGGCAGGAAAAAAAAAAAAAGTAGCAAAAAAACCATAAAGAGTAGAGGCCTATCATCTCATCCACCACAAGTCTCGAAGGTGCTCAGAGACACAGACTCATGCTATGTATTTAAAAGGAACAGGTCTCTTTACCTTCCTTTTCTCCCTTGTTCACTCTTTTGTTCCAGGCAAATGTGGAATAATGTGTAGAACCACCTCTGCAGGGAACCAAAAATACCAGAAAAGTGTGCTGATATGGAGGTGTATTTCCACAGAGGAGAAACTGTGAGCAGTACAAAGGGAAAAAAGGAGAGGAATGAGGAAAAGATAGGAACTTAATTTTGAAATGTCATTGAAGTTCTGCAGCACTGAAAAAGGTGTGATGATAAAGTAGAAAAGAGAAGAAAAATAAAATAATCATAAAGGAGACCTACATAAAAATACATATTTCTTAAGGTTGGCAATACAGATAATAAGGTCTAAAAATGAAACTAGGAGTATAGGAAATGTCATGATGGGCAGAAAAGCTGAACATCTCTTCCAATATTCTGTCATTGGCATTGGTTATTATTACCTGACATGACAGAGGATAGTATAAATTCCATGTAGTAAACAGCTACTATAGAGCTAGAATAATCTAGCTCTATGGAAGATTTATTATTATTTATAATTTTATCAAATTGAAAATCACTACATTCAGATTTGACACAAAGAAGGATTCTTTTATGATGAGGGTGGTGAGACACTAGAACAGGTTGCACAGAGAAGCTGTGGATCCCCCATTCCTGGCAGTGTTCAAGGCCTGGTTGGATGGGGCTTTGAGCAACTGCTCTAGTGGAAGGTGTCCCTGCCATTGGGGTCAGAACTAGATGATCTTTAAAGGTCCCTTCCAACCCAAAACATTCTATGATTTTCATTCAATTTGTGGATACTTAGACCGTAAAGCAAAATGAAAGTGATTCCCCATGTATGGGGGAAAAAAAAGTCTCTTTGGGAAAAATAAGCTCGCTAAGGTGTGTCTGAAGTTGCTGCTTTTGGTTTAATGAGTCCCAGCCTGCAGGACATACATCCAAGAGCATGTGACAGACGCACTCTTCTCTGGGCTGGCTGAATGGCAGGGCCCAGACACTGATGGTGAATGGTATTTCCACAGAGGAGAAACTGTGAGCAGTACAAAGGGAAAAAAGGAGAGGAACGAGGAAAAGATAGGAACTTAATTTTGAAATGTCATTGAAGTTCTGCAGCACTGAAAAAGGTGTGATGATAAAGCAGAGAAGAGAAGAAAAATAAAATAATCATAAAGGAGACCTACATAAAAATACATATTTCTTAAGGTTGACAATACAGATAATAAGGTCTAAAAATGAAACTAGGAGTATAGGAAACATCATGATGGGCAGAAAAGCTGAACATCTCTTCCAATATTCTGTCATTGGCATTGGTTATTATTACCAGACATGACAGAGGATAGTATAAATTCCATGCAGTACACAGCTGGGAATAATCTAGCTCTATGGAAGGTTTATTATTATTTATAATTCTATCAAATTGAAAATCACTACATTCAGATTTGACACAAAGAAGGATTCTTTTATGGTGAGGGTGGTGAGACACTAGAACAGGTTGCACAGAGAAGCTGTGGATCCCCCATTCCTGGCAGTGTTCAAGGCCTGGTTGGATGGGGCTTTGAGCAACTGCTCTAGTGGAAGGTGTCCCTGCCATTGGGGTCAGAACTAGATGGTCTTTAAAGGTCCCTTCCAACCCAAAACATTCTATGATTTTCATTCAATTTGTGGATATTTAGACCATAAAGCAAAATGAAAGTGGTTCCCCATGTATGGGGGAAAAAAATGTCTCTTTGGGAAAAATAAGCTCGCTAAGGTGTGTCTGAAGTTGCTGCTTTTGGTTTAATAAGACCAGCCTGCAAGACATACATCCAAGAGCATGTGACAGACGCACTCTTCTCTGGGCTGGCTGAATGGCAGGGCCCAGACACTGATGGTGAATGGTGCCACATTCAGCCAACATCCCATCATTAGAGATGTTCCCCAGGGATCAGTGTTGGGCCCAGCCCCACCTATTACCTTTATTGATTTGGATGAGAGGCTTGAGAGTACCACTAGCAAATCTGCAGACAACACCAATTTGGGTTGGTGTTCTGATCTGGTGGAGTGCAGGAAGGTTCTGCAGACCTGGACAGACTGGACTGATGGGCCAAGCCCAACAGTGTGAGGTCCAACATGACCAAGAGCCAGGTCCTGCACTTTGGCCACGACAACTCCATGCAGTGCAACAGCCTGGGGCCAGAATTGCCAGAAAGTGGCCCAGCAGAAAAGGACCTGGGCTGCTGGTCGACAGCTGCTGAACAACTGTGGCTGAATGCAGTGTGCCCAGGTGGCCAAGAAGGCCAAGGGCACCTTGTGTGTATCAGGAAAACCATGGCCAACAGGAGCAGGGATGAAATTCTTGCCCTGTACTCAGTACTGGTGAGGCCACACCTCAAATGCTGTGTCCAGCTCTGGGCCCCTCAATTCAGGAAGGACATTAAGAAGTAAGTCCAGGGAAAAGCAACAAAGCAGGGAAGGGTTTGGAGCACAAGTTCTGAGTGGCTGAGGGAGCAGGGGTTGTTTAGCCTGGAGGAAAGAAGGCTCAGGGGAGACCTTACCGCTCTCTAAAATTCCCTGAAAGGAGGTGTAGCTGGGGGGTGGGCGGGAAGGGTGTGTCAATGTCTTTTCCCAGGCAACAAGCAACAGGACAGGAGGACCTGTATCAAGCTGTTGGACATCAGGGAGAATTTCTTCACAGAATGGGTGATTAGATATTAGAATTGGCTGCCCAGGGAAGTGATGCTCATCATCCCTGGAGGTGTTTAAGGAATGACTGGACATGGCATTTAGTACCATGTCCTAGTTTGGTCATAGGTTGGACTTGATAATCTGATGATCTCAGAGGTATTTTACAAACTAATTCATTCTGTGAAGTAAAAATTTACATCATATTATATGTCATAGAGATTGTACTTTGTATTTCTGGTGATAGAAATATCTGTATACATTGGATACTATCTAATTAAATACTCAATACTGTATAAAATAAATAAAATTTCAGTTGCTAAAAAATATTCAATGTTTGCTAAAATACAATATAAGGAATATTTTTACCAGGTCTCTCACAGTAGTTTTCAACAGACAACATATTTTCCATCTTTTCTTACAGTTCATAAATCTATTATCTAGGTAATTTTATACTTAGGTAAAAATGATTTCATTGCAGCACATAATATATATTAATAAGAATGTATGACTTTTTCTAATGTTCTTTTCTTTCTACTTCTGTCTTAACAATCATATAATTCCTGTTCTTCTTTATAATGAATCATACGCAAAGGTAAGGAAATAGCCAGTGGAGATGCACATCCATAAGAGATTTATGTGTGACTGGCATGATTTTAATAGAGACATCTTTGTCAATTTTTTCCTTTTTCCATTACCAACTGTACTTCTGGCAAATCTAAGTGTTAATCTCCTATGGCACAGAGCATAAGTAGAGGCCATATAGCTAACTGCAGAAAAGCTAAAATCCTCCTAGACCAGTTCTAGTTTTACACAATAAATAACATTTTCACATATCATAAAATGATACCACCCATGGTTGAAAAGCTACCCCATAAGTACTTATACCACTAAGTAATACTGTGAGATCATTTCCCCTGACATTTATCAGTTCTACTGCTGCAAAGCTGAATTTTACTACATTTTCTGTTATGCTTTAAAACAGTTTTGCACTGTATAACAGTTTTGTCCATGCAGCTGGGCTGCAACCTCCACTGCTTACCAGTCCCCATTTTTCCAGTTCTTTGCCCAATTTTCTCAAAACTCTCTGCAGCTCCTTCCAGCTGTTATTTTCATCCTTTGCTCTCGTCTATTCAGTTCTAGTCCTGTCTTCAACTCTGCTCTCACATCCGGCCAAGAAACCATTCCTGGACACCTTGCTCTGACCATTTTCAGTAGTAAACTAAGTCATGAAAAGTTGAAAAAGGGCCTTGCAGTACTTAGTGACTGGGGTATAAAAATGTAGATGACATTTAATGTGGATAAATGTTGCAGACATCTTTTGTGAAAAATCCTTCCTTTAGGATTTTTCCCTCCTGAGAAACCGAGAAGCCTCAGAGACAAGATGTAAACAATTGTTATCTGCTGCTGTGGAATGCAACAGGTGCACCTGTGATTGGCCCATCTCTGATGTTTATAGTTGGTGGCCAATCAAGGACTTCAGCTGTCCCCGACAGAGCCCACCATAGCTGCTTTGTGCTCATTCTTTCTTTCTATTCTATTCTTAGCTAGCCTTCTGACAACTTCTTCCTTCTATCTCTTTGTAGTTTAGTCTTAATGTAACATATATATCATATAATAAATCAAATCTTCTAATTATGGAGTCAAGATTCTCGTCTCCTCTTCATCCTCAAAACCCTGCTTCCCAAAAGAGACAATAGATAAATTTCAAGTCATGCATAGAGAAAAATAACTAAATAATTCTAATTTTACAAACAGGAATTAATTCTCAATGACGACGTCTAGGTTTACAAATGGCTGAATTAAACTTTCATCTCCACAGGGGAATTAATGGTGGGGGAGAAAGGAAACCACTTCTTATCTTGGGCTCCAACTATCCATTTGGACTGAAATATTTGTACAGACAGTTCACTTATGAATACCAGTCAATTCACACACATCAGACAGGTACTGATCCTCCCAAATATCATCTGTTTTCTGTATATTTGCAGACAAAACGTGCAATGAATTCACTGGAGGCCTGTGCACTGTTTTCTGATTTTGTTGAGCTTCAGATCAGAATGTAATTTGTTCAGGCTTCTGAGAGAAACAGTAGACAGACCAGAAGTGCTCACTCTGCTAGGGTTACCACAAAAACCAAAAAACAAAACAAAAAAACCCAAAAAAGCACAAGAGCAACACCAGGTTGATAATCATACACACAAGCCCCAATCTTACCTGCTGTGAAACCTGTTCTTGTTTTATTATGATAACTTTCTTGCATACTCCCCTTACACTTTAGACCCGAGCAGAGAACCTACTACTAACATCCATATGAAGGAATATTTTATCCTAACATATAAATAAAAATTTCTATATTGAAATATAAACAACACACCCTAAAAATTTTAAGATCTTTGGAGCATGTGCTAGGTGCTATAATACAGGAGGAACTTTTGAGCTGTGCCTCAGGTTGCTTTGTGGCAATATGCAACAAGGTGTTAATGAGGAAAATAAAAAGTATTTTCTCCAGAGTTACAGAAAAGTGGCTTACTCAACTGAGACTAATTATTGGATGTTAATCTGCAGCAACTGTTATGAAACCTAGCTATTATAAAAAATTGTGATACCTGACTGACATAGCTTACAAGAGATTTCTCCATGAAAGATGGTACTGTTTCTGGTCTGTGACAGTAATATCTGTTTTAAATATTGATTTCTGATGCTTGCTTTTGAATATATTGTTTTAACAAACTGATTGGTAAGCCCAAAATATACTTAAGTTTCTCAAAATATTCACCTAAAAAGTGTCTCCAATATAGCTGTGATTTAATCTGTCATTTTTCTCCCCTAAATAAACATTTCTGTTAAACCTCTTAAATCCTTCATGTCCATTCACCATCATGAAGATTTCTGCTCTTAACATTTACATATTTTTATGCTTTCATTTCTCTTCAGTTTCCTTCCCAAATTCCCCAGTCTTGGGAGCAGATGCTGAGGCACCAATGACTCATTAATCTCAAGAGGTTTTTTATCATGAACAGAAATAAAGTCTATGAACAGTTCCACATTTACCAGCCTTGGTCGTACTAGAGAACCAACAAAGCTCATTGAACAAAAGCAAAAAAAAAAAAGCAAAAAAGACAAGAAAAGCCCTCTCTGTATATTATACTATCTCAGATCAAGGACACTGACCTCTACTTTTTTTTATTACATCAGAGGAAAAAACCAATATTCCTTTCCCTCACCCACTCATATGGATATGTAAAAACACTAGGTACACTAGTGCTACATGTAAGATATTTCAGAGGTTCAAGGACAGGTTTGAAAGAAGAACTCCTCATTGGCTGCTTCACATGCAAAACTGTAACTGTTTTAGAAAACTAGTAAATTAACAATCATACAAACCAGTGTTATTTCCCTGTAAAGCAGGGAATGCTATGTAATTAAATAACCTTTTTCTCTAGCCTATAATTCAACTAACTAAATAACTGAAGTATCTCAATACTTTCTATTTGATTCCTACCAAAAAAAATCCTTCCATTACCATAAATTACTTGAAGCACCATGGTTTATACCATTTCCCAAGTAGGACACAATGAGAAGACTAGGTGAAAAGAAAAGGAAGCAAACCATCAAATGCTGTAAGGCAAATAATGAGCATCTCTTCTGTGACCATACACAGTAGAAAATCAGACTGTGTAGAAGATCTTTGACTAAATCTTTCTCATTATTCCTCCAGAAATATTTATACCTTACAGGTTTAAACCTTTATGGGTCAGACTCTGCCTCTTTGACTGGGATTCAGAGGAATTCAAAATTTATTTTTCTACTGAAGAGCTGTTTTATGAGTTTAGGAAGCCTTACCCATTTAAAGTATCATCTCCTGATTCCCCCTCTATGAGAACTCCGCCTCTAAGGAGGAGGTGGCTTGCCTGGGATTTAACACCACACTTCAGCATGTCAATGCATTTATCTGCCTGTGAAGTAGGAAGACACTGTATTTCCCTCCAAGACAAAAGACATCTACTCAATGAAACTGAAGGTGTGATTTACCAAGGCCTAAGTAAGCAGAATTTCTATCCAGGCTTCATTGAGAGAAATAACTGCTTCTCCACTGACTATAGTGCATCTAGCTCATATGTGGGTAGACATTTCTGAGTCCTAGATTAAGCTCTCTAATCTGAAACTGAAAACCTATCTTGTTTCAAAACACTAAATCTAGATAGAAGACAGGTCTCCTAAGCTCTTTAATATAAAGGAAGTCTCATTATTTCTCACTTTACTTGCTGAAAGAGAATTTACCCAGCATATCCTTGCAAGTATTTAGATGCATGTAAGCACTCTTATAGCTATGGATTTTCCTAGCTAACCACACAGGAATCCAAGATCTGAACCCAACCCACCTGTGTTCCCTATAGCACATTCAATTAAAAAGCCAACACAAGCTGTCCCTTATCTCTAGTCTTACCTTCAAGGAATTTTCAAATAGGCATAGAACCTGTCTTTCTTTTGGGGAAATGCATGGACACTCTGCTACCTGCTTTGCTGGATCTCAGGTGCAGGAGACAACAGGCAGGTGAAACATATGGAACAAGCTTCATTCTCTTTGTGGAAAAAAAAGTTCATAGTTGTTAAATAACTGTACATTACTTTCTATTTTGTAGAGTAGGATGGGATGAGTTTTGCTTTTAAAAGGCCACTGATTTTTTAAAAACCTGAAAATATTATGATTAATGCTATATTTGTGAGTCTGTATTTTTAGGCAACTTTTTTCCCCTGAAGATTGAACGCAGTCATCAGCTGTGGTTAAAATTGCTATTCTGTAAATGTGCAGAGACTTCAGAATGCATTTTTAGTGTGACAGAAGGTCTTTACTTAGTAGAAATCAGGACTTAGCATTGAAAATGCACATGGTAGCTGTATAAATAATAAATTCTACTACTATAATTACTTACCATCTTATCCTTCACAATAAAAATTTAGAAAACTTTCTACATTGAACAGCACCTTAAAAGACAAGGCAGCTTGCCAGGCAGAGAGTAAAGCTAAAAGAGTATAATGGTTTTGTTCCTCTGTACAAAGCAGTGTAACCAAGGATTGTATCTCCAAAAACTCTTTTGGATTATCAGCAAATAACATTTATATACCCAGCATGTAATTGTTTCATTTATTGTATGTTCATAGTAAGACCACTTATTCTTTACTCTTGTGCTCCATTAAAATTCAAAATACATGTAAACAAGCAGAAATCAATTAATTTTCCTAAAGCATATTTTAAATAAATCTGTAAAATATTTCCTTATATGCCTTTCATGGAATGTCCTTGTGATTATATATATTTCACTTTGAAGAAGTCTATACAGACCCTTTTGACAGGAATATACACAAAGATCACTTTTAAAATCTGCCTTCTAATTTTTTATAGTCATATGCTACAAGAATCATAAATTTAACACCAAGGTCTACTAGGATTCTTTTCTGCACTCAGAGAATTGGTGAGGAATCTACCGTTATGGGTGATAATTCTAAGCTCTCAAGCCTAGTAATTAGACCTGTGCTTCTGCCTAAATTATATTTGTCTAGTTCAGTGCCTTTGATTTTACTTTTTACACTACAGCTCCATATTGCATTTCTAATCATTACTTCACCCCAGCTTTTAAAAATCTCTCACAGCTCCATGCTACCAGCTGTTGTTTTCTTTCCTAATGCACTTCACTTGCAAAGAAGGAAAAAAATCTAAACCCAACAAAAACCTCCCAGATTTAGATTTCTTTGAACCTCATCCTTACTCATTGCTTTTCATCTCCTGAAATAAATGGAAGTAATAATTCTGTGCTTTAAATTCAGTAATAGTTTAGGACTTAAACTTGTTAAGGAAATTGAACACAGGGAATGACAATACTGTCATTTGGGGGTATCAATCTGATTTCTTCAAATTTGCATAATTTGGATTCTATTTCAGTATAAAATTTTGTAATTTTAGGTGAGATAATACTTTTCTAGCTAACTAGCTAAGTCAGATCAACTGACTCTTAAATGAAAGTTCAAATATATCTAATCTATAATTCGTTCTAGTTCAATCATTCTATAGATTTAATTTAAAAAGTTAGCAACAAAAACCAACTTCCAGTGACAAAATAAACAGAAAAGCTTATTAAATGGGCATATTTTTTAAATCACTTCATGTTATTTGACATACAGAAAACATCAGCTGCACAGCTTCTGCTAATATACATGCACAGCTTTTTTTGAACCATAAATACTCAATAACTAATTTCATATTATCACCATATAAAATGCTGTAAAAATCACAGTTTGCTGTAGTTACAGGAGAACTGTAGCTAACACTTCCACTGACACTTGTATAAAGTCACAGAAGCTAGCTTGCAGGCTTGTCTTTCTTTCAAAAAATGAATTTTAAGAGTTCATTAAAGCCTAAAAGCCTAGTATTTCAGGTCTGCAAAATGTATTCTGCCATAAACTTTTTAAGGCTGAGGAAAAGTAAAGGGCAAGTGAACTTTTTCGAATCTTAAAAAACCAAAAAAGCCTAAAGAAACCATATATGAAGAAGCCTGTAAAATTTTCTGCTTGGGACTTCACAAAACCATGTACTAAATTTTTACATTAGAGCTTAGTGCGCTGACTACAAAACACATACTTAAAATAAAAAATAAGTTCTATCAAACTTTTTCAGTTTTTCAACAGGCAACACACATTAATCCACCATTTTTCATTTTTGTGGGTATTGAAGAGATAGGATGAAGTACACACTGAAATTCGTAGCTTTTCCATAGTTCCAGGGCATCAGTTCACAAGCTCAGAGGCAGTAAAAATTATTATCTTGGTGCAAAATCCTAATGACCTCTACCTCACAGTAATGCTATTTTTCTGTTGCTCAGGGGTTTTACCAGAGAATGGGAAGATAGTTGAATATTTCTTCTTCCCATCAGTTTTCAGCTGTGTAGCACAGTGTGAAGGCTGGATCAGATGTCTCAGCATAGAGTTAAGGACTTAGCTGGTAGGAGAGGTGGCATAAAACACATGTAGCATTTGAAATGTAACTTCCAGATTTAAAAGATGCCTATTTCCACATTTCTGTGATATGCCTAGAGCTGACTGTAATTCTAGTTTTCAAGTAACAGGTACATGTTTCTGTGTTACAATATAAGCAGCTTATTAACTAAATCTAACTCCCTTCAGAGAAGGGTGTGGGAAGGAGGAAAAAAGCCAAGCCTATTAGTTATAACAATACTGTTTCCAATAAACAGACTATTCTGTTAAAGCAGAACCAAGCAATGCTTTCTAAGAAAAGGTCTTATCTTTGCAAGTGGACTTGAAAAAAATGTCCCTGCACAAATTTCCTAAGTAGTAGCTATGGATCAAGTGCAGGGAATTAATAAAAAATTGTGGCTTTATCTCTGAACAGGAGTATTATCAACATACCAGCTCTGCTCTTGTAAGTTTCAAACATTTCAATGAATGTTTTTCGCAAGACATTTTGTACATTTACAGCCCTAAAACACTTGACAAACATTTGTATAAACCTATGACTTTTTCCAGACAGGTAAATAGGAAATAAAAATCATATAATTATTTTCTTTAGATGTGTCTCTAAATGTGAGACTATGCTCAGGAGCACTTCTTTAAGCTTGCATGACTTTGAAAATACTTAATCCCAGCATCCTAGCTTGCTT
This sequence comes from Emberiza elegans, assembly GCA_024865655.1. NCBI lineage: Eukaryota > Metazoa > Chordata > Aves > Passeriformes > Fringillidae > Emberiza > Emberiza elegans. Next base: position 32,544,271 of record JALJVW010000206.1, read on the forward strand.
TTTCTCTGAGTTGCTTCTTAGAACTAGAGCTCAATTTGCTCTGAGTATGAAGTATCATGGGCAATTGTCACATGATAAATTACTGTTTTCATCCATCAAATATTAAAGCTGCTCGCTACTGACCTTGAGCACCACTTACACTGCCAGAGCCATGTCCCTTTTCTAAGTCAGCAGGGTACAGCTGGCACAAATTCAGCCAAGCAATCAGATTCATACCCCTTCACAAAAGTTAAGTCTTTTAAAAATGCTGTGTCTCACACAGCACTACCAGAGGCTTGACCACGCTTGAGAAAGGTGTCCAACACCTGACTGCTCCGATCAAGGAGTATTACCTGCTCACATTGATTTGCAGCAAAGTATTTCTCAGTAAGCATTTCCACTTAACATTTACTCTCATGGAACCTGTGTAGTGGGAGATATTTACGAGTTGCTTTCAGCTTAAAAATAAATCACCTCTAATTCCTCTAAGCGAAATCAATCAAAAGTCTTTAAAAAATGGACTGGTTGTTTGGTCGATTCTGGCAGAAAAGTAAACAGCACTTCAGCTTTTCTCCACCATTAAGGTCTAAATGGCCTAGAAAGTAAATCAATATCTCCAGTCAGCCCTCTGGCTATTGTTTAGCCAGTAGATATGGATTTTCTCTAGCTTACTGCACTCCTTTGGGACTAACCTGTAATCCTCAGAGAGTAATAATAAGTTCATTATCTAGTTCAGCTCTCTGTTGTACATTTAAATGGACCACATCCATCAGCAGCACTTGTTAAAGGACAATGACATCCCATTCACCCTATTTCACAATGAAATACTTGCAATACCTGATGGAGAAAATTATTATAAAAACCTGATTTGTTGTCAGGTTATTAAAAATGAAATATCACAAAAGAGTTAAACAGTAAATAAGGATTTTTCCTTATGTAACATTGTTTCTTTGTTAATGAGTTAAATTGTGGTAAAGTTTATTTGTGTCATACATCATGAAATCTTTCATTATTCATATCAATCTGTTTCAAATATTTCTGGTTAAATACCACTACAAAGCAGGCAGCTGTCAGAACCAATCAGTACTTTTTTATCATTCTTGAGCTACCAGATGTTTGCTGAACTAAATGATTTTCCCTCCCTCTAACTAGAAGTGCACACGAAATCCCTCTCATTTTTAAACACCAATGTTTTAAAAGGCTCCACTCTCTGATCACAGGACCCATGCTCTGCTCTCAGCCAGAAAGAGTTACAGCCTCAGATCTGAGAACTCTATTTTACTGTGTATGCACATTTTATCTGATAAACATATATATTCCATCACAGCATGACAAATATAACATTAATTTCACAGCATCTACATGGAAAATTAAAAAAACCAAAACAAACAAACAAAAAACTAGCAACTATTCTGTAGATGATCTGAATATTAAAAAACCCAGTTACTACTTACTAGTTTCTATGACTAGTTCTGTACTGTAAATTACACACATGAAGAATATTATCTGCTGGGGAATGTGCTGCTTTTTATCTAAAGCATCATACTCAGGAATATTCATAAAAATCACAGCCTCAACAGTCACAAGTTCTTTTCTCTAATTCAATAACTATTAGGAAGAATGAAACACAAAAAGGATGGGGACTACTGTTCAGTCAAGGGGTTTGAAGAGCAATAGCTTCTATAATACGTAACCACGCTTTTTTTCTTTCAGAATTGCCTATCTGGATTTCTACCACATTTAGGTGAGTGACAGTCTTCAAATCAAAAGGAGAGCTGACAGAGTCCTAAATAAAGATTAAGGAATTGATCTTTAAAATGGATCTTCTAAATTCGGAGGTTAAGTTCAAACAGCAGTGCTATACAGAAGGACAAATGGAACTTTATGACATTGGAAATTCCCAAGATGCAGCTTTAGTTTTCAGTGAGCTGCTGTTGGTAGTGGGATCACCACTAGGTGACAGATGGGAAGCACCCAGAGTTCCCCAGCTCTGGGGACAGCTCTGCTCTGTTCTAAAGCAATTCACTTGGTTTGGTGAAGTTTTTAGACCACTCCATACAGCACTATAGTGAAAATCAATAGAACTTAAGTTCATAAGTACACGTTGCTTTGAAAATATCTGCTAATATTGTGTGAAATAATGCTTATACACTCTAAAAATGGAGCTTTAAGGTCTTCTGAATGTCACTAATCTTTGGCAGAGAAAAAGGTCTGGTGGAAAGACAAGTCAAAAAGTATCAAAGCCAAAGAATGGAGTGCCTACAAAAGCATCCCAGAAGATGTCCTTTCAGAATTCTTCACAAATGTTGGTTCTTGTACTCACTCTTTTAGTATGCAAGTCATAAACCAAAAAGAAATATCTCTACTTTTTCACAGGACTTGTTGATTCACATTATCCTCAAGTGATGCAACTGATATTCTAGGAGGGTTTATTTGTTTGCATTTGGTATTGTTAGTGTGGGATTCTGTTCCCCTTGTTATGGTTGTTCTCATGGAACTGTAATGGCACTTGACTTGTGAGATAATGCTTTCACCAGCTCATTATGTTGACTGATAAGCATTTGTATTCTTCATTCCTAGATCAGATCTACCTACTTGCAGCTTCTGTGCCTGTGAATACCTTCATCTACTAAAACAAACAAACCTTACAATTTTTACAAATGAGCAAGATCTCATGCAGATACTTGCTATGGTTATCTCAAAATTTCTTCTCCTTTTTATGATGAATGACTAGCATTCAACTGTTCTGTGTGTTTTCCTTTAACAATTTCTTTCTTTAAGTAATTTTGCAGTTTTTTCAGAAACCTTTGCAATTTCAATAGTCTTTTAAAGACTGGGCATTAGGATTGCATAAAACAGCACTATTCTCATGAACACCACATGAATTTTAAAGAATCACCTTCCTACATCTCACTGCCCTGTTCATAAAGCCAAAGCCCTTATCTCATCTTCAAATTACAGAATCACTCTCAAAAGCTCCTGTTCAGCTCATTATCAGGCATGACTTTCTAGTACTTTGCTAACTCATTGTTCTCTAAAATAAAACTTCATCATTCTCCACATGATCTATCTCTGTGTTTTCTAGATATTTGACCCTCCATTTAGCTATTTTTAAAACAATTTAGCCACATAACTGTGGACATTTCTCCAGTATTACTTAACATTCTTTTTTCTTTCTATATTTTCTTACAGCTTTCTGACAGAGACATTATGTTCCACTGTAAGAAATAACTAAAGTCTGTATAAACTGAGCATAAAAATATGTAATAGCAATTATTTCTATGAATTAGCTTGTGTAAACTTGTATTGAAAAACACACCTATAAGAAAGTATTAGAAACAAAATAAAATTAAGTTTTGTCTTTAGTCTAACATATTACAGACCCCTTCCAGTCAATATACTTTTAATCTCCTGTTACGTTAAAAAGTGCTGAAACATAAATCCTGTTTAAGAAACTAAAACCTTTAAGATATCTCTTTGATATAGTATCTTCTGTGTTCAGTTCTATATCCTTATCTCACACTTATTTAATGCTAGTTTTGTGCAGGAACTAAATCCTCTACAAAATCTGCATTATTTTGTGCAATTTTAATACTTTCAGATCCTAATAACTAGTATGGAAACTTACACCCTAACATCTTGTATCTGGAATGAAACTTGACCCTGCTAATTCAAAAATCAAATTTGCACCAGTTTCAATGAGGTCAGGGTCTAAGTCTTGATCTTTCATGGCATTAGCATAATGCACTCTTGAATCTGATTTTAGCATTCTTCTTCCCTTTGTATAATGCACCTTTGTAAAACCCTTTTTTTCCTTCTGTTTTAGCCAGAGAGCAAATTAAAAAATAAATTAATTTGGTTATTTTTAAATGTTAAGAAAATGAACTCTGTATAAACATTCTCTTATTTCTTCACTTACCTGTTCCTGCAGTCATTCAGGTCTACAGCAGAATGTTTTACCCAAATTCTAAGACTCCTGAATACAACATTTTTTCAAAACTTCACTGATGAGGTGTCACAAGACACCCAAAGTTACCCATAGCTAAAAGTTCAAATATAGGATTGACTGTTCAGAGCTGATCAGCATTTTCAGTTGATCAATATATGAGTGGAAATTTTGTGTTACAGATAAAAGAGAAAATCAGGACTCTCACCAATGAACAGAAAGCACCATGGCATCAATAGAACAGGAGCATTACAAGACCTATAAGTTATCAGAAGCAGTGACAACAAATCATCCTCTTGGAAATTGTTTAAAAGTAGACACTTTTCCAAGTGCAAAGACTCACAAGTAGCCCAACTTCAAGATGCATTTGTTTTTCTTTGCTGCACATAGAGAATTTGAGAGAGTGGCATTTACTCTATGAGACCAGCAGTGTGCTCCTAGGGGGCTGGCTAGAGCTGCACAGCCAATCCTGACAGCCTTAAAGCACTGAGGGACATGTAGCCAGGAGAGATGATTTTAACATGGGGGAAAATGGGAAAAAAAACCCTAAACTGCAACTCCCTTGTGATTCAGCACTTGGAAACATGCTGCTGAACTTGAAAGACTTCCTAATTTGCTAACATTGCTCCTTTGAAAGAATTTCTCAATTACATGACATGGCCTTGGAATAAGTGCAGGTCATGTGGCAGGCAAGTTACTAAAGAAGTTTTCATAGCTGGGAACATGACTTTCTTTTGGCATTAAGGGCTCTGCTGAATGTAATGCAATCCTGGCCACATACTCCCTCTGGGACACTGTGTGTCAAAGTTTGATTGGTCATGGGCTTCCAGCACAAGGAGTTCTGTTTTATGTTACCTGAATGAAGGCCAATCAAATAAACACAAAGAGCTGGTAAGGAGCAATGAGAGGAGAGGATCCAAGGAACCTCATTGGTGAAAAAGAGAGCACAGGCAGTCCTACCATCAAAGGAGAAGAAGTTCAGAGTGTCCAGCAGAGGACATCAAGCTGGCTGGGGCTGGGGTATTTGTTCTTCGTGAACGGATGTTGAGGGTCTAGCTGGGCTTGGTCTAGCCTGGAGAAGAGGCAGGGAAACAGACAACAGCCTGCTGATACCCACAGAACTAATCCAGGCTCCTCACAATGGTGTATGACACAAAGAAAAAGAGGGCATAAATTGAAATAAGATCTAATAGGACACACAATTTTTTTCAATAGACAGCCAAAGGCATAAGAACAGTTTGCCTACAAAGGTTGTAAAGTCTACATCCTCCCAGATTTTCCAGGCCAGACTGCAAAAAACCTGAGAAAACTGGTTGCCTTGTAGCTGACCCTAGGATCTGGGCACAGACATGGCAGAGACCTGAAGTCCAGGATATTAACAGCTCTGTCACTACGAGCAGAATTGGGAATCTAGACAGCAAGGCCTCTGAAAATCTACACACATGCCTAAGAGAATCCATCAGTATTAGACAAGACTAGAATCAGCCACCTGGGGAAAACAAAATTACCAGGAGGTATCAATGACCTTCAACCTCTACAGGTTATACAACAGGAAAAACTAACAACACGATAACCATCCAATATTACAGAAAACAATCAGCTAATCAACGTGTTATTGATCCCTTGTTTTTGTCAAGGTCATTTAGCGTTTAAAAAATGATCTCACACTAAATCTTTATAGAAAAAGTGGGCTAATTTGATTTACAAAGTAAAGTGCTATTAATTATGGAAGACAGTCAATAAAAAAGCTGATTCCTCTAAACACAAGGCAGATCTTATGGCCTATGATTTATGACTATGATTATGATTGTAATGGCAAAATATTTGCAGTTCTCACTATCATCTAACTTGGATTAGCTACAAACAAAAGATTTAGATAAGATATAATCAAGCATCAATACGAAGAGCAGAAGGAGAGAAACAACCTTTAGAGCAGAAAAAGCAAAAATCTGGATTAAGAGCAGTATCAATAAAACTAAAACGTGACCCATTGTTCCTTTTCCAACACAAGCACACAAACCTCTGATTTTTTACTATCAGAGCCAGACTTCTGTCTTGCTGCTGCTGTTTCCTTTGAATTACAGTCCTTAAATGTCTATGTTACGTAACCAGACATCTCAAGGGTGTGCAGCATTGATCTAAAAGGACGTACTCATTGCAAATTTTCCCATTCTGGATTATTAGTATGTCAATAAAACCTGGCAGCTTCTCTGACAACTAAGGCAGGCCTTGGATTTTCCTAAAAATACCTAATGGGACATAAAAATATTCCAAGGCCTGATTCCTTTTTAACAAAGGCATATCATTTAAACCTTAACTTCAAGATTAGAAACAGAGATTTTAATTTATAATATTTAGCATTAAATATGTCATAAAACAGAAATAAAAATATAAAAGGTTAACCTGGGAAAGAAGAACAAGAAAAACAAAAATGATTTACAGAAGAAAGTCAATTTTAAATTAAAGAGTAGAAAAATGAAGAACTTGGAAAATTCATATGCTTGTATCACCATGTACGGCAGTTTTCCTTTCTCATGGTTTTTAGTTTGCAAAGTGAAAATGGGATAATTCACACTTCAAATAATTGTTTCAAGCTGCCAACAGACAATGAGATAAATAGTATTGCTTATGCCAGGCCATGTTTTCAAACTTTTTCTCATAGCCACAAGATTTAAAGTATATTTCAGTTATTGACACAATTGAAAGGCTTCAAAAGTCAACATCCATAGCTTGCTCTTTTAATATATGTGTCTTAATTCAGCCTGGATTTTACAGCTATTTCTTTAATAAAGCTATTTATCCTGTAGGGTTTAGAGAAAAGAATAGCAAATTTTGAAAGAACTTGTCAAATGCTGGAAAAATAGTCTGAACTAAACCTATGCCTATCACTAAAAGCTTTCTTCACGTTTGCTTTGTTTTCATGTGAAGAACATGGCACTTAATTTTGACAATCTGTCATTTTTCTAGCACATTCAGAAAGTGGTTGGACAGAGCAGTACTTTTATGTTTTCCATCAAAAACCTTACGATGCAGAACTGCTTGTCTTCTGTTAGAGTCCTTGTCAAGCTCACTGAGCTGTCTAGGCTGAGGGAGGACTATGTCATATTGTTTCAAGCTCAGAGACAGTCAGCAAAGGGAGATATAGATCTAGTTGTTTCTATCAGCATTAATGCTTGCCTGTGCATTCATATACACAGCAGGCATCTCTATTTCCAAGCTGCAGTTGGATAGTGCTGTAGTGACAGTATGAACTATCTATAAAAGCCTCTATGTTCAAGGTAAGGAGGGGCTACCTGGTATATTCTCCACCAGCCTGCTCTCCTGGAGCAGCTGTTTGTGCCTGCAAAAGCACAGGGACAAACATGGGGTACAATACTGAAAAGTCCAAACACTGTAAATTGACAGAGAGTTGTGAAATCACTTCTGGAATGTTATTCGTCAGCTCTTATTTTTAAGTCAAACAGAAAATTGTATTTTTCCATAGATTCAATTTTCTTTTGGTTCTTCAGTAATTACGAATGTCAGATAATTTCTGAAGATTTCCCAATAAATGTATCTGCAGTTTGTTTTCAACTTTATAAAGTTGTAAAGTTGCAAAGTATCTCTTTAGGGAAATTACTTTCTAAATCTCTCTCAAGGTCTGAAAATTACTTTAAAAAACCAAAAAAAAAACAACAGAAAAACAAAATACACTTTACTGTTTCGTAAAAAAAAAAAAGTTTAAAATCAGGCATTATAGACTGAGCACAAGAGGGACCTAGGACACCCAAAAATATTCCTCTATTATTAGCAAGAAACCTGAAAGTATATAATGATTTTCATTATATACCTAAATAAATACAAGAAGTTATTTTCTGGCAAGTATGTAACCTCTTTTGGCTTTCTACCAGAAATAACGTTAATTTGAAATTCATGCATCATCCTTTTTGGGTGTTAAACCTCTGCACAAATGATACTTTAAGCAAACTTAAAAACAGAAGGATGACATAACTTCTTGATTTAAATCTTTGTGAACTAGTGCTCTGAAGTTACCTACCATTCTTTGATGTCTTCTTGAAGTGCAAAATAATCAGTTTAAATTAATTATACAAAATTACAAAAGATATAATGTTAAAGATGAATTGATGTAACTTACATCAATCAAACTGCCATATGTTCCTAAGATCTAAGTGACTTCTAACTGCACAATAGTCTGTTTTTACATCAATAGCATCTCTTACATGTGAGCTCAATCCTAAACTCAAGCCCAGACCTGCCTTTTTTCCAAACTGTTGCACAAAGACTTCTGTGGGAGAGCTCAAGGGAAAACTGTGGCTGTTTCCTGTTTCTGAATGCACAAAAATCTCACCCAGATGCCTTCCCAGAAGAGTTAGATTTGACTGAACTTACAGGAGCACAGAGTAGTAGAAAAATGTGTACAGCTAGCTCATGGCAGGATTTGTGCTCTACAGAGTACGATGTGTACGCAGTATAGTCCAAGATGGCAAACTAGCATTGCTGGTGCACATCAGTTCCCCAGGGCTGGGTGGCAAAGCTGGGTGGCAAAAACACACCAGGGTTGCCTGATACATCATTTGGTCTGTTGTTGCATCCTCAAAGCATACCAGAAGTTTGAAGTCCCTCTCAAATCGGAGCACTACTCAGCTGTGCTCTGCATCCCACAGGCTGAAAACAATTTCATAACTAGCTAGGTACACACTTCCCAAACAAATGCAGCGACTTTGAAGAGAGCTGATCAGGTACTCTGGGTACTCCAAGCCCTCAACTAGGCTTATTTAAAGTTATTTATGAGCATAATTTTAGGAATGCATTTTCCAAAGTTTAAGTGCAACTGACTAGATTGTCACATCAACAAAAAAATTCTAATTTTTATAGGAACATTTTTGTTGTCATTATTATAATTCCTACAGCAATGTGAAACCTCTGTCATGGAACAAGACACCATTGTGCCAGAAACAAAACAAAAAGATGGTCTATGAATCAGAAATGCCTTACATTTAATGGAAATGTAGGGTTTGTTTTTTTCCACATTATTGATCAGATAAGAGGTTTCTATTCTCTAGAAGGAGAAAAGATTTTTGAGAGAATACCAATATTATTATTTCCTATTTAATAGTGCATACCAATTTGAAACAGCAGTACTGCCAACTTTAATATTAAAAAAAATAATGCATTTGGGCTCAAAAAGCATGAGATTGGGAAAAAAAAGCATTTGGATGTTTTATATTTGTCCTTCACTACATTGCCTAAGGGAGCATTCAAATCATAAATTTAAAATTTCTCTACCACAAAAAGACAAAACATTCACAACTGAAACTGAAAGTAAACTTTTCTGATAAGGAATTTAGGATTGAGAGCAGAAATATTCAAACATCCCAACATTTTAAATGAAAAAATTAATACTATTTGCCAATACCATAATCAAAAAGCCTGTGTTCAATGAGTCACTTTTAACTCAAGGACAGTCTTGTCAAGTCCTTGGGTAAGATTTCCTATTGAATAGAGAGTTTTTGCAAGGAGCAGGTCAAGGTTCATGCTGAAAAAAAGGGGAAGAACACCAAGGACTAAGGATGAAAACTATATTTTGTGGTACTTGAGAGGATAGCACTCTCCTCCAATTTGCATTTATTTCACATTTATTTCTCTGTTTATTTTTAAATGGTTGGACTCTAATGGAACATGCTAACTGTCTAATGGAACATGCTGTTTAGAAAAGAGATTTTGGAAGTCAAGGTGAAAGAGGCAGTGGAAGATTAGAAAAGAAGATACAGCATCTGGACAGATTCAAACCACACCTGCAAGGATAAAATGCCAGCCAGGTACTACTTTGATAAAAACAAAGGAAAGAGGTGGTATTTCTTTTTACGATCAAAGATTAGGTAGAGACATAGCCAGTCAAGACAAAAAGCCAATATTAGCTTACTGTGCCTCATGTCTAAGAACACAGTGGAATGTGTTTCATTATTTGCCTAAATTATCCATGAAAAACAACCTACAGTTTTTTAAGATCAATGCCAAACACCCCAGAGAGGGAACACACCTTGGATATCAACCAAAGAACCCAGTATTTTAGCCAAAAATTATCTACAGTGACCATCATCCATGTTTGAAGATCTATTCACTGCAGTGGAGGGAGGGAGGAAGGGAAAGAGGGACAGAAGGAAAGCAAGAAGAAAGGCAGGAAGGCAGCAAAGAAGGAAAGATGTTCTGAGGCCTTTTGCTATACCTAACCTCAAGATTATTTTTCTTTCTTTTTAACATGAGTTTTACCAGTAAAATTATTATTTTGTAGATAAGGTTAATATTCACTAGTAATGATCTATTGCTAAAAATGCAGAATAAAGGACAGAATTTTGACTAGTTGAAACAGCTTTAAAAACCAGTCAGCTTTTGAAATTTCCTGAGATTCTGCCCCATTAGATATTCCTAAAATGTTATGATTTGATGTACAGTTCCTGTATGTCAAAAAAAGGGAAAAAAGCATCATCAGATTACAGCAGGGACTTTCACCAAGGATCTGTGGATGAAAATAAGGAGAGATCCAACAGCTCAACAGCAAATACAGAAGCATGCTATGATGTTATGCTGCATGCACTGCCTGGCATTCATTCAGCTCACTGTACCCGAAAAATAGCTGTGAGCATCTATGTTCCATTAACACTATGTTAATTATTATCATTGTCTCATCAGTAGTTTGTTTACGACAGCTCTGGGTGACAAGGATACTGAGATGCTCTGTTAAAGCCATCACCTGATGAGATTTTTATTGGCATAAGATCTTTCTTTCCCTTAGTCAGCTACATTTCAAAAATCACTGTTTCATTAAATGCAAATACTATTGCCTGCCTTTGGCTTTTTGTAATAAACCTGATCTGGCACTGCATTAACGTGTTTCTTCACTAAGTGAGGATAAACTAATCTGTATCTTTTTTGAAGAAATTCATGTTACAATAGTAAACCATCAAATGGACATGTTGAAGCTTGCTTAATAGAGCTTTTATTTCTGATTCTCCCTTATATGAAAGATATAAAATAAAACACTATGGTCTAAGTAAAAGCAAATTACATAGGAAGGTTAGCACTAAAAGAGAAAGGGAGCAAATGCTTAATTATTCTTCAGTTGTGTTACTCAATACTCAGGCATTCAGTTTAGATTATTAGTTTTAAATCTTTGCTTATGAAAATAATCTGGAGCTTTTCCTACTTTCCTTCCTTAATTGTCCATTCTAACATCCCATCCAAAACAGAGTATGTTCTAGTAAGGTAAATGATCCAGAGCCAATGTATAAAGGGGACTAATTCTTTTGTTTTGCTGGATGTTTCACTAAGTGCAATAGATTTTACTGAGACCTTTTACACTTAACTAAAATCTATTTAAACAAATCTTAGACACGCTAATTTTTGAAGGGTGAAGACTCACATGAGTTACTGGGCACAATATATTTCAGCATTGAGACAAATGTACTATAGTAGATATCATGAATCTATCTATTCTATCTTTAGCTTCAATCTTCCTCTTTGACAGACACAATACATGATGGATTTAAAATAATTGGTCCTTCTTCTCCCAGCTATTTTTTGAAGTTGAAAACTTGATACCTTTAGAAAAAAATTAATTCAATTAGTATTTGAGGTTGCGAATAACAACATGAACAAATGCTGCTTTATTAAATTGTATTGTACTAACTACTGGGCTATTTCCATACTTCATCTTATTATCTTTCACATTTATCTAACAGTTTTTCTTCTGGCAATTTTAATTATCTTTGTTATTAAAGAGTTACATTATGTTATGCCAAACTGCAAACTGGCATAACTGTGGGAAAAACAGCATGTAAGAAACAATTCTTTTATGAAATATTCTTCCAACCTGATTTTTATTTCTCATTTTGTAACATCTGTCTTCATAGAACCATTTAGGTTGAGAAAGAACTTTAAGTTTGTTGAGTCCAGTTGTTAACCCAGCACTGCCAAGCCCACCACGTGTTTTACCTACTTCAAGTGATGGTGACTCTCCCAGTTTCCTGGGCAGCATGTTCCAGTATTTGACATCCCTTTCCATGAAGAATTTTTTCCTAATCCAATCGAAACCTTCCCTGACACATCTTGAAGCCATTTCCTATTGTCCTTTGCCTTGCAATTTGAGAGAAGAGACTGACCCCAACTGTGTTACGACCTCCTTACATGTAGTTTTAGAGAGCAATGAGGTTCCTTCTGAGCCTCCTTTTTTCCAAACTAAAGAATCCCATACCCCTCAGCCACTCCTCTTAAGTGTTGTGTTCCAAACCCATCACCCACTTCATGTGTTCTCTGACATGCTCTGGCACCTCAGTGTCTTTTGTGAAGTGGCCCAAAACAGCAGAGACATCACCCAAGGTGGGGCCTCACCAGTGCTGAGTACAGGGGGACAATCACTGCCCGGTCCTCCTGGCCTCACTGTTGCTGACACAGGCCAGGATACTACTGGCCTTCTTGGCCACCTGGGCATACTGACAGCTCATGTTCAGCTGGCAGTCATCCAAAACTCCCAGACCTTTCCCACTGGGTTGATGGTGACTCTCCCAGTTTCCTGGGCAGCATGTTCCAGTATTTGACATCCCTTTCCATGAAGAATTTTTTCCTAATCCAATCGAAACCTTCCCTGACACATCTTGAAGCCATTTCCTATTGTCCTTTTGAGAGAAGAGACTGACCCCAACTGTGTTACGACCTCCTTACATGTAGTTTTAGAGAGCAATGAGGTTCCTTCTGAGCCTCCTTTTTTCCAAACTAAAGAATCCCATACCCCTCAGCCACTCCTCTTAAGTGTTGTGTTCCAGACCCATCACCCACTTCGTTGCCCTTCTCTGGACATGCTCTGGCACCTCAGTGTCTTTTGTGAAGTGGCCCAAAACAGCAGAGACATCACCCAAGGTGGGGCCTCACCAGTGCTGAGTACAAGGGGACAATCACTGCCCGGTCCTCCTGGCCTCACTGTTGCTGACACAGGCCAGGATACTATTGGCCTTCTTGGCCACCTGGGCATACTGACAGCTCATGTTCAGCTGGCAGTCATCCAAAACTCCCAGACCTTTTCCCACTGGGGAAAGGCTTTTCAGCCACTTCTCCCTATTCCTGTAGCATTACATAGGGTTTTTGTGACCCAAGTGCAGGACCCAGCACCTGGCCTTGGTGAACCTCATGCAATCAACCTCAGCCCATCGATCCAGCCTGTCCAGACCCTTCTGCAGAGGCTTCCTACCCTCCAGCAGGTCAACACTCCCACCCAACTTGGTGCTGTCTGCAAAGTGACTGAGGGTGCACTTGATCCCCTACTCCAGATCATTATCATTCTGCTACATTACTAACTTGAGATGCAGTTATAGAAAGGAAAAGCCACATTGTGACTCCGGTATGAACTTCATCTTATTAGTGCTTGGCTATTAAGTGAAATCATCCTGTGTCATCATTCAGCCAAACATGTATTTTCCTTCATATCTCTTGGGCTAGCATTTCAAATGTACATAATGTCATCCCAGTCTATCTGCAGCTGATAGTGTCACTTATCATCATTCAAAAGTTGACCTCAACAAATATTTCCATCATGGAACTACTTGACAAGCTATGTATGAGATTAAAAAATAATATTTTTGCATCACACAGTTGTTTACCTTTCCAGTGTTTACCTTTCTAACGATCATATCTGATTCACATTAGAAGAAATTCTCATATTAATTACTGAAGGAGCCTTATTTTTTGAAAATATACTGTGACTATCAGATTAGTCCTTACCATATAGTCACAAGGAGATCAGCCAGCATAAACAAAAAGATCATAAAAAGAAGTCTGAAAATACCAGAGTTTGTTTAATGCAACAGATTTTAATATGCCTTTATCATGGCACATCCTTTAAATGGTCATGGACCATTAGCATGGAAGTTAGTAAGAAACAATGAGTAAATAAACATATAAAGATTCAGAGTAATAGTGTTAAACTTTAAAATGGTGATTAAAGACAAGGAGTAATTACATCCAAAGGGAAAAGAAAAAAAAAGAGACATCACAATGGAGCTGAATGTATAATAGAATTACTTGCCTTATCCACATGCTATTTCCAGACACTGGACTTTGAGACTAACAGTACTCAGGTCAACCATTTTCAAAGCAGGAGACAGATAAGCACCTAATTTCATATATTACTGGTTTTGCTCACATTAGTGATGTTTTAAATTTTGTCTTTTTTTTTTAGTTCTAAGTGATTTGTTTATGATCCAAGTAGTTTGTCAACTAATCTGAAAGAAAATATTTCACACCATGGCCTCAAGGACTTCTGTCACAATTTGCTTGGCTTATTTATGGCTAAAATTAATTTAATTATCTAGTAGTTACTTCAGTGAATGCAAGACCACACCTAAGGAAAACAGTTCATGTAAAAATAGCCAGTGATTTCCTAAAAGAATTCACAAGTGCTTGAAATGATTTTTCATCTTTGCATCTAGAATAAAAACAAACAAGGAGAAATAATTTTTTATACTGATAGTCCAGGGGATGTGCCCATGCCACCATTTGATACATAACAAAGCTTATCACCATAAATTTTCTCAACTAGGATACAAGGCTTTGCTGTTACGAATATGTATTTTAATTAGTTTACTTTTGCAAATAAAAAAGGAGATACTAACACTCTAGATTTCAATGGAATGCATACAACCATGACTTCTAATGAGATAGAACTAGGAAGGAGGCAAGGAAATGAAAGAAGCAAGAAAAGTCTGAAGATGCATTAGACCAACAACTTGGCCTAGAACTGATTAAGTTCAGGGATAGATCTTAGGACCTCCAGGCTCCCTCCACGGATGGAGCCAGAACTTCATGGTTCATTCCCCATGAATTTTCTCTCTTTGGACAGAATTGGAAAAGTATCTACTGAACCTAAACATACACTTCTAAAAGGGGAAATTCTGCTTAGCTTTGAAGTATGATTAGAGGGTACAAGTCAAATGGACAAACGAGTGAGATTTTGTGGGTGTTTTGGTATGGTTGTACTGAAAACATACCTTTCTATCATCCTTTAATCTATTTATTACTAACCCAGAGGACTTTCCTAGCCTTTTATGATGTCAAGTTTCAGTAAGGAATGACTTTTTATGACCCTATTATGAACCCATAAAAATGAAGTTTTACAATGGAAAAACTAACAGATGTTTATTTCTAGCTTTAAAAGAAGAGGTTTTGGACTCCAGAGTGAACATTGTTTTTATTTTAAAATAATCAGTCTTCCCAGCTATTTGGCATTTTTCCCTGGAACTCTATTCTGTTGCCTACAGTTTCTGCAGCTAGATCTATCACTCTTACAGCAATATTATTTGTCCAGGTACACTGCAGTCTGCCTTTCATTTATCAATAAATTCTTTCTCTTAGCTCTTCAAAATATGTTCTACATTTAAACTTGTCATTAAAAGTTGGGCTGGGAATGAAATTGGTTACAGAATTTAATAATGAAAAATATGTATTTATATTTGAGTTTTAAATGCAATGCAGGAATGAATGACTTAAAGCTTAAAAATTGATTTTTAAATGGGCTCTGAGAGGCAAAGAATGTTTAAACTGTATTAATTGATATTCTATTTTGTGAAAAAGAAAAAAAAAGAAACAGGACAAATGCATTGTTAAAAATAGGTCAGTGTTTTCAATGACAATTGCCTAGAATCATCTGAAGAAATACTAACCCCTCATTGCATTACTGTGTTACTGCCTATAGAAAAAAAGATTGAGTGATCATCGAATTGTGAAATTTAGCAGCATCATTAATATCTAACAAATCCAAAACTAAGCAACAATTTCTACATATTACATTATTATTAATTCTTAACTAAATCTTTAATTTGGTTGAATTTGCAGGACTTTGAAAGACATATTTTCACCACAGTAAACAATAAGCTTGGGCTGTAAACAGTTATGAAGTAAACATACATAGACCTATAAAGCTGGTATTTTGCCTGTCAAATCACGTTCAAACACATGCCTTGAGTTCTGTATAATGCTGAGATGTCTGGTAATAGAGGAGCACCTATAAGACTTAAAAAGACTTAAAACACAGACAAATCCAACAGTGTAGCATATCTGGTGCATACAGTACAAGGAAAATTGATGGTGTACTACAGCGCAAGCCCAGCATTACTCATTTGCAGATGTATTTTAAACAGTCATTTCCTATAATCTCTCTGTATTTCCTCCCTTGCTTTGCTGACTTTCTCTATAATGACTAGATTAAAAGGAATGCACTTTGTCAACAGCAAAGAAAATGGGGCCAAACTCATTCTCTACAAACGCAAAAACTTCTTACAATTTTGAAAAATCTTTTTTCCATAGGTTTTTTTTTTTTGGATACACTGTAAAATGCCTCTATAGCAGAAGTCTGAAAATATCAATCTGCTCAAAACAGATTGATTAGGTCTAATCACAACTGTGAAAGATTACACAGAAAACAATTATAGTTTTACTATTGTACAACCCTGATGTACAGTGTCTGATCTGTCTATTCTGTTAAATTACTATTATTCATAAGGTTTCTCAGAATGGAATCTACCCAATTTTGGTAGATTTGGCTCTCTTGAAAGTTTGAAAGGTGATTCAAAACATACCATGTTGCAGGAAAGGAAGAAAACAGGGGATACTGCAAAACTACACAGAATTCTTAGTTTGATAAACAGATCCTATCCACACCTATCTACTCAATTGTATTAAAAGAACACTGTATATACGAGTATATAGAAGTACTTGAGGAGAACAAAATATTGCAGAATAGATTACATGAAATACAACCCAAACAAACTTTTTTGATAATCACTATCATTTTCATCAGAACTTTTACTGAAAGCCATGAATATTTGAATCTTCAAGTATGAAACAGAATTGCACTCACTGCATTGGTGCATGTACTAATAATCTTATATATATGTATATATATATGTATAATTGATATGCATTTCTATAGATCACTTAAATATCATAAAAATAATATAACCAGAACAGATATTTTTCAGAGCAGCCACACAATTTATTTGGTTTGGTTCTATCAAAGTAGTTGATGATCTAGGGCATCAAAGGATATCCTTTGATCAAAGGATAAAAGAATACAAATTCCTTATGATGACAAATGTCAAAGGAAACAAGGAATAACTTAGGAAATCGCTGAAATCTTTCAGTTAGGACATTAAACATATTTAGGAGGAAAAGAGTTATGTTGTAAGATAGTGTCTTATAAAATGGTTAGTAAATTAAATTACAAATAAACTAAATCAAATCGAGAAAATTCTATTTTATATCATAGGACATTAGGATTATTTCTTCCTTCTCTTTCATGCAATGCTATTTCATTTTTAATGTACCCATGGATCTATTTATTTTATAAAAGTTTTAAGTGCCCCCACATTCAGAAAGGTACTTCAGGTTAAATGCTCACTATAGACAGGCTTGTGTGCCCATGTGAGAGGTTCCATAGGTATGCCTGGAACCAAAGAAGCCCTCCAAGGAGCACCCAGTTCACACACTGATGTACACCTACCTAGACGTGAGGGACTATAGGCACAGGCACAAATGAAGGCTTAACAAGATAAAAAAAATTAAGAAGGAGGAAATGTTGCCATGTTTTTTATTAATCAATTATGACCCACACTAGGTGAATGATTAATTGATGAAGTTTACTCCTTCAAATGATATTAAAATTAACAAAATTTATAGATTAACTTAAATGGCATAACACCAAATATTTCCTATGGGGGCTTTGGAAATAACCTGTATTGTGCTTTTTCCATCCTAAGGTTATCCTGAGGGCATTTTAGATGACAGTTTCTGGAAAGGAACAAAAACAGCTGCATCCTAGGTTGTGCTGAGAGGAAAGGAGAGCAGGCAGAACTTTAATGGGTGAGATAATGGGGAGCATGGGCAATAAAATTAAGAAATACTGAAAATGGTCACTCCTGGGTAGGCAGGCACTACAATGGAGCTCAGTGAGAGGGCTAAGTTAGGAGTCAGAGACCAGACAACATCAGGATAGATGTCATGCACATTAAGAGAAAGATCTGAAGCATTAACATCCTAATTTTTTTTCTATACAATTATCAGTTGCAATTACACATCAAAAGAAACAAATCTACCCCCAGTTGTGATGGATGAACATCTGCACTTTCCAGACGTTCTTTTCCACAGGATTTCTTTGCAATGGCATAGAACAACCAATCAGTCATTTAATGACAGCATTATAACCCATTATGTTCAAGAGTCAATTACTCTAAAACCTTACAGTTTTATCACATACAATATGTCTAAATTGGATGCAATACTTTGGATCAATCAAACTCAAAATTTTACTTGAATCTGACTGTAAAAAGCTACAAATGATTTACACTGGGGAGTGGGGACAAGGAAGAACAGTCAAAATTACCAAACACCAAATAGCTGATGAGCCCTTAAAGAATTAACTGCTTCTTTCATTGATACATGACCTGTACACAAACAAGATAATTGCAGTTTAAAGAAAGTGTCTGGCACTTTTTCCATTTGTAACAAAGCCCAGAAATCAGCAAATACTGATTGGGTAATCGCAAACACAGAGCACAGAGCAGCATGTGGAACTAAGACCATATGTGAAAATGGGATTGTCACAGCAAGGACACTGAGGGTCACAGGACATACATCTGTAGGAAATCAGTCTTCATTAGTCTGGCTGCTCATGGAACAGTTTGTTAGTATTTTGTTAATGTATGGATGTGCAATCATTAATAATATAGAATGATAAGTTATTTTTCAGAAATGGAATACAATATATGTTTAGTCTGCCCAAGGGATGAAGAAATGCACATCAGATGTATTATTTACAAATGTTATATTTTGCAGCATCTTGACATTTGCCTGTTTGTAAAGGCTATAGCTGATATATCTTGGTGGAAAATAAAAAAAAAATAAATCCTGGGCTACTAGAAAAGAGGCTATGCTCCATCTGACAGTCAAGACAGCTACAAATTCACTTCTGGAATATGAGATATTCACTTAAGAGAGTATTACTCCATCAAAATCAATAGTGTTGATTGACTGTAACAGGAGAAGTGTCAGAAATTTATATCAAAACATCTTCATAATTTTCTTTTTTAAAAAATTTTTGTTTAATAATAATCCATATATCAAATCAGTTCTAAAAATAGTTCTGTGTGTCTTTAATGGAAAAACCTGAACTTCAGTCAAATTACATGTAAGGAGGCATTTCTTAAAACATGGGCCAAAAGATTGGCCAAAGTACAAACATTTAGGTTTTCAGCAGCAGTAGGCAGGTGCTGTAAGCAGCACCAGAGGATGGGAAAGGACACTTGGATATTGAAACAGCATGAAAGAAGTTGGGTTTATGAACACGTGATCAAATATGAAAAGCCATCTGTTTCAGGCAAGTTAACAGTACAATATAACATACATGGCAAAATATTCTACAAATTCAGAAACCACAGGTGATGTTCTATCATTAGGCTAGCTTGGATTCTAGAAAATTGAAACTGACAATATTTTAAGACATGAAATTAAATTCAGTTATGGTTCTGTTTAATAGCATTTAATAAAATCATGCTGCCTTTTCTTGTCATGGAACGTTTTCCACTGCCTTCAGTTTTGAGCGTGTCATCACTTAACAAAATAAAAAGCTTCAATAAAACTCTTTCAAATTTCTTCAAGAAAACTCAACTTCTACCATAAGAGTGAAACATTTGCATAAATTCAAAGTAACAATATAGATGGAACCTTGATTTTAAAACTTTAAAAATTAAAAAGATATTTTTGAACATATTAATCTGAGATTTTTGTTTAAAATAATCCATATATCAAATCAGTTCTAAAAATAGTTCTGTGTGTCTTTAATGGAAAAAACCTGAACTTCAGTCAAATTACATGTAAGGAGGCATTTCTTAAAACATGGG
Source organism: Emberiza elegans (assembly GCA_024865655.1). NCBI lineage: Eukaryota > Metazoa > Chordata > Aves > Passeriformes > Fringillidae > Emberiza > Emberiza elegans. The sequence goes on from JALJVW010000206.1 coordinate 32,564,137, forward strand.
CCAAAAGATTGGCCAAAGTACAAACATTTAGGTTTTCAGCAGCAGTAGGCAGGTGCTGTAAGCAGCACCAGAGGATGGGAAAGGACACTTGGATATTGAAACAGCATGAAAAAAGTTGGGTTTATGAACACGTGATCAAATATGAAAAGCCATCTGTTTCAGGCAGGTTAACAGTACAATATAACATACATGGCAAAATATTCTACAAATTCAGAAACCACAGGTGATGTTCTATCATTAGGCTAGCTTGGATTCTAGAAAATTGAAACTGACAATATTTTAAGACATGAAATTAAATTCAGTTATGGTTCTGTTTAATAGCATTTAATAAAATCATGCTGCCTTTCTCTTGTCATGGAAAGTTTCCACTGTTTTCAGTTTTGAGCATGTCATCACTTAACAAAATAAAAAGCTTCAATAAAAGACTCTTTCAAATTTCTTTAAGAAAACTCAACTTCTACCATAAGAGTGAAACATTTGCATAAATTCAAAGTAACAATATAGATGGAACCTTGATTTTACAACTTTAAAAATTAAAAAGATATTTTTGAACACATTAATCTGAGATATAAGGTCATTATTTTTAAGATATGTTTATAACAAACAAAGAGGTTTCTTCTTCTATGAAAACTGTTTTGTCTCCTTGATACACTTGTAAGTCTGCACAGATGAAGAGTTGGTTCTTCTCTCTCTTTTTTAACTATGGATTGGCCATAAATCAATAAATAAATTAGATATTTGCCAGCACTCCAGATACCACTAAGTTACCTGAAGCACCACTCCTGTTCATATAATCAAGCCAGTTACTAATGTGGGAAATTTTATTGTATACCAGCTGGGATTTTCTTACTACCTTAGTCCAGGGTCTGCCTTGTGGGTTCACTTGGAATTGTTTGGTTTTTTGTCCTCAGTTTTCTGTTGTGTGGCTTTTTTTTAATTCCTCAAATTGCAGGTATGTAGGGGCTGCTGGTGTCTTTGATCATATCTCTATTCTTTCTCTTACACAATATGATTTTACATTTATCATTATTTTATCATTAATTTCTGGTAGCAGGTAGACAAGTATACAAGGGTTTGGGGATCTGATGATCCATGTTCATTTTGGAGTAATTTTAGTGCACCATCATCTTTGACAGCAAAATCTTCAATTTGGTGTCCCAGATGCTTATTTCAGTTCTTGTTTTCATAGAGAAGAAAAATACAGGGCAAAACTTCCCTTCTAGATTCTTACCTCTACTTAGTATACTAGAAGGTGCAACCAGACTATAATGCTTAATAGCTCCTCATATCCATCTTAAATCCCTTTGCTTAAATGCTATGTCATTCCGTGGATTGGCAATTCTAAGTCAGGAGGGTTTGAACTACTCCCTCAGGTTATTCTTTCTGTCTATTTTATTAAAAAATATGTTTTTGTTACTAGAGTAAAAAGAAATTGAAAGCTAATAGATTTGACACTTCTATCCACAATAAACCTCTGGATGGATACTTAATGAGAATGTGTATATCTGGGATAATCAAACAAAGCAGATCCCTAACCAACACAGGTTAGTGAGACAGGAAATCCTACATTTCTTACTCAGACACAATTTCCATAAAAACAGAAGTTTTTGTTATACTATAATGTAGTCAACTCACATTCTGTGTCAAAGGTTACAGGATGCACATTCCTTCTGGCTCTGTATGATCAACTCTCTCCTGTCACTTTCAGTATCAAAGCTCACATTGCAGCTTCAGTGGTTTCATTAGGATTCCTACTCTATGTTTACAAGGAATTAGCTTTCTCTAGTCAAATAAGTATTAAATTCTCTAAATAATGTTAATAAATTCTGTTAATAATGTTAATGCCCATAGGAAAGATGGGCAACCCAGATTACAGATTTGTCCGACACCAAAATAGTGCATATTGTAAATTGCCATTTAAACTAAACGGGATAAAAAACCATACTCAAAAATCAAGTCGCAAAGTACCATACTTAAAAAAAGAAAAGAAAAAATAAAAGAAGAAAAAAAATACCCCTCAAAGCAGGTCCTACAACAGAATATTCACTGCATTTACATGACTCTTCTGGTAGAGCTTAAATTTTTTGCTGATAAATATATTACAAATTTAATTCATTATATTTTCAAATTCCTTTATGACCCTCTGCAAGGCATAAAGGAACATACTGACCCCATATACAAAGCAGAGTTATGGCATCACTACTGCACAGTGTGCAAATCCAAAGGGATGTTCTTGTCCCTGTGACTGCCTGGGAGTCTTTGCTTGCTTTAGCATCATCTGAAGGTGAACTGCTGGGGCATTAATTGCAATAAATAGGTATACTTTCTCCTGCTCTAAGAAACATTTACTCTGCATTTCAGGCTGGGGATTGTGAAGAATAAAGTTGAGCCTGTGCATCTGCTGTTTGCTGAGTGCTCACTCAATACCCTAATCCTGCTGTCCTATATAATTATTCTGTGGTGTGCGAGTGAGGAGAAAGACCTGGTATTATGCATTGCTGGTTTTCTTCTCCAGACAAGTAATTCACACCATTTCTGAAATTGTTTTCTGTTTATCTCCTACTTTGCCGTGAAAACCAATGAAACACTTTTACAACAGCATAAAATTGAAACTATGTACAAGTTGAATTAAAAATTGCACTAAACAAAACTTGTCAAATTTCTTATTAGGAAATATTTTTTTATTTACCAAATATGATTGCACATACAAGCTTTATTTAACTAGTTTATTATTTTGATTGCATATCTCCAAAATATGTTTTCAACTAACATAATTGTGTTAATTTGCATTTTGAAAGGGCACCTTTGCAAAACTGAGCATTTTATCAAGGTTATTCCTGCCGAATCAAATGAAATTCAAACACAGGGTTGTAATAATTACTTTCAATAATTAGCATTTACTAGGGAAAGAGAAAAACCAAAATGTTCAAATATTCTTACCATAATACAATTTTAAAAATTGGATATAAAATGCATTTTCATTGAAATAAACATAAGAAGAAATTATTTCTGGCTGTCAGAAAATTCATAAAAGCAAGATGTGAACAAACATAATGTGATAGAGACAGAACCCTTTCCTTTATTCTAGAGATAGCAACAGATCAAGTGTCTAGTTAACAGCTGATCAAGCAGTGACTGTTTAACAGAAAGCTTAACAGTGCTTTGCAGAGCCCTTGTCTTGATTTTACTCACAGGTGATTTTTGTACCCTTTAACTTAAATCAGTGGCCAAGCCTATCTTTGTTGCATTTTTTTCCAGGAGGGCTTTTTTTTGCAGGTGAGTACCTAAAGGCTTCCTTTGTTTCAATGGAAATGCATTTAATGCAATTTTTCTTTTTTTTTTTCAAATTAGGAAGGTAAGGCAAACTGATTTAGGAAGGCAAGGCAAACTGATTTTTCACCAGTAAAATTCAGATTTTAGATTATATAACTTTCAATTATGAGAAAATAGAATAAACAGTTAAATTGAAGTGGCTTTTGAACATACCCAACTGTCCTAGGGTGACAACAACTCTGAAAGACCTCTGATGAGTGACTGCAGCCAGCTAACCCACTATCCGCAATCTTGCTCCCCCTGAGCTTCAGGCACTCATGAAAAGAGCAAACATCACATTGTGCGTATGATCTCTTCTTATGCCTTGTTCATACAAATGCCTCTGTGTAAGAGAGCCACATCACTTACTCTCCTTTTTGGTGTCTAGACTCTACAGAACTGAGGCAGGAGAAGAATGCGGTGTAGAAGGTAATACTGGTATATCTCCTCATTTGTTAGCCTCCACAAAAGACGGAACAGGCGTGCTTAAACTAGAAATAATATTGTAGGCACTCATGCAACAATATGCAGATTAAATAATCTGTTATACACAAAAATGGAATGAAATACCCAGATTAACAGCATTGAAAAATCCCTTTGGATATATTCACAGGTGACTAGTTTAATTATGTGGAATCTCATAAATTAATTACATTATTCCAAACCTGATGAGTTGTGTCACAGTAATGCTGATATAGTCAAGATTAAAAAAATGAGGATGTAACAGCCTGCCTTGTTATCACTGTGTGTGTTGTCACAGCTTTGCAGTGAACTGTGACTGAGATGTATTAGCAGGTCAAAAGGGCAAAGCTTTTCAATTTTTAAAAATTCTAGAAAATGGATGACATTCAAAGAAAAGCTTAGTCTTAGTGGGGAACCAAACAAAGTGGTGTTTTTTAAAATATATTTTTAAAGAGGGGTAAAAGCAAACAAAAAAATTTGCAGACACTGTTATTAAAAGGCTCTACTTCATACCAGGCTTCTTCTATATGTTTATTGTGTACAATTTACTGGTTAAATCCCCTATAAAGCTCACACAATGACTTGGATAAAACCACAAAGAAAACTGCTATGTCTCTTTCTTCCTAGAGTGGCAGAGGTTGGGCCACAGGTGAGATTTCAATGAATTACATTTGTAAGTGCCTATCAATTATTGATAACAGTATATTTAGATGCATTATTTTATCTGAAATTATAGCCTTGCAGTTGGGTATTCACGGGAGCTCTCTCCAGCAGCTTTATGCAAGTGTTGGCAGCTGAAGGAGGTTGGACCTGACTACACCTTCTTTAAAGAAACAGATAATTAAGGATCTTCCAATCATCTGTCCTCTCCTTTTTTCTTCCCCTCTCCTTTTCAAAAGGTTAACACTTGAATGCTTTAAAAATCCGAGTAATAAGAAAAAGAGTGTGATGACCTGCTAAATTTTCTAACCTTTATAACTCTCAAAGACATTTTTAGCATTTAATGTCCCACAATAATTTTGCTAATGTTCAACATTTTTCCATTTAGGAAAGCCCAGTCTGCTTGCCCCTTGTGGCAATACAAAGACTTGGGTTAGTAAGGTAATTAATAAACACTGCAATAATTAGTCAGATTAGTAATTTTCTTGCAAAGGGGGAAAGGGAAAAAGCTCACTACATATTTCTGCTTCATAAAATCTTTCTTCAAATTACATCCCATTTTTGCTAATGCAAATGTTTCTAGCATACATAAAAAGGATGACATATTCTTTGACAGTCAATGCCTTGGGCTGAATTCCAGGGAATATCAGTTCGGTCCTAGGCTCCCTGGAAAACCTTTATGTATTCTTTACACACCTATTACACTATCCTTGAAGGCTTCATCTGAGATCTTATATATTCATGGACTCTGAGAGAGCAATTATAAACACACATAGAGCTAATGATGTAGATATAATTGAAATTTAAATTCTCTTCCTTAATTTTCCAATTATTTCTAGGGTGTTAAAGTACAAATTATTATTTTAAAGACAAACCCAGGCCTCTTAAGACAACATTAAAACAAGAGATCAGGCAGGACATCATGGATCTGTAAGCACTTCCTCTTTTAGTTTGGAGTTGAAGCTGGGTACTCTATAAACCATCTACTTTCAACATGGCAATATTTCCTAGGTAAGGAAGGCCAGTACACAGAGCTGTAACATTTCTACATTTATGTGCACCTATAGGTCCTTTTTCAAACTGTGAAAAACTTGCCATATATAGAGAAGCTTTCAGCCTGTAAACTGATGAGAGACCATCATACTTCTTCATTAACATTTCAGTTATGGCATTTTACAGATGGCCTTGTGTTAAGAATCCATTGGAGAGGATTTGACATGATAAACCTGCTGTCTTTAGGCTGTTTGCTTACCTATAAAAGGCAAAAGTCTTAAGAGAAAAAAATCCAGGCTATGGATTCTGGAAACCAAGGATAAAACATATGCTCAGAACATACCACCTACATCACCTTTTCCTTTACCACCATGTAAAACAAAGGAATTATACCTAATAACTGCTACCTTGAAGACTTGCATAGTTCTATGACTTTTTAAAACTTTAATTTTTTTGGGGATGCCTTATAAGCATGCCTTTTTCAACCAAAAATATCTAGAATTGTTATGTAAAATGTTATTCGAAGTAGCTATTTACCATGATGATTGTTGGGAATCATCTATTTAGAAAGGGAGAAGTAGGGTCAGTTTTTTGTAAATTGTTGATCTATAGGCTTATAGAGCTGATCTTGATCAACTTCTGGGTAAGAATACTGGTTAATCTTTGTCATATGATTTACTTTACATGGTATAAAATTTTGTTAATATCCAACAATGATAAAAAAAGCCTAATAATATTAAAAATATATTTTATAAATCCCTTCATTATTGAGTCTACAATATTAATTGACTGCTGTTAAATCAGTCAGTACTGCATCCCTTTTTGTAAATGACTGAATATTTTCCCTTTTCTGTATGTATATTTAGCACTACAAAAAATATTCTTTCACTTCTTTCACAATGGTAATAAAAAGAACCTGATTACTTTTTACTTGTCCATAAAACATGTCCCCACAACAACCTGAAGTTGATTAGGCCAGTATATCAAATATACATATGGAACTGTGCACACAAAGTAAGGCTTACTGGAATGTATGTACAAATTAGATGATTGCAATATTTAATAATGTAACACTTTTTCTACATTCAGTTGTTTGAAATGGAAGTGATTTCTAGCCAGAACATGCTGGGTTTTTAGTGTTTAAATCAGCCCTCCTTTATCAACACACTGATCAAGTGCTGTAATGAAACATCTTGGACCTTGAAAGTTTGCACCCACTGATGAAATGCTAAGAAAACAGTTTTTTTTCTTTAGCACAGGATTAATTTCAAGGTTGTTGCCAACAAAAACAAAACATACACTTTCCCTTCTTCCCTAGAATTAGACTTCATTGAACTATAGGAAAAAAAAATCTTAATCTTATTAAAAGTATAGGAATTGGAGTACTTAAAGACACTTTAAATGATCTTAGGCTGTGCACTTTCCACCTTGGGCTTCGGCCAGGAAGTTAGTTTTAAGAAGTACTGAATACTACACAAATCCTAAACAAAGGAAATTGGCTTCAATGTTTTAAAACATAAGGTCAGTGAATATTACACTGATTCAACTTGATAGACACAAGACCTGATTGTTTAGATGTGAACCACTCATTTCACGTTCATTGCTATTTCTCCACCGCCTTTATTGGAGTCTACAATCACCAAAAAATCACTCGGTGTGCATTCTACCTCAATAGCAACTGCATTTAGTTTTGCTTAAAATAGAGAATTAATCACTGCCAGTGTATTTTTTTTCTCTGACAGTGCTTAAAGTTTGCAGTGAAATTAGAAAATGATTGTTAATTTACACATACAAGATAATTTTATGTAACTTAAGAAAGATTAAATGGAACAATCAGGAGTGAGTGGAAGAAATTAAATCAGGATATGAATGAGCGCTGTTTTATACTGTAGGTGTTCCTGCAAGACCTAATGCTAATACTTAAACTCACCAGTTAATCACTTCCCATACTCTTTTTCAAATACTAACCTTTTAAAAAGTTGAATTAGCTTAAGAATAACTTGATATATTATTAGGACTCATTTAAAAAGTCCATACCGAAAAAGAATGGTTCTCTTTTTAAACAGTTTTTAATTATTATGAGGCTTATATGAAGAGGAAAATATATTTTAACAAGCATCCACACAAGTGGTCTGATTATGTTATTCTAATCTGCAAACCTAATTATCACCTTCTTATGGAGTACAAGGAACAGCTTTAGAAGAAAATTAATGTATCCTATCAGTGGGACAGTTTGTCACTTTATTAAATAATCATCTTCTTCACAAATAAAATTGTTAGAAGCTTTATTGTATTAAGGAAAAAAATAAAACCCCTCACACCATTACATATTAAAATTAACTTCCCACCGTTTCTTTAATAGTCTATTAAGCCTTCACTGTGGTGGATTATGAAGTACAAATGAGGGTAGCAACTGTTTCTAAAATGGTAAGAAACAAATATATTCTATGTGCATTTTTTATTAAGGTGAGCTATTACATCTTAGCAAACATCTAAACTATTTTCACTAGCTTCCAACATACAAAGTGTACATTAAACCCAAAGTAGATAATGTAATTTATTTTTCCTCTTTTTGATCTTCATCAAAAGCTGTGGGACAAAAGTAATATCTGTCTATGTCTAGCTATTTTCTGTAAAACTGAAAATTACTATTCTATATTGCAACCCAGAAGATAAAACCAAGACAAACAAAATCTGAAGGGTTACCAAAGACGCGCCTGGAATAAATCTTCAGACTGACCTATGCCAAAAAAATAGAAATCTTGACAGAAATACTTAACACATCATTATTTAAAATATCAATCTACCTAAGACTGAAATTTGACCTCCATATAAGCAAAGAATTTCTGTGAAGTAGTTGCAGAATGTCACAGCTTGTAAATACATACAGGAACCCATCTTGTAAATCAATACAGGGTCACATTGTCTGCCCTGTATGAAGAAATCCTATTGGGCTCACCAGGAAATAACGACTTTATTTCACTAGCCATTGCAGTAAAAAATATAGTGCAGGTTGTTACCTTTGGGTTTTTCCCCTCTCAGGATGCATATTATGACTTCCATGTAGAGCTAAACTAGATTATTTTTAGCTATTTTTGATTAGGCTGTATTATGCAGTGAAACCAAAAAAAGACCCTACACATAATGAAGCCAATTTTAATGGAATTTTCATCTAGAAAGAGTTGTTAGCTAACAGATGGAATATCAGCTTAAAGCTACATATAAAAGCATACTTAACTACCCTTTATTAATTGTCTCTGGTGAGTCAACGTACATCACCTGCGACTTAGGAGACACAGTTTGTGTACACCATATTTGCATTGAAGGCATAAATTAATAAGCAACATCTCAGACAACTGCTCTTACCTTTGCAATTCTAGGCACAGTTTTCATTGTTACCTGCTGGAGTTTTCACCCTTGTAGCAGGACAGCACAATCATCGTCCAAGTCCCTCGGATGAGCCTATACTGTTCAGGTGCTCTGCTTCCTTTAAATAAACATTCACCATTTAAGAAACAGAGAAGCAAAACCCCAAGCTGCCTGGCACAAGGCAACTTGTACTTTACTTAAGCAGCACAGAGTGAGAAGGTGAGTCTTAATCAAGGGGTTGTAGCTGGGACTGCTGGGACTGTCTTATTTCAAGCAAGCACTGTAGCTCTCAGTCTAGTAGCAACTGCAAGAGAGGCAAAGTTCACTTTCTGCATGAAGGAAGGTTCTTATTTTTTTCACATCAGGGAAACTACTTTCTGCTCATCACTATCTCCCAGGAATCTTTACTAGTTCCATGCTTCTTCCTCTTCCCAGAAAGCAGGATACTTGGCTCTCATGAGCAATCTAGAACTTCATAAGGTTAAGAACTATAAAGATACTGATTTTCCTTAAGTATTATCTAATACAGTTAAAAAAGCTCACCTCCCGTGGCTTGTGGGTAAGATATTTCCAGGCATAAAAATTGTTCAATATTCTGTGATATTATACACGGGACATTACTCTGTAAAATAAGACAATCAGTCTGAAATATTGGAGGTTACTTAATTTTAATGTACAAGACAGAACCTCAGTTAATGAAACAAGATATGAAGTAATTTTTTTTATAGTAAACTCTGTCTCTGCATTTTTTAGCTTACAACTGTGAAGATCAAAAGCATGTCTTTGGACCAAAGGTGAAAAATATAAAAACTCACATAGATCAGGATTTCAGTGATATAGTCTGACATTGCCAGGCAACAAGTCTGTGCTTATTACCAAATCTACATTCTTGGACTACAGAACGAGATAATGTTCAGAGTTAGATATGTGCTTTCAAAAATACCCTAAAACCATAAAAGTAAGTAATTCTAGAAAAACTGGATAGCAGTTAGTCTGCAGTGGCATTGATACTTTGCTTCATGCTTCTGAACAGACTTCCATGAAGAAAATTCCTTCTCTATATGCTTTCAAAAGGGATTGCACCTCCAGAAGCTCTCACAGGACTTCTCACTGTGCATCAAAATCTTGGCACAGAAACTGAATATATCCTTTTCCAAGCTACAGGTTTTAGTGTGCTACTAGTTCAGAGCATTAAGGCCATAGTTATGGTTTTATTACTTAAATTAACATTGTCATTGTCATTTACATTGTCTGGTAGAAGTGTACAGCACATGCAACTTTACACCTTACTTCACAGAGACCAAAAGTGTTACAAAGAAGATAGACAATATATACTATACAGGTCTCAGAAAAGACTAATACACCAAACAAAGCAGTATTTAAGACTTCAAGTAAGAGACACGGCTGAAAACCACTTTCCTCTTGCTTTATCAGCTTCTCCCTTTCCCTTTTTATTAAAACACTAAACCATGAGCATTAAGTAGCTCTTAATTTAGCTTTATAATAAAAATGGAAATCCTTCTTAACCAAGAGTATAGTTTTGTTGAAATATGTACTCTAGATCATTTTATAAGGTGAAGGAACAAAGTTAAGTCAAGAAAGGCAAGGGAAAAAAGGAGTCAAATCAGAAAGAGAAACAAGAGAAGTCCTAAGATGCCAGAGGAAAGAAAAGATGAGCATGCCTCATAGCAAGAACAAATTTCTAAGTTTAAATTTAATCTCAAAGACTTTCTTCACTAGAGACAGCTAAAATACAATTTTTAAGGACTAAGAAGCTGGTATAACAGGGAACCAGGGAACACTAGCTTATGATCCAGTGTACTCAACCAGTGCGTACATTTTATCCAATACTTCTCATATTTCTATTTTGTAATGGAGCATGCTTCCAAAATGGCAGAGCTAGTGCCAGCTCAGATGGCTCTGGAAGCACAAGCAAAACAGCCATAGTGATATTGCCTTGTTCTTTAGTAGTTTAAATCTACCCTAAACATCAAGAGAATCTGTGGTTTTGTGCTTCATGCAGACCTTGCAGTGCCCTCCAGCTTAGAAGTTCATTACACAGGTCAACTGTGACTGTCATTTTGAGAAATTGTCAGAATTAGTGAGGGTTCAGAGTAGCCCTGACAGGCATCTTCTTTCTGTACCTCTGAACAGTTCTCTCTTAGGCAGTGTTTGCTGTGTCTAATATGTCTCTCTGACAGAGACTGTTCTGCACCAAGCCTATATTCCCTCATTCTACAATTTCATTGTCATTGAGCATTGTAGGTTGTAAAGCAAACAACCCAGTCTGACCATTCATGAGACTCCCTGGCAGTCACATTCCCAACACCAGATATTGCCACTGCTGGGACCAAAGCCCCTTCAGAGAGGGCAGATCCAGTAAGCTGACAGGTGCCTACTTCTCTCCATACCCCACACACACATGGTCAGACCAGCTTTCCTCACCAGTTCAGCTCTAGGTTTCCCACAGCAGAGACTCAGATGTCTCATTCTATAATGCAATTTATTTACAGTGCAGTAACAGAGAAAACTTGGGCTGGTTCCCCTGAGGAGCGACCCTCAACAAAGGACCCCCGGGCTTTTATACACTCTCAATTCAAGCACATGCAAATCTTTTCTTTCTGAATCTTTGTTTACTACTGTCTACTGCTTTGTCTGTCTCCAAGTGTCCACTCACCTAGCTAGCACCACAGCTCTTCATGGCAGTTCACAGATTACTGTCTCCTGTTGCTGCTCTCCTATTCTAGATTTAACAAAAGCACTTAGGAATCCCTCATTCTGGCATGCAGATGCTGGTGTACAACACATAAACCATCACCTTTGCAGCAGAGGTATCCAGGTTCCAGGATACTTATTTTGCTTATGTGACTAAAGTAGTGGATAAATATTTCCAGTATTTTGAGCAATATAGTAAAAACTCAGAATTTCACCAGACTTTAAATAATACAAAACTACATCTTCACCTGGCAACCTCATGACAGAGCCAAATTCCCAACTGTTTGCTTGTTATCTGTGTTTCTGCTGTAGTTGAGAACTATGGACTTCGAATTTTCCTTGTAGTTCTGCTCCTATTTTGTTGTCTAGTCACTAAAACACTTTCTGAGTAAGAGAGTGTATCTGATTATTCCTCGTCAGAAGGGGGATTTGAGTCCCAACTCCCTCTGCCTGGCTGACTGCCCTATGATGCCAGTGGAAAAACAGCCCCATGGCTGCAGTGTCCTGGCTGCTGTGGAGCTCTCCTGCTGCAAGGCTTTTTTGGATAAGCCATACTTACGTGAATCCTCTCAGGTTTCATTTGAAAAGCCCAGAAAAACTTAACAATTAAATTTATGTTCCCAAATTGCTTTCAGTGAAGATTTACACCACAATTCTCTAAGAAATCAAAGCAGCTAAACATATTGAAGATTTCATTCAGTGTGAATAGTCAGCTGGCCCGTATCAGCAAGAAGAACATATTTCTTTGATTAACACTTTTTTCTTTCTTTGAACATCAACAAAATCTTGATAAAAACCCTAGATTGACAACTTAACACAGCCTTCAGGGCTCTGCTATCAAAATCCAAAACACTTAGGAAGCTTCTGCTACTTCTGCTGTTACTATAGTTATTAATGTATCACTATAACTATAAGAAAAAATCCAAGAAGAATTTTAGCTCATAAAAAAAAATCAATTCTGCCCTTGTTTTTTATATATTGTGAGCACAGATATGCTAACCACACAGAAAGTTCTCCAGCTGGCCATTATACTCCCAAATCACAAAGTTACTGTTCCAAAGAGCATTCGATGCCTTTAGACATCTTCATAATTGGCTCAGAAATAGCATGCTGCAAGAAAGGTTAGCAGACCTTGCTGTCCCTCATATGGACAAATCTTTATTAAAAACAGTGTAACTAAAAGGTTCTCAAGAATCAGGAAACCGTATAACTTGCAGCTGCTCCCTAAGTCTAATTTGAACCAAAAAAAAAAAAAAAAAAAAAAAAAAAAGGCAAAACTAACAACTTCTTCCACATCTACCTATGTCACATGGTGGATTTAAATGATACTCTGGTCCTGAATTTTAGCTCATCAGGGAAAAAAAAACCTAAGTTCAATATATTTTTTAAATTAATTTCTCAACCTAAGCAACAGTATTAATTATTGCCATAACGCAGCTGACTTACAGGGATTGAAACTGGATTTAACTCAAAACTTTTCGATCTTAATAAATTCCTAGTAACTACCAGACAACAGCTTCTATGTCCAATGATTTTCTCCTTTTCCTATTGTGGTCTATTTTATGCCATGGCATGAGAACACAGCAGAAACATCAAGATCATTCTCACAATCCCTGATCAGTTATGAATCCTGAATTCTGTAACTCCTGATCTTTAAAACTTTGAGAAACAATACCAAAATGACACTGTTGCCCACATGTTTCTTTGCCCATCTTGTATCCTGTCTTGGCAGTTTCCCCATAAAGTACTCCTTTAAAAGTACTCCATAGAGTACTGGAAGGAGGCAGGGGTATAGTGATCCCTTAGCCATCAATCTGAAACATGCCTTGTTGATCTGGACCCTTTCCCCCAAACCAGAGCTGAACATTTAGAAATCACTCAAGACAGGTAATATATATTCAATGTGTATTTCCTGAAGGGAAAATAGGGGGCTATTTGAACATGAACTATTTCTGTTTTAACAATCTGGCAAAATTCTTTAAATTCCCACAATTTCTCTGTGTGACAAAGGGAAGAGTTGAGAGTAGGATCTTAGTGTCAATGTCAATGGTGAGAGAGAAAATGATCATCCATTAATATTATGCTTCAGAAGCAGCTGTAGATCAATAGTTGCCAATTGTTCAGCAATAGAATTGTAAGAGAAGCCAGACAGGAACTCCTTCAGTGCCCTGACAGCACACAGAAATATCCTAAAATTAGTAAGTCTGTCATAGGAATGGTAGGAACAGAAGAAATTATATTATTTTGTTTCAAAGGCATAAATGACCAAAATAATATTGCCCAAAACACATGAGAACTTCTCTTAGGCAGTCTATGAAGTATCATGAGGGAAAGACAGACGGTAGAACTTAAAACCACTTTTATCTCTTGATATACTTGGCTTCAATAGCAGTAGTGTCAAAAATCAGAAAAAGCAACAGGCGTTCCCTTTAAATCACCAAATCAGCCAATAAATTTTCTCAGGTGTTTTTTGGTTTGTGCTTTTTTCTAAAAATGTATTTAAAAATTCGTTTCACAAAGACACACATACATAGACAAAAATATTGAAAAAAATTAATATTTTGGCTATCATTACACAAACAAAAAATATAAAAAAAAGGAAATGCAAATATGAAAGAATAGAAAATATAAGTTTGGTTATATCAATGCTAAAGATGTCTTCAATATTAAAACAAATACCTCTCAATGTTCATTATATAATTGTGTCATTATCAGGGGAAATAAAAAGAAGCAGTAGTCAGTATTATTTTAGAGGTAAAACCAAACTCCAAAATTATTCTGAAGGCAATGATAGCAACAATGCAGTTATAACAAAGGCACTATTGTACAGTTGTATCTATCATTCAATTTTCATAGAAATGCATTACATGAATTGCTCTATGATACATAAAACAAATATTTTCAAAATATTTTCTTTGAAAAAATATATTCTATGTTAATAAAATGAAGATATAAATCAGAAGAGAATAAGAACTTTAACTGAAAGAGATCTACTTGACTGATCTTATTTTCCAAGATACACAAATTATATTTTACTTCATATTATAAACTGGAAATACCTCCAGCTTTGCACATTTCTTAGCAAGGGCTAAGAAATGGCTAAACATATTGAAGATTACAATAAAAATAAGGCACTTGGACTCAGATCAGAAAACTGTCAGATTACTTAAATGAAAACACATAGGCATGGGCCAGGAAAACTACATTCAAATGGGATAAAGAGGGCAATGGAAAATCTTATCTGAAGTGATGGAGATGTTGACAGAGGTTCTTTATTTGATACATTAAGTACTTAAAATCACTTCAGTTATACAATCAATGAAGATAAGAACTTTGGTTACTTAATCAGGAACTGACATAGTGATTGAAAGCATTACTTTTAAGGTAATTAAAAAATGAATTTTGAACAGTAGTACTAAGATATGGTTAGGAGGACTGGCTAAATTACTCAAAATGCTATTTCCAATTACCTAAGTTTATCTAATATGATATAAACCAACTTGCAATCGCAGAGTGTAGAGTTGAAACCTGGAGTATATTAGTCACAAGATTCAGGATCTGAAGCAATTCTAGGACCCAATTTCTTGTGAGTTAAAGAACACGAGAAGTAAAAGCACATGCTATATATTGTGTCAGTCTGTGGTGAACTAAAGGAGTATTTGGGTTCTCCTCATTATCTACGGGAACTGTAGTAGGGGCTTAATTACCAGAATTAAAGGATTAAAAAAAGCACCATAAAGCACTCACAGTTCAATCTAAAGCATCACAGTTCATTTTTCTGATTAAATTTTAATTTCTTGTACTAAAGAGTAATGTGTTTATGTTTAATAAATAGGGAGCATAAAAATTATCCCTTAACAATTAATTTCATTGCTTTTAATGGATTGGATATTGTCAATCATGTTATATGTAAGTGTGTTGTGGCCACAGCAATCTTGACTGGATTTTGAAAGAAGGTGTTGTTGGGTTTGTGACGTATATTAGAAAGGGCTGCTGCTTAACTGTTTGTAAAACCCAGCATCTGTTGTAAACATGAATTATAGCCACATCAAACTTATGTAAAGATTAGCCATTTACTTCTGAGATTTCAAAATTAATTCATTCAAAATGAAGCTTGAAGCTGCAAATCCATGTTAGTGTTCATTAGTTCTGATTATAAGCCCTCTCAAAAAAAACCCAACAAAACCAGCAGTCTTACATAAAACCCAATTTTATTACAAAGTACTTTATTTAGCGTGAAAAAACAAGGAAAATAACCTTATTGATTGGTATAGAGTTACTTGACCATACTTCATCGACACTGAACAAACAGCAAGCAGTAGCTTAGCAGTTTTGTTACAGTTTTTGCATATCTACTATAGCCTCCTCTCACACCTGAATTTACAATTTAAGCAAGTTAGAAGTATTTTTCTACCATTGTGTTTTTCACTGTTATTTCAAATGGCGTGACTACAGTGCGGAAGAGACCAAAAATTCCTACAGAGTTACATTTGCCTTTAAGACATTGTAATAAAAGGCAATTGCTTTAATTAATTAAGGAATGTGTAAAACATCCACTAGGCACTTCAATACATAGAAAAGGTTCAGTGACCTGCACTCAGTAAGGAAACATCATCTGCAATAAATTTCTTAACCAGCCTGATGCAAGTTGAAGAAAATTAGATTTTATTGACCTTGGGCTATAGTGTATGGATAGACCTTATGTGAATCAACAGTTTGTTACTTCCACAATGCATGGTCGGCCAATCCCTCTGTATGATTCAGCTCCATAAACAGTCCTGTCTCCTAAAAATGCTATGATTTTAACCCTTTAACATTAACCCCGATACACTTAACAATTTCTAAAGAAACTATTTTTTAAAAAGCTGGGTATCACTACCTATCTCATAAACATAACTTTCTTTAAAGAAAAAGACAACATTCCCATATCTTGTAGGAGTATATATGCCAGACATTTGTTTTTAAAGGTGCAGAATGGCGATCCCCTCAAACGGAAATGCCTGACAAAGCCTGCACCCAGTTTAGTCCTGCAGTAGTGAATGTGATAGCTGCAGACCCTGAGAATACAAAAATAAATTCATTGCTCTGCTCATGGTCTGATACAGCATACTGCTTTCAGAGATGTACTTTGAAATCCCAGGGGATGCCAAGGACATAGGGATTCCTGTTTAACATACATTTTATACATCACACTGCCCCTAGTCATTATAAGTCTGAACCTAAGGTTCCCCAACACTACCAGCCTCCCAGACAGCTGCTATAGAAAAATGTTTAAGAGAGTAAGAAGTCCCTCAAGCAGAGGCCCTCAGCCCATTAGAACTTTCTAAAGAAATGATAAAAACATGAAATCTTGTATCAGAGAGAGGTGCAGATACTGCAGATGCAAACTTCTGTGATTTTGCTCTGTAGACAGCAGACAGGCTAAACCAGCTTTATGCTCCAACTGTCTTCCTTTGTCCCAACTCAAGCACACATTACATGTTTCTGGTATTATTTCTAAAGGTACGCTACTACATGTTTGAAGTCTGAAAAGAGAACATGACAGTTGCTTTTTTATTTCTTTCTCTCTTATAAGCATTATAACCAAGAGCTAGGCAGAGTATGTTGTCTAATTACAATACATCTCTCGTCTGTGGGAAAATATTTTGTGCTCTATTGCAAATATTTTCACCTTGCTTTGCTTCTTCTGATGACTACAGTTGCAGTAATGCTGCCTGAGTTCAGAGGTACTGTTCCCTGGAGCCTTATCCTTTTTTGTAAAGGAACCTGTGGGTTCAATGGGACAGGTAACAGATGTCTGCAATCTGGTCTCTCTGTGGGGCCAATGACTTCCTTTTAACACTTTCATATCAGTCACAACCAAGAAGGGGGGAGAGGTTGAAGGAGAGGCTGAAGTGTCTGCTATTAAAGTTAGGAATTTTGTGTTGATGCTTAGTATATTCACCGAAAATATGAGTTTGTTATTCAATCCAAGAGACTCTATCACCCAAACTGAAAAACAGGAAGAATAATGAAAATACCAAAACAGTTTTGCTCTATCCAAAATGAAATACTTTGACTGCTTGATTCTAAGCTAAAATAAGTCAACTTAAAACAAAGCTGAGTATAACTGAGAGTAGACCACTTAACTTACCATAATTTACCCCATCATAAATGATTTTGCTCTTACTGATTCTTTTCAGTTTCAGCCACAAAACTTGAACTTGCCTTCGATTCCAGTACTCAAGTGGAATAATTCTGTTCTGTTTTTTTTTTTTTTTTGCTGCCAGGAAGGACTAGACATCCCTTACAATAAAGCCTTTGAATACAGTAAGAATGTAGGCATGACAGGATTTTTTTCCTTGTTTTTTTGATGTAACTGAAGATATGATGCTATAACTACATTTTGTAGTGCAGTACCCAAGTCAGGACATGCAGAATAATGCTAAAGATTCAATGTTCTGCCATTTCTCCTACCTTTTCTTACTGTGGCCTTTCTTAATTCTCCTGGAGAACACTTGCACAAGATAAATCAGTACTTTCTATTACTTAAAAACTTTCTTAGAGATTAAATGTATAGGTATCAGCACAAAAGAAAAGCATAATTAAACAAGTTGAAAGGGAATCTCAAAAGTATATTGTCAGGAATATGATATAAAGGAAGTTATTAGGAACTTTTTCTGCTTTAGGTTTTCTTCATAGAAGATGGAAATTGATATTTGGAAACTTCAAAGACAATGTACTTAAGACTATAAATATAATTTATAAATCCTACTTTAGTTTACTGAGACTAAGAAATATCTTTCATACTATGGGATGCCAAAGCATCTAATTAGTGCACCTAATTGAACTGAGTATGATTTTAGAAATGCTAACATCAACCTGAATTATTTTTTTGTTGAAAGTATTCTTTGTTTCCTTGTGTATATTCCAGTCACATAACTCATACATCTGTTATTCCCAGCATCGAGCCTATGATGTTTACACAGATCTCCCTGTAGGGCATTTTGGCCTAACTGAATCATTATTTCAACAGAATGTCCTATTTTAATGATACTTTTACTTGAAATACTGCCTTTTGCAAGTTTTATCCCCACTGGCATTAGTGGGAATAAAACTCAGCCCTTCCACACTTATATTGGAAAATCTGACCCTACTCTTAAGCAGAAGATGCTGGGAAGGAGACTGATTTCTGCAGCACAAGGCGGTGAGCACTTCAGACCTGCAGAGTTGGTAATGTGACAGATTTTGGGGTTTATGAACCTTATAAACACCTTTATAACGTTTATAAATCTTAATGCATTGTCAGTCCTGGTTTCTGATAAAATGTGCTAATGATCAAAATATATAACTAAAATGGCATATTAAGATTCATTATTTTAATAGAGCTCAGGATGTTACTACTCATTTCCATTCTTTACTATTTGACCACCACCAGAATTCTTCTCTTCCAGACCTGGGTTTAGGAACAAGTAATGTGTATTTAAAAATCACTGGTAGACATTTATGCTGAGCCTTATTTGGAAAACTATATGGAGCCATTCCATATCACAGCTTACAAGTATAACATTTTCAAGATACTAAGGCATGTATAAATTATTTTTCCTTTAAAATTAAGCTTCTGAAAACAGAATATCCTTTTCACAAAGGAACTTGATTTAAATTTCTTGAGAAATTCAAATAACCAGGTGCTTCATTACAAAGAAAACCATTGATAATGTGGATTTTTAGTACAGGAATATTTATACATACTTAAACTTAGATATTCCAAAGTCTCATGTCTTACTACCTCTAGACAATTTAGAAATCTAAAAATAAATTTATTACTTTTTATTTTTAATAAGTCAGTAATACTAAGTGCTGGTGTACAAAATCTGTGAACACAGCAGAATTCCAAAATATGACACAGTTCCAAAGAACTAATGATCTAGTTCCAAAGAATGCCACAACATTGGCTAGTAGTCATTAAAAAAAGCCTTTATAAGTCTTGAAATATTCTGTCATCTTCAGTTTGAGGAGATAAACAAGTAGAAGAAGATTTTGCTTCTACACAAGTAGAATGTGTCAGGAGTTTTCATATTAGTTCACCCTATTTACACATAAACCTTGGGATCAGAGTGGCAAGGAATATCCTCAGGAATCTGAGGATCATTAACAAGATTAAATATGAAAGATTCCCTAACTCCAAACTTTACCTAAGTTACTTCACTGAAGCAAATACAACACCTGTGTATTTCAAAAGACTTCTTCACACAATATAAACTTAAAGTTTTTCTTCAGTAAGAAAAATTTTTAAATTTCTGCATGTTCATTTTTCAGAGTAGAACCTCACTGGAAGGACCTGCTCTGAATGATAGCTGTGAAAGTTAAAATGCTGGAAAATTAGGCAAGAGGAAACTAACATAAAAGCAAAAAAGAATTATTTTTTAAAATCACAAGAGATATGCCCATGTGACAGTGTAGGATTTTCAAATGAGTAATGTAGGGTTTTCAAAGGAGCAGGTGCTGTTAACTATGAAGTCCAGTATGAATCAGACTTGAGTTGGACTTGCTGAGCCTAAATAATTTAGATTGCATAGAAAATTCCACAATCTGGTGAATTAAGATTTGAGGCTTAGCAGACAACTAAAAAAAAGGGTTTCTTTTCATACCCTCCAGGAAAATGCTGCTGCAACATGTTATCTACTTATTTCGACACGCAAATAAGTGGTAATGAAAAATGTATTTGTGAACAAACGTAATCTGGAACACTCTATTGAACAAACATAGAAAACCCCTTTTTTTCCTCACTATAAAAAAGAAAACACATTTTAAAACACCGGTTTCTATTATACTTTGCTCAAGTCTTTATACTGTTTTTTAGAAAGGCATAACCTTTCTGAATAATTTTTATATATCTAGAGAATCTTCGCTTTTTTCAAGCTCTTTCAAAATCTCAGTACCAAAGTATGTAGGGACCAGGACTATATATTTTTGTAACTAATTTCCTTAAGATAATGTTAGAAATATCAGGTTCCTTAAAATATAGATGAATTTCAAGGTGAGTCTGCTAGCAGATGTTATTAATGGCGTATGATTTATTGTGACATGAAATCTGATCTGAAACTCATGTTATTAGCTGAGCTTTTTATAAATTATAATTGCCAACTGCTGAAAATATGCAGAAAGACCACTGATAAACTAGCTTCATCTTCAGGGCCTAGAAAATCGTCATTTGCTAAAAGTCCAATATCTCTAGTCCCGCTGGGAGGGTACAGTACATTGAGATGCATAGATTAGGCTTGAGTTCAGATCTTATCATAGTGCAATTAAGTTCCAGAGCTAGGAAAAGGAGGTTATAGAAAACAAATATGTAACATGTGACTGAAAAAGAAACAGACACTTGGGTTCACAGTATGCCATTGTACAGATGCTAAGCAAATTGAGCATTAGTGAAAAAGAGACCCCCACTCTCACTATTAGCTATAAAATATATACTTTTAAGAAAAAACAGTAAGCAAGATAGTTTTCAAACATATTTAAACATCATTCTGTACAGCTCTTAGATGAGAAAACAAACAGCATATTTTATCATCCTAAGGTCTACAAAGATTTGCATCTACAGGAGACTTTCCAGGTCACCCTCATGGAAAACTAAACAGTCTATGGTTAGGTTCACAGTGACAAAACATTTGTGTTAATAATTATTTCTAGACATTCTCTGTTTATTCCAAACAATATTGTATCTTATTTTTCTCTCCCCATGTGTCTTTAAATGTTAATTAAAGTTTCTGAAATGTTGCTTTTACCCACCACAACTTACTTGCTAAATTACCTAAATAAGAAGAAATAAACATAAACATTGCATTATGAACGTTATCTACTCAACAAACCAAATACTGAATTTACAGTAAACGTAATGCATTTTTAATCTCCAGAAAAGCTCTGCAACAGCACTAAAGATTCAGAGAGCAACACCAGAAACAGATGCAAAGTCTCATTCCTGACCTTTTTTTATAGAAGCAAGTTGTTTAGTGATAAAAGCAGTTCTGTGTAAAATGGCATTCACTTGCCCTTACTAAGAGTATACATGGAAGAGCCTCCTGTCAATGTACCAGTGTGAGTGTGGGAAGGAAACATAAGGATCACCATCTGCAGCTGTCTAAGAAGCGTTCTTCAGTGCCTAATGGCAAAGTGTCAGCTCAGGGATCCTCAGAAACACAACGTTTCATCTTGTCCATTCTAGCCTTACAAGACAAACATTTCACCTGTGAGAAGAGTTTATTTATAATGCTATTCATTTCAGTTGAAATACCAGATATCAAAAAGTTACACTACAAGTAGTCTGGAAGCATATGCTTAATATAAAATGAACCAATTTCCTCTCTTTCATAAGAATCAATATTTTAAAAGATGTGCGAAACTTAACCCCTCAAAGAAAAAAATTTTTTTAGATACATATATTTTTAGATTCTTACCTACTGTTGAACTTCTCTGGATGTTTTTCTCTCATGATATGGAATCTGTGGGCAATTGAAGCATCCTAACAAGACAAAAAAAAAAAAAAAAAAAAAGCACCATAAATCCATTGGAAAATTGCAAAACAGAAGACTCAACCTGTACACAATGCATATAGTTTGTAAGGTGTTTTGTGAACTGTCATTTTCAACAACAGTAATGCTCTTATCACTTAGAAAGCTTACAGGTCCATTGTTCCCAGAATGGGATGTATCTGAACTTAATAATTTATTATTCTTGTGCAGTCTCTGTTACTTCTATTTACAAATCAGACATGATAGTTTTGTGTAGTGAAAGTGTCTTCAAATTTTATACAGCGAATAATATCCAGCTATGGTAAATGTTTACTGTAAGAACACAGATATAGTTCTGTCTTCCAAAAAGACCAAATAAAATATTTGAAATCCATTTCTTTGGTAAAATTGAGTGATAGATTCACCAAAGTTACTTTCATATGGAATTCAATAGTTTTCTCTAAAACTGGGTAGCAAATAGGAATAATTTGCTAGAAGACTTTCCATTTCTGTATGTCTGGATGTGAAATCATGTGGGGAAATACTGCTTAATATAAAAAAGATATTTTAAAATTAAATATTTTTATCAATATTTTAAAATTAACTAAATTATGCAAATAATATAATCAAATAACATCTATGTGAAATGAAATAGCCATATGAAATATTTATATGTGTATAACATTTAGAAGAGGATCAATCCACTGTGCTGGTGGGCATTGTTGAAAATAGAATATTTGGAACTGATGTGCTAGATCAGTTTTAAAAGCATTTTTTTATTTCCTTTGTAGGTATGAAGAGAATTTTTTCATCAATTCAGATAATGTAATTTTTATTTCTCATACTAATTGTTAAAACTTTACAAACTGGGAATTAATTGTTAATTTTTCAATGTTTGTATTAAATGAATTGTGAGAGTACGAAATCTACCAATTCTTGAGTCTTGTAGCAGATAGTAAACACTAGAGAAACCCATTTGGATCATGTCTTTGTAGTTATGTCTTAAAATTCTGGATGCATATGAATATAAATATAAGAGTCCAGTTAGTAAGAAATTTCAATGAATTCCAGCTTCCATGCAAATAACATTTGAGAAAAACTACAAATAAAACTGTCACTATAAACAGCTATCAACCATATATGAACTTCCCCACCTATTATTTAACAACTTAATAGATTGTGAAACTATAAAGACTAAAAATTTCAGAGAAATACTAAATTCAATATAACCCTACATCTAGCAACATTTTAAATTATTTTCAAACAATGAGAATTAGAACTTGGAGGAAAAGCCCCTAA
The DNA here is from genome assembly GCA_024865655.1 of Emberiza elegans. Classification (NCBI taxonomy): domain Eukaryota; kingdom Metazoa; phylum Chordata; class Aves; order Passeriformes; family Fringillidae; genus Emberiza; species Emberiza elegans. The sequence goes on from JALJVW010000206.1 coordinate 32,587,437, forward strand.
AATTAAACACTTAAATTATTTACTAACGATTCCAAACACGACTAAAACTTTTGTTTAAAATAATTTTTATTTAAACAAATCAATGTTAAACTAATTCACAAATAAGCAAGCATTTAATACAGATATAAAGGTACCCAATAATATAAACCATGGCTTCAACATTTCGTGTTTTAAAAAGTTTTGTATTTACTAGAATCTTAAGCAGGGCACACACCAGAGAAGTGATGGGTCCAATCTTCAATGTTTGATTTACTAACTTATGGGTGCTTTGAAAAGATAAATGTCCAAATTTAATACCATTAAATTCAAAGGTAAAATTGTTCAGATGGATTGACAACATATAAATAAACTTTTACAATTATGAATAAAAAGCAATGCATAATTCATAAAATTTCACACACACTATCTACTTAAGGGTGTAACACAGCATAGAATTTTTGGGCAAAACTTGTGATCACTGATCAAATTAGATTAGTTAGAAGCAACATTAAATGCATTGACTCCATCAAGGTACTCAATTTTTTTAATGAACTTGTTATGTGGTTTCTAAAGACATACATAGTTTGCTGCTTTATGCACATCGCATAATTATTCATGTATTTTTCTATCATATTTAAGAATGGAATTGTCATTCAACATTTCACAGTTCTGCAAGGAAATGACAGCAAAATTCCCAAGTGAATGGTGTTAGTCAACAAATGCCTTATTGTTCTGTCCTGTTATCCCAACTGTCATCTGAAACTTTCAGTGCTGTATTCTCAAACTGCACTCATTTTTAATTTCAATTTATTTTTATGTGCAATTTTATAAGGCAAATATCCACAAGTATCCAGGTGATCCCACAGTTCTTGGAGACGGATGAAATAAAGCTGGCAGTAAACCCTGAGACAGCACACTTCTAAACAATGGCTGCTAGCTGAACTAAAATAATAACTCTGTTAACTTTAGAAAGACCCATCATTCATACTTTATCCTGCATTAGATGCGCCAGCATTAGAAAAGTATATTTGTTAGCTAGTTTCACAGGAAAAAGAAATGAAAGGACTATTGTAGTTAACTGTTCATTTTCTACACACTGAAGCCTAAGACAGACCCAAGACAAAATGAATAAAGGAGTAGAAGCATTTTTGAGAGAAACTAGGAAACACTAATCAAGGACTAACTGTCTAATGAATGAAATGAAAAGGCTAATGTGCTTACTCACACAGAACAAACGCAAGGCACAAACAAGCTAGGGATCAATGCCCACTGCAGATGGCAAACAGGCAGTTGTTTCCATGCAAGGTTGATTTGATCAAAATTTTCCCCTCCCTGAACATTGTCTGACTCCAAAATTAATCAACCGACTTAATAAACAGAGCGGTAAAAAAGTAATACACCCAGCTTATTTCAACAGGCACAGCACAAGACAGGAACACATCAGGTCAATTTCACTAAAAAATTGCTGAGGAGCTACTTTTATTGATGGAAACTGTAAACCAGAAAAGTAACTACACACAGATAAGCTCAAATGTAGGGGAACTGCTATGGCTTCCTTCAGCTTATACTGCCCAACTATTCTTTCGAATCCAAAGTTGAGTCCTTAGATTCCCCAGCACCAAGGATCTCTTCTCAATCATAAATCCCCACTATAAAAAACAGCCCATGCTGGCTCTGCATTAGGACAAAAAACGTCTGCTTTAAGGGAAAAAAAAGATAAGAGAGGAAAAAAACCAAACCAAAACAAACAAAAAACACCACCCAAAAAACTACACTGACTTTTCTGTTTTTCAAGTGTCTGTATTCTTTTACTTGTTAAGACAGTACCACATTGACTGGTGTAAGTAAATTAAAAGCAGTGGGAAGAACTGAAAGTAATAGAAACTTGACAGTGAGTAGGAATGTAAGTACTATCTCCTAAGAGCTGCTGGAATTACCAGATACCATTCCTGAATCTTGAGGAACGACCATTAGAAGTTTCCTGGCTGAGGAGAGCAAAGAGCCCTTAATTTTGAGATTTGGGCTACATTTGTAACACAATTGATTTTAGCAGACTTCATTCATCTATTTCAAGTAGGGGGAACCAGCCCAACTTGTTTATACACACAACTGTTGTTGGACCAATGGAGAAATTATTTCTTTTTTGTGTCAAAAGCTATACTAAAATCACCTAACTAACTATACAGAAACAGAGTAATGGTATGGTAAACCAAATGCAGTCTGCAAAATATGCTGACCTTCCCTGGTACCCGATGTTGTGAATGGCCAGGAAAATATGAGAAATTATTTTTGTATTTTACTGTAAAACTGATATGAAAAAGAAAACCCAAGATTCAGTAAAGCAAACTCGCATGCTTCATACTATTACCTAGCAAAGAGAATGAGATTTTAAAGAACGATCACTTAACAGTCAGATACTGGTATATAATTAATATAATCTCTCCGATTTACATTTTAATTTTTATTAGTAAACTGATTTGCATTCTGGCCTGAAATACAATTTTCCAGCATTGTTATATCTGAACCTAAATATTTTCCAGTTTTACAAGTAACACACCATAAGTAAATGCAAACACACCCAAAAATGGCAAAAATATTTATTATTAATAATAATAATGTGAAGAGAAACAATATTGTCAAGCCTTTTGCAAGATGAAAAGAGAAGTAAGGTCTTATGGCATAACTTTAATATGAAACGATCTCCTCCCCTTCATCCACATTTCAGCCACACAACTCATTTTATACCTCTAATTATAATATTTTTCACCAAACCATCCAAGAATTAGGATTTTTTTTTCCAGGACCACTGTTGCATCAGAATCAATCTTGGGCACAAAGTAATGCTGAACACAGAGCATCTGCAGCAGAACTAAGCAGCCAATTAGGTAATTTTGTGTTTCTGAGACTATTATATGAATACTTGAGTTGTACAGTCCTATTCTAAAATTCTGCATTTCTTTTTTAATATATACAGTATTTTTAGTCATTCAAATGTCACATGACAGTAGCTTACATGATAATTTTTCTTAACTAAATTCATAGTACCAATCAAATCTGAAGAAACTGCCACATTGTGTGCACTTTTATATGCCTTTCTTGTTTAGATGGTTTCCTACTACTGTAGCATTTAGAAACGAGATGAAAGAATGGGTATTTGAAAAACAAAAAATGCAGTTTATCTTAGTTTAAATTCTACAAAAGTGAGCAGAATCTTAAAAAATGTATCTTTTCATCACACAAGTATTCAACCAGTACATTTATGTGATGAACATGCAGACATATACACATACATTCGCCCTTGCATTTGAACCTGTTCAGGCTCTGAAGCAGCTGGGCTATCCTCATACCTCACTCAGGTTTGTTTTAAATCCTGACAGTGAAGATAAGATAGAGAACAGACAGAGCATATCTGAATCTACTCCTAGGAAATGGAAAAAATATTTTAATTGAACTAGGACATTTCTCAAAGTGACCTGCCAAGAAGAAAAGAAGCTTAAGTTGCTACACCTCTTTAATACCTTATGATTGACTTACACACATATATATTCATCTTTTTAATGGGTATTAGCATTACCGGAAAGCAATCTGAAGCAGTCTTTTCAGAGGAGTAACCTTATACATTGTGAATAACCTTATAGAAAGATTAATGCATTTAATATATGTCTGTCTATAAGTTTGCTGTGATTAAAATTTCCATTAAATAATAATTTTTATGCTGCTGAACAAACAAATGACCAGTGTGCATCTTCTTTGGATACAAATGGTCTGATTATTTTTTTTCCTAAGATGCTTCTTTAATTAAGGCTTAATGGATCCACAAGGCTAGGAAGCTTAAGGGATAATTCAGCAACCTGTAATCTTTGGATCAGAATGCAAATCTAACCTGAACAACCAGTTAGCTCACATCAGTTATTAATATGGTGTAGTACAGATGTACAAAAAATATCATTGAAGATAGATGAAGAAAGTTTGCTGTGGTGGCTTAAAATTAATTTCTCAATAACTATTTACTAGAAATTATTTTCTAGATAAACAAACATCCTCACAATTCCACATTCTACTTTCTGTACATATATATAAATTACAAAAACAGAGGTACAGCCTTCATTTTAGTATTTCCCACCCATAATAAAAATCTTAGATAAACCAATCATATTGAACCATTGAATGACCAAGTCTAGAAAAAAGCAGTCAAGAAGCTTAAGCTTCTGCCTTCTTTGAATCAAGCTGTCAGTTCACATTTGACTCCGAGGTTTTAGACTAAATTACATTAATAATAATTTTTATGCTGCTGAACAAACAAATGACCAGTGTGCATCTTCTTTGGATACAAATGGTCTGATTATTTTTTTTCCTAAGATGCTACTTTAATTAAGGCTTAATGGATCCACAAGGCTAGGAAGCTTAAGGGATAATTCAGCAACCTGTAATCTTTGGATCAGAATGCAAATCTAACCTGAACAACCAGTTAGCTCACATCAGTTATTAATATGGTGTAGTACAGATGTACAAAAAATATCATTGAAGATAGATGAAGAAAGTTTGCTGTGGTGGCTTAAAATTAATTTCTCAATAACTATTTACTAGAAATTATTTTCTAGATAAACAAACATCCTCACAATTCCACATTCTACTTTCTGTACATATATATAAATTACAAAAAACAGAGGTACAGCCTTCATTTTAGTATTTCCCACCCATAATAAAAATCTTAGATAAACAAATCATATTGAACCATTGAATGACCAAGTCTAGAAAAAAGCAGTCAAGAAGCTTAAGCTTCTGCCTTCTTTGAATCAAGCTGTCAGTTCACATTTGACTCCGAGGTTTTAGACTAAATTACATTAATTAACCTGAGAAGGAAAGGGATTAAAAAAATATATTCATTCAAAACATTATAGTTTTTGGTGAAAAATTAGTTACTATAATTGTATTTCTACTGATATTTTGGGCCTGTATAGATGAGAAAGATGGTAGTTTGAAAACATCAGAGCAAGAAGAGGTTACAAGTACTTCTTAAAACAGCTTTACTAAAGGATACTGGTAATTCACTTTTTTAAGAAAAAAACATGAGAACAAAAATCTAAGAAAATTGTGTTCCTGGCTTTTCAAAAAGAATACAGAAACTGTGAAGATAATGCTATTTATTTTGTCTGTGATATACTCTAATGGTCAAGTTTAAATATATTTCAGCAGTACATGTATTGCTAAGTCAAGTGACAGTTCACACTATAAACATGCATTTAAACAGAGAGTATCTCAAAACCCAAGACAGAACATCAGAACCAGAGTATTTATAAATGATAGACAAAAGAACAGAGGATGGTCTATCTGGCAATAGTAACAAAAAATTTGAAACAGGCCTACAAAGATAAGCATATTTCATTTTTCATTTGAAGTAAGAATTCTGTTAAGTTTCTGATGATTCTACAAAGACACAAAATGGAATCCATTTTACCAAAAAACCCCATGTTTGTGCAAAAAACTCAGCCACTCTTATGTTCTGCCTGTGCACAACTCTATAAATTGTGGGCATGTACAGCCATTGATTCCTTTGGTATTTACAATTGATCAGTTTATATGGGGTGACCACATGTTCCAGCTGTGCAGGGACCAGCCCTGTAAGATAACCCTTTGTACCAGTATCTCAAGGACTTTCTTTGAGGAGCTATTTTGAGTTTTAGAAACTGACAATACATTCCTATGTACCTGTATTTTTAAGTCATTAATCAAGTGCAAGACTGGGAGGCAAGACAAGCTATTACCTGACCAGATGTATCATGTGCCCCATGACTCAATGCAATGCAGAGGACATGTAGCCTGTAAAATGATCTCTGCTGAGGATACACTGTGCTACATCTTCCCTTCTTTATATTTGGTCACCCTAAATTTACTGTAACTAGAGAAGGGTTCTTCTGGGTCCATCCTAAGTGTTTATGTGGTCACTAAAAAGAGAAGCAGAAAAGTGATCACATGGCAATTGGCCAACATAGCCATATAGACAGTGTATTAAGTATATTGTATATTAAAAAGATCTCTGTGGCAAACCTTTAGTAGCATTTCTGATAACTGCTGATTGAGAACTATGTTGAAATAGCCCCAAATTATCCTGCAAAATGAGTTTGAGCAGAACACAATCAAGGACATAGCTTAGGCTGAAAGTCAATACAGGCAACACTATGCAATGCAATTGGTCCTTACTTTAGATGTTCTTCAGAGAAACATAGAAATGGCTCACAGGTGTCTTCAATAAAAAGCACAGAAACAAAGTTTACATTAAAAGTCCATCTATCTTGAAAGAAACACAGACTTTGATTCCCAGCACTTCTGCAGTTCTTAGGAGAGAAAAGTGAATAATTAGCTCAATTACTAAGCTTTTTTTAAATGAAATACTAATTAGCATCATCATATTAAAACTTAGAGAAAAAAGCAAATTTGGGATAAAGAATAACTGCTTGTGTAGTGTCTTGAAAAATTATACTCTAATATGATTTTTCAAACATTCTCATAAAAAAAAAATACCACAAACCACCCTGCAAAATCTCCCCAAAACCCCCAAACAAAAATAAATCCCTTTGAGTATTTTTATTCTGAACACTGATTATGTTTGCATTAAAGTAGTATCCCCAGGGGCTGAATGTAGGCCCTTAATTCAGGTGCCTAAACTGTAAGGGTGATTTCCCTATCCTCCCAGTATGCTTAAGACTTAGAAGAAAGCCTTTTAGAAAGACTCTCCTAAAAGGCATGTGGACATGTTTCTGCTCTGAACTTTTATTTCAATATCTCTTGTTACTAATCACACATGAAACTGAGCACACCTAGCTTCTCATGTTAATGAAGGTATGCCTGAAATGCAACAGTTTGAGCGGTCCTCTGAAATCCTCGATGGGGCTCAAGCCAAAGCTTGTATCACCACCCATTTTATACACTCATTTGCTTGATAGGGATCAAATAATAATGTTCACCTGACTTCTCCCTAGCAACGTCCCATAACTTGTTAGTCAAAGCCTTGGCAACAGAGTCTTTTAATTTTAATACATATTTATGCTATTCATTTGTTTCCATAGCAGGTATTTATTTTTATAAGAAATATGCAAACCACTAAAACATCTCTCATTGATTTACACTCCGAAAGAATATTTTTCTCTTAATTGAAAAAGGTCACTGTTTTCCTCATTCATTATGTTTTCTATTTGAAATTTAAATTTTTGCATTACAATATTATTTATTATCTTTCCTATTGGACAAACAAATATTAATTTATAAAAAAACCCTCTACCATACTCATAAATTAGGGCTAGATGTTGGATTATTTATCTACAGACATTCACTCTCTCTCTCTGCTGATTTACGACAAACTTTTTAAGATCCTCTCCCTTACATCTTTCATATAGCCTGTTTGTTCTGTCTCAAATGTCCAGAAGCAACTTTCTTAACTTTTGTTTAATATCTGCATTTGCTCTTGTGTGGCATCAATCAAAATAGTTTCTGAATCCTTCTCCATTATTTTCTTGCTAAGGTGTACATGGTTTCTAAGTCCTCCCTTTGTGGAGGCCCCTTTGAGCTTACTCCCTCTTTCTCCTCTACCAACACAGGCCACCTCCTTGTACCTGTAAGTACCTGAGATCCAGTTCAGACCCTAAGGATTTGTCAGTGTGATGTAGCTGTGGGAAGGCAACAACACCAAAATGGCAGAAGAGTTATACATCAAACTGAGACAATATTTAAAAGTAAGTCTGAAAATAACTGGCCAATTAAGAAGCTTCCAAGAAAGAGCTAGATTCACATGAGCTACTCATGTCAAGTTTATTCCCATCACAGAGGTTTCTCTGAAAAGGTACTGCAGAAATAAAATTAAATTAAATTAAATTGCTTGTAACAACATTAGATGGAAGAGATTACACCCTAGAAGATCATCTTGATCACATACTGGTTTTACTGCTAATGTTAATCAAATTTTTAACTTAAAAGATGAATGTGTATTTGTTTCCATATACAGTGTAAGTGGTCAGATTCTTTTGTGAAGTGCAAAACCCAATCACATGCTACATGTCAATGACCAATATTTTCATTAAAAAAAGGGGTTAATAATCTCTGAAATATGTCAACCAATGACAATATAAGTAGATCGTATGAAGAGTGACCTGGGCTTTATTTAACTTGCTCCCAAGTTAAATAAAGCTCAGGCTTTGCAGAAACAGCTATCTAAAACATGAAATAGACTAAAAAATGGAACTATATGCCATTTTACTGAGCATTTAAGGACTCAAAAAAGTATTCTCTATGAATAATAGGAACCTGCATTAACAAACAACCTATACATGCTACAGCTTAGAGAATGAAAAGCCTTTTCTGGACTTAATATTTGGATATATGGAAAAGTGTTAAAATATGTCAAAATACAAACATGTGTTGTAGAAGATTAATTCAAATTTCAAAAAAATGAATTCACATATATTTTCCTTCCAAAACAAATCAAACTTTTTCTACAGCTGCTTTAAATAAGTAATTTAGATATGCAAAATACTTTGCAGTGATGATCTACACAGAGCACAACGTACAAAGGTTATGCGGTAACTATTTTTGTAGACTCTGGGCATTAAAAGGCTTTGAGGTTAAATATATTTATTTACTTCGTAGTAAATAAAGAGGTAATAAATAGAGAGGTTCTATTATGTGCAATAAAGGGAATAAGTTACAGACTATTATCAGAATATTGATACTTAAGGACAACAAAACCTTGTTCTAATAATTGAGAACTGTAAACTTTTTTTTTAACAAGATCAACATGGAGTTGTTGAAAATGGTGGACCAAAAATGGTTTCTAGTGAAAAGGGAAAAACACCCAGCAACTTTACAAACTACAAATTATGCATTTCATCCTGGTTTATGTAAAACTGTTGACTAATAAGCAATCCTACAGCAAAATAAAAAATACCATTCTTGATGTGGTCAGAAATCCAGGAAACTGTACTAAAGCCCTTTGCCATGATTTATCATGTACAGAATTTTGAACCCAAGAAATAATAATGTCCAAATTGCTTTCAAAGTACTGAACTAATCCTTCACAGAGGGTCAAAGAAATGCTTTTGCTGCCTTTTCACATCCCAAGGATCCAAATGTGCAGAAGACTAGTGAAAAAGTCTAGAGTAGTGTAGTGAAACTGAGAAATTCCTTAAATTTTTCTATCAAAAAATTCCCCCAAGAGTGCACTTGCATAATGCTTTTTGCCTAACCATCTGGACAGACTCAGTGCGTCATGGTTGTTTAGCAACTTAGGGCTTTCATGGTAGCTTTGAATATATTATACCAGTATCCTATTCTCAGCCTCAAATTGTTTGGGAGGATTCTATATCTGCATAAAAACTCTTTGCATAAGACCCATTCACTCAGGATTTCCAACACATATGAGGTTTTCTAGAAGGCTAAGTTGTTTACACTAAATACTAGGGTATAATTCCCCAAATTAATGATCTACTGTACAAAGTTATGCCCAGGTGATCAGACTAAGGGTGCAGACACCTGCAGTGCAGAGGCAGGATGAGCAGGAGTAAGTTCAGGAGACAACTAAACCATACAGCCAAAGTTAGGTCCACAAATTTTCACTGCAAACAACATGAATGGGGCAGTTTCTCTGAACTCCAGGCCAGACAGTTATGCTATGAATATATTTTACAGATGGAGAACCCCATCGCATTGTTTTTTGACAATAAATCAATTTGCTTCATAAGAAAGAAAATGCAAAAAAACAAAAATCTTTGGTCTCATGAAAGCATAGTCAAATCACCTTTCAAGTTTTTTGTCTTAAAAAACAACAATGCAGTAGGCTGAAAGCTGCTCCTAGATTTTTATAAATTTGCAAATCAAAGAGCACCTGTTTGTAAAGTGCTGCTTTGCTCAACTACTTAAATAATGTAATCAATACTAAATGACAAGCTAGAATTCCCAAATTTGCAGCACAGTAAGCAGACACTTGTCTTGCTGATATTTGTAACAAGTAATCCTTATAATGTTAACCAAGACAAATGTTGTTAATATTAACTTTTACTCAAGCATAAATATCACATCCATATGACATCAGATATCTCAGAGTAAGATTATCTTAAAGTTTGCAACTATTTTGTATAATAATAGCATTAATAAGGGCAATGTAAACCAGTTAAATCCTACTTTTATTACTGGGAATTTTTTTGCTAATGAACAATCAAAACCTATAAAAAACATAATGCAATTAAAAGATCAGTGCAAACAAAATGTTTCCAAACATTTGCAAAAGCAAAAGAATTAATCTTTTTTTTTAGTTTCAGTTATGTACATTGCATTCAAAGGTATTTCCTAGCCAGAAGTTTTAAGGACACTGTTTTAAGGACGACAGATGTAGCACACATTTCAGAATCACAATCACAGACTACTCTACAAGGATAATCAAGTCCAGCTCTTAAGTGAATGACCCATACAGGAATAGAACCAACAACCTCGGCATTATTAGCACCATGCTCTAAGCAACTGAGCTAATCCCAATTTCCTTCTGATAAAATGAAAACTGCCATTCAAACTGCCATTATTTTCTAAATAAATTAATCTATGTCAATGTTCCTCAAAGAGGCATTTCATAATGGCCTTTATGTATACATAATCTGTGACAACAATTCTGTTTCTGGAATAAAAAGCATTTTTTTCCTTAGATTTCTTTTAGTAAAAATACTTACACTGTTCAAAATTATTAAAGTATCATCTACATCAATTTCAGTGTTATTGCACAAATTGTAAATTATGCTTTCAGAATTATGGATGGAATTTTAAAAGGCTTCAATTTTTATAGTCTTTTGAAAGGACAAAGAAATCTATAAAAAACCCAAGATTACAATTTCAGCATTTAAAATCTACACAAAATAATTCAAACAAATGTTATGACATTTAGGATAATGAAACCCTTCATTTATGCCAATGTGTCCTACTTCACATGTAAGGAGTCAGAACAGATGTCCAAATATTGTAATGCCAGAGAAAAGTTAGGGCATATCTTGATTAATACTCTCAGAGCAGTCCGTGGTGTCTCTTTAAAACTGGCATGAGTTACTTGAAAATATCTATTCAAAATCCATTCTAGGAAACACAGCTAGACAAAGTGTTCCCAAGACAAAAGGAAAACAATAAAGCTCTGTATAAGCCTTTTAGCAATGTAAGCTGCATATTATCGACAGACCATTCATTGCAATCAACAAATGATTAATTGCAAATTTGTTGCTAAATTGACCACGAAAAAGACAAGCTTCAGGGTACTGTTAAAGAGGAAAAACTTATGTTAAAAATGATTGGAGACTTTTTGTAGTGAATTAATTCTAATCAATACTCTTGTTGACTGCACAGTGGAATAATGACTTCCTTAAATAGCATATGTACCCATTATTGTAGACATTCAAATTAATATTTAACCTAATGCCTTCCTTTTTTTCCCCTCCTTTTGAAACAGCATTTTCTAATTTCACCTTTAAGAAAAAGAGTCTACGATAAACACATTTTTTGTGAAGTCTAATATCAATCAACTTGGGAGGCATAATTCTCAGGCAAAAGAATTTAGAATACTAAAGTAATTATGCTTATTTAGAGTATTTACATGAAAGCCTTTTTAACTACAACTGGCATGGATGAAATAATAGGTGGCTTTAAGCATATCTACTTTACATTCTTCTGAACAACTATGCAATAATTTTGTTTGGTGCAAAAGTATGATTTCAGAGTTTACTGGATGTCCCTTTCTCCTTATTTTGTGGATGCAATCATATACCTAAAACTCAAACCTTTAATGATAATTTCATTCCTGTGATGGTCAATGTACTATCACAAAATAAGTATGAGGTACTGAGAGGGGTACTTTTGTTATACCAATAGTATTTTGAAAAGTGCTTTTCTTCTTGCATTTGACCAAAAGTATGGTTTCAAATTTTTCTTCAAGACAACAAATTTCCAAGAGTTTACAAACACTGCAATTGACAAAGTAATTCGTTAATTATTTAAGTACATTCACAGCTAGTGCCCAAATTCCAGTTTTGACAATGAATGGATTGAATAATATGTTTAAATGTGTATCATTAATGAAAACCTTTTGGAAATAAAGTTTCTTATAAATGTGGTTTCGATTGAACTGCACAGCTGAACTATTATATTCTTTTATATTCTTGGGGCCTTGGGTGTTTTTTGTTTGTTTGGGGTTTTGGTTGGTTGGTTGGTCGGTCATGTTTTTGTATGATGGGAGAAGACATTTATTTCAGGCACTAGAAATCTTTCATCTAATCCTCAACTACTCCTGTAGTGTATATTAAAAAAAAATCCAAACAAACAAAACAAGTATATCTATATATTTATATCTATCTATATCAAGGAAGTAAATTTGAAAATATTGAAATTTCTCAGACTCCAAAGGAAATTATAAGATTATCTAAAAAGCACAAATGGACTATCCAAGGATACAGTTCAGAGCTGAAAGTGAAGCTGTTGACAAAACAAAACAATTTTTTAAATGTCTAGGCAGGCCTCATTAAGTTTTCTGCTTTAAATATCTCTGTAATTTTGTCTTCTTTGAGGCACTTAAATGACATAAAGAATCCTCAATACCTAGCTTTCAGAATCTTAGACAGAGTAGAACCCAAACCCCAAATATCTACCCAAACCTCAACATAACAAGTTACTTCCAAACTAGGCTTAAAATACCATGATTGAAGTATATCTGGCCATACCACTCTGTCGTCTTCACTGGAGCACTCAGGAAAGTTCCTCCTCTGGCAGCCAGAGAACTGCAAGGAGGTACTTGCATCTATCCCTGAGAAACCTTAGCAGAGCTTATACAGTAACTCACCTAGTCCAGTTGGGCTTTAAAGTGGATTCTTAATGCAAAATTTAGGAAGGTAAGCGTGAAGTGGTACTTACCTACTGTACTCTCTCAGGCCCCCCAAATTTCTTTCTGCTAAAAAGCTGGGCTGATAGGAAAATCGTGAATTTCAACAAAAGCAAATGCAAAGATTTGCATCTGAGTGGAATAAGGCTGCCATACAAGGTGGTGCTGAGTGTCAAGAAGATCTGCAGAAAAGGACACAGTAAAGAAAGCAAACAGCATCCTCTGCTCCACCAGAAAGACTGTATCCACCAACCATGCCACAGCAGTGACCCTTCCTCTCTGTCACCACTTGGGATGCCACATTTGGAACACTCTTTGGTTTTGGGCCTCCCAATACTGTTAAGACATGGACATGGAGAGACCATATCTGTAAAGATCTGAAGGGAAGGTGTCAAGAGGATGGATCCAGGCTCTTCCTCGTGGTGACAAGCAATAGGACAAGAGGCAACGGGCAGAAACTTATGCACAGGAAGTTTCACCTGAGTATGAGGAAGAACTTCTTTATTGTGAAGGTAAACTTCTTTACTGTGACCTTGCACTGCATGTAAGCACCCAAATAATCTTCTTTATTCATGGGGCCCAAAACTGCATACAGTACTCAAGTGAATCTGCATCTGTCTAAAAGCAGGTCTGTAGTTTCACAGGTCTTCCTTCATTCCCTTCTTGTAAACTACCATTTGCTTCCCTTGTATTTTTGGCTTTTTTTTTCTTTTTTTTTTTAACAGAAGATAATTGTGTGCTGTATGTACAAGCCAGTGTTAAGGATTTTGTACTATTGTGTGCTTAAAAAAAAATATCCATAGTCAGCAGTAGAAAGATTCCTCAGTGATATTGTCTCTAGCAGCTAAATACTATTAATTATAACAGGTTTTGGGTGTTTTTCACAAACCTGAGTTGTCCCAGAGCAGCAGACTTTATTCACTGCTAACAATAAGTGAAGTTAATTATGTGTTCTCAAAGCATTAATACAAAAGACAACAAAATGTTGTTTTCTTAAAAAAGAAATTAGGAATTATAGGATAGATCTGTGTTTATAGCCAAAAGGGCAAATGTTCTGTCTAGTTTTCATTAATGAGATATAAATGAAATACTATAAAATGGCATGAAACAACCCCAACATCTGTATGACAAAATAGCCTCCACTTGGTCTAATAATGCTTTTAGAGTTTGACTTACACTGTATCTTCGTAAAGAATATTTTTTGTTTGTTGGTTTGGTTGTTTGTTGTTGTTGTTGTTTGGGGTTTTTTTTTTGTGGCTTAACTTGGTGGTTTTGGTCATTTGTAATTCTGATGTGTTAACCAAAAATACTGACATGCTATGCGAATTGAGTAGCCTCTTTGGATTCCAGCTGGCTTGGCTGTATGCCTTTCTAATGGTAATGAAGTCACACAGCTGCTAGGACAATCAGCTGGAGTTCAGATCAGTAACTAAATGGATATCCAGACTGGCTTCTTATCAGGACTCATTAAAGTTCAGTGTTAACAAACTGTAGGGTTACATAGGTTTACATGGTTACAGCAAAGTGCCTTTTAAAAATGAACTTGTTGGAGCTGAAAAAAAATCTTTCCTTTTTCTGCTTATAAATGTTACTTTGTACTGGTCAACTCAAGAAACGTCCAACACTACTCCCAGTGAAGTGAAAGGAAAATTCCTATTCATTTGCATGGAAGTAAAACAAATCAGTTCTCAATGTTTCAGGGATTTTTGAAGAATACTGCTATTCAAATTACTTCAGAATGCCTCAGCTAAAGGGTCACTCGGTATTCAGCTATGTCCAATTTTCAACTTAGAATGCAGTGCACACTAGACCTGTGAGAATTTATTAGCTTTTACTTTGCCCATCAAATTGCTAGCATTTTTATGCCACAGGAAAGTGTGAAGTTCCACCATTCTCACAAGAAGACAATGAAAAAACAAGTAGATATAAAATCGTACTTTTTAGACTAATGGTACTGCTGCAGTATATAGGTATGTCCTGCCAGTTCTGTAGCTTATTCTGGGATCACAGTGCAGCCAGTGCAGGCTGGGGGGATGGTTGTACCACCACAAAGCTTCAGTATGAACCAAGAGATTTCAGTATTAACCATCTTTCCTACAGATAAATGGGAAAGTACCAAATGTGTCAACTCTTACAAAATCATTATTGGTATCTTTTTCACCTCTTGTTTTTGTCATCTCTTTTTATTGAAAAAAAAAAAAAGAATTATAAACCCTTTTTAGAACATGGAACACACAATGCTTGCTTGACATACTAAAATGGGATAAAAGGTTGTATCAATGTACTGTGAATGTGCAGTAACAGACCTTCTCTACATTCTTCAAAACTGATACAGTCTTTAGACAACATTTCAGCTGTTATGAGTAATGGAACCAAATGGTTTGAATCATGGCAACAAATATCAATTGCTCTACGAGTGAAAATTTCAGTGAGAAATAACAGCAGTCAACAGCCTCTTTAAAATTAATGAGAAAAGAAATTTTTTTACAGATACTCAGGTGGTTAGGATTCTGGTCATCAGCTTTGTGCATCACCTCACAACATATGAGCTGCATAATATAAAATTTGTAATGAACTTCAAAGTACCTTGTAAGTTCTTCTAAATAAGGACTTTATCTTATCTTTATAGTGGTTTGTGCAAACAAGAAAATACCCATCCAAATTACAAGCAAACTACATCCTGCACTCCAAACAGTTCTGACTTTTGATCTCTTTGCTTTCCTTTTTGAGGTTTACCCAGCTCTTTCCTATTGGATTTTCTCCAGGAATCAAAACCTAGTCAGTATTACTTATGTGAAACTAAGATGAAGGGCTTTGGCAACATTTCCAGATTATAATCAGCAAAATATCATATCTCCCACTAACCAATATATGGAAACTCACCCACATAAATGATATCATCCTTATTCAACTAAGCATGCTCAAACTGAGCAGTGACATTCATGCACAGGGAGAAGTCCACAGAAGGAAAAAAACAATACTCCTACAGTTAATTATACTCAAAGACAAACAGGCAAATACTTGCTTTACACTTTCACATACTCTGAATTCTACATTGTATGTCTTGTTAGAAACAAAAATATTATTCTAGTTTTGATTTTAAAATTATTTTAGTGGCTATGAAAACTGGCAGGATGACAGCATTTTTTACATAAAGTCCTATATTTATCCACTGAGCTTAGGTTTTCTTGCCAATATCCTTTGGCTTTTACCTACAGGAGCTGCTTCTGCTGGCAAGCAGTAAGTTCACTTCCATGGTTCACAGTTGAGGCTGTCAACAAATGTGCCAATTGTATAACATGGATATCTATTCAATAGAGAGGACTCAGCAGAATTATTCTATAGGTTGTATAAATGTCACTTGATGATGACTTTTGGTTACTGTATATCGCAGCTGAATTTAATCCTGTAACTAGTTAGTCTTCTAGAAACTTATTCCACAAATCAACCAACTGACCACAAGTAGCCACTGTCAGATTACTTGCCTTGGCCCACTAGCAAGCAAACTGAAATATAATTTACAACTCTATACTTATATCAGTGCAATTATTCCCATTAACTTCTGTCAGCTTTTGATTAGCTTTTGCCAACTTGTAATGAATGAATATTTTTCAGATGGAAAACAAGGAGAAACATTAAATTCAATTGACATGTACTTTGCTTTCTCTTCTGAGGAAAGAGTTTAGAAAAGGTAGCTTCAGCAGTAAAAATAGTTAGGTGGAGCCCATAATCTTTTTTTTGTTTCTAATCACTGCAGTATACAGGTATGTCCACAGGATATAACAAAGTGCTAAAGTGGTGTCCAAAAGAGAGAGACTTCATAGAAAATAGGAACTACTTGCAGTGTTTTGCAGTGTAACCATCTAGAGCAATTGCTCTTGGCACAGCTCTAACCAATTTGTGAGCAGGCAAAATGCCATCTGAACAGATGGCATGAGGTACACAGCCAAATAGCCATGTATGTGCATCGGCTGTGGGTAGTAATGGCATGATTCCCAGCCATGAAGGTCTGAACAGTTGTCCATCCTGATCTTAAAAGCTCATGTTTATAGAGAATTGTCATCAATAACCCAGCTTTGTACTAAATTATCCTTGAAATAAAAAATGTTTCTGGATATGAAAATGACAGATAGTTGAGTTTCAGGAGAACTCCTCTGTTAATTTCTTTATTGCTTCATTTAGCAACTTTTAAAAAAGAAAAAAAAATCACAGTGATGAAAACAGGCTCCAGTTTCCCAGACCCTTTTTACTTGTTGCTTGCTGCTGTGGTAATAGTGTGCAGTAAAGTTCTCAATCTGAAGAGCAGAGAATTAGCTTTGGGTAAGAGAACTTGGGTACGAGAATGCCTGTGCTGCAAAACTGCACAGGGATTGTATTAGCATCATATCCCTTTTTCTTGTTCCCAGATTATATAACTGCCCCAAAAAATAAAATAACAAAATTCTTTTCTGCTGTGGAGGTTCTCAGGATTTACTCAAAGCATCATGAACGCCCCCATGGCTAGGAACACTCAACTGTACCTGGAGCTTTACAGACCTCATCATTCCATAATCATGGAACTACAAACCAGCTCTAATTCTACTTTGCATGGAATTTTTACAAGCAGTGTACCTCAGCTATTTCTGAAGAGCCAAAGCAAATTTCAGTTCAATTCTTCAGTCCTTTAGTGCAGCTAATAATTATTAATCAGCTATTTTTATCCAAGAGAATTATTTAATTTTCTGCTTACAAACTGCCCAAGAAAGATTAAGTTATCTTTGTGATCATTAGTTACTTGAAATGATTTTACATGTCCTTTCACTGCTTGGCTTTCATCTTTAAATCTCCACAGATTTTCATTATGTATGTTTAGCATGGAGTTCAGTTTGTTAATTGTACACAAAGGTTTCAATGTTTCTGTCCTCTGTCAGGATGAACTGAAATTCTACAATTAAGATTTTGATACAAACACCTGCAATTTCAAGTTCAAAATGAAAACTCTGGCAAATAAATTCTGCTTTTCTTAAAAATGTTCCCTGATAGTAAATGTACCTCCATGCAATATAAACATTACCTTGCTATTTTATTCATCATTTTTATCTTTCTAAATGTCAGGGGAAAAAACTCACAAGAGAGAGACTCAGTTCTGTAAGCAGAACTGACCATCTAAAAAAAAAAAATATGGTCACTTATTTTTTTAAATATGATACATACTAAACTTTAATCCTATGATGCATACTGAATGTTATATTCAAACAAGAATGTCTGATTCTATATTAGCATCAATCCAATTGTCCAAGATTTTTTTGCTCACCCTGCAATAGCATCAATTTTTAGAGAAATGTTGCCAGATGCAATTTAATTAGTTTTACTAAATGATCCATCCTTACAAATTCACTGGTACAGAAAGTGGATTCTCTGTGGGTAACTTGGGCTGATTCAATATTGCACCTACCAGCGCTCGATAGAACGCACAAAAGACTATCAACTACAGTCTTTTAGGACACGTCTTGATGGATGCCTTTTGCATATGCCAAATAATCTGGCAGGTAAGAAGACGAATTTGGTGCCTTTGACACAAAACAGAGAACAACAACAAAAGGCCTACTACAGATTTCAATAGGTTCAGGAAATGGACTATAAACATATTACAGATTCCAGATTATCAAGATTTATATTTAAGGAATCACAGAGAATTGTAGGAATATTTGAAGTGGAAAAGCTGTGCTACTTTTAGCAGTTTCTTATAGTTAGACTTGCACAAGGAACTGACCAAAAGAGAGCAGTTTGCTTGAAATGGAAAACAAAATTCAGAGGGAAAAAAGGAGCATGTAATCTGAAACAAAGCTGTGATCATCAAGGACCGGCTAAAATAGCTCTTTGCTTTTGCAGTATGTCTTGAACATATTGAACATTTCAACCTTACAGAGAGAACCTGTCAAATCTTAGAAGGATCTAGCAGTACAACTATATGTAAAATAGGCTAGCAGAGAAGAAGTTTACATGAACAAAACATATTTTTGACTCAAGAGCTGAAAGTTTCAAGTAGTTTTCAGTAAATGATAAATATATGGTTTGTTAAACCTCTTCTCCACACTGTATCTTGAAAAAAAAGTTTGGCTCAGCAGGTGGCATCAAAACCGCAAATATTGCCTGCATTGTTAAACTGATCAGGCACACAAAGGAGAATAAATTCCATATCCATGTAGATGACAGGGATGTTGAGTGTTAAGCAGGGGGATAAATATTTGGTGATGGCATCCATCTGCCCTCTATAACACCATAGCTGGGCAAGTAAAAGCCATTCACATTTCCTGTTTGCCTAGGGCAGCTGTAACAACAGCAGATAGAGTAAATGGTTCAGGAATCCAAAAGAAGGCCCATTTCTCCTAAACTTCCCCTATTTAGACATAACCAAGCTGCAAACAGCACTGATTAAAATGGGAAAGAATAAAATTCAGAATGAGGACCCACAAGAAACCTCCAAATGACAGCTAACTTAAAAATGTTCATCAAAATGCTAGGACTATTCAAAAAGACATAGACATTTTGAAGATCAACTGGTGAAGAATAGGAACTACAAAGACGTCAAGAGAGAACTTAAACAGCCATTCTTCAAGATGGCAAGAGCTGGAAGGTTGAACACATTAAAATAAAAATCAAAAGCACTGATTATCAGAGATTATTATGCTAGTGAGGTACTCAACAAAACAGATTAAAAATGGTGTGGATGACTGATTATTAATAAAATGTTTTTCAAGCACTAGAACTTACAAAGACTTTTTTTACTGATATGTCTGTCTGTTACGTTTACAAACCAGCCTCCTATATTTACCTATCTCTAACTCCCAAGACAACTTTGATGGACAAGAAACTGTGCCATCTTTTAGCTTTCAAAACCAAATGCATGACAGTTAATGCACTATTTCTATGAATTAGACTGACAGCTCAATTCTGTCTCTACTTTTCCTTCAAAAGCAGCCTCTCTCCTACACCAGCTACCGATTTTCGTATATTATGGGGAACTTACACCTGTCTTTCACTTCTCTTAGAAATCAGCCTGGTGCTGACATAGATCCACAATCTGTTCATGGTACATTTTATTTCATTGGGATCATGTCTAAAATTAATGAAGCAACAAAGATGGCTGAGGACAAAAAAGAAGGAAGAAGTACAGGAGATGTTTCTCAGAGTATCTCTTGAGCTTATCCACAGGTAGAGAATGATATATGGCACTATTCTTTTCCAATGGTGAAACTAATTGTGGATAAAAATAGAAGGAATTGGAAATGAAAACCCAAGAAAGAAATCCAGTCTTCCTGTAGTAATAAGGAGCCTTTCTAACCTTCACATTTCAGTATGGCACTGGGCAAAACTACATTCATAACAAGTCTTAAAACTAAACCAGTAGCTTCTACAAGAAGTGAATGATAAATTTCTATGCTGAAATCCAGATGTGCTTACAGTGAAGGGCATAGTGTTTTATGGTCATTTAGAACATTCTGGGAGTTAGAAAGTATTACAGTATCTTTGTGACCTTGCTCAAGTCACTTACAGGGAAACCGTCAACTAAAAAAAAGTAATTTATACACTTCTGCCTCAAAATGACTTAGCTCCTGTTATTACGAATTGTCTGGTATTAGTATGTATAAATCTACTACCATTAGGACATAAATGAAAAATAATGTTCTCCAATTTCCATTTTGCTAATATAGTGAACTTCAGAAATCTTTTCCTGCATCTTAGTATTTACACGTGTAATTTCTGTTCTTAAGCATGAGTGTGTTAAGACAGCAATGGAGGATAGTAACATGAATAAATACATAAAAAATTGAAAAGCATTTATCTTGCACAATCCTTAAAAATTACAGTAGGAGATTTAAGTAGAGGCATAATGATTGAGACCACATTAACATCAGTATTTCAAATTGCCCAGATTTGGATTTAACTGCACAGTCTTTCTGTTCTGAATCTAACTGAATCTAACAAGGGAACAATTACACACCTCAAAGAGGTATAATAGGACAATGTTAAATGATTTAACATCACAGAGGGAAAGGTAAGAAAAAATACTATTCTGTTAGAATCCCTACACACAGACAATGAGGTCTAGGTAGTCAGAAGAGCAGGTCATCATCTCATCTTTATTACAAAATTACTTACTTTATTTATGCCAACTGGGAAATTTTACATTTACTGCCTGGTTCACATCAAGAAAACAGTGTATCAACTTCATTTCACTGATGGAAAATGTGACAGTACCTTGCAACTTCAATTTTCAAGTGATTAAAAAAATAATAATTGAAAAAAGGGTATCTTGCGGGGCTGTAAATCACACCTTTTTAGGGACTTTGGCAAATACTAGGCAAAAAGTGTGCCTGTGAGATGGATCCAAATTGGAATCTAGTATTTCAATCAGCCTAAAATATAGCCAGAGATATCCTCTACACCACAGCCAGGCATAATTTGGTTTTTATAATATTCCTCGCTGACACTGCTCAGACTCACTTTGGAAACACATGTGCAAAGCATGGCAATAAAAGGGTTATTCAAGTACCTTAAGCATCTGCTTTTGTGATTAGTATTTGAAAGGAGATGAGTGCTTCACTTGCAAGGCACAAAATGACATGGATTATAACAGGTACTGTTAATGACAGTATATGAATGTTTAATAATGCAGAGTGATTAAGACTGGGTCTGTACTTTATTATTCTATCTTCTACATATGTCAGAATGGCTTGAATATCTTTTGGCATGATATTTAATTAAAAGTAAAAGTTAATTTTTCTCATTCACTTCAGGTATAAGAGTTATTACTTATTATTATGCTGGGTTTCCTACAATGACTTTCTTTCTTTAATTGATTGGTTACAGTGGGAAGTAATATAACCTTGAGTTCTTTGTTTTGTCTACAAAAATGTGAAATATCATATTAATTGACTGAACATTGTTTAATATATCTATTTTAAAGGAGGGCTTCAACCCCCCCCACTGTTGCAAAGAACTAGATTTGCGAAAGCTCACCAGTGAGACATACATTTTCAATGGATGTGGCCCTCATAAAATGACTTAAAGACCCTTCATCCTGTAACTCTTTCTTTCAGCTTCTTTGAAAAATCACAGAAGATGCATTTCATCTCTTTAATAAAAAAAAACCAAACAAACCAACCAAAAAAAAAAAAAAAACCCAAAACATAAACCACTCCAAAAAAAAAAAATCTGGAACCAAATATTTTGTCCACATCATGCCTAATGCAAGTGACATTAGCAAAGCTGCAAAAGGGACCATCTTAATACACAGTAAATCAATTCTCCTTCTAATCCCATCTTGTCATGTTCATACAGCAATATCTTGCTAAAAACCCAAATATGAGCAGAGATTAAAAAAAAACAATTTGATTTGATGTCACTCTTTGAACTGAGGAAGGCTGACACAGATTAGTACATCTGCCTTCTGTATTTCTAGAAGTCCCCACCAGAACAGCACTTTCTAGACACAGTAAAATTAGATACATAACCTTAAATAGAAAGCACTTCTGCAGGAAGACAACAGAACAACTCAAAGAAAGAAAGTTTTTGTAGACCATCACCTCATGTTACCTGTTTTTCTTCAAACAAATTCACTATAGAACATGATTTCCTGAAGATTTAGGTACTTTCAAATACTTGTTCTCAGGCCCTGGGTTCTGTAAAATGGGAATACAATTTTCTTATATTAAACCTCACTGTAAAATTATATTAATTTGCAACCAGTTCTACTGCAAAGAGAGTGATATAAAAGTCTATAAATAAACAACAGTGTAAATCCCATTTATTCAGTGAATACTTGCCCACACTAGATTGCAACTCTGCTGCAAAAATATGTTTGGAGGCTTCAAGAATAAAAGCCCATATGTTTATCTCCTGTATAAGAATGTGAAGAGAGGGATAAATTAGTTTAAGAAGTTCAAAGTGTTCCAAAAGACTGATTTAAATGATGTATAGTCCCCTGGTCTATGTAGCTGAAGGTGATGCAGCATGGGTAGATTCAGGTAAGGAAGAAACAAATCCTTGCCAGGTATGTGCATAATTTTAATCTGAAATGTATCTGTAATTTATCACCTGCTATTTTTATTTTTAAGCAAGATGTCTTTCCTAGGTATTGTGACATCCCATACCTGCACTTTTGGTTTTTTTTGGTTTTTTTTAAAGAAACCTTGTTTTGCTTCTCTGATACTCTCTGCTCCCAACTACTCACTTGTTCCTGCTGTCTCCTCAAGCTCTCCCCCTGCACCCAGGTTTCTCAGAGTGATGAGATAAGCAAGGCAGTCAATTCAGCCCTTAGGAACACTGTGCAGAAATAATAGGAGTGAAAAATTATGGAGAAGGACCCAATAAAGCAAGAAAACTGAGGGAAGGTTCATTTGCTTTCCACCATTCATGACATTTTTGATTTTTCAGGTCTGTTTCTAGCACTGAGTCAAATTTCACATGGCTGAACAGAGACTATAAACCTTTGCTGAAAGTCACCTTGCCTAGCTGAGTAGTGCTACTGAATTTAAAAGGAATTGCTACTGACTTATATTAATCTGCTGTTCAAATAAACATGGCATCTTCAGGAAGATGCTCTTAGCACTTTTATTTTTCTGTAAAAATAAATTTACAATAATACCAATAGATTTGCACACAGAGTTTCAGCAAGGCTATATTTTATACTTTTCAAGCAAAAGGAAAAGAAATGAAGATGAGTTGAAGTTCTTACAGTCATTGGAACTTTTACATATGTGAGTTATTATTTTACAGATCCACTAGCAATTCATCTTCAGTTGAAATTTTAATGCAGCACAACATAGGACTATAAAGAAATGGAATGCTCCTAAATTCCTGTTTTCATAAAGAAATCAGTTGCTAAAGTTATGTTTTTCGTTGCAGTTTAATGTTGTTTTTTCATTTGTCTACAAGAGACCAACCAGATTTTGATACCTGACCTCATGCACAGCAATATAAGTAAAACATATCCTGTCAACACTTCTACATTTTAAGTAATTATATGCATCTCTAGCTGTAATGATATTTCTATAAAATTCACAGTAATGAAGACAGAAATATGAACTTCAAAGAGGAGAAGAAAGATATATCGCTAAATTTCTTAAAAACTTCATAATACAAGAAAGAGTTTGTTTTTACCAGAATGCTTCCCTTCTACTTTAAAATCTGAAGCAGATGAAAAAAATCCAGATCAAGAAGGTTAGAATAATAATACTTAATAGAAAGCAGTACCCAGACAGCCCCCAGGGACATAGATCACTTTTCTTTCAACACTGTGTCTCTAGACATGGCTAAACTCTTCTAGCAGACCTATGAAAAATCAAATATTGATATAGACTTTCTATCTGAGCTGGATCACTACTATTTCTTTCTACCATCTACCCAGTCCCACAAAGAAAAAAAAAACACAAAAAAACCAAACAAAAACCCTGTACCAAATACTGCCTGCCATCAATCTGAGGAGTCTCTAGAAGCAAATTTATGCTGAATTTTATTAGTATATCTTTTAATTTAGATGTTATTTTATTTGTTCACTGTAGGAAATGAAGGCATGAGTGAAATAAGGAAGTGGACACAGCTGCATATTTGATGTCTTGTATTTTTAATCTGCTAACTTTTTAAGCAGCTGATTTACAAAAGTAAAGGTTTAATTCCTATGTCATCTGCTGAAAAGGATGGTGATTTATAAAGAATTTATTAAAAAACAAAAAAAACCCAGTACACCCCCCCACACTTTTTTAAAGTGCTAAACCCTTCACATAATATTTAGAACAGATGAATAAACAGGCATTAAACATAAATTTCAACTGAAAAATCAGGTCTAATGATAGTAATTATAATTGTGCCAAAAAACCAAAAACTGCAGGCACATGGACACTACAGCACTATGAAGCTTATGCTTCTGTAGGCATCTTTCAGACTACAACTACAGAGAATGAAAGTACTTACTTTGCTTTGCTCCTACTGTCTATAACTCACATCCACCCTGGTTCTCAAGGCTTCCTTGTCTTGTGGAACCTGATTTATGCAGCTCTAAGCAGATAGTTATGCATTCAACTATTTTACCCAATCGGAACATTCTAATTTCCAAAAGCATTTTATAACCAGATTAAACCATGCTGACATTTATTTACAAATTATAGTGTTTCCATGTATCATAACCCTTATAATCATGAACAGCTTTAGAAGAATTCTCAGTGGAAGTCAGCTTTGATAGAAAATCATTTCTGTACTCCCAGTTAATTACTGATTTTTCCCACCAATTACAAATTTGAACTCAATCCCACAGATTTATAATTTACAATCAGTAGCCAATGCATACAAATTACTCTTGCTTCTCTTTTAAACATAACTAAAAGTTCAATTTATTAAATGCTAAATCATATGAATTATCCACAGTAAAATGCTGTGTAGTTAAACCTTCTCTGGCTACTGGACATCACAGAATAGTTATTTATTTTAACTAATCAATCTTAAAAGCTACTAAAGGCTTTTCTACCCTCAGCATATGTGCTTGCACTCTAACCTACTAGATTAGTATTGCCAATTTAGCCTCTTAATCAATTTAAATATATATATATATAAAAGCACTAGGATAAATAATACAAGTAAAACAAAATTTGTAGGTTGAAAAAGGATGATTAACCTGCTAAAAAATCCCCTCAGCCAGCAAGTCAGAGAGAAACATTAATTTAGACTTCCTGCTCTAGTAATTCAGCCACTGACTCATACTAGACTGAGGTTTCAAAATTTACCTCAGTTACAAGGAAACTGCACTTCTCTGCAATTTATTTCACTCCCTTACTCCTTTTCCCATCTGATCCATCAGGTGTATGGGAGAGGGCTCCATACTGAATTATTTGAAAATAAGTAAATAGGGACAAAGCATCATTTCTTGCAGCTATGCTCACAGAGACAGAGCACACACTTGAGTCCAGAATTCATGTATTTTCCTGAAAGCCTCTTCAGCACAGGTTATGAAAGCTCACATCAGCAGATGTTAGAAATATTATCAATGGAGTCTCTTTTCTGATGAATACATCGGTGAATGAAGCTTTAACATAAAGAAATAATGACCAGGCAAAACCAAATTTATAACATTCAGTTTAGGACAACTACATATACAGCATTTTGATAGTTTGCCTTTTTGTCAACTAATGCACTAGAAGATATAATGAATGAAAAAAATTCAAAAACTTTTGATTAGGTTTAGTAGAGTGCTTTCAGGCAATTGCAAAGGGAAGAAACATTAGACAACATATAGAGGAAGCATCTTTACATGTCACCGAAAAGTACTGCAAGAGATGACAAGAATAAAATTAACTTTAGCTCTGCATATTACAGATTTGCCCTCTAAGCTATCAACAAATAGATGGCTACCTTATCTATAAGATAATAACAAGAATTCAGTTCTATAACTTCAACCTGTGTGACTTAGATTAAAATAGGCTTCTGATTAAAGGAGAATTTGTTACAAGCATAAATTCTTGTTTATCTACATTCTTTTTATAATGAAGACTGTCCTAAAAACATCTGAGAAACAAATTCATAGTGGCAATCCTTTCAACAATTATCTTACTGCAATGCTTTCCTTACCCACTCTGGAGAAAAGCTGTTCACTTTTCTAGTTCAGGCTATCATCAGTAGTATGGTAGAAGGTGCTGTGGAGAACCTGCTGCTGTTACTAAAAACATTCATATCCAAATGATAACTTGATCAATTTTTCTGATCCTTACAAAGAAATTTCCTCTACTTAGTTTTCTGCTTTCAATTACAGTAGATTGTTTGCAACAAAAGATACAAACACTTTGCAGTTTAGTTTATCATAACAACAACTTTATGGAGACAATTCTTTGACTTCTGAAGTAAAACAATAGATTGTAAAAGCTTTCACAGAGATAACAAAAGTTAGCTGAATAAAAGTATACTCTGAACAAAAGTATCCATACATTTTAGTAAATATAAAGCAATTGTGAAGCTACTGTAGTGAAAAAAAAACACTTTATGCATATTAGGTATATGTCTGATATGTATTTCCAGAAGAATTCTTTTACTCCAAAATATAAGCATGCAACCCTTAACAAAAAAACCAAACCAAACAAAAAAGAGTAAAACCAATCAAACAAA
The DNA here is from genome assembly GCA_024865655.1 of Emberiza elegans. NCBI lineage: Eukaryota > Metazoa > Chordata > Aves > Passeriformes > Fringillidae > Emberiza > Emberiza elegans. Next base: position 32,614,444 of record JALJVW010000206.1, read on the forward strand.
AAACTCAAAACAAACAAAAAAACCCAACCAAACCAAAACAGTAATGTTGTAACATTTAAAAAACTTCTCAAAAGCATTTTCTAATCATTTTGCTGGATCTTTTCAACTACACAATTCCCCTACGCATTAAGTGAACAGTACTTTTATCCCTACAATCATAACAAAATTAAATCTTCATTTTAGTGAAATTCTGATTTTGACATGAATTAGGTATACAATGCATCTCTTATCATATATTCACACTTTTTTTTTTAACAGGCTTGAAATAAATGTTTCTCAACTCATCATTACAAAACAGAGGTTTAATCCTGAGACTGCACTGAATAAACAAACATTTTGGTCTAGATAGCTTTAAATTAACATGCTTAATGGTAAGAATTCAGGAAAGTAATTTTGCACATACAAACAAATAATCAAGACTGTAAAATATGCATTATTGCTAAGAAGAGATACAGAATCTCCTGAAAAGCTGGTAAATTTGTTACTGCTGTTTCCTTTAAATCTTTATATTACTTGGTTTCCCCCTGCTTCCTCTATCAGGATTTCACTGCCACAGGAAACCACCAGAAATATAAATGAGTCTGTAAGTAGTCAAAATGCTACTTCAGATGTTTGTACTAAATGGTGTCTGTTGTTTCTCTTTGATTTTTTTTATTTTTATTTTTAATAAAACAATAATAATGGTAATGGGAGCACTAATGGATTCCTTGACCAATCCTTTTACCTAAAATCTCAAAGGCTCTGTGTGGACTCTTATTAAAGTCTACAGGAACACTCTCTTTGACTTTAATATGGCTAAAGTGCATTATAGCATTTAGCAAGTATTAGACTCTTTGTCTCACAAGGGGACTCAGTACACTGAACAGTGTCCTAAATTTTCCTAATGTTTTTTTATTCATCACTCTGCTTCATTTTGCTCAGCTTCATCTCTACTCACCTAATGTGACTGTTTGTATTTTAGCCTTCTCCTATCACCAAATCTCCAAAACACTGGAATAAAACTCCTTCACACTAATGTTTGTGCTGGCTTGAGTTTGAAGCCTCCTCCATAACCATGACACAAAACTGGCTTCATGAGTTCAGTGCCAGTCTGCTAAAAATATCCCCAGTAACTGGACAGATGCCCCTGCAGTTTTATTCTCTTACACCTATGATTACTCTCAAGCTATCTGATGCCATCCTACTGAAAAAAATGGAATCTGCAAGGTAGAAATTATGTCAAAGAGAGGAATTTACACCCATAGCAAACTTGACAACCTGTACGGATGAAGCTGAAGGGATCCACACCTGAGGCAGACAGCGTGGAACAGTGGGCAGGGCAGGGGTTTCCCACTCACACTGGCCAGCACCACCAACAGGAATGTACCTCCTGAGAGCCAAAGCACAGCTAACAAGAATATTGAACAAGAATGTACATCCTGAGAGCCAAAGCACAGCTAACAAGAGTACCTCACACTCAACTCACGGCCAAGTGCAGACCCTACAGGACAGTATTTTTTTTTGTTCTCCGGGGGATGAAAATTACAGTTTTACAAATCAAACCAACAAGACAAGATACCTTAACTGGATAAAATTATACAAAAACAATGAAACCAAACCAAATCAAGCCCTAAACCTTTATATCACACACTAGCAAGTAACACACCTTTCTTCAGTGAAACAGAACTTCTACTTCTTGAGCTGTCGAAAACTGGAACTGGAGACAGAGCACAGCCAAACCAAGAACGGGCAGAAGTGTTTCCTTATTGACAGTGTAGAAGAAACTTGAAGGGAAAGATAATTTTTAAATCAGTTTTGTATTGTTAGTCTGTTACTTTCTTCTTTGCTTCTTAGAAGAAGTCAGCACTAAAATGTGTTGCTGATACTTGTGGGTTTAGACTAAAACAATAAATTCTTTCTCTTATCATCACTGATTTTTAAATTTGATCTTCTGAAACTCTGATATAAAGTTCTTATCATTTCCCCTTGAAACTAGCCAGAACCCAGTCACCAACACACAATTATACAAGTCCAATTCAGTAGTTCAGCATCCCTGATCACAGATCTCAACTACTTCTAATATCCAGATTTCAACATTAAACAGTTCTCTTTAAAACAACTATCTTCAGTTTACTAACCATTATTAGTGTCAGCCTCATACACTGACATTTTCTCATTGACATCACAGTATCTTGCTGCCATGGTTTCCAAACAGCAATGGTTTAGCTGCTAAATGACAGAACCATAAATTTTGCAGGTATATGCAGTTCCAAATGAAAAAGCCTGAGTTAAGCAGTTTGACATGGACCCTCTAGAGTTGCCAGGTCCCTGAACCTAACTGCATAGAGATTAATTCTAAAAGATTAGTTCTCTTTGGTTAAAAATGTTGGTGTGAACAGAGAAAGCAATACTACTTGACCTACAAAAATTCTGCCTTCAGCAGCCAAAAACACTGTGATTGCCTCTCAAAAGTTGTTCCTGTTGCCCTGTGCCAGGCCACAGTTATTTATTATGTGTATTAACACAGCATTTAAGAATTGTTGTCATGAACCCAAGGACAAAGAAGAGCTATACAAATACAGAATTAAAGGTCAGTTCTCATAATGAGTGTTCTGAATTGGAGGCATGAAAAGCTTTATCTAAAACATCACTTCCATTAGCTCTGTTAAATCTGGCATTTGATATTTATTTACATCATAGTTCACACTAAATACTATGTAAGCTTAAATATGAAAGAGTATTCTATCAAAAAAGGAGCAAGTTCTTGATTTAAAAATTCAGAAGTCATTCAAGTATGAAACATAACATAAAAATAACAATAAAGCACATTTCAATACAATCTTTGGTAAAAAAGATCTCTCCCAACTGCTATACCATCTTGTCTGACTAAACAAACTATTCCACCCCTAATCCCCATGAATGAGTAAGCCTTGAGGGGTTTACTGGTTACATTTACCTTCCTTGTTCCTTTGTTAGAGAGTCACACACCTATTTTCCTCTCAGTCTGGCTCATAGTACTATTCAATGTAGATGTGTCAAGAAAGGTATATTTCACTAGCATCCTTGGACTCTTTCTTCTGGCTTAAATAACATTTCAGCTCACTACAATATTTTCAAGAGTGTTACAAGTCACAGAGCACAGGTCTACAACAGACATATAAATTGTGGACTGTGAAAAGTTATCATTGCTAATACATCTCAAATTCACAATATTTAGTTTATCTTCCATAGAGACCAGAGACAGCTTATTAATTACAGAGTTCCAAACTTGGCATTTAGAGTGCTCTCACCCTTCCCTCACAGCACTTGTCAGTTTTGGGTTCTTGCCATCACCACTATACTATAGAAAATCAGTAAATCAGAATTCATTATATGATTCAATCAGTTTTCCAAGTACCTAATTTACCTAAGAAGAATTTCATGGCCTCTAAAATTATTTTCATAATCCTTTTTAGCCCATGTTTCCCTTTCTACTTCTTGTGTAATAAAACACAACCTTTTGAGATGTGAAAAAAAGGTAAACCTAGACATGTAGCTCAGGTACATAAGGTGTTACCCAATCCTGCCAGAGACATACAAAACTTCTAATTTTAGACATGAAACCTTTAGGAAAACATATGGGCAGTGTATTTTGTGAGATCAGCTGTGATTATCTGTCCTCTCTTTCAGCATGAATTGCTAAAAAATTACAGAGAATATGCTTTCAATTTATTAAGATGGATGAATATTTCTTTATATTTCATAACCTTAAGTTTTATATTCTTCCCTTTACATCAACAAACACACTCCATGATCACAGTTAATCACATGCAGATTCACTAAGTTGATGTTCAGTGCCCTTAATAAATTAACAAATGCTTATTTAACACAACAAGGGTTGTCTTGCATTTGGTGGCTGTCTTTTTTACTTTTCTTCCTAAAACAATTAAATACACACCAGTTCTACACTGATGTGAACCAGTGAGGTACCAGCTCTGCACTTTGATAATTATCCTTTTCTACTTTTCAATTGCTATGCATGTCCTTACTACTGAAGTTCAAGTTGGTGTCAAACCACTGTACATGGTGGTTAAGTGAGACAGCCAAATCAGAAAAATGTAGAGATTTCCTGATCATTTGGCCTCTGAATTGTTGTATTCCAACATCAGTAGCTATAGAAATCCATTAAGGTTAACCTGAAATGTTATATATACACACACACATATTTTTTATATATATATATATATATATAAGTCTAGTCCTATGAGCATTCATGCATATGGCAGAGCTATTTTTTTCCCCATTATTTGAATCTCCTGAGGTTATGGGAACTAACCTGACAATGTTTAAAAGCAGCTCATGTCAGTCAATCAGTTTATCTCGAGAGACAGCTGTGAAACTTGATTTGGATTCAACAAATATTGTATGCCATGTGGATAGATGCCTAAAAATCAGCTAGAATAGGCTACTTAATTAAAGCCATATGTTCCTATCAGTTACGCACCGCACACGGAAGCAGCTGGTCACAAGTTATACAACTTACATGCAAAGTGCTAGTAAACCCTTTATGTGGGAAATTAATGTCTAGATGGCATTCTGACAGTGCTGGCTAGTACCCTTTCATATTTGGATATACTTGGTTCAGGTTCAGATGATTGCCAAAATATTATTTAAAACTTGATCCAGTGCAAGAATAAAACCATCTCAAAATTTTGGTGGGTTTATTTTGTAATGCAATATGGAAACCCCATAAATTAATGTTAAAATAGCACCAACAGCTAGAATTACCTGCAGGGGTTTACTCAGTAGAGACTGATGACCAGAACAACTGGAATTTAAACATGTAATTCTTCAAGGATTTTATGCGACCGTGTGTTTTTATCAGACCTATGAAATCAGTAAGACCTTGATCATGGGTCTCAAAATTTCACAATCAAACCCCTATATCAAGAGAAAAACCACTGACTGAGGACTATGGTAGTGATTTATGCCTTGGTAGTGACTGCTAATTAGTTAATGCCATAATTCTTACTGGCAGGCACTTGCCAGTGGTAATGGTAATGAAAAGAAGTCCATTTTTACTTGCAGTGAGACTCTTTAATCCAGCCAGTATATAAGCTGTTTTATGTAACTGCAAATTTAAAAGCACAGTTAAAAAGAACTCTGGCCAGGTAAAGGGACAAGACTTTAGTTCATTAGAAAGTTAGGGTGGGATAAACATTCCCCTGGCTTTCCTAGGAAATATTGACTTCATCTGGCTGGCTTTGCAAGAGCTTAAAATAGGTACACCATAAAAAGCAGAACTGTGCTAATACAGGTTTTGAGTTTGTTTTCCCTTTTAACAAAATATGTACAATCTGGCTTAAACAAAGTATTGTGAAAAACCCTTACAAACCAAAGGAAGTCCTGTGTGATTCCTCAAAAGAATGTGTTTGCAAGCAGTAGGTTATAGAGAGTTCAACAGTGTAAATCCACAAGCAAATTTCATGATGAAATTATAAGCTATTTTACCCCTTGTGGCATCAAAATGCCAGTTTCCAGAGGGCTGGAGTTTGACCCATACTTAGAGAACAAACCTTGGTTCTCATGTCTATCATACTTTTGGGCCCCTCCCTTTCAGGAATGGTAATGACTGCACAAAGCAGAACATAGGGTTTCAAGCAACTGGCTAGAAAAGCAATCTGGAGAGGAATGTATTGACTCTCTCTGAATGGACCATAAGCTAAAGACATTCCAGTCCTTTAGCCTATGTATGGTTAAATAATACTGCATAATGATGCTATTCTGGGCACATGTGATTAATGATGCTATGTATTTATCTAAGAGAAGATAACTTTCATTCCTGTTCTAAACCATGACAAACTAACGTACAACTTCATCATCAGTTTTTACACATATGAAGACTGTGCCTTCCTAGCCAAATGTTTGTGATATTAAATTTCCTGAATCCCAGAAAGGTTAAGACATGTATTGCTTTGGGCACAGCACTGGGAATAAAAGGGCTATTAACCATTAACCCCATTAAACATTTCACTAAATATGCGCTGACATGAGACATCTTTATATAGTGACTGAATTACAAAGAGCCTCATTGCAAGTAAAGTTTAGCCTGCTTTTATTTTTTCATTGCAATTACCATGCATTCTGCATCCATGAGACACTAGCTGCCAGTTTGACCTTGCAGTCTTGTAGCTGTTAAGTACTTCAACTAATAATACCAATTTTTGCTTCTGCTGCTGAGAGTTAAATCAAGAATGGAAAGATAAGACTACTATATCCACTTGGTGTTTGTAACTGGTTAGCTGTTCAATATACATGTTTTATATATCCAAGTTAGCAGAAAACACTGATTTTTGTAGCCATCTAGAGGGGTTTTACATTCCACCCACCAGGAGTACATGTCTATATATTTTCAAGAAGAATATAAGGCCCAGTATGCAATCTTCTAGCTTGACCTGACCAGCAAAGCTATGTAATACATTCTGGAGCTAGAGATTACTCAGTAGCACTTTCATAACTGTTTGCAGTCTGCATATGAAATTTTATGCAAATTAATGGTAGGCAGGGGCTTCAGAAAGTCACATCTTGGGGAATTAAGTATTAATTTACCAATTTTCTTCTATCACCCAAATAGAAGAATTTAGTGTTATTTTACATGTTTTAGATTTAGAAACCTTATTTTTTTACTCTAGCTTGAAAAAACATCTTTAACTGCAAGGCTTAGTTGTTCTTGGCAGCTGACCATAAATTATCAGAACAAGCAACCAATAAATATACATGTTAAAACTCAATGACTGCAGCCATGAAAACACTCATTGGAATATTTATACTCTGTGAAACAAGGGAATTATAGAAGCTGTCACTCTTTTTGACAGAAAAAAGACACCATACATGCTGTTTAACTTCAAATATAGTTAAAAAGGAATGGTACACAAAACGATACAGATCCACACAGTTTAAGCAATGAGCCAAGGGTGAGGAAGACCTTATAATTATTCTCTGCTGCTTTTCAGCTGTATTTCACATATGTACATGCTCTTTTTCAATTATTTTTTTCTGTGAACTACAAAGTTATTCTTGCCATTAACCCCCTTTCTAAATTGTCATATCAATCAATTGGGTCTTTTAAATTCAGTAGCCTTTAAATAGCTTCAGTGAAGCCTCATATGGCACATATCAACTGTAATCACTTTTTGAGATTTTAAACAGAAGAGGGAGTAGAGACTGAGGAGATTGACTGAAATGATGTGTGAAGGAAGACATTTAAAGAACAGAATGTTTTTTAGTGAAGTATTTGCGTTGACAATACTTTGGGAACATCATGAACCATTCTAATGAAGAAATATGTAATATGGTTCAAATCAAGCAGGCCAGCTTGTCAAGCGTGAAACTGTTATATATTTTAGTTTTGTAAGAAATGGGAAATTTGCCCACTACTTTTCCACACATTCTCCTTTACATAAAATATTCTTCCTCATGATAACAGGCAGATAAGAAGTCCACAGTATTACGTATCAAATAAAAATAAAAGCTTATTAAATAAACACAGTGGTCATTGAGACACTATAATCTGATACCCTTAAATTTTATTATTATGCTCTTTGCATTACTTTGCTACTCTGCTGCTTTCAAAAAATCATGCTTATTTTCATTTCAATATTTACTCTGTTGAAATTTCTTTTGCTATACATGTGCAGCACTATACCATTACATATATTAGAGCAGCAAATGACTGTGGACAGGAAAAGGAAGCAAGAAGTCAAGAGGAGCTCTGGCAAGCTGGAATGGGAAGAACTAACTCCAGCTAGCCCAGCAACAGCCTCCCTGTGTGCTGCTGCTTCCCTTCCTTCTTTCCTTTGGAACTGGAATTCCTGGTATAATTACAGATATGTGGGAAAGTTCCCATTGACCAAGGATTCCCTGCATATATAGAGTTTATTATGATGCCTGTCTAAATAGGAAATAACATTGAACACTACCATTCCTAAACACTGTGTCTTCCTGAGCTATAATTTTTTTTTTCCCAGAACTGGTACCATCCTGAACTGAAAATTCAAGTCATGAAAGCAAGCAGATTATTATGTCCCTGACTAATTTCCTTCAGTTCTAAGTTTCAGTGGCTCATGTCCAACCTTGGTTTGTCTAATTTCAGCTTATATCTTGAGGAACTTCACTATCTTAACAGATTGCTGACTACCATGTATTTTTTTCCCATTAAGGTACATTTAGACTGATCAAGTTGTCTCTTCACTGTCTTTTGCAATAAAGCTCTTAAACCTTCTGAACCACTCTTGTCACACTTTTCTGAAATTCCTTGAATCTTTCAACAGCCTTTTTGAAATATGGATGTCACAGCTGCACAAATTTACTAAGACTGCATCCAAGGCATGTTATGTCTACTCAGTCTTCCCCTCAGAAGAAATTCAAGGATCATATTTGTCCTTCCAGTGAGAACTTATATTTAAGTGATTACTAAACACTGAAAATTAGTCCTTCTGTGTTGCTGCTCTGTGGTATGCAATCTTCTGCCTGCAAGTCCTGTGCTTCATAGCTAGGTATCTGAAAGGGTTAAAAAAACCCCTAGGATTGGTTAACAAGATTAGCTATTACCACCTAGAAATGAAAAGAAAGACTGAGGTTGATCCAGACAACATGCTTGTAAAATAATTTATTCCTGAAATTTGCCCTTTCTATTTCCAATATATGGTATCTAAGAAGCCCTGCTAACCTTTCTGATAGGCAGAAATGTATCACAGTGTTGTGCAATGAAGCAGAGTTCATCTGAAACCATTATTTCTGTTATAAATTTTGTATTTTGCAGTCTGATAATCTGAAACAATTTTTAGAGGTATTCCAGAATCAGCCTGGTCTGAAAATTAGAGTACTGGATCAAAAAGAAAATGTGTGGGACTCTGTGATCTGGTGAGAAAGAATTTGAAAAGAGATAATAAGGGATTACAGATGTGAAATCTGCTGATTTGTCTAAATTAATTTAGACAAAATTGATGCACTCATTTGTGTGGTTGCTTTTAAAGTGGTTAAAGAGTGGTCAAAATTGATTTAGTTTAATTGGGTTAAGCTAAAACTGTTTTAGCCACTTTTAAACTGCTTCAATGTCCACACAAAGCAGTTGAACCTACTTAACTAAATGGAATTAGAAACTGATTTTGTTAAGCAGGAACAATTCCTATCACACACATAAGTAACAGAGTTAAAAGGAGAGTGGTGAAGATGAGGTTGTAATAAATGGGCATTACAGGATAAATGAATCAACCTTAAAGAGGGAAAAAAGAGTGATGGGGTGAATACAAATGAAGATATGAGTAAATAGATAGATGGAGGAAGTAGAAAAGAAGGCCAAACACACATTGGGGAAAGAAGAGCAGTTTGATTTTAAACTTACTAGAGGAACAAACAAGAACAGAAATAGTTAAGATAAAATAAAGATTTTATAAACCATAGTGGCAAGAACAGCCACCTATGTCTTGGTCTGGCAAAGCTGCTATTGATTTTTGCCTGAGTAGAGACTCAGCTTCTTATTTGGCTCTAAAAGTGGAAATTTGTTAATTCTTGCCATGTAGCCTCTCAATGAACTATTGTAAGAAAACATGGTTATTATGATCTTTTGCTAAGATGCCAGGTGGTAGCACTTAAAACCTCTTGCTAAGGGAGTAGAAAGGGGATTTATTTTCATTATTCATGAGAGCCATTTTTAAGGGATAACTAGTAACATGAATGTAGTTGCAAATCAAGTGATAACAAGTGTATTTACTTCTGGGGTTACAAAATGAAATGAGGTGAGGTAGTTACTTAAAATTTTGACAATTTGTTATGAAATGTAGGTATAATGTGGTAACAAAAAGGTAAAGAACCCAATTTTATTAGCCCCATGACTTTCTAACACTTTGTTTGCATAAACACATGTTGGTGCCATATAAGCAAATCTGATATCTAATATTATGCACACAAAGATTAAGTGCTGCTTTACATTGTAAGCTTCATTTTATATCTGATCTGAAAATTCAGATATATTGATCCTCATGATTATTTGGTGTTCATGTAATTTTCTGGCATGAATTTTCCCTTGAAATTCTGGAAAATAAAAGAAGAAAAACCCAAAACAAATCAACCAAAAAAAAAAAAAAAGAAAATAAAACCAAACCAAAAATACAAACCACAAAAAAATCCCAACCAAAAAAGCCCTACAAACAAAAAAATGAACACAAATCCTAAGAAAGCAAAAAACAATAATGGACAACATGAAAATTTGGCAGCACTATAATGAAATTAGAAATTTTCAGAATTAAATATTAAAATTAGATAGATAACTCTGACTAGACAGAAGTGACCCAGAGATTTTCAGAATTCCTGAAAATAAAAATTTCTTCTTGAGACAGTGGTAGCCCATCTCAAACAGATAAATCTAGACTAAATAACAAGATGGCTGAAAACAATATTTTAAAAATATAACCACAACTCATTTACTATCTCTTCATTTCTCCTCCAAAACCTTTATAACCTAGAAAATTAGAAATCCCAAATATAATATTCCTTCCTTACTCATCAAGAAATAATTTAAGGAATTTATTTTCTTCAGGTTGTGAAGACACTGTGAAAGTAGAAGGATTATCTAGGTGTACATTATGCAACAAAGTAATTTAAGCTTTAGGTCAAAATTTATAATTATAAGGCACTTTCAAATATCTGGACTTGGCATAACTTAAGAAAGAACCATAGTAAAAATTATGTCAGTTAAGCTATAAACACAGGAAAAAAAAAAGGTGCAGCAAAGGAAAAAAGTGCTGCTCTAAGTGAGCATCCCAAGCTACCTCTGACCCAATCTGGTGTGTGCACACAGAACAGTATTACATGAAGAAGGCTGCTCTGATTCTGGGCTCACACTCAGGCAGCACAATCTGTATCCTTACCTATGTAATGGATAATCCACAGAACAGATTACTTGAAGGAGAACAAAAGTACAAGAATAGCATTACTATTTTACTTGTGCTTTATAGTGTAAATTTAAAACACACAAGGAAAGTTATGGGATGCCCCATGAACACCTTATCCCTGGAAGCGTTCAAGGTCAATTTGGATGGACCTTGGGAAACTTGATTTTTTCATAGGCTTTTGCCCTCTGAGGCTACAACAAAATGTAGTAGATGGGGATTTTGGCTAGTAAAACAATAAAAAAAAAAGGTATGAAACAGGAACTTTAAGGATCTGTCTACTTGCCTGCACATTTCTTTGGTAGCTAACATACAGTTTACATAAATTCTCTTTTTTACATGAGAATAGAAATCACCATAAACTCAAATGTTAAAGAGATCATATGTTGAGCAAGGGAGAAAATTTCAGTCTTTTCCCATGCATTTTCTCTGGGTGATGAATTAAGTTATATTGCAAGATTAAGCTTCAAACATTAACTCATACAATTAGTCAGAAATAATTAGACAATCAGGTGATAGTATTAGTCGTCATTCACTGAGTTTTTCATCTTATGACCTGTACAGATTTTCATAAGGTGAAGGCCAAAATGGGCTACAGCATTTTTATTTGACTAGCATTTATGAATTCATGTATCATTATATAAATATTACCTTTGATTGAGATCTCATTAAAGGTCTCTCTGTCTCATATCAAAATGTCAATAACACTCCTAAGAAGGGAAATGTCATTTAACTAAGGCTGTGCTTATTAATAAGTTCAAAAATGATCATAGAAAATTACTTTTTTCTTATTAGACACCCATTTTAATTTTTTACTTCATATTTTTTTCAGAGTTATTTTGCTAAGAAAGCAGAAAACAGTCAGTACTTAAACTGATACTTATCTTCCAGAAGAACTATCACAGAACCCTCCTGCCACAGTGATTCTTTTTGGCTTAACACAGCACTTTTTTCTAGACACTGGCACAGCCTTTATTCCTCTCAGTTTCACAACATAATCAGTTCAGAAATGAATAAATATCATCACCATACTGAAACTATCACTGAAATCAAGAGTGGCAAGTAGAAACCCAGAGCGAAAAGGCATTTTCATTATTACCCAACCTCTACCCCAGCATCAATGCTTATGACAATGCTTATATTCTCCTCCTTGAAGATTCTTCAGCCACTGCTGTTTCAAAAATAAGCACACTTCCTTCCTTGTAATCCTAGCAGGAGGGAATGTTGTTGGATATTTCAGGGAGGTGATAAATCACTTTTGTGTGTTGGGTTACAGACAATATTTTCAAACAAGGAGACACATCAGTGAACAGCTGACATCACCCCCTTTTACATGGAGTTTCCTCAAGGGGAAGAATGGCAAGAGAAATTATTAAGCTCACCAACAATGGGATTTTACAAATGCAAGGCAGCAGATCCTTTCCCTGCTATTCTCTATGGGAATCAAAATGCTGCAGTAATTTGGACAAGCCCTATCACATCAGAACTGGATTCCCAGACTATGCGCTTTAACTAGTTTGGGGTTTTTTTTCTCCATTTGGCCAAGATTGGCAGGGCTGGATCCATATAATCTGTGCATCTTGCTATTCCTAAGTACTAGCTTCATAAAAGTCCAGAAAATCCCAATTTATATCTGCTTCTCCAGATAATACCAAGACTTGTCCCATTTATTTTCTTTAACATTTTGGATTACCAGATCTGTTTGAATGCAAGAATACTTCTAAGAAAGAAGCAATGCAATATCATGCAATACAGATTAATTATTTTTTTTAAATATGGGATAAACATGGCAAAGAATTTTTAAGATAACAGCTCTAGACAGAAACTGTGAATGGCTAGTACCATGAGCAGCTCTGAAGTGACTGGTGCCAATTTTGATGCTTCTTTCATACCACAGAATCATCTAAGAGGGAAAAGATCTCTAAGATTATAAAGTCCAACCCACTGCCATATTCACTCCTAAATCACATCACCAAAAGTGTCACAACCACACATTTTTTACCACTTCCAGGCATGGTGATTCCACCACCTCCCTGGGCAGCTTATTCCAGTGCCTGCCTAAAGCTCACTCAACACAGTGAAGAAATTTTTCCTAATATCTGATCTAAACCTACCCTGGTGCAACATGAGGTATAAAATATAACATCATGAGTTACAGAGTATAGTGAAAAGGGAAACATGAAAAGCCAGGGCAGAATAGTGAGGAAAGCATATGCAAACACACAAGACAATTCAGCAGCTGAGGAGCCCTTCCTTTGTCGGTGTAGGGACTGCAATGGCTGCGTGAACAGTCTTTCCACTGCAGCAGTACTAAATGTAATGCCAAGGAAATCCCTCCAGACAGAAACCTCATTACCAGGATGGTACCACAAGCTGCCCTGGAAAGGTGCTCTGTCTACTAGACACAGTTATTGGAGAGTCTGCATGTGGCATGGTGGTGCTAAAGTAAGGTGCAGTTGCAAGGGGGTGCATGCTGTACCACAGCACACTGCGGTGTCCATGTGCCTCCAGGGACCTGGGTGGGAATCACTGCCTGTGGTGAGACTGCCTGGCAGGATGCTCTGGAAAATTCTCGCTCCTGAGTGCCACATCAGTCCATTCAGCCTTGGTGACATCACCAGAAACTTAAAATGACAGCAGAAGTGCAACAATTTTGACCCATTTTTTGGCATTTTATAAGCTTAAGTGGTCTTGGGATCGTCACAGAAATAAAGAATATGCTAAGTTAGACCCAGTTTAAGTGAAGAAACTGTGAAATCACAAATAGTGAATAGAGAGAGTTCCTTTTGTGCTGTGTCTGTAGAGGCTCTTTAGTACAAATTGTTCCAGTAAGGACATGGAATAACTTATGTTCAGCAATTTGCTTCTAGTTCCACCTGGTTCAGATGGTAACACAAGACTAAGTGTTTCTTGGCTAAATCCACCCACTTTCAGTTTAGTTAAATCATGTTTCTTTTGGGACTTTGCCATCAAAATGTAGAAAACATGCAGATCTGGAGATATAAAGAATATTTTTGTACCACAGGAATATCAATTAAACTACCAACTCTCTAGATATGTAAATAATGCAAAATTACAACTCTAGGTCTCTGAGATTTTCATGTATTTCCTCCCCGGTTAACCTATATCATAAATTCAATAGTGCATATAATTTAAATTTATGATACACTATTGCTATTTTAACATATTTTAGGGCATGAGGTCTTCTCATATACATATGTATACATGCAAGTCTCCCCAAACCATAAACTGCTTCCTAAACAGCATTTGTTGAATATCTTAAAAAAGTATCTCTATCTGGCCTCAAGACTGCAGTTACATATGATTGTATGGTGGATGACAAAGTAACAACTCCCTGTGCCTATTTAACATCCAATTCACACATCAAATTCCTCCTTTAAATCTACAGAAGTGCCCACAGTAAATCAAAGATTTCTGAAGTTGATTTGTTCTCTTTATCCCTCTGTGTCCAAAGTGCCTTTCTTACTCATCTTTCTAACTCATAGCACCAAGAACACAGCAGTTATGATTACATAAAACACACCAAATAGCAACATATCCTATTCATTATGCACCCAAAGGATCAGTATCTCTGATGGATTTCCTAGTGCTAACAGCAATTTTGCATGTAATCAACAGGTGGACTGTTCTTTTAAACTAAGACGATCAGAATTATAAGACAGAGGGAAAAAATTTCCAGTGGCCAATCACACATAATTTCCTAATCAATAAGTAATTCTAAGCAATTAATAAAGAATTTATTTCTTAAATGCATATAATTAAATACCTATAAATTTAACTTGATCTGAAATGCTTATAAATTGATCTCCCTCTTGGTTACCTGTAATAGACTGGGTTTTATGCTGTGTTCTCAGAAATAACAGTACTTCATGTCCTCAATGGGCACTTGAGTCAGCATGATTATGATTTCTTTGGTCCCTCTCAGCTACACACACACAGTCTGAAAAGACTCTGTAGGGATCTGGCAGACCTGTGAAAATAAAGTTCTGAGACAGGATCTTTAACGGCATGGCAAAAACATAAACGATGTTGTCAGGGAGAAGTTGGTAAAGCAACTAATTTACATAAACTTGTTTACATCTATCAGGATTAACTCTCACATGAAAACAGAATGATTACAATTTAAATCTGAGCTATTCTTCACATAGTTCTACCTGTGTACACAGAGACATATGTCTTGCATCTTAGCCAGGTGAAGGTATCAGGGTACACACAGCCCACCTTATGTTCTGTACAGATTGCATATCTCATAAGCCTTTCCCAGATTCAACTTAGTTCCATCAGCTAGCATCACATGTCTTAAAAATATTTGCCTTTTAAATTCAAGCCATTTCCTCAGTTCTTCCTACTTTAAGCTCTGAAATAGTCTTATGATCAACTTTAAAGTTTATTCACCTTACTCCTGACTTCAACATTAAGTCTTGTTGGCTCCTACCTTTCCTTGATACACTCCTGTCATCACTAACAAGCAGAATTACAAAATCTAGACAAGGACTACAATTTCAATGTCATTTGAATATAGATGCTTCTTAGTGTGTGTGAAAAAAATCCCACATCATATTTTCCAGACATTTTCCTTGACATTTCTTTTAAGAACAAGTAGGAATAACAGCATTAATAAGATTAACATACATCACAATTATATTATGATAATATGAACAAAATACTATAATGAACTCTTAATCATTACTTAGTATATTACAAATTTCGTATGGAGAAAATAATAACTTACATATATAATGAATAATATTGTAGTAGCACTAATGCAGTTATAAGTTAATTACACACTATGTAGCTGATTTAGTTGCATTTAGCTAAGGAGCTGTTCCAAGCTCACTGCAGATTAATTATGTCTTTAGGTATATACTCTCATTTATAACTGTCACTTGTAACCACAGCTGTTGATGAGGCTGCTCTGTAGACCCTTCCTTTAAGAAAACAAATGCATCACACTCCCAAAACAAAAAAAGCAACAAAAAACCCCCAGCAAAATCCCTGAACCAGACTCAAAATCTCCACTAGTTAGGGTATGCAATGACAGAACATCAAAGGACTGTTTCATTTTACTGCATTTCTTCCCAAAAGATATCTCTTGTAGTATCTCCTTAGTAAGGTTATGCCTCATTGCATTTTATTTAATAACTAGTTTTCACAAATTTGACAGATGAAATTTAACATCTCAATTCTAGAAATTTTTCTATTTTACAAATCCCACATATATGTTAAAGACAGTCTTTAGGCAACTGCTAAAGACTCTCCCTATGATTTTTCTCAAAGGTTTTACTGACTAAGGAAACAAGTCACTTTCTGGCCTTTGACTCCATGCCAGAAGAATAATTTTCTGACAGGAATGGGTAGTAAGCACTAGCAAGTGCATGAGATACTCATAAATCTAAAACAAGGGAGCCTTTCTTAGTTCAAAGTTTACAGCCTAGTTCTCACTATGTCATGAAAAGTTAAATGAATCTCAAATACCTAAAATGACAGAAGAAAAAAAAATCTTCATGGGAAACTAGAAGGGGAGGATGATAAATCAAAGTTAGACACACTGTATACCTTTTTGACTTTTCCAGGTTCACTGGGAAACTGTAGAGAAGCAATTACATTTATTAGCAAAACATTGCTACTTCCTGTGATTCTCTCTGAAGCAAAGACTGGTGCATGTCAAGCCAGATATCTTTGAAAGTTAACATATTTAGTGTGGCCAGCATGCTCCTTCCATGTTATGAGGACACACCAGCTAAACCAATGACCAGCCATTTAGGTCACTTCAGGACAAGCATGTTTAGGACAGTTCATAGCAGGGGAACAGACTATATCCAGTTTGAATTAAGACTCCCAAACTACATGTTTTGCAGACAGAAGGGACTCAGCATCAATTGCTACACTCCTACTGAGCAAAATTACTTGCTACTTTAAATATAGCCCACAGAACTGTATTTTCACTGAACCTGACAAAATCCACAGTGAATTCAGCACAAACCTAGGTATTCTTATTGCACTGTAAGGGAAATCACACACAAAAGTCTAAATAAACTTATTTGATATATGTAAATATTTTCAGAAAGTTACAGCATATGCTGGCAAAAACTTACACTTTAGCATAAAAATAAAAAAAATAAAGGACCAACCAAATAAGAAGAACAATTTCAATTCCTAGAATTTCTTTACACTTTTATGAAATAAAAGAAACGGTACCTCAGGCAATCATTCTTCTTTTGTAGTAGTAAGACTCATAACACAGTAGAGTAAGCTACAAAACTTTAGTTCTCTGCACAGAAGTACCTCCCATATCCCACGCAGTGCAGTACAACTGTCAGCTAGGGTGCCCCAATGTACATTATGAATGGTAGAATAATATGATGGCAGGGATTTAGAAAGTAAAATAAATCCATCCTGGCAGAAAGAAACTACCTACCAGGGAACACTACCAGCAATGTTGCAGTAAGACTTAAGACTAAGATAAACTTAAGACTAAGTGTATCTCAGTTACGGAATTCGCATTCCATGTCCAGGGAAATACTGCAGCACATTAGTGGAGGAAACCTGCAAAGAGCCTCCTATAGCTTCTTATTTTTGAATTATTCTACTGATCCAGCTTTCCATGGCATGCAGTACAGGCTTTCTGCCATATGCAAAAACCAACCACCTGCAACAAAAAACCCTGCATCATCATATTTGCCATATATTATATCCAAACATTTCTGCAGAAGAATTTCAATATTTCAGCAATAAAGCTGAAAAGAGTAAAGAAGATTCAAACATGCAAGTAGCAAAACCTGTACGAATAAATAATTTGCAAAAATTAGCAATGTGAGGAAATTAAACAAGTTAATAGACTGAACTATCAATGAGTTCAATATAACAGTATTTCAAATCTGGGATTAAAGTGTTCTGAACATGCTACTTCTGAATAAGAGCAGAGTTCTTCCCACAGATACAGCAAGCATTTTTATAGATTTGGCTATGTGACTGAGACTATGAGAAGCCCAGTAACAATATGGATCTTGTAATATTACATTTGAATTCACACATGGATGAATTGTTCATTTTCTTAACCCTTTTTGCAGGAAAAAAAGTGTTTTGGATTACAAAGCAGTAATACTGTTTACTACGAAGTCTTCTTTCCCTCCTTGGCACAGAAATAATGCAATATATCACAGCATTCCATTAGCACATTCAAAGTGATGATTAGGATTCACAAAATCACTTAGGCATGTGTTTATGTTCATATTAGTTCAGCAAACCACTAAACATCATTTTTAGTTATGTATACCTAAAAATCCCACTTGAATAATTAATCAGTTTACACCAAATGCCCAGAATTCAACATATGCATTTGTCCAGTCATATTAGTGAAAATGCAAAAAATGCTTTAAAAATTACCCAAGTATTTAACTGCTTCATTAGATCAGGAAAGTTTAAACACATACTTAAATGTCACATTGCATCAGTGTTAAGATGTGCATGCACTTAAATTCTGCATTGAATCAGCAAATGTCCTCAGGATATTTTCCTATGCAGAAAATAAATTCCTATTTGCCACCATGAATAGCAAAATGCTAAGAGGCTTTAAAATTTCAAAATATGGGGCCAACATAAAACTTAAATTCATTCACAGTAGTAAATATTATATACAATAATAAACACCTGTTTTGCAATAAAAAATATACCCTACATTTACATAGATAATAAAATAACATTAAAAAAAAGATTATGTGGTCCCATAGTCAGTTAGAGGTGCCTAAGACTCTGATATTTAAGACTTAAAATTCTGGTAGTCAATGTTTCTGTTGATGCTAATGAACGTCCTTTCTTGAGGGCTTCTGTGTAAGATATCTCTTACTTTTTTTCCCCTGTCTTGCAAAAAAAAAAAAAAAAGGTATAACAGAAGTGTAGGTTGATGACTTTGACTATAGTGATGGGGAAGCAGACTCATAACAAGCTCAAATTTATTATTATGAGAATTAAGAAGTCATATTTTTCCCTACTGGCAGAATTAGAGGCTCTTAGGGACTGGTTAAGGTTGGAGAATATTAAATCATGAGCCCCCAAATATCTATTTGATAGTTCATTTGGATAGTCACATACTAGGTGTCATAAAACTCCACTTGTCTTTGTCATAGACCTTTACTACTTTATGATAATAATTCTTCAGAGAACACATCCTGATTGGAGTATTACTTACTACTATTAATGAAATATCTGCTCTATGTGATAATTGCTATTTTTTATTAATCCAGCATATAATACTGCCTTGTTTCTCAAAGAACTTACAGAACATTTCCAGGCACATTCAACTATCTTTACTGCCTTAACTTAAAACACTTGCAAAAATTATTTTTGCTGTAGATCATCCAAGAAAGAATATCACCATATTGCAATGAAATCAATTACCACATGTTGTAAAGACTGAATGAAAGACTGAGGTGTTCTACTTCCCTAAGTTCTCTTTTAGCCATAAAAAAATTCACCTATTGCTTTTAGAAAAAAGTAATGTAAGTTTCTGAATTTCCATGTACAAGTTAATCAAAGGGACAAAAACAACAGATGGAACAGTAATCTGGATATCCCAGTTCTCTTCCAGGTTACTGTCTTATTTGCTGTCCTAGAGCATTTTTTTCCCTCCAATATGTTCTTGTGTGTGTGTTTGCACAAGTAGTCAAAATTTCAGCTGAAGGGAAGCTGGAAGATTCTTATTTAAATCCTGTGTCAGTAAGTAGACAGATAAGATGTTTTCCATATCCTAAATACTTCATGCAAATTAAATAATCTGAATAAGATCAGCTGTAGCTTTAAGCTTCCTAAGGAACTTGATTCTGCTGACAACAACTCTTTAGGGTATGTAGATAAATGAGCACCAATAGCAAAGATCCCAAGTAGGCTTACCCTAAAGCATGTATTCAGGTGATCAGTGTAGATAAGGGAGAAGCAATTCTGGATCTACAAAGAATGTAAGCCTCTTAGGGACTGCTGGTTTCCTTAAGGGCAGCAACCCTTCCAGTCCTCCTAGCCAGAACACTAGGCAATCACTTCAGTGTCAACAGAGACCATTTGTATGTTCTTTACATATGTAACATACCTATAACTTGGTCAAAAGTTCAAAAATTTTAATGGAATCTGGCCCAAGAGGAAGAAAGTAGAGATGAATATCAGAGAGTTACCTAATCAGTCATTCATACAGAACACTTCAAATTGAACACAAGGATATATGATTGCTAATATAATCTTTAGAATTGTCTTCTGTAAATATCAATAAATACCATATCATTTGGTTTATTCTTACACCTTGAATACTACCCAAACACCAGTGAGAACTGCTTTAGTTTTAGAATGGTATTCACTGTTTTGACATAGGAAAGGCTGCACTGTGCCACACTGTACCTAGTATAATTTTCCTTAAAGTCTACCTCAGTAATATTTCTTTATATACAAACTTGTACTAAAAGACAATGCACATGTTTGCAAGTTCAGTTTATGATGCTCCAACAGTCTACCTACAGAATTGCAACGGGCTTAGCAGCATATGCTCTGCAATACCCTATGCAATTACAAGAATTCAAGTGATAGTTAAACAGCATTGATAACATTTTATCTATTAACATCAGATGAATTTATGATTTATTTAAAAGGTAAAAGAAAGAAAGAAAACAGAAAGAAAATGTTTATGGTTAAAGATCTTCAGTACTGATTCATGTTGACCTAATTATGGCTCCATAAAGTCTAAACTCTAAACTAATTCAGCGACAGAACAGTAAATTCAAAATCATGCTTGCTTTTGGAAAACCTACTTCAGGATTCACATCCTAACATCTATTCATAATTTCTTTCAGCATTATTACCCACAAAATGGAAAACAATAAAAAGGGCTATTAGTAACTAACAGGAAAGTCAATGGGAAATAGATGAGTTGTTTAGTTTAAAAATTGTTACCTTTTTTGAGATAAGCAATTGTCTGAATCCAATAATTGTTTTTTATTTAATATTTTCAAATAGTTTTCATAAAAATGTAAAAAATTGGGGTCCAGCAATGCTGGTTCTCAGGTGACTATGATTATGCCTTTAGTTTGGCCTACAGCTACTTGCTCCAATCAAGGAGGAGCCTCTGAAAAACTCATCTATCTTTAAGAATAAGAATTATTAATTGTGAGATATCAAATAGCAATGATATTTTTTTTAAAGAATTTCATCATAGATTTTGTGTTATTTCACGTCTCTTGAATGCCTACCTGAAAGGGAAAGCACAGAAAGGAGAGATATTGTGCTCTCTCACACATTCCTACCCCTAAGTATGTAAGATGTTTTCTTTCCCCTTCCATGGGCTCCTTTCAACAAAGCATTTAGTGGAAGCCAAGGTTTCTAATGTTTAATCAAATTTGAACATTTAATGATGCATTTCTTCCATTATCAAAACACCTATTTTGTCTCACTTTGAGACAATCATTTGAGAAGCACTAAAAATAAGCAATATAGCTTCCCTACATATTTGACATTCTTTACAAACTTCCCAATAGTAGATAAACAGCCTTGACAGTCACTCCCTTTTCAGTGACTAGTATCAACAATACAATATTGCTTGACAACTAAGCTACTTATGCCTAAATTTAAAAGAACTCTTTCTTCACATCTTAGCACTATGTAGAGTTCCTGGCCATGCCATTATGGAGTTTCCTAACAGCGCACATGGAAGTCCTTCTCAAGGTAACAATGTTCTCACGTTGCTTTCCTATTTTGGTTTGATGTGAGAGTTTGCCTCATTGTCTGTTGGTCACTCATCTTCCATGGCTGCTGCCCAGGTCTCAATCAGCACATGATTATTTCACCATCTTCCATGTTTATCTTGTTTTGTGTGTACTTCAATTTAGTATATTTATTGTGAAAAGAATATAGGCCCATCCATTTCATAATTAACAATGTGCACTTATGTTTTACTATGACTGCATCACAGAAAATGGTTCAATCTAGGCACAATCTGAGAGTAGACTTCAGAAAAATCGTTTGCAAAGATAGGGTTTACTTTTTAGGGTATCATTATCCACTTTTTTCCTCTTGTTCTTTGAGTAATGCATAGAGTCATGAGTATATGGCGATTCAGTTTGAGGATTATTTTGTTTGCTTGGGTGTTGTTTTGAGGCTTTTTTGGAGGGGATAATTTCAAGCATTGAACTGAAGAATTACTACTGATTTTGTGAAAATACTTCCCTGTTTCAAGACAGCATTAGATTAGGGAAGTGTCGGCTTTTTGGTTTTTTGCTTTTGTTTTTTGTTTTACAGGCTTGAGATACAGATACAAAAAAAAAGCTAGGATAAAAGAAACCAGGTGTGTTACAAATACAGGCTTATCTGAAGCACCTGTCCACATATGTATGTTGAGCCACCATTAATGGTATGCAGCTGCATGCTTGAAGAAAGCAACGAAAGTTAAACTGTTTTATCCATAGGAAAAGGTTAACTGTGACAAATAATACGTCCAATGAAATACTCTGTATACACACACACACTCCTTCTGATTATAGCAACATCAAGTTGGCAAAATGAAGTGACAAGACTGAAATTCTAGTACTGCAGCAACTGCAGAAATGCATTGCAAGCCCAAGAATACAGTCTGTGATAACGAAACAATAATGACATTACTGAACTCTGATGATCACTGGGATATCAACCTAGTGCATGAATGTATGACTATTAAAGCTGGTTGGGTAGATTATGGGGAAAATAGCTTTTATTTTCTCTAAAGTACATCAGTAAGTGAACTTTCCATTGTTGGACAGTTGGCCTGATGTTTCCCATCTCTGTCATGCCTCCTCATTTGTCCTCTAATACTACCACCTATGTTAGTCCAGCTCCCCAAAACTGTGAATTTCCAAGGAAAACTTTCATTTTCAGATTAATCTACTATATTCTTGAAGAGATTTTTTTTGTTTTGTTTTCCTTGGGGTGATGGTATCTTTGTTTTTTAAAGCAAATATGATTTGACTATAATGCACGTTTTTCTTGGATATTTAGCTCGTATCAGTGACTCCAGTATTATTAGGAAGCAGATGGAACTTCTCTTCTGGTATCTTGCCATCCTGACAGAATGATGGATGTGAGCAATTGAAAAATCTTTATCTTATTCTAAATTGCTCTTAGATGTTTTCTAGTTCCTGCTTTGAAACTGACACATGGCTTGGCGTCCGCTTTTTATGGTCCTTCCGTGCTTTGTGTTTCCATCAGGTTGAACATTACCCACATTCATTCATAGCTGGTTACACGTACATCTCTGTTTCTTACCTCTTTCTCTGTACTTAGACATAGTACAGTACTTATGTACATATCAGAGCTTTGAGATTGCCACAGGGAAAAAAGGGCTTGTTTGGCTTGAACATACCAATCAAACCTTTCACATACACATGCTACTGTCTCCAGCATTCTTTTCAAGTTAGAGTATCATTTTCCTTCCAAGGGGTAAATTGCTTTCAGACTGGTGCCTATGATAAAACAACTAGATTTGTAGATCAGGAGAGAGCCAGGGATGCTATGCTCAATGTCAGCAAAGTTTTGAACACTAGCTACCCCAGCATTAGTGTATCTAGCTTGGCATATTATGGTCTTGATTGCTGGAGAGATTTTTAAAAAAAGACCGACTAGATAAGGTGATTAACAGGTTAGAGGGCAGCTCTAAAGAGGTCTAATAGCAGACTGCAACTACCTATGAGGAGGTATCAAGAGGACAAAGCCAGACTCTTCAGCGTGGCACATATGACAGGAGGATGGGAGACAGATAATTTATGTTGAAATGAGAGATTCAGACAGGATGTAGGAAAAAAAAACCAAAAAACCAAACCATTTTCATCATTAGAACAGTCAAGCATCACAACAAGTTGCCCAAACAGGTTGTGCCATCCTTGAGTGCTTTTAAAATCTAAATGGATAATGCCCTGAGCAATATGATCTGCTCTCACAGCTGACCCTGTTTAGAACTAATGACTTCCTGCAATCCCTTCCAACCTGAATTATGGTTCTAAAACATCAAGAGTTCCATGTCAAGCACAATTTTATTTAGTTTTACTCTCCCATCCTTTCTATACATACATTTAGATTGTTTGTTATTAAGCACAATTTCTGCCATACCATTACAAAGTTCATACAGCAAGTTCCATTCATGTTGGATTAGAGACTGCTTATTATTTGGCAAGAGTCTATGAGGCAATGTGCAATATGTTGTAGGTCACTATTAGTTTTCACAGTGCCTTGGAAAAACAGTAAAAATTAAAAGAGAGTGTAATTCAATCAAGTGTAGGTTTCTGCATGTAGGCAGGAAGAATCACCCAGGAAAAACCCAAATGAGGTATGAAGTAATGACTTCAGAATAGTATCAGAAATTAACAACTAATCACAAATCAAATATGAATAAAGAAATTCTGCTAATAATAAGAAGCATAGATACTATATAGAAAACCACAAAGACAAACCAGAGATACAGTTCCTCAGACATGAAGAGCTGCTTAAAATCCTTTTCCTTCTAATTCATTCAAACTGAATTTGAAGTGAACTTCACTTCCCTACAAGGCAGAACCAAGAAGATACCAAGAAGAGGCTTTCTTTTCTGTATTATTGTTTTATTTTTTTAAACTGCCCTGAAGAAATAAAGAATGCAACAGTTCCTTTAAACAGTTTTGACTATGTAAATGTGAATGGAAAATATTAAGAGTTCTTATTAAATTATTTCGTTTTCCTTTATATTTTTATAGGACCTTCAAACTGACAATATAAATTTAGTATTATAGCTGCTCATAAACCATTACAAACAACACAAATATCTTCTTTATAAATTGGAAGGTAGAAGGTCCTGAAAAATAATTCAGGTTTGAATGTGAGGAAGTAAATTTATGCAAATTGCTGTCAGTCATCTATGTATTCATTTCACTAGCAAAACAACATTATAAATTATCTCTAGCCAACAGTTCTTCATTTGAAGGCATGTGATGCAAATATTTATTCAAAACAGAAAACGAAAATCACTTAAGGAGAAGCATAAGTCTTACCACGCCAATAGAAAAGTAGTTATTGATGATGTTGTAAGGCACTGGGTCTCCCTTCTCATCTTTATCATTGGGTATTACTTCAAATTTCCACCTGTCCAGTAAAATCTCTGAGCTGTTCTCAATGTCTTTTAAGATTTTCATCAAATTCTCACCTTCATACCCTAGCAAAACAAAAAACCAGTTATTTAATCAAGCATAATAAAGTTTCATTACTTTTTTTTTCTCTTTCTAGATGATTGAACAGGACTCTGAGCAACCTGATCTAATTGAAGATGCCCCTGCTCATTGCAGGGGGGCTGGACTAGTAAACTAACCTTTAATGATCCCTTCCAACCCACAATATTCTATGATTCTGTGACTGGAAAAATGAAAGCAATGCATACAAGACCTTAAAAGCAGGATTGTGCTTGAAGTTTTGACAATTTTCCAGCACTTGTCATTAAAAGAAGCACAAATACAAAGCTAATTAAGCATGTAAATTTAGAGTAATTCTACATATTTCAGTGGACATCAAATTTGTGATGAAGAAAACAATTAGATCTTCAAACTTTGCAAATCTCTTGAACTTTCCAAATGATCCATAAAGCTAAGGTTGTACTTTGCAAAATGTTCTTGATGAGAAATTAATCTTAATATTCAAATTCCTTTGATTTCAAAATTTTTGGAAAATAGATATATTGCCGTTTTGCCTGACAAGACACTGAAAGGTTAAAAGCTATCTACTAATTTTCATTGACTTCTTCAATCCGGTTTAGCATAACAAATCCAGAATTTCAAATCCATATCTGATAGCTTTATAAGCAAAAAGTAACATTTTTGATTATTTCAACAACTTCTTCATGAGCCTTATACTGCTTTGTAGAGAGAACTTACTCTTAGTTGCAAGTAAGCACCCACATGTAATTCACTAAACTGAGTAGAAAACTTGTTTATGCCCTCATGAGTATATAAAACACACACATGTGTGCATGAAGAAAAACTGTGGGGGTTTTACTAAGTGACATTATCAAGTCTAAATATTATTTAAAACAAACAACTTAGTAATAGATAGCTAAGATCTGGGGATTCAGTACTTCTTCAAAGCAGAAAAAACAAGATTTACTATTCAAGCAGAATGTACTGCTCGTGTTATTAACAGGCTTAAGCACAGCAAGCCACTCAAAGCCTCCTTGCTCAAAACTTACTGCTAATGTATTTGTTCATGGTTGCCTAGCACACTTTTGCCACTTACTGCTAACCACCACATGACAGCAGCATGCACAGTTCCATTTCTCTGCATCCTTGAGATCACTCACCAGCAATTTAGTTTCTGGAATCCCTGTCTCCTCTCCCATCTATGGAAATTCCAGAAAATCTGTACTATGGTACTGTTCACCACAAAGCAACTGGGCAAAGAATGATGAAACACAGAACATTTCCTATTGTTTTTTCTACTTAAGTCCAAATAGAATCACTTAAGTTACAGAACAAAAATAAAAGTGAAGGTGGGGACAGGTCCCATCTAATGTAATTAAATGTTCTCATGGTTGACCCTACATTGAACAGCAGACTGCACTAGTGACTTCCTATGACCTCTTTCAGTTATTCTATGGATCTATGAACAATTCAGGAAGCTAAGCAAGGCTGATTTGAATAGGTTTTGTCTCATTTGTTTTCCTTTTTTCCCCTAAGACTATGAGAATGTAAACAATCAACAGTTGTGACAGAAAAAATAAAGGAGGTTTTCAAATTACTTGACAGAACATTATGGTTAACAAAAGGCTATAGCATGAAAACTACTGAGAATTTGCTAAAGACTATCTGGCAACAAGGCAGACATTTGGAAAGGAAACTGATGAAACAGAAGAAGTAAGATATCTGCGAAGGCTGAGAAGCTCCAAATAAAACAACCAAGTTCCAAATGCAAAACATCTCAACTGAAACAACCAAGACCTGAAATAGACCTGGCTATGAGCCCATAAAGTGAGGTGTTTTCACCACAGATTGTATCTTTTCTAAGATTTTCTTCCTTGTGTCTCTTTCAAGTTATCTTGTAATATGGACTCTGAATGGAGTTTTTTTGAAGGAGCTGAGAGTAAGTCTCCATAAATTCAGGAAAGGATGCAAAGGGTATTAAAGATTAGATTTTCTAAATATTCTTCTTTCAGCATTCTTTGCCTTCTCATTTTCTGATAAATAGTACCACAGCACATTGTCTGGAATCCTCTGTAGGAAAACAGAAAGGGACTGCATCAAAGGAACTAGTCCGAGGCTAAGATATGTTTTTCATTTAATATTTTTAAAGATTAAAAATATTAAACTACTCCTAACCCATTATTAGATATTTTCAGTAACCCTTTCAGAACAGTCCCAACTAAAAGCCGTTTAAGACTGCTCCCTATACAAGGTATTGATCAAAGCAATAACTGGAATACAGATGGTAAAAAGCCAACCAAACAGCTATACACTATACTCATTACACCTTGGAATGTTTTTGGTGTCAGCAGAAGCTACAAACAAGGCATGAAGTGTGATTGCAACCTTTAATATCTTACATATGTATACAACAATTACAAACAGATCATTCCAAAAATAGAGAAAGTGATAATGGCTCTTTATGAAAAGCAAATCTAAATGTAAATGTTGATATATATTTTTTTTAATTTTAATTCAATAACAAATTGCATTTTGATTTATGTTTACCTCCTCCCCATCTCAGACACCTTGCTAAATCATTGCCAGTCCCAAGAGGAAGGATAGCAACAGGAGGATGCTTAATCAAGTTCGCTTTCTCTGTGAATAAAGAAGGAAAAAAACACAACTAAGGAACAAA
The DNA here is from genome assembly GCA_024865655.1 of Emberiza elegans. Taxonomy (NCBI): domain Eukaryota; kingdom Metazoa; phylum Chordata; class Aves; order Passeriformes; family Fringillidae; genus Emberiza; species Emberiza elegans. The sequence continues at coordinate 32,642,211 of JALJVW010000206.1, forward strand.
ATTGATCTAATTGCATGGTATTATATAACTGTGTTAGGTTTTGTTTCAGTGAAAAAAGACTTGCTTTGTATATGAAATCATGCTGCCTGCTCCACAATGGGCATTTCACCAAGTCAGTCCATTTTATAGTCCCTTCTCCACTGGATATTCAACCCTTAATCCTAATTTACTCATTTATTATCATAAGGATTTTGTAATCCTAATTGACTCCTTTGCTATCATTAGGACTTTGTAAAGCATAGATATGACAAACATTCATGAACAAAGATACTCAAGATCTTTCCAAGAGTGAATATGATGTTCTTGCTCTAGTTCTCAGCTCTGCCATTCCCAGCTGTGAATACAGAAGGGTGATAGTTAAGGGCATGAATGATGAGGTGAACCTTCTACTTTGTCACCTGGGTGACCAAATTTGTGTGAAACTGTGTATTCACCTGGATTTGTGTCTACACCTGAGCACCACTACCAAGAAGTCATTGAAACTAACACAAGACCTTAGATAGGTCTGCCTGTCAGGAATTAAACCTCCAAAGGGAGCACTGACCTGTCTGATCAAGTCTTTAAGAAGCAATTTTCTATTTATTAAACAATGCTTTGAAATGAATGAATTTATAGCATCTTTTCAGTCTTTACTGGTATTTTTGTAGCATTGTAAGCCAAGGATCTTTTCAAAATCCAATGAGAAAACTCTTGTCAAGCAACACAGCCTCTCTAAAAGCTGGAACATATATCTCAAATATATAATTTGTCAAATTTCCCATTTAATGTGAATGAACAGCATGCCTAGTTAAAAAGTTATATTTAATTAATCAGTTATTTTGTTTATAGAATTTTGCACAATTATCAGCAATAATCAGCAGGAGTTTATCTATACAATGGATGTAGCAGGGAAATCAATATTTATCAATATTTTAGAAAGATTTAACATTCACATAACCAGTTTAATGGAAATCTTTCAGAGAATGTAATATTTAATAGAGTGACTAAAGAAAAATTTTTAAAGTTTCAAATTGATGAGAATTACTTTTCCCCTTTATTTATTTTTTCTTTATTTTCTTTTTAACTTTATTTTTCTTGTTGTGCTCTCAGCTAAAGCTCTTTGTATAGCAGGAGATCAGGGAAGACCAAATTAGAAAGTGTTTAGTAAACAGGTGTACCCTTACACTTTATATGCCAAAATGCTTTTGCCCCCTAAAAGGCAGGACCATTGAATATATATTTTTCTGCACCTATGAAAAAGTATGGTTCCTGGATTCCCAAAGTAATTTCTTAGTTCTATACCACAAAAAATGGTGCAGAACATAGTAGGTTACTGAAAGAGAAAATAACTGCATGGCATTTTAGACCTCATGACAAAGGTGATGACCAATAAACACCTGCAAAACTTTGTTTCTTCCAAGTTTAGGCAACGCACTTGATGTTTCTGTACATTAATTTATGACTCTGAAAGCTATTTGAGAGCTACTTGCAGAAGCTTGCATCTGTAAAAGACTTTTTTCCAACCAAGATTAGAAATATTCCTTTGCCATCATTCCTTCATGACATCAAGTTTACTTTTCAGTGAACTTTTCTGGTCCCCCACAAAGCACACACTTTTAAACACTTCAGTTAAAACTTGAGTCTTTTGACCTCTCTTAATCCACTTCCTCATTTCTACTGTAACACATGCCCACTATTTTTCTCTGCAGCCTAACACCAAATAAATGATCATGTGATGTGGAAGACATTCTCCTTAATAATCTTTGAGAAGATTAAGTATATTAAGTTTGTAATAGCTAGACTTGTGGGCCTTCCTTATGATTTTTAAAGAGGACTTTGCAGACAACTGACTGAAAGAACTCCAAAACTAAATTACCTCTTAATACATTATCTTCATTTTGGGATAATATAGTAAAACCAAAAATTTGGTAACTAAAAAAGCAAGTGACCTAAATTAAATTTTCTTAAAATTAGCAAATTAAGTTTGATTCAGTTGGGGAATAGTCTTTAAACTGAAATTGAAATAGATTAATTCAGATTTCTTGCTTTCAGGAAATCCAGAAATGCTGAACTTGTCTAGAGATTTTAAATAACTTTTGTTATTTGAGTACCCTTAAAAATAATCATGTCCCAAACTAACACATTCAAAAAATTTAAATGAACAAGCTGTTGTTGTATCCATGCATTGGTATATAAGGAAGACCATTAAAATGAAAACCATGAGGCAAGCAAACTGTGTGAAGGTTATAGATTACCTATGCAATCCAAAATCCAGCCCACTGTTCCATCTCCACCACATGCTAGTACTCTGAACTCAGCAACATCTCGGAAAAAATTTAACCTAAAAAGAGTAAATGAAGATACCTAATTATGGTCAATATAATTGTGCATTATGTAAACATGTTATGGCTTAAGACATTTTGTTTAATAGAAAATAGCAAATGATCACGTAAAATAAAAAGTCACTTCTGCCTATGTATTCATTTTTAGACAGATAAAATCCAACATTATTATTAATTATTCTCAGTATTATCTGAAAATTTTCAAACAAAATTAATGATTCAAGGGTTAATATGGTACACTAACACTAGAAAAAGTTTGGACCTGATGGTTGGGCCAATCTTTGTCTGACTTCAAATCTTGTTTGAAATTATTGTCAAAAAGCATTCTCTGTTCACTTAGTTGTAAATGTACTAGGTAGTCTCTCAAGACAGAAAAGTCTAAGTTGTCTAAATGCATTAGCCATAACATTTATTTGTGAAGTTCTTCCCGTAAAGCTACATGAAAACTTCATACTTCTGGTAGAACACTGGTCATATTAAGCTGAACATTCAGTGGTTGGTAAAAACAACTTCGCCTCATGTTTTAATACAAAATGAGAAAACATCAGATTGAAGATCCTCATTCCATCATCCTAAAAACTGTATTTTAAAAGTAAAATATATTTGGCAATATTTGCCTGGCTATTTCTGCTTCCATATCCATCAAGTGAGTACCACCACCTCCTCACCCATTTCCTTCTATAACAACGTTGCATAACGTTGGAAAGTGAGGATATTTAAAACAACACGAAGGTTCAGTATTTTATATTGAAAGCATCACTTCAGGACAGCTTTTGACACATGATGAAATCAGTCCTTACACATAATCTGTCACTAGACAAAAAAGTTCCAGTAATTTTGTCATATTACTATGTATGCATGTGTATGTTCATTCACATATATTATATTTATTAGTGTTATAGATAACAACTAATATATTTTAAACAAATTCCTGAATACAAATAAATCTAATCAATAGATTGCAGGTGTTTAATTCAACTGTTTCCCATATGAAATTGTAATGCTGCAGGAAGAATTAGTTTCTGTCCTTAGGAAGTTTTATAATTCTTTTGGACCTCTTGATAAAATCAAGAACAAATGAAAAAATACAGAATAAAAAAAGCAAGAATGGGAGAAGGAAATGAAAAACACAATGAACAAAAAAAGTTATGTAATATGTAGAATAATAGACAGGAAAACTTTTTTGTTTTATTAGTTTTTGACCAGAATTTCAATTTTAGCTGTTGCATAGAATTAAGCTCATCACATAATTGTGCATTATGTAAACATGTTATGGCTTAAGACATTTTGTTTAATAGAAAATAGCAAATGATCACTTAAAATAAAAAAGTCACTTCTGCCTATGTATTCATTTTAGACAGATAAAATCCAACATTATTATTAATTATTCTCAGTATTATCTGAAAATTTTCAAACAAAATTAATGATTCAAGGGTTAATATGGTACACTAACACTAGAAAAGTTGGACCTGATGGTTGGGCCAATCTTTGTCTGACTTCAAATCTTGTTTGAAATTATTGTCAAAAAAGCATTCTCTGTTCACTTAGTTGTAAATGTACTAGGTAGTCTCTCAAGACAGAAAAGTCTAAGTTGTCTAAATGCATTAGCCATAACATTTATTTGTGAAGTTCTTCCCGTAAAGCTACATGAAAACTTCATACTTCTGGTAGAACACTGGTCATATTAAGCTGAACATTCAGTGGTTGGTAAAAACAACTTCGCCTCATGTTTTAATACAAAATGAGAAAGCATCAGATTGAAGATCCTCATTCCATCATCCTAAAAACTGTATTTTAAAAGTAAAATATGTTTGGCAATATTTGCCTGGCTATTTCTGCTTCCATATCCATCAAGTGAGTACCACCACCTCCTCACCCATTTCCTTCTATAACAACGTTGCATAACGTTGGAAAGTGAGGATATTTAAAACAACACGAAGGTTCAGTATTTTATATTGAAAGCATCACTTCAGGACAGCTTTTGACACATGATGAAATCAGTCCTTACACATTATCTGTCACTAGACAAAAAAGTTCCAGTAATTTTGTCATATTACTATGTATGCATGTGTATGTTCATTCACATATATTATATTTATTAGTGTTATAGATAACAACTAATATATTTTAAACAAATTCCTGAATACAAATAAATCTAATCAATAGATTGCAGGTGTTTAATTCCAACTGTTTCCCATATGAAATTGTAATGCTGCAGGAAGAATTAGTTTCTGTCCTTAGGAAGTTTTGTAATTCTTTTGGACCTCTTGATAAAATCAAGAACAAATGAAAAAATACAGAATAAAAAAGCAAGAATGGGAGAAGGAAATGAAAAACACAATGAACAAAAAAGTTATGTAATATGTAGAATAATAGACAGGAAAACTTTTTGTTTTATTAGTTTTTGACCAGAATTTCAATTTTAGCCAAGTTGCATAGAATTAAGCTCATCACATGTCCCACCCCCTGTAATTTTCTTTGCTCAGAAGAGCTCTTAAGCAATTTCAAGTGCAAATATAATGCCTGAAGGATGCCTACTTGCCCTGTATTAAAGGTGCCATGCCCTTCTCACCCCTTTTATGTTCTACTTCTCACATCTGCAGAAGTGCTGCAGGATCTCCTGTGACCCAAAACGGTCATGTGCCAAATCTGACTGGGTACACGTGGGGAACACATCTAATAAGAGCATGTGCTGAAAGATGCTCTGCTGGGAGTCACCTCCCAGCACTGCAAGGGCAGGCACTGAGATCTGCCCTGGCCCACAGGTGTGCATCTCCATCCCTGCTCACGGCCTGGCACACAGACAAACACCTCCTGTCACCAGTATTCCCACTGCAAGCCAATGTGCTGGGTTGGCAGAGAGTCACCAGGTGTAATTACATTGCTTCCCACACTGAGAGTACTCCAGCTTAATTTAAAGTCAAATTATAGCCCAGAGGTGATGGCAGGATATTCACAGCTGAGTATTTAAGCATTTCTACCTCACAGAAAAGAAAGTCTGGAAAGAACCAACCAACCAAAACCACACCAAAAGCACAGGATCGATTTTAGCATAGCTCCACATTGGGAGAATATAGACTTAAACCTCTGTCTCTTTTTATAAACAAGCTTCTTCACCATATGGATATCAAAGATCCTTTTGTTTTGACTGTATAGTTAATCTTTATCAAAAAAGTGTAACTTTAAAAAAAGTGGGGGACTGATAAATCTGGTGAAACCATATTGTCAAAAACATTTTCAATAAGCTGCATTTATATTTCCCTTGGGGCTTTTTATACTCACAGACAGTGAATTTTCCAAGCAAAGTGTAGCACTAAATTCACATAACCTTTTCTTTATATAATTTTAAATATAAAAATTATACACGCATTATATAAAAATCCATCACACAAAATACATCAAAAAAATGCATGTTACAGTGTATATTTGCATGTCTAAATGCAGTGTATATAAATATACTATAGCAGATATAAATATTTATAAAATCAAATTAATTTATAAAATTAAATATAGTTATATAATTATATATGTAAATAAATCTTATTCATTGAATTAGAATGTGCAGGCTACATTAGGAGTTGGGAAGGGAACACAGTTTTCTGTTTTGTAAGGTTTCATTCAGACTCAATAAGTGTTACAATTTTACAGAAATAATTTGACACATTTCTTTAGAGATCTTTAGGGAGAAAGTCAGTATTGCTTACCAAGAAAATTGTACTCAATTAGTGTTTTAATATCCCCTGTTAATTTTTATCTACCATTTTTCACATGGTTTGAAAAGAATTAAAAAAATAACCTGCTGGAGTGCTAAAGAAGAACTTAGTAAAAATGGTTTAAAGTGAAACTAAAAAAAACTTGAAGGCATTGTAAAGATTTTGTGCAATGTCAGCCTAAGTTAAAAAACCAGAATAGAAAATTTTATGCTATTTTCTTGGAAAATTTTGAAACACTGAGAGTGATCACCACCAGTGTAATTTTGATTTGCCAGAAAAAAGGATTCAAAAGCAGTTACTGAGTTTCTGCTGATAAATGAGTAATTTCCACCTGAAAGAGGACAACAGTTTCAGCTACCTATATTACTCTAATTCAGTTTTTCATAATCACCTCATCAAGTCCATAGGAATGCAGGGGATCTATTAATGAATAAAATACCAATGCTAGAGGACGTCATTATTTGATTTTGAATCATGCAGTTAATTGATTTATGCACAGGTGGCAAACACATACAAATTCTTATAGAACTGTTCAGAGAAAAATCTGAAGTATTTATTTCAATCTAATTAATTTAGTTTATTAGAGTAAAACTGAAGTTTTACTCAAAGTATGAAAAGGTAAATTGCAATATTTTCCACTTAGTTACCTGTACATGACTACTGCTCATATCCAAAAGCTGTGCACTGTGCAGAAACTTCAGGTACTCAGCCACACAAGGTGGCATAACAGGAATGCATGAAATCACTCAGCATTCTTCACTCACAGTGGAAGCAAAATTTAAGACTGCCAACAGCACAAAAAAATAATCCACTAGTGGATCTCAGCATAGGCTTCAGGTGCCAACACCACAGATGTCATAGAAGCAAAAATATTGCTAAACAGCTGCTTAAAATCGATCTCTAAATTCAGGATTTAAGTATCATATGTGAATTCTAAGTACTACTGGTTTCTGGTGTACAAAAAATAATTTTTATCATTAGATTACAACCAACCCACCATTGCTGGCTTTGCCATTCTTTGGCAAAAATGTAAATCTTCCAAGAAAATATGGACCAGATCCAATATTTTGTTTGAAAGAAAATAACTATGTAGTTATTATCTTCTAAAAATATTTTTGGTGTATACACCTTCCTAGAATACTCTGGGTATTCCAAATGTCCAACAGCAAAGAAATGCTAGATCAATCAAATCAAATAATTAAGGAAAATAGTGTAATTTTCAAAACAGACCTACTGCTTTGTGAAGGTAAAAAAGCCCAGATGCTGTAGATTCCCAGTTGAATTATAGTGTAAGTTGCAGGGATTCTGCTTTGGTGTCTTGGGCATCTTTTAAGAGGGCAGAATTTAAGATTTAGAAAGGCCTGTTGAAGCAAACTTGCAGCTAGAATTCAAAAAATAGATGCTCTCCAAATTAAATGCTTATGGAAGCTACAAAGAAATACAACTTCTGTGGATATAATTTCTATAAGAGAGTATAAAAATACTATAAATTAGACATTTTAAATAATAGAACTTTAGGGAACAGAGGCCTTTTCAGAGGGACAAAGACTTTGTGAAATGCTGACCTCTCTACAGAGTCCTGCGGCTCTGTGGCTCCACTGCTATTCATCCTGCTATTATTTACCTCTCTGTGAGGTGAACAATAACTGAATTTCAGATTCTTCAAGATCATTAAATCCACAATAACAGTTGTTGTCAGAAGTAGAAGACTCCTATAGAGATGTAACAACCAAACAGGGAAACTCCTTTCATGGCAAAAAACACAGGTGACAGGCACAAATTACACAATGCATCAGCCCAGCAATTTTCTCGTCACTGTGTTAACTGTGGCAGTCTGTAACTGTGGAGTACCTTTTATGCCTGTGTTCAGCTGCAGAGCTTACAAGGTTCTTCCAGCTCACCCATATCCCTCTACTGCCAATTAAACAATGTCTAAACCATTAATTATTATACCCATGTTTAAAGTGTGCTGTTGCCCTTTGGCTTAGAGCTTCTTGATTTGCAGGCCTCACAGCAGGTCTCCATTGCTGGAAAGGAATCAGTGCAAAAGTCGCTGCCATGAGGTTTATTTGCATCATGTGCATCTTTTTATACAGAATATGTACATCACGTGTCTCGACATAAACTGCTCCAAAAACCCTAGCTCAGGCAGGAAAAGAAGCTGCAAGAAATGTCATTGCTGCTGTTCTTGCACTTCCCCATGTACCACCCCATCTATTATGAAAGTAGGCAACACATGTACTTCAGTAATTGTACACTGAGGTTGTGATATTAAAATTTGTTGCCATTTGCTCAAAATATTTTTCTGTTGTCCTGCTGTACACCAGAATACTTATAGAAAAATTTAGAATAAATGGTACAAAGAAAGATGGGGCTTTTTTGTGGTTTTAGGGGGTTGTGTTTTGGTTTGGGAGTGTTTTTGTTGTTATTTTGAAGTCCTTTTTTCCAGAACATTTCTCTGCAAGAACATGGTTATCCCACTAATGAGGTAGAACAATAGACATAGCAATTGAGCTGCTGACTATTAAAAAAAACCCAAACCAGTTTCAGCACCCCTAAGATTTGGAATTTTCTTAGTCTCCTAGTTCTTTTTTCCCTCTCTCTGCCCGTTGAAAAGGGAATACATAGATTTTTTTTTTTTTTAAATCTATGTATTCCCTCTAAAAATTAACTGGAAATAACAATTCATGTCAGCCACAGATATTTGGAACACAAGTTACAAAACTTGTGAATGTTATCTTCTTGCTTGATGATGGCAACCCATGAGAAAAATACCATCAAAAATTATAAACATTTACTTATCGGTTAAAGCAGACAGGTTGGCTCTACCAAAAAAACAAAACAAATTCTTAGCTAATACTACAGATATTCTCTAGGTTAAGAAAACATAGCTGAAAATAGTAATCAAAAGAAAAAAAAAACACATCTCAAAATAGGCTCAACTAAAAATGTACCACAGTAATCATAAATGCTTTAAATTTAATATACATTATGCTTATCCCTTTCTACTAAATAATGTACTGGGATGAAGAAATACATTTCTGCTTTTCTCTGCACTGTACACTACCCAAATCTGTTGCATTTTGACCTAAATTTCACATGTAATACGAAAAAATTAAATAAACATAAAATTTGGATTGACAATCCAGTATAACTAGCATTATAGAGATGGATGAATGAGTGGACAGATGGATGAATGGGCAGGTTTTATTAGGCAACTCAGCCCTCACAGAAAACAAGTACTGCTAAGTGAAACACCAGAGTTTATTCAACTTCTCACTTAAGGGCCAAAATATATGCAGCCTACAAAGTATTGCCAGGGGGAAGAAGTGATGGCAGGAGACAAACTGGAAATTTAGGATTTTTCATTTCAGTGAAATGAATTTAAAATATACCAAAACAAGCAGCGCCTGTTTGAAAATTAATTTGAATTTTCTTCAAAGTGATTCTGAGCTAAAACTACTTCGATTTCTAATAGAAAGTGAAATTGAAAACATTTTCTGAAAAACACTGTCCTGGTTCAAAAGACAAATGTTTAAATTGCTTCAGTGCTCTGTTTCAGCTTGAACTTAACACTGCCCTCTTGTGCCTCTGCCTTAAAATGCATTTTCCTTCACAGCAAGATCCATGAAAACTAAGTCACTCATGCACAGAAATGCAGATAGATTTTTTTTTTTTATTTAGAAGAAATAAGATGACTATGAACAAAAATATTTCAGGGTTTTTTTTTTTTTTAATCATCCTCTCAATTTCTAGCATGGCCTTTCTATTACACAGTATGTAAAACAATATTAGCTACTAGTTTTGTCTCAGTTAATTCTTCTAGTCTACTTATTCTTTGAACTAAGAGTACTTACATTTTTCATACATGCTAAGAATAGTATAAAAACAAATTTCATTCCAGTCCTAAAAGCAGCACTAGCATTCAGATACAAGACACATGCATGAAAGAAATCATGCATGTCGTTATCTCCATTTTTTGGGCTGGTTTTGCACCATTCAGCAGGTTAACATTAGCTGTACTGCAGTGCACGATATCTTAACTTCTGAAAGCATTGAGCCCAATATGCTTTTCACTTTCATCAATGTTACACAGAGGTAAAGGTCTAAACAAATTAAAATGCAAAGATTTAAAAGAAAAGCATTCAAACAACAGCGTAAACTTAATGTCAGTGAACATATGCCTCCTTCTGCAACTCTTTTCACTGATGCAAAATTTCATGTATCAGTGACAAAAGTAAATAGCACCCATTACATACAAAATAACACACAGAGCAGGTATTTAGTGCTGCTCTAATTTTCTTCTACCAAAGCACCCACTACTTAAAAAGGAGACAGTATCAGGTGGCAAAGGTTGGTGTTGGATACACTGTAATTCTCCTGTCCTGACAGGAATGCAAATTAAGAAGAATCACGGAGGAAGCACACTAAGCGAGTTACTGCAATGCCAGCTGGTTCAGAGAGCACTTTGGTCCACATTACAAGTCACTGCCAGCACAATCCAGCCTGGCCAGTCGTTTTCCAGCCACTATAATTCCAAGATCATGTAACTGATAAGAAGCATGCAGTCACCAATACATTACAGAGACCCATGCATGTGCACATGCGTGTTTATGTAAGTAAAAGAAATGGATGTCTTGCTGGTCAGTCTTTGAGGCTGCTGACATCTGCAACACAAGTAACCCCCAAGAACTCAGGTTGCTGAAATGGCAGTTAAAGCTGCAAATAAAATTAAGTTTTTCCCACAGTTCTTATAGAATAATACATGGTTTTCAGCAAAACATCTGAGACATAGCTTTACTTGTAGAGGTAAACAAGTAATACCTATACATTTCCGCAGCCATTCAGGGAACTGCAGTGTTGATACATTCCAAACATGCTATATGTACTTCAGTCTGTTCATTTGATTATACAGTATTTTATTAAATGAGTTCCTGGTAATAATATTAACTGTAGACTTACCCTGGCATTGGTCCATTTCCAGAAAGACTATAAACTTGACGAGGATTTAAAAGGTACTGAAATTTTCTATAAATTCTAAAGAGGTAAAAGAGACAAGGAGAAAATATTTACTTACATGTTTGGAATTTTTAAAGACTCTTTCATATGAAAGAATTAAAGAAGTTAGAGCATACTACAATTATTTGAACTGCAGGATCTCATTTATACAAAAAGTCAAATACTTGAACACAGCAATTACAATTCATGCATAGAGTGTATTGTGGGATATAAAGTTGAGACAGAAGTACTACAAGCTATTTACATTCCAAATGCTGTGTGTAGACAGAAAAAAAATACGATAAAAAGCTATAATTACACAACAAAAGGTGAATCAAAAAAGCATTTCAGAAAGCATATTGATTTTTATTAAAGTAACTCCATGGCAAAGGAGAGATTTCTTCCTAAAATTTATTGCAAACACAGAACTATAAATATAATTAATTGCAAAAGCTAATTGGCTTTTCCACCCACCAAAAATGTCCACACAGACTGGAAAACATTCTGACAAAGAAAACCTGTGGTCGACTACATCTCCTCAGGATTACATTTGAATGAGAAGAAAATGAAAAAGATTTGAAGCATTGTTTTACTATAATAGGAATAATAGGAAGCAATTTATTGATATAGCATAACAAGCATTGCCCTGTCCCACATGGGACCCCATTTGCTGTCCTACCCTGAGCAATTATTTCTTCTAAAGTGTAAATTTAGAAATTTGAGATTACTTGCCCTAAAAGTATGACAGAGATTTTGTTTCTTCATTACAAATATTAGAAATGTAATTTCCTAAATTGACTGGAATGCAGTAGCGATTCTTTTCTCGCACAGAACCAAGAAAGCACACAAAAGAGTTGGAGCTCACGATAAATAAAGATACACCTGGGATGCATGGCAATAGTTTAAATTATAAACCCCTGTTTCTTGGTTTTAATTTTAATGTTTCTGTCCTTGAGCTAATTAATATTTTAATGTTTTTAAGAAAGCAGTTATTTTTTATAGAAATATTGCTTTTCTTTATAATCTCTTAAATAAAATAGAAACATCATAAGAGCTGAATTCTAGGTTAAAATGTCCACGTTTTCAAATACAGCACAGTAAAACTGTCTAGACACAATCTATGTGCACATTCAGGGATTTTTTGTGGTTTTCTTTTTTCTTAATAGAAATGCATAATTTATCAGGGTAGCTGGAAAGCAAGTTTGTAAAAAATACTGAACACAAACAAATTCATAATTATCTGTAAAATTGCCCAATTGGAGTATTTTCTTGACTTCTAAATTATTTAGTGATGTCAGTTTCATCAAGCATTTTTTTCAAGCACACTCACACAATATATTCCTGATGCTATTCCTGACAGAAAAATTCATTCTGAAATTACTAGTTTCATTTCACAAGTATTGTTACACATGAGTATTATCACACACATCATTGTTGATGGCTGTGACGATGATTAAATTAGACGTTTGACAATCAATTTACAACACAATATACATATTCCCATTTCACAAATGTAAAAAGGAGTTTTCTGGTTAGTATGTGTACTTTGCTTCTCAGAGACGTGTAGAATTTAATCTGGTCACAGGTGATGCTAATTTCATTTCTGTAGCTGACCATAAGAAGTTAATGAACAGTATTTTTATGAAGTCCCAAAGCTCTTAGAGTTATTTTTCTAAATTTTGGTGCTACAAAACATACTACCCATTACCTACACTTACAGTGCTGTTCTCAGGTAACAGCAAAATGCTATAAAAGCCTTCTTAATAAAGAGGAGGTCTGGTTTTTTGCTTAGAACCCAGAAGTCCACTGCAATAATGAAGAGATTACGCTGAATTGTACTCAGTGCATACCATTCATGGCTACCAGCTGAACATCAATACCTGCTAATCACTCCATGAGTCACTGAAAATGACACATCAAGCTTTAAGTTATTAAACACATCTATGTATTCTAGTCTGTGCAAAATTCATAAATTGATGGCTCATTTCTATTCACACATTCTCAAAAAAAAAAATTAGAAACTGTTTATAAATGTTTCCCTCACACTGAGCTGTACACAGACCTAACAGGGTGACAAAGGGAAGCCAAAGAAAAGGGACAGTAACTCAACCTTTAAGTTTTACATCTACAGTACCAAACAGTGACACTGCCTTGGCTCTGAATGCCTTGCTTCCACATGTGGGGAAGGAACTGGATGTGGTTTCCTTGTGACTGGAGATTTGTGCTGACAAGGCCATGAGGTGGTGTGGTGGGAAATGCCCCAAAAGACATTTTTGTGATGAAATGCAATTTCATGAACGAAGCCAGTATATGAAATTACCACTTGTCAACAAACAGCTGTGCTTCTGTAACTACTTTTGGGGTTATTCTGTGATCTGGAAACTAAAAAGGTTCAATTTAAAACAGAAATCCACAGAGAAGTTTCTTCAGTGTAATTTTTCTTTATATTTAAATCATGCCCATGATCTCATATGAACCTCAAAATACTCGCTATAATAACTGAGGAGGGAGAAAATTATCTCAGGAGTGGCCAAAGGAGCTGACATCATCTTTAAACAGCTCAGCTGCTGAAGAAAATACTTCTGAGTGCACCTTGAGCTGAGTTAGATTAAGCTGTCTTCTGGAGAAGAGAGAAAATAAATGGCCAAAACTAGCTGGCAATTGAAAACTGGCAATAAAGTTGACTACACTGTGGAAAAAAAGCTGGCCATGGCAATGCCTTCTGCCACAACTGGGGATGCATCTTCAGTCCTCTAGGGGCTATTAAAGATGTGGTTAATGTGGGCTTCATTTAACCCTGATGTCAGAGAAGGAAGAAACCAAGGACTCCTCCCCAAAATAAAAAAAAAAGCTAGTTATCCTCTTTTCCAGACATACCATATTTGAAAAAGAACATTTGAAACTTCTTTTACATTTTGTCTCAATGCTAAGTGAAAGCTCAAAAAGGCAGATTAGTTGGAGGGGAGGAGGGAAGAACTACTATGAACACAAGTTATTTGAAAACAGCAAAGGTTAAAAATATCATCAACCTGTATTGCACAGACACTGAACGTGGAGTCAGCAGGAAACGTGAGTGTACGGAAGCTGATCTCCAGTGCATCCAACAGCACATTTGTCAAGGAAACAATTGTGTAAACTCACCCTCTGGTCAGGCAAATAAACTGGAAAATGGGGAAGTGGAAATCAAAGTAATGAGTATGGCAAAACAACCACATGATTTAGAAGGACTCTTATGTGAGAAACATTACCCTTAACAACAGCCTTTAGAAGCACTACATGCTTGTATATTCTTTCTGTTGAAAGAAACTATTTTGTGAATGGTGTACTATATTTATGCATTTTATACACAGAATATTGAAAACTGTTGCCTTGATTAGTCAGATCATAAACACAGACATCCCAAACCGATAGCCCTAGAATGAAATGCATGTTCTGCCTTTTTTTTTTTTGATGAAATTAACTGCACCTGCCCATTTCCTGCACAACCACTGAAAATATGTGATGGTGTGATATACTCTGAGGAATTCACTTGCCTGGGTTTGATGAACTCCTATTCAGTCTCATGCTCAGTTAAAATCCATTTCTAGTATAGGAAAGCCTTAAATTAATCAACTTTAATTCTATTTTTCTACTTTCTCCTTATTAAAAATTGACTTATATTTTTATTCTATTATAAACATATGTATTGTCAATTAAAAAATAATTCAAGTCCAAATAACTGCAAATACACTGGAGTGTCACATGATGGGCCATTATTAAGCTCCTAATTGAGAAGAAAATATAATGGGGATATTGTCATAAATCCTTATTTTGCAATTATTTCTGAAAGTTATAGCACTGGTCCTTAAAACAGAAACCTATTCAGAAAGAACACATTTATCACTACACATTCTGAAAAACTGAATTTCTAACATAACAAAAGTTTCAAAATGTATTGATAAGACATAGTTGCAGAGACTATATTTTTGTGTTCTGAATGCACTTTTTCTACATATCCATTTGTTTCCCCCACCCCTCTGTTTGAACATTTAAAAACTAAAACTAAACAACTAAGCTTCTTTCACCTTTAAGTGATCCTCAGTTTTGCATTTGAGAGATTTGAGAAAAATTACAAAATAGAAGAGGAAATGACCATGTACTGCTGGGGGTGTGCATTTATTCAACTGGTTTTCAGCTGTATGCATAAACTCTCTCCAAGAATAACACAATAAAATGGGCTTAGTTACCATATGCTAAGGCATAAAATCTTGTATGGGGAATTTTGGGAATGCAGGAGACTTGACAATCTGCAATAATCTTTCCATGTTCAATGAAAGTCTATTAGAAATCTTGTCTTCATTCACTGTGACCTCTCAAATACAGAGAATCCTAAGTAAAGACTGAGGCATAGTTTTCAGTAAAAGATTTCCTTAATCTGAATGAATCAAGATAATGAAATTCTGTTGTACAAAAATTGGAAGGTTGTGGGTGTGCTTTGTCTTTTTTTTTTTTCCCTCACTGCTGGGGAAAACCTTACTTTTGTTACAGGTATCCTCTAGTCCCACACTCTCAGATTAAAAAATTGCAATAATCTGACCAGATTAAAAAGTTGCAATAATGAAAAATCTTGACTTGAAAGCCATTTATTTTAAAGTTGGACTCGATGATCCTTGTGGATCCCTTCCAACTGTGATGAAATCTGTCAATCACCATAACTGTGTATTTTGCAAAGGAATTTATGTCTTGAAATGTCCTGTGATTTTACTTTCCACAACATATAACCGCCACAAAATTGGAGGGTAGGGAATATATGGGAATTTCTTTACGGTTACTGACTGTGAAGTAGACAGATAAAACCCAAGAAAACAAAAAAGTTCAATAATATTTCTCCTGAGAATGCTTTCATCACTTAGATTGAATATTCAAACTAATAGGCACTCTTAGCATCCTTATTTTATACTTCTGCTCCTGGCATTGATATGAAACACTGACACCTCAAAAATGGACTGCAAACCTCTTCCCAACAAATAGTCCACATGTGGACTTTCTTCAACCTTTTAGAATCTGGCTTTATATCTAACTGTGAGATATTATCTCCTAATGGTGAATGACCTGAGATGTTTACATGACTGTGCAGTTGACCTTTTGATGTGCTTCTCTTAAAAGAGATATATTGAGTGTAACCTTGACACATTAGTATGTAATTTACTATTTTGTGTACGTGTGGTATCAAAGCCAATCTAAGAGGTTCCTACAATTCACTATACTCAGCTGTTGATGCTTGCCCTCATTCTACACACTTAATTGTGTAATGACACTTGTAGATAATGGTGCTGGTGAATGAAGTGTGTATAGGACATCCATTTTAAAAATTCAAATAACTCCTGTGATCTGTTTGGCCCCAGTAACAGTTTCATTGACATAAACTGAGAAGTGTTAGACTGTAATATATGAAGGGGAATAGGAGCTTGAGATAGGGATCAGATTTTAAACTTGCTTTTTACCCTGGAGAATATCTAACACTAAATGACATCCCTGCTGCATTAAGCCCATTCAAATAGTAACACTTGAGACCAATTATGAGCTGGGAACTGAAAGCTGTGAAACAGCATTTCATTAAATTGTTTCTAGGCTATAACTAACTGTGTAAGTGCAGCTCTCTAACCTGCCTCTCACCTACATAATTGCAGACTGGATCGCTGATCTACTCACTTCATATTGGTACTATAAAAAGTCAAGCTGAGTGGTAGTGCAGATTACCTTCCACCAGACCCCGACTGCAGAGCAGACCAGGCTGCCTCACACTGCTACTGTGGCTGAAACAGGAAAACTCAGGATGGCTCACACTGGTTTGTTCAAATTGCAAAGGCATGTTCTTAAACTGCTTAGAACTAATCTTTTAGATCAATAACTGCCTTTGACACATGAAGCTTATATCTAGGTATACCAGTCCAGGGATTACATAATCAGCTCTCAAGTGATAGCCAGTTCTCTCAGAGGCCTTCAAATACAGTTTTGGTTAATGATCCTTAGCTTTAAGAATTACCCTAACAACTACTCTGCAGGATTTTGTCCCCTCTGGCAGTTTACTTCTCGGGGCACAGGAAGATGTCATCTAAGGGAGACAGGGTGGGGAAGGTAGGGAAAGCTGACCCATTGGAGTTTACTTGATTGGTTCCGGGCTTTAGAATCACACTGCATCCCTCTTTTTGCTTCTTGTTACCCATATCACCTTTATCCACATGTGCCACCTTCAGCTGGATCCTGGCCAAAAGATCATAATCTTTTTCAAGATGTGAAGTTACAGCAGTGACATGGTGAACTAGGCTATAAGAATTTAGGGATTCATGGGATGGTCAAAAATGACCACATTGTTAGCATACAGAATCCTGAAACATGTTCTGAAAAGTCTGTTTAGTAGGCAACTAATTCAGCATTCCTGCCTGAGTAGCAGGAGAATGCTCCTTACTACTTTATCAGGCCTCTGATACATTAAGACTTAAACTAATAAACTCAGACATTTTAATTTAAATCAATGTAATTGCTGACATATGTAAAATTAATATGTCTTTAATTTGTGTGATTGGACTCTAATAATTCAACTGGATTTTTAGAATGCTTTCTATTTACAGAAATCAAAAGGTTTCTTTGAAGGAAATCTTATGAAGAGGCTTGAGAGCCTCTACTACTAAGTCAATAAAAAGCAACTCATAAATTAAAAAATGGAATACTGCTTCTAATTTAAACTAGTGACCTGCCTGTATAATCATTGCATAGATTAAAATAAAACTGTTAGCACTTTAAAGTTTTAATACAAGATATGGCAACTCACATTTTCATGCAAATCACACAAACCTATGCACTGAATATAGCTACTTTTTTTTGATTGGAAACAATACTATTCTATAGAACTAACTCTTGTTTTAACTGGAGAATTTATAGGTACAGAGATGTAGGATGTTCAACTATGAGGAATAACGACATAAAATGTTGGATTTTTTCCACATAGACAAACTTCTAAAATTCATTTTTAAACATTTCACAGACCAGAATCAAGAAAGAGAGAAAAAGAAAAAGAAAAAAACCTTACCTTTCTCCTTGTTTCCCACCACTTTTAGGATTGACAAAAACTAAAAGTGGATGAGTGCCTGGAACTGGAGTGATCTAAAAGAAGGGAATAACACAGCCACTCATTAATGCTGTGTGTTGCATTCATTTTTTCCTATAGTAGACAGAAAACAAAAAGCTTAATGCAAACTCTATGTTATGCTATGTAATCCAGCTGGAGCAATACCATAATTTGCAATAATCCTCACTTCATTAATTTGCCAGAAATTGCAAGTGACTTCTCTTTTAATGCTGGCTGTTCAACAGCTGTGTTGCCATTTTAACCAATAAAGCCACTGAAATACTGAGGTATGTACATACATAGCCTATCTCTCCACATTTGACATATACTTGTTAGTGTATATATATATACACATCCATCAGTAGAGAAGAAAACTTTAAATACAAATAATGCATTAATTACTCTAACAGTAGGTTCCTTTAATAAAAGGGAAAGAAAGAAGCTTAATCTGTATTTTGGAGTGAGAAATTACACTATATTATATACTATGAAGGTCAATCATAGCTATAATGGAAAATTTAACTTAACAGATTTTTTTTAATTATGACAATGAATATCTACAATATTTGATATATTATGAAATCACACACTTTTTAAAATGTGGCAACCATAACATTAAGGAATTCCTTTAAATACCTGAGAAAGCTGAAAAACTTAAGAAGGTAGAGGAGGAATCATAAGGAAGAAAGGCAAGTCTGAGGAAAAGAATGCTGATGAGAAGGAAGGAAACAATGACTTACAGCATTTTTTTTCCTTCTTTTGTGTATGGAAAGTTTTACACATTCATATTAATATTTAGCTTTACAAACTAACACCATTCTAAGTAATAGGGGTAATCTGTATTTTCAGATACTCTGAGGTGTGTGTGTTCACTGCCTTTACTCCAAAGACTTGAACATATAAAAATTACATCAGATGATCTCTAATACAGGCCTTTAAACCATGAAGCTAGACTATTCATATTTAAAAGCATCACTTTTATACTTATATAAATTCCAAAATGTTTGAAAGTATATTTAGAGTTCAAAGTCAACACCTCCAAAGTCATACACTAACAACTTCAGAGATGAAGCTTGGACCATCTGCGTTTCAAAATGATGCATTGAAAGGCCTTGCTCAAAGTCCTTATTCATAACTGCTGAAATAACAAAATTTGAAGATTTCACAAAGTGTTATTTAAGGCAGAACCTGAGAAACATCATAGCTAAGGAGTTTTACAGGCATACTAGAGATATAGGCATATAATCCTACAAGGCATCTAAAAGCACTTTTCTTTGGTAGAAAATGTTAGGCAGTAGTGCGTCAACTCTATTCATGATTTCACAAAAAAACAGAATCAAATCTGTTCCAATACATACAAAAATAATGGAAAAGTCCACAAATTCAGTGGTATTAAGATTAGCATGAAACCAACTCAGTATCACCTGGCACAGTAAAGTGCTGTGTGTTGAAACATACATCAAATTGCAAAATACAATGAAGTTTGTCATATATTTAATTTTTACCTACTGTTTTAATCAATTTTAGTTATTTAGACAATTCCCATGGTGTTTATTCCGGTGAACTAAGTGTAAACCAATGGTGCCCATTGTGACAGAGATGGAATACCTACTGAAATCCCTTAGGACGCAGGTTAATTAATGAGACTCATCCTAAGGTTATACATGATCTATTACTTCCTCTAATTAGAAATAATAATCCTGATCATTATGCTGGTTAGCTAGAAAGAAGCAAGATGAATGTGCTTAACTATGATTAATTGTCTTTAAGTTGTGCAGACCTCCACTGCCACTAAGTTATCTGCTCCCTCTGTCTGATGGAAGGAAGGTTTGGGCTTGATCTTTTTCTCAACAAAAGCTAAGTGATGGAACTTTCTATTTTAAACCTTTTCTTTCAAGATTCAATGAGATTATTTCAAGTAGAAGTGTTTGGCTCATCAAAAAAAAAATTTAAAAAATCTAATAACTAGTCTGTATCCCACTTGGTTCCAAAATAAATTTTAATTAAATTTTTACAGCTTTTCCAAATTACTTTTCCAGATAACATACGGTATTTTTATATAATGAAATGCAACTAAAGATTTAGACTAAATTAGTGAACATTTTCAAGCCTTAATCTAGCATGACTTAAAGGCAATCAAAGGCAATCTTCATGATGTTATAGTACAAGTAACTTAAGGTAAAAAGAAAAAACAAAAAGAAAACAGTGGTGGAGCACTTATATATAGTTTCTCCCATATTGAAAACAGATGTCTAACCACAGTAGTATCAAGATCTTTGCTTTTTTACCTTGTATCTTTGATCATAAACAAATGCAATTAATAATTAATACTGATTAAGTTTTCTGAAATAAAACCCTTGCTCACTGAAGATTTTGTTAAAATGAGACCATGCCAGCAGAATCAGAGTATTAGAAACAGAGTAGCTTGCCAGATATGGGAGAATTAGGGTCGTTTACTTTGATTAGATACAGAATGTTTTCTCCAGACCATCTTTGGGCAAAATAGTAACATTAATTGCCAGTTATATTTATAGCATCTTACAGATTTGTGAGAAGAGCTGGAAAATTACACAATCTGTGAGGAAAAAAAGCCCTAACATTCTCATTGATCCCATCCTTTCAGTAGGATAGCCCTAAAGGTCCACTCAGGTTTCACAATAATTACATTCACAAGAGGTTATCATTTTTAATGCCAATCAAAAATTAAATATTTTATGCTAAGATGGATTCCTGCCACTCAAAACCAATTAAATCCATCTGTGAAAAACAAAGACCACAGTATAATCAGCAAATTAGGGCCATAATTGCAGAATTATCTCTAATGTTTTCACCATGGTACCATCTCATGGACTACATGACAAATGTGTCATTACAGAACCCCGAGCACTTCAAGAAACACCTCAAATCTATTCAGTAATAATGCTGTCATCTTTGTCCTCACTCTCTTTTTCTCAACCTCTAGCAGTCACAAAGAAAAGCAAGGATGAAATGCAGGCTTTTGATTCATCTTGGAAAGACAAGAGAGAACACAAGTTTTGGAACACACTAAAAAACTTAGGGGAAATCTTATGACCTGAAAGCAGAACATAAAATAATTTAAAGTTTTGTGTTGAAGAGCCAATGGTGTTAAAAGCTGCTGTTTTGAGTAGACCAAGTATTATATCCTAGGCACAGTATCACATGAGTGGGAAATAGAGACAAAAAATAGCAGAAAATAAACTATGAGTACAAGTAATCTAATGCTCGGAGTAAACAAAAAATTCATAATGATACACGGTGCTGCAACCAAAGATGCTCCTCTAGAATACTTTGTCTGACTGGAATTGCAGGGATATCACTCAAAAGTTAGAAAATACTGTGTGTTTCTTTAGCACAAACTTATTAATCACACTGTACTGATTAGACAGAACTTGAGCTTTCTTTCAATGAAGACTCCAGATTTTTTGCTTCATATTTTGTCACAGATGATCTGGACAGCAACGAAGCCTGTGAAAATTATAAGTACAGGAAGAGATTCTTGAAAGCAATGGATAATGACTGCTCTAATATCAACTAAACCATCAATGGAGAATCCAAGTAACTGGATAGGCTTTAGGTTTTTCAGGTTTTGTTTGGATTTTTTTCCCTTCTTTGGGTTGTCATAACAAGAATGTTTGACTAACCTAAACCACAAGACAATATAATAAACTTCCCTATCCTGACACAAGAACATGAAGTAATTATGAGGCATAAAGTAATTCATGAATGGTAATGGAATCTTTTTACTGAAGCCCAACTGCAACATATCAAAAATAGAGAGAACAGATAACTATGCATATTAAATGATTATCACATTGTTATCATGATGATAATTTAACTCCTGAGGACATAAAACAGCATATGGACATTGATTTCCCTCAAACTACTCATATCTCAAGGGAAACAAGTCAGCAGTTCAAGCATGCCTCTAAGTTACCACCCTTAAATAACACTAGCTCATCACACACATGTTTTTCTTTCAAACAGAAAAACTTCCATTTTTATTATAGATATTGCTAGTAATGAAAACACATTGATTCTCACCACTGTTCATGTTGATATGCTAAATAGTCTACTTAGAAAAACCTGGATAAATAACACCCTTGAAGCTTACTCCATTCATTAATTAACAGGTCCAAATGAGAACAGTCAACAATTATCAGGATAGAATTAGATTAATAATGTAAATTTACACAACATTGCATGATGTGTAAACAGATACCAAAACAAACTATTCACCCCATGACAGAAGAGTTTTAGAGCTAGTCTTCCCTCACCCTTATTGTCTTAGGAAATCCTAACAATCACATGAGAAGCAGATGTGTATCACCAGATTCCTGAACCAATGGAAGAATTTTTAATCATTGACTTTTTAATCATATAGAAGTGAAATATTAGAAGAGTGAATGCATATTTCACTTTAAACATATTTCACTCTTCATACCTAAAATTATCTGCTTAATATTAAAATAACAATAATCACACCTGAAGGCCTTGTCCATCTACGGTGACAGAATTTGCTCTTTGCATTTTGTTCCGTTCTCCCAGTTTGTTCATTTGCTGGGGGCAGCTCTTTTCTTTTTTCACTGTTGATTGTCTTTCCTTGAAAAGAGAAAAGGGAACATTTCAACACATTATATCATGCTATACAACTGTAACTGAGACTGTACCTCCACAAAGTTGTTTTTTTGACTAGCAAGTAATGTCAGACTCCGCTTTAATGAAAATGAGATCTCAATCAAGTTAATACACAATGTCTGGCCACTTCACATAACATCTATCTATGTGCCTGGACATTCCATAATAACTAGGCAATAGATGGATGAAAAGTGTGCAGTCACAACACAAATTAATGCAATGATGTGAAAAGATAATCTGACATTACCAGGGTGCCATTCTGAAACTTGAAAGCCAATCATACAATATACTTGATTGTTTAATAAGCATATTGATAGGAGATCAGTAATTTTTCAAAATTTTATCCTGACTGCTAGCAAAAGTTGGATGCTTCAGAGTAATTTACCACTTTGGCAAAATATACCCAGTCTAAATAAACCATAATCAATTAGCTGAGTAACTTTTTATAAAACATATTTTGTATCAGAAGGAAACCAGGATCTACATCAGATTCTAAGCTGTTGGCAACTTTTGATGCTGATACACAGCACAGTGAGATGGTTATTTGAAAGAGAAAAACTCAGTATTATATTGTTGAAATGGTATTTTCAACTGTTATCAGGCCATTTCAGACAACTCTGCATGGAAAAAAGTATTCTCATCTTTTGTATCTCATTTATTCTATTTATGAACTGCACCCAGCATGTCCTTTTAGGTTGTCCAAAAATGCATTATAAATTAAGACAGCAGATATTTATCAAACAGAATCAGTGTCTCCAATCCCAACTGTACCCCAGCCACTTTCTGCACTTCAAAAGTACAAGGAGGCTTTAAACTAGCCATGGGAATGGGCTGGCACAAAGCTGCTGCGCTAGAAAAGGAGCATGAAGGACATTGTTGCACCCCCTGCAACTCCATCCAGTAACAAGTTCATTAAATGTTACCATTTACATTATATACCAGGCCAAACCCATCTCTGTGCTACCTCCCATAAAGCCTTAGGGATGGGAGTAGCAATTAATCCATGAAACTCTTTCAGGAGCAGTTTTTACTGCTAAGAAGCACTGACACAGATTCTGTCAGGAAGGGAGCAACTCCCAGCCTAATACAGTGCCTTCTAAAACAAATGTGGACCTTGACTGTTTTTATACCATCTTCAGTTTCTTTAAGCGAGACTGACAGAGTCTCAGTCCAGATCTGATGCAAAGAGTGGTCAAGGGTTATCCTAAGCTACTTTAGGGAAGCCAAGTGCTTGGGGGAACTGTGACAGCCTTTTATACACATTTTGTATAAAAAGAATAGAAAAACCTATGCCACTGAGAAAAAAAAACAAAAAAGCAACACAAAAACAAGGGAATCTGCATTATTGTCTGTATGCAGTGAGATTCCTAAGAGGTTAGTTAACAGAGCTCTTGGATGCTTTGAGTAACTTGGTTGGTGCAAGACAAGATCCAAGACTCTACACTACAGTATCATTGCTTTAAAGAGAAAACAGTAGAAGCTATTAGAGCTATTCACCTCCTCCTTAACCTTAGAAACAAAAGCACTGTATGTATCACTGCCTAAGAAATCACCAGCTCTGCACTTATTTATTTGATTATTTTTTCAGAAAGTAGAAACAGGATGAGGCACTCAAAGAAAATAAAATTTTTGAACTAACACAAAACATTTTGCATAATGGATTGGTTTGTCCCAAGGACAGCAATGAAGATACTTCCATGTGAAGGAAGCTTCATACTTCATTACAAATTTCTTAAGTTTCTCTGAGGTTTTAAACAACTTTGTGAATAATTATTCTTAAAAGTCACTATTTTTTGTAAAAAGAAAGCATACCCTGTTAAATAGGATTTTACATTTTGGCCAAATCTGACTCACGAATACTGCAACATCTTCAAAAACCAAATCAGATGTCAGCAAAGCAGAGAAAAAGCTAGTAAAATTTGTAATTTCTAACAGAAATCAGAGGTGGAGAGAAAATTTGAATAGTCCAGGAAAATCTCAAGCTAAAGGACACGTTTGTGACCATTCAAAGAAAAAAAAAACCCAAAAGTAACAGACTCAGCACATTGAGTTTGCACATTTAGAGAGGTTTAAAAAATGTTAAAAAGAGGCCTACTTATAGTGTGGCACTAAAAATCTTCTTGCATATATTATGCTACTATTTAGAGGAAAAGTATTTATATGCTGCTGAGACCGATGCACAAACCCACTGTTACTAATGACTCAAGTAAAATGCAGTAAGGATTACCCAGAGCAAAGTTTTGGATATTGGGGTGATACAAATAGCAGCATGATACAAAAAGCAGTAAATAACCTCAGCTGGCTTCAGTCCTATGATTGCTGCATTACCATTCCTTCTCCAGTTTACATTTCCAATCCTATAAGTAAAACCATTGCTTGATTCACAAAGACAATACAAGAAAAGGTCATGTATCTCAGGTAACATAAAGGAAAAAAGAATATTCATGATACAGAAGTGTCTAGAGTGTTAATATGATCAAAGATGGATACCTGGCCTCATTAACATTGAAACTCTGCTTTCTTCACTGATCATTTTTGAAGAAAGTACAAATAAAGTATTTCATATCACCCATCTTATATGACACCACAATACATCTTATATGACACCACAATACATGTCACCATGGCTATCAACAGTGCTCTCTAAAACCTTTCTGAAGAAGCTGACAAGAGATTCTAGATTTCCTAGAGTTATATATCCTATAATTTTCAGATATTTGTCCCACTAGTGAGGGACATAGTATGTCTGACATAATGTAAAGAACTGCATAATAATTCTAATGAATATATCTGTTAATGGAACACAAAAAGATTTACCACTTTATTTTTTTAATATTCTTTGTGTAGACCCTTTCTTTTATATATGAAATACAGTTGTGCCTGACCTAAAGTATCTTTTTTTTGGAAGCTAAAACATTACTAAGATACCTGAGAGTGTCAAGAAGCAAACAATTTGATTTTTAAAGTAAACAAAAACAGAAGATGATAAGAATGGATAACAGCCTAAAATTTCTAATAATGTTAAGAAAAATTTCACATGCATTGAAAAAATGGTTTTCTAAAATGCAAAAATTTATCTTTCAATTTAAGAAATATGTCTATAACAGTTGTGCTACTTTTAATATCTTGCTAAATAAAGCAAACAAAATGATCAATGTATCGGGGTGAACCATTTTGTTTAGTGAACATGCATGAGGTTGATAGAGATACTGAATACAGCAATTGTACATTTTGATGGCATAAAGAATGAAGCTTTTTGGAAGGCATGTGCCAGCACACATATCTTCCAAAACAGAACTTACCACAACAATTTTTCCACCCCTTTTTGCACTTCTCCTGCCTTATTTTTTCCCCTTGAAGTCCCACTTTGAAGTCAATATTCATTACCTGGTGCATCTACCATTCAGGCCAGCTCCAGAGAGACCACTGCCAGGTAAGAACTATTCCACTGAATCTATTTCATATTCCAAATGAGAAAATAATTGACAAATAAGACAGGAATTTCCAAATAATAACCCAGAATATCCTCTCTAGATTTTTTTTCAGCCCCAAAATGCACTTCATAGCAGAAAGAATGCACAATATCATGAACTGTTAGTACTCGAGTGTTCGTGGATGCCTCCTGCTACGCACCTCAGGGAGCAAACCTCCTAAAGTGGGAAGCGTCTGTTGGAAAAAGAGATTGTTAGGCTGCAGCACCAAACAGCTGGGATGGCAAAGGGCATGGACAGGGTGAGCACAAGGAATGCTACCTTGGAGCAGTCACACTTAACAACAACATGCATGATACTTTGTTACAATTTTGCACAAGTGGACTTTATCCATGTTCTGGCTTTTGTATTACATAATTTACACTCTGGAAAGTATGTGTGGGATCATTTTAACACCAGCTAACAATCTTAGAAAACCTGAGGACTTCATTCTTTTGAACAGCAAAAGCGATACTTGATACCTGGAGAGCTATTTTGATTTTATCTTCAAAGTCTTTGAATTCTAATCCAAATCAAATAACCTTGTTTAAAAAACCTTTTTCTAATTGTATAGCTACAATTAACAAGTTATACACCATTATTCCTCAAAAGTTGCTTATGTTCTTTCTTTATGTAGAGGTAGAATCACTCATATTTAGAAATGCCATACTCTATTATAGCTGTTAGAGTGAAAATAGTTGATGAATAGTTACTAAAGAGCTGCCTCTTTATAATTTAACTGCTGACATGGAATCCAGGGGAAATACAGCAACAACTGCTTTTTCTCACCTTGCCTTTTAGTCAATAACTGCAAATATATTTTTTCCTGATTATTTCAATCAATGTATTTCATAACATGAAACAACAATTTACTTATACATTACATAGGATTGCAAATTCATTAATAAATGCTTAATACCATTACACAGTTTGACAGGTGACAGCTTAAAACTTGAGATTACTCCTGTGTGATAATTTCTTCTTTTATCATATATATTTTGAAATTAAATATATAACCTATTTGGGCATGGAGTTGCATAATAAGAGAAGTATATTTTTAGCTTATTATGCAGAAAATAAAATCGCTTTAAAAGCTTAGAAAATCTTGTTCTAGACCTCCAAATCTTCATAGAGGATCAGATGGAATGCATGCAATATCATGTAAAGACATCCTCAAATGTTTGCAAGACAAAATTTAAATATGCGACTTGAATACCAAACTGGTGCTTTGGGGCTCTTTATAAGGAACTTGAAGGAAGGTTGTTCCATGATTCCTTAGAGCTATTTTGTTTAATGACACAGGAATCTTTAAGGACATAATAATATTAGGTACTCATAGACTGTAATTTTGTAAACCTCTATGGCATTCAAGACCCTGCTTACAAAACTCCCATTCCAGGAAATTTCTGTCCATAATTATACAATGACCAAAGAAAATTAAGATTCAAAAATCCTGAAAACTAAAAAAAAACAACCCACACCACCACTGTGCCAAAACCACAGTGTGCACTCTATCTGTAGTATCTATTAGATATCACATCCAAGTAACAGTGATTCAGATGACCTAAAACATTTTGATAATTTATTTTATAAATTCTCCACATTTCCAGCTCTGAGTGCATGCTAATCAAAGAACCTATATTAGAACACCACATCATGCTGTCTTGAAAGCTCATAGAGCTGTAGCACAATACCCAGCTCTAAATCCCTAAGCAGAAGCTAAAAGTCATCCTGTGGACAAGATTATTAACCAATTCTCAGCAAAAATACCATGCAGTGAGCTGCACATGCCCATACTATAAAGGAAAGTTAAGGCTTCTAATTAATCTGAGAGCTGTCTTAAGAAAAGCATTTGCAGCTCAGGGAAAACAAAAAGGAAAACATCACATCACGCCATTGAGAAGGAAGCATTTTGTCACCCATAATATTGGTAGCAAAAACACCTGCAACAAGACAAAGCTGGAAGGGAGAATATGCGTTTGAGAATAACTTTTGAAACTGCTGATTGTTCCTTCTTCTGAACAAGGAATAGGAACCACTATATGGTAACTTTATAAATATACTTTGCTTTCCTTTTTTAGTTTGTCTATATAAAAAGGTAAAGAATTACACACCAAAACACAATCAAGTCTCTCATTTAGCATATTGGCCTTAGTTCATTCAGTTTTCTGTAGACAACTTGCCTTACATCTTGTACCCATTCAATACATACATCAATATATGGCCCAAGACCTTCAACTGGATTTGCAACTCCAGCTTGGGCTATAGCAGCTGATTATATACACTCTACAAAAAAGACTAAAGTGTTGGAAAAGAATTTTGAAAATAAAATCATATTAAACTCCAGTGGGAGAGGATATAAGGAATAAACTTTGAAACAGACAGTAGTGATGAGCTGTGGGCAGGCAACTAGATATAACTTACAATGATTGAACGGCTGCCATTTCAGTTTATCAGCATCTTATTATTTCAACATTGAACTGTGTTTGTCGAACAGCTAATTAGTTAGGAAGATACATTTTCCTCCAGGGCAATTATTAATTTCCTTCTGACTTCAAAGAAATGAAAAAGCTCTTAGTGTAGATAAGGACACCATTATATTTCAAGTCTGATTTAGATTCTCAGAGAACTGAAGCTGCAATATGAAACACAATAGAAAAGCAAAAAAGTGGTTTGTTTTGTTTTTTAAATCTCTTTCAGTTGCTATGTCATTCCTTAATATTCAAAAACCAGATCTAAATTCAACTCCCTCCCAAGCATATATATTCAAATAACTACTTTTTTTATAGTATCTTTGTTCAGAAACTCATGATAAGGCTAGTACTCAACTTCAAAGGATTGAGTTGCTCATAAAATGCTTACACACTGCACTGACTTTCTGTGCTCCATGTTGAGCTTGCATTCAACTGAGCTAAAACTGATCTCTACTATTATAAAAACAGAAGAATCATTTTAGGATTAATAACTGGAAAGGGGATTAAGAAAGCTCATTCTTCAACCAAGCACTGCTAATTCCCTTTCTCTCTCTCTACGACTCTGCTTTCCTATATGAACAACGTCTACATACCTCACGGGAAAATAGCATTAGTAAAACATATTACCAGACATGGAAAAAATATCTATTGAACTATGCTGCAATTATAGCCAATAGCTATTTTATGTGGTCTAAATACTAATAGTGAAAGAAAATTCTTAAACAATATTTTCAATTTCAATTCTGTATTACTTTTTGTCAGAATGTCAATGCACCTGCCATATTTACACAAAAATTTGAAACTATAGGTCATAATGCATATTGAATAAGTTAAATAAGGCATATTTCCTATCTCAAACATGTGTAATCTGTTTGTGTATATTGTTCCACATGCCTAAATAGAACTTAAAAATAAATTTTTGAACATTCATGGTTTTGTATAACAAAATACCAAAGGAATCAGATACATCTGTTTTCTCCCCCAACTGTACAGGTATCTATATTTTAACATAAGAGGTCAAGTGAATTTGACTTATGAGGGTATTTTATATTTGTGTATATAAAGAGATGCACACTATGATGTATAAAAAGTCTATGTATTTTATATCTAGCAATTTAGGTCTGTATATATAGTCCGTATCTACATAAATTGTATTTACACTTAGATGACTTTGTCCTAAAATGTTATAACATCTCCACTACCCAAAACAAAAGTCAAATTCATACACAAGACAACAGAAACAAAACGGAAACTGTTTCAAACTTTTTATCATGATGATCCATTTTTCACAGAATGCAAAACAATGAAGTTGGATATCAAAACACAAAGAAATGAACCCTGTCTTATATTTTTTTTTCATTCTTTACATTCAATATTATACCAGAGCCTCCACCTTTGAAATAAATTGATTACTGTGGGGACAGTGATACTTGTCATATAATAACGCTCACATTGTAAGTAGAGTTCCTTATGGTTTTCAATTTATTCCTTAATTTTTTTTTAATTCCACAATTAAATGTTTTAATTAAAATTAAAAAAAAAATAATGCTAGAAATTAAGTGAAAAAAATTCATTGAAAAACTCTCATATGCAACAGGAGAAACAAAATCATCATGCATTATGAAATAAATACACTTTTTTTAATTAAATAGTAATCTTTTATTGGTTGGTTTGTCACCATCCAGGGCTATATCTATTTTGGTGGGGAATTGAAAATCTAGTTACTTTTCCACAGCCATAAATAAAAATTAGAACATCCTATATGTTCATCAGTAAATGGGTTGAAGTAAAGGAAGGCATGAAATAAAGACAAAATGTATGATAGCATTTTTCCCTTTCTGCCTTATAAAAGGACAGGGTGAGGGAAACTATCACATAAGCAGAGACCAATCTTGCTTTCTTCACTACTCACTCATCTCATTCCAATACCCAGTTTTAAACCTGGTTATGATCTAATTCTGTACTCCTGGTAGGCTAGGATTCAATTGAGTTAAAGATTTTTAAACTCACTGCCAGTCAACCTTATCATGAACTTTCATTATGTGCATGTAATTAATTGGGTCCAATGAACAATATCAGTACTGAGTTATAGACTTTTTCCCCCCCACCATATAATTAGAATATAATTACCCACAGGATATCAGAATGATGCAAAACCTTTCCTCTAAATGTGCCCTCATTAGGAAACAAGTCTCAATGTACATTTATTCAATCAGTTTGAATTAATTAAAATGTTACTGAAATAAAAGAGAGTAACATTAAAGTGTATCTGACATCTATTAAAAGACCATCACTTGAGATCTGCACACCGTTTATAACAAAACTCATTTAACTTGAATAAAAAATTTCACCATACAACAAGCCTTATATACAGTAAACAGAAAAGTAAAAAGGACAAAAGTTGACAGACTACATTTTACTAAAACATTTAAAATTGATGCAGTGAGATATGAAAAATCTTTACAGGACACTGAATCTAGACAGATGTGATGTTTTCATGATGTACACAGTATCAACTACATGAGTTTCCCCATCTTTTTTTTTCAGCTGACAATGTAGCTTATCATATTTAAGAATAACATTTGGAATACTCTATTTTTTAGTGCAGTTTTTAAGATGGGAGGACCTTTATTTAACTAAGACCAGCCATCTAGCTTTCACAAGCCATTTTGGCTCTCTCTCCAGCCACTAAGAGCCACTCAGCTGAGATCATTTTGGTAGCACTGGTATACTGTACAGTGCTGTGAAATGCAATGTGTGAAAAAGTCCTTTAACTGTGTAGAAATTGCTGAGGCTGGACTTCACAAGAACTGAAGAAATGAGACATGAGAAATGCTGGATGAAAAAGGAAAAAAAATATTAATGTCCCTGGCTCTGCAAAAGAGAAAAGATGAGAAGGGATTTAGTTTGTACCCTTGAAGAAAAACTTAGGAGAAGGCATCTTGTTCTGAGATTATTTCTGCAGTTTTCTGAAAGAAATCTTCCAAAGTTAGAGGTGGAAAGGAGGGCCAACATTTTTAGGAGATCAAAGATACAAAATTTTTCATCTTGCTATTTTCCTTATATCCTATGGGAGAAGAAAATACATTCTTCTCTGACGCCTCAAAATACTCAAGGTTATGCCTTCAGTACAGCAAGCATTATGGTTATCTTCTTTTATTTACCTTGCACACACACACACACCATTGCAAGAATATTAATCCTCAGCTGACCATTGAAGTTAAATGCGTGACCTAGGTGAAAGACCTTCCATTGCCAGATTTGTATGTCTGAACGCACAATTTTTATTAACAGACACACTTGCATGGTTAGACAGCTTTCACAAGAATATCTTCGCTATTCTTGCTGCCCTTATTGAGAATGCTGGTCTCACATGCACTGAAGTATAATGTTTCTCAAAAGGAATCCCCATAACAGGAAATGGGAGACACTAATTAAAAAATTACTAACACAAATCATATGTACACTATAGCCAATCACTTTCAGAAGAAAATACTATTAGCTAGGTCAGCGAGGTAGAATTTGTAACATAACTAAACTCAGGACTTTAATGCATTTTTGGAAGAAACTACTAGATGAAAAAATATACTACAAAATTATAAAGTCCCCATTAAATCACAGCAAAATATATTTTCCATTCCAAACAACATAAATTGTGCTGAAATACATGTCTTGTGTTGCATTGTTAGTAACATGATTCCAAAACAGGAAAACATATTTACTTCTGCTTATGCCTTGAAAATTTGGAGATAAACCTATTCAAGGGTGATTTGACTCTAGAGTGGTTCTACATATCCTCTAAACAACTAAACTCCATTGTGGAATAAAAATCTTAATTCCTCCATTCATCTTCCTCTCCTGAAAAGAAAATGTAGTTATGCCAATATAACTGAAGATAAAATTTCATGCTGAAGATTCATTCTGTTAATACCAAGGGCAAATGATAAATAACATTAATTTGAAAACAATAGTCCAATAAAAGAATCATAATTTCCAGATGCAAACTTTTAAAGCATGACCTCAAATCCTGAAAATTAAATAAGGTAATACAGAATATAATCATCCAACAAACTTAAAATAATATTTTATAACTATTAATCAGAACTTGTCCAGGTAATACAAAAATGCCATAGAGACAAACTAAAAAGCCACTTTTGTGATTTAAAAACTACTTAAAATATTTCATAAATATTAAAGGCAGGTTTCCATTGCATTGTTTCATTGAGAGCAATGAATACTCCCACTTTCCACAGGTAGAGGGCCAAAGTCCAACATCTTTATCTTAACAGATTTATAAACAAAACAGCGAAAAGGATTAATTAGAAAACAAGTAATTTACAATAGACACAAATATTATTCTTAATGATCAGCAACTGGTTTAAGATTAGGATGTATATTTTCTTTTTTGTCGCCCTTCAATAAATTACACTTTCTTGAGTTCAAGCATTTTTTACACTTATTATGAAATATATCTAAAGAGGACCACTCATCTGTTCTCTTACGAATATGATGATGCTATGACTTTCATCAGCATAAAATATCCAATTTAATATGTGAAAACATAAGTTAATTCTCAAGCTCTTTTTTTAAATGATAAAATGGTCAGCTCTTTTCTGTACAACCTACACATAGCATGCATTTTTATTTTCATTGAATTGAGTTATTGTTTTTGTGGACAGAGAAATTTACTGTCCACGACTGCAGAATAAAATATACTATAATGTTGATGCATAGCTTACTGCAAGACCAGTGTCATCATTCTAGGTAACCTCCGGCTTAGATCAGAGACTTCAGCATTGCAGATATACAATATGCATCCCAAGCAAAAACTGCCCATAAGAATAACTTCATTATTCTGGGAAGTTGGATCTATAAAAGATGTAAAATGTAGAAGTGTTCTGCCTATACAGTTTCTGGTAAGTACAGTCTGAATAAGTGATAAAACCTGAGTCAGCTTCAGTTGTAATATGCCCTACAGGAGGTTCATTCTCACATGAAGGAAAATGCAATATGTAGAGGGTAAAACACACTTATGCCTATAAACCCATCAGCCAGGATTTCACATTGTGTTTAAGGTTCACACAGTCCTGTGAACTTAAATATTTGGCAGCCAGTCCCGGCAGCATTTTAATGTTGCATTTGAGAGAGGATTACATCTGAAATTAATATACAAACAACTCACCAACACTACTGGACAGATTGATGTGGGTGGCAAAATATGGTCCTTCAAAGGTCCACAGTCACATTCAGGTTTCAGATGTGAAGCACATTTGTTATGCAACTATATGGAGACAGAAAATGAAGATTTAACTTAGACATTTTTTATTAGCATAAGAAAATGGGCATCCTAGAGGGGATGAGTTTCATTAACCTAATTATTACTGAAGCTCTGAATTATTACTGTAGGAAAACAAAACATACTGCAGTAGAAAGCTCCCTAGAATGGACAAAACTAACATATTTGTATTAATGTGAAGAATGATGAATTAAAGTATTTTTCAGTTTGGAAACTGTATCTGTGGATCAGCACCCAAAATAAGAACATTGCACAGCAATGCATTTACAGCAGCATACTGTTACTGGTGACCAAAAGCTTCATTTCAGGAGAGAGCTTCTTGCACTGATCCAGGAACTTCTGTTCTACTACTAGTGAGTAATTCAAGGCAGCTTTTGGCAGTATTGGTGTAACTCTGCTTCCTTCCTGAAGCTGATAGCCATTATGGATTCAAATATAAGAGAAGAAGACAGGAATATCCTACGTTAAAAATCACTGGGTAAATTTTGGTCTTGATTGAATCAGTTTTCAGGCTTCCACTGACTGCTGAGGAACTGGAACTACTCTACTTTTTGTAGTTCATGCTTAGAATTCATCCAGTTTTCTTGAAAGCAATGTTCAGTTCTACTCTGAAAACATCAAAAGAATATCCTCAGGTCTGCTGACAGGAAGAGCATTGGCTGACTTCCATTTTGTTACAGAGGCTGAATGGACAAATGTGCATATAACAGGAATGTAAAACATTAACAAATAATGATAAATGATGAAATATTTTGCATTAGCAATCAAGAGTTCCTGTTCATAATTTAGAATTTAACTCAATTCAAATTACTCTAAATATTCAGCCACACAGTACAAAGGCACAGTTGTGTGCTTGGATCATGCAAAGCATTCACATTTAACTAGTATAGTTCACCATATCATTAGAGATAAATAAAATAAAATTAATATTGTGAAATTTTGTGAAAGGTTACTTTTTGTGGATTTGATGATCATAAAGGTCTTTTCCAACCTAAATTATTCTGTATTTTTATCTCTGTATAGATTCAATAAAATGCATTAAGGTGCTCGGATAGCATCCATTTCCCTTAGAGATGGACATTTTTGAAAAGGTGTATATTTACAGTAAAGAAAAATAATCAGGCTAATAAATACCAGGAGTTGTGAGGTAAAAAATCTTATTAAGAAGTGATTTATCTAGTATAACAGGTAGCATACAGTATTAGTTCAACAGGTTGAAAAGCTATTACAAAACCTGTAGTTCAATGCCTGCATCTGTAAATCACATTTTTAAAATGACTGACTCATTTTCCCTTAAATGGTTTAACTCATATGAACTCTACCAAAATTGCAATAATATTGTGCCAACTGTTGATATATATAAACTTTATTGGTAATATGGTCTTCATAAAATTATCTGGTACAGTTAATTGTGACATGACATTTCAGAATTTTGAACTGAACGACACCTAATATTAGCCTTGTCCATATTCATTTATACTGCAAAGTTACCTTTTTAGGCAGTTACTTAGCAACAGAAAATAAAAGTCTAAAGAGTTTTGATTTATTCTGAGTATTAAAGACTTATTGTGAGGGTATTTTGGTAGCCCTGTAATCTAAATCATTTGTCATGCTAATTCTCTGCCTCAGTGGTAAGGCTACTTGTACCATAATTAATGCACACCAGGCCATGTTACATCAAATAAAAGTATCTTCACACATTCAGTGGTAATTAGCAGCTTTGCTACTCAGTGGCATGCAAACTTATCTAGGAAAAAATAGCTTAATCTTCTTATTAGTCTCTGCTGATCTCTGACAACAGAATTGGCACATAGCAAATAACAAAAGGCAGAAGAAACGTAGCTTTAATGAAAATAACACTTTGACACAAAGAAATAAAATAATACGCATGCATCTCAAAAAAACCCATATTTTAGCAGGTTTTATATACATTTCCCCAAAACTCCCTTATCCTAAACCTATCTCTTGTAGAATATTATTTCACTCACAAACCTGCAAAGCAGGAAAGAGTGTATTTGCTGGAGAGAAGGTGAGGGGAAAAAAATCTACAATACCATGGTGGAGAACTACAAATTATATGGAAGAGGGATCATGGATTTGGATGAGAAGTCAGTATAACAAGACTCCTTAGTGAAAAAACATCTCTAAATTTTGGGACCTGAGTCAGTTATTTGACATCAGCAGTGACCTTATTAAGTTGTAAGGATAGATATATTTAAAAAGTATGAAAGAGGCTCAGAATTAGCTCCATAATAAAGAGCATCCCCTTCAATTATAAGCTGTGAATGTGCAATAAAAGGAGTTGAAAAACACATGAAGGATGTGATCATAATTATATAACCTCAGAATATCCATTCAAAAATCATACAAAATTCAAAACACTTTTTCTGTAATAAAGGTATTACTATTAGAAAATGAAGCTATTGCAATAGAATATAATCAAGTGAAGACAATTGCAAGTGAATAGGAGTTTGAAGTATAATTTGTAGTATTTAAAAATACTCATTCTTTACTTGTGTCTAATTCACATCTGAATCTATAAAAAGAAATAAAATATTTCTGAATTTGTTTGAAAATAAAAAATTGCTTTAAAAAAAGGCCTTTAAATTACTGATGGAAATAAACTGAAAAATTGTAAACCTTAGTGCCAATATTTTCAACTTCAGCTATCAAAAAAACACACACTCATTTTTAGTTGGAACCTTGACAGTTATTTAGGCATTTAAATAAGCACAAAAGCACCCAAAACATTTTCAAAATAATTTAGCATTTTTCTTTACAGTGGTTTGAATCATAAATAATTCCTCAGTACTTCTTCAGTGAATAATAGATCTTATGAAAATCCCTTGAATCTTGATGTACAACTTTGAAGAGTGAAAGACCTTTACGAATCTAGTCCAGATCCACATGAACTGATGGGAAAATAATTTCTACTGAGGAAAGATGGAATTTGCAACTTCCTTTGACTTTAGAAGTCAACATATATTACACAATATATATTTCTTGAATGATATAGAAATATTATACAGTTATAAACACTTATATATCTACAGCAGAACACCTTTATTTTTCTTGCTAAACACATATAGCCATTGCTGAAGTTTAATTATCTAAATGCAAAACATTTTGGATTGGGTGTTTTACTCTTTACATAAATTATCCAAATTTTGACAGCAATCTGGACTACAGATTTGCTTTCTTCTAAAATATTGTTTTTAAGTAATCATAACAGCTTATCACTGAAAGCATCCTGGATCTATTTTCTTTGATGATGTTTCATATTTTGCATTCTTGTGTTAAGAAAATATGTCATAAAACATCCAAACTTTTACGTTTAAAAACAACATTCACTAATGCCTCAGTCGCATATTATTATTTAAAGCACTGAACAAACAACTGCTGTTCCGTAACAATAATAATAATGATATCAGCAAAACCAACAAATACACGCGAAGAAGGCTGAAATCTCTCCCCATTTAGATTTAAATCCTGCCCTGGTTAGAAACAGAAATACTGGCGCTGCTCCGTCTAGCATGAAGATCTCACTTATAAGGGCAGTGGTCCCTGAATGTCATTAGTTCCAGTTACTGGTTCCTGCTGAATAAGGAGTGCACAAAAGTTGTATATATTTGACTTGGTGCACAGATTAGTATATTATCAACTTGTCTCTGCTATTATTCCCATACACTTGGAATCACTGTATCTTACCAGACATCCTCAAATTCATTTGCCTGTCAGTACATCACCAATTAGACCTAGTGCCCCAGTGACCTTGATTTTTCCTGGTACTAAAAACTTTCTTAATCCTTCTGTACTGTAGATTGGGAATTCTGCTCTTTTGGGGCACACATTATTTTCATATGGCAATTGTTGTGAAGCAAATTTGCTTCATGATACATTGAGTAAGCATTTCATGACATGAAATAAGCATATTTACTTGCCACAAGAAGTCCTAAGAATACTCTGCATACATCATTCCTTAAACACACACTAGTCACTGCTGATGACTAAACTGAATGATACATTCCAGATTATGAGGCTATAGAAAGACTTTCAATGATTTTTATCTCTCGAACCTGTGTGAAAGGTTTTACTGTAGTATACTCACTGTAATCTGACACCAAACACAGTGAAGTCCAGTCAAGCCTTGGTAACATTTTATAGTTTTGTGACACTTATCACATTTTGTTGGACAGTTTCCTTCTACCCAAAAATGGTGCATTACCTGCAAAAGAAAAATGTGGATATACACAGAGTTACTAGATTAACAGGTACATGGCAGAGCTAATGTTATCCCAAACTTACATCAGTATTCTTTTTAGACTTCACATATGTTTTGATGCAAGATGCAGGAGCTCTGGAGACGCAGCGTTCATGGACTGTATACTTGCAAACTGAAAAAAATAAAGATGTTATTAGATGTTGAGGCAATGGTGTTTCTCACTACATTTCTATGAAACAAATAACATTACCAGCATGTCATCTCTAAGTAATCAATCCAATCAGTCAATGAAAACTCACACTAGACTGCTTTTTCCATGGAATACAAAAGGCCAATTAAAACAGGAAATATTATGCAAGTGAGAAATCCAAAAATGCACTATCATTGCATAACAGGAAATGCCTAATTAAATCAGACCTTACTAAATTTTTTCACAATAATTCCCAAATGACAAAAATATTAAAGACAAATAGATGACTGCCAAGTGGTTTGTGTTATTTGCTTGTAGAAAAAAACATATATTTTACCAACTATAGGCATGAGAGCAGCTGGCAAGCACAAAAATAAAAGCCAATGAATTTACATTGTTCCTACCATTGATTTATAAATCAGAAACGGCTGATTAGTCAAATTTTTGATAGCAATGGTTTTCATGCATTCCATGTAATCACCATAACTTTGACTCCTGTTTTACAAAATACCAAGTCCTTTTTTTTTCCCCTAAGCCTTCCTACACCGGTTTTAGGTAACTGCTATTGCTGACCAGGTCTTTAAAGATCATGCTAGATGCATTTGGAAAACCTACAATGCAGGATACAACGCAAAGGTCTCCTGACTTCAGTGATAGAACTGTGCCAAGATGAGGAAATAATGCTACAGCTTATGCCTGCATTCAATAGAGTCAACTATTAAAAACTGAGAATGAATTTCTCCCTGCATAGTATATGTCTCAGGCTTTTGACCTCGAGAGCAATTAAGCACAAAGTACTTCTAAACACCTTGCTTGCACCTATTACACAAACCCAGTGGGAGGCGCAGCCATTAATCAGACAAACTGCAGGGAGTAACATTGTTGATTGGACCATGGAGGGATGGTGAGGACCCCTGTGGTTCCCCCCCTTTTTTTTTCCTCCCACACAATCTAAAATGCAAATAATGAAATCTATAGCAATGCTTTGAAAATATACTGGAGAAAAAGCTTAGCTAAATAAGGAAATAGTGGAATAGTTTTGCAAGTAGACTCAGACCTCTTGCTGCATGAAGTAATTGAAAGGAGCATGTTCTTCAGACATTCTGAGACCACTGTTCTCACAAAATAAATGCCTAGCACAATAATAAATACATTCTCAAAAGACACTGCAGCAGAAAA
This sequence comes from Emberiza elegans, assembly GCA_024865655.1. NCBI lineage: Eukaryota > Metazoa > Chordata > Aves > Passeriformes > Fringillidae > Emberiza > Emberiza elegans. Next base: position 32,681,838 of record JALJVW010000206.1, read on the forward strand.
AAATTACAAGCCCTGCAAGGCTGGTCCTTTTGGGACAGTTAAGGTAACTGGTCTACCCATTTCTGGTAACTACTGAAGGTGATCTACATTATTTTCTCAATAGAACTCTCTTTCCAACATATATTGGTCTTAGTTCTTCACAATATCAGTCTGACAAAAAAGAATATTAAAGCATGTAACATTTCAAAATCTAACAGTCAGATCAGTATTTGATATATATATTCCAGTTACTGTTATCAGCATTTAACAATCTCAAGTTGTGCAATTCGTATTTGTTTGAATTTTAATAAATGTATCTTTCCCATTTCATTGTATGCTGAATGAAACCATATGATGTGAAAATGCATACAAGGATTTACATCCAAATTATATTTCACAGAAGTCTGTGGCCCCCAGAGGAGAGAAATGGTCAATTCAAACCCCTTATTCATTCAGACTAATCTCAAATTAAATCAATAGAACTGTACTGGCAGAAAGGTTCTCATCAGCTGTGAGGGGCTATCTTTCATACCAAAAATGGTGAAAAGCAGTTGCAGTAAATTGCAGATTATTTTACCAAAAAGAAAAGGTGACTTGGTACTATCATGAGAAGAATACAGCTGTGTACTAAAATTCTTATTATTCTAATGGAGAAGGGCATAACATGAACCAATCACTGGAATCATTCCACAAGACATATTCAAATCAGAAAATAGGTCTTAAAAAAAAGATCAATCATTGGAACACAACACAAAAGAAAGATATGGATCTTCCATTTCTGGAAACTTTCAAATGGAGATAAGGTATCTTTCAGCAAGCCTTGGTATCTCAAGAGACATGTTAAGAGGTGGTGAAACACAGATGATTAGGAAATGCATAGATACTGCAGTTTCAAAGAACTGAAATGCAGTAATGGCATTTAATAGCCTAATGAAAGTCAAATTAAATGCAGTAGCTTTTCTGTGCTCCTTTTCTTAAAATATATAATCACTGAAATACATGGATTGAGATTTATGACTACAAAACCAGTAACTATACAAAACATTTAAAACTGTTACAGAAACTTATTTCTGGGAAACTGGGATTTTCACCTTCATAATTAAGAAAACAATTCTGTGCAAAATTTGAATCAAAAGCCATGGGACTTAAATCTTTGTCAAGTTGATACCTATTGTACAAAAATTAGTAAAAACAAAAGAGGAGTAACAAAACTATAAAGTTAAAACCTAAATCTGATACTCTCTAATAAAAAATAAAACATCAATAGCAGTAAAGAAAAAAAGGGCAATGGACTCCAAAGGGATCTAAGAGTGATAAGATAACCCTTTGAAAGCAGAAGACTCCCTCAAACAACACATTTTACAGCCAAATCTCTTGAAAAATTAAGAAAATAACTATGGCCACTCAAGCGAGAAGAGGATGGGGAGACACTACTGTGGTGGCAATGGTTTTGTAAGGGGAAGCTATAAGTTCTTTGTTACGCAGCAAGAGCAACACTTCTAGCAACAGACATGTAAGCAAAGGGACAAACAGACACGGAAATGCTCATACTCACAAGAACAGCAGAGACCTTGCTTGCCTACTCCGATCAGCATGTTCAAACAAAGATTACAGTAGGCAGGCTTGTTGAAGTGTTTCAATCTCCATACATGCTGCCCATCATCTTTCACATTCTGCACAGGACATAAGAGAAACAGATTTCACTTAATAAAATAAACAGTGAAATATGTAAGTGCCAGTAAAAATTGGTGATTTACTCAAGAACATAAAAGACAAGCTGTTACTTCATTTAAGACTCGGCACCAGATCATAGCATAATTATTCTAAATATACAGGCAATGATATAATAAAAAAAATTCGTCAGAAGCTCATGGACACCCATGTGCTTCGAAAACAACACAGAAAAAATCCAAAAGGTTGCTGTCACCACTGCAATACAATGATATCAATGTAACTAGGCTGATATTAAATTACACCTAGCATTAATTTTTTTTCCCTAGAATAATCCTAAAAATAATGATGCTGCACGTCAGAAGATAAAACTCCCCAAAACAAATAATAGAAAGGGTTTTCTAAAACCACACAAATATTCTTAATGACTGTCAGAATTAGTTACCTATATCACATAAGTGAAACAGGAAAACCAACCACACCACAATGACTATTCCCAGCTTTAAATTAAGTTAATCTATACTGCCAATTATCTATCATAACCCATGTATTTAAGGATAAGATTTACATCTTAGACCTCTTCTCCAAAAGTGGAATTCTTACATTTAAGGCCAATTTTTTCAGTCAGCTGTTGCACTACACTCAAATCTTTCATGAATAAACTGATCAACTCACTGGTACTTACTACTTAGGGGCCCACTGTAATTTACATGAATCTCTAAAATATTATCAAATCATTCATTTTATGAAACTAAGCTTTCTGTTGGATGATTCTCCTCTTCCTTCCTAATGGAATCCTTCTGGGGCTTTTCTGTTTTTTGAAGGCTTAAAAAATTATGTGCAGTTGGTACAGGCGCTAAATTCATTCTCTAAATTCCTGGCTTCTTGGCAATACTGGCCATGAGGCTTTTTCCTTTCTAAAATCATCAGAAGTTTTGATTCCAAAAAAAACTAGATAAACTTAATGTAATACCACTAGATTTAAAAAAACAAACAACCTAATTTCTCTTTTACCAAATATAACATCCAATGGAACATATACAGTTAATGTCCATCAGCTGTTTCCTTGTGTATTGCTGAAACTGTACAGTCTTCTTGGTCATGTCATTGCTAAAAAGAAATTGCCATACAGCTAAAGTAAGTCAGACCAATCCCTGTTTCTCAGCAACCACATGAACAGCTGGTTCTTATCCAGTTTCTGATTTCTCACATCAAACTACTATTACTTGTCATCATGTATACACAATTCCTGACTAGATTTTCAATAATATTACAGTTTTCACTGATGAGAATAGTCAATGTGCGTTGGTGAGCATAAATTTAAATAAAAATTTAGTTTTGTCCTATATTAGCCTAAACTGTATAAGTTATGTCCTTAAGAATCATTAGTGCTCTGTTCTAGAATTAGAAGCTGATACAAATCAAATACAATGAAGACTTCATCATCCTTGTGGGCAAAAAAGAAAAATCCTGAAGCAAAATCAGCATGCTAAGAAATTAAGAATGTTTGGCTCAAAGCTAGGTCTAAGCCAGAACATAACTTTGAAAATTTCCTACAAGTTACCTAGGAACAAAAAAAACTGAAGTGCATTAAAATGTATTTTTTTTTCTCTAGTATATCAGGATCAGAGCATAAGTAATAGCTGCCCCAACATTACCAGCAGGAGTTCAAATGCCATCTCTGACAGCTGGGCAATGTCAGGGTCCCCTTTCTGCAGCAAAAGCACAGCAGATGCCTAATGTGGGATTCTCAGGCTGGCAAAGAGTGTGGAAGTTTTCCAATTTCCCCTGAAGAAGCAGAAATAGATTCTGCAGCTGTGAAGCACTAGAAGCCTGTCAAGCTCCTTCATGACTGGCAGCTGAAGAGGATGTATTCCATTAAACAGAGCTCTCTAACTTCTATTTTTCTTCCCAACTTACTATCATATTCCACACATTTTTGAAGTATTGTTAAACTACAATATAGTATGTGAATTTCAAGCCTTCTGAAAGTAGGCAATTATTCATTAGACAACAAAGACCATGTAAATCCTTCTGAGGAAAAAACAGCAGACAATGTACACTTCAATTTTAACATCACTCAGGTCATCAACACATAAATCATAAACCACAAGCACTTAAAATGTGAGCTGACCAGCCTTACTTAGCAAAATGCTTGCTGTTTAGGAAAATTAACAGAAATTCAAACTTATGCATAAACTTCCCTCTCTTCCATATTAATTTTGTAGTACATTTTCATTTTAATTTCATTTTTAAAGAATGACCATTATATGTGAATATGTCGCTTCTTATTTGAACAGAACATATGGTCTAACTTAGCTGGCATTTTCCTTATCAGAAAAACAAACAAGTCTTGATGTGGGTGTTCTGCCAATTAAAACACTTAGCTGTGTTACAGACTGCAACTGATGCAAATCCATTACATAAACACAATGCACTTTTGGAAAAGAGCAAATTAAATTTTTGCTCTTGTGCACTGCCAAAAAATAAGCAATAAAGTCCTGCATATGATTATGTATGCACATAACTTTTTAAAACACTGCCAAGAGAAAAAAAAAGACATAATATGAAACAAAGCCACCTCAATGCAAGTCTTTAAGTATGAATAAAATCCACAATTCTGACACATCAGTGCATTTACTGACTTTAACTCATTTCACTTCCATATCCTGAGAAAGAGTTTAAAAAAAATAGACATTAAGAAGATCTCAAAGTAGGGCAGGTACAGTAAAAACCTCTTCCTCACTTCATTATACACATCACTGAAAATCAAGCCTCCATATGTCATACCCAGACTTTTAAACATAATGACAATAGTAACATTTATTTTGTTAACAATGGTTCTATTAACTCATGGTCTTGACCCTGCTACCATGGATTTGATTGCCAAAGCTACCTGACCTTAAAAAGCAAGTCAACCATAAAAGAGCCAACCTTAGAACTAGTGGAAAATTTTATGCTATCAGACTTTAGCTACACATCCCTAACCTCGTTTAATATTAACTTATGCCAGCTTTTTAGATATTTGTGTATAAGGTAAACAGATCTTCAAGATTCTAAGACTTAAAAAAAGTAATGAAATACCTGATAAATTTTGATTCTAGTAAACATACCCTCTTAAAATAACTACAGAGCATCTAAAATACCAGAATATTCAGTTTTTTTCTATGAGAAGACTTGGTAACAAACATCCAAGTGAGAAGGATGTTATGGAGTAGCTGTTACTCTTTTACTGATTTGTTTCCATTTATTTTAAAAATATTTACTTGACTTGTTCAAGACAATTTTATTATTGATTTTCAGGTATTGTTCCATCAGTGGGAAGGTGAGAAGAGTTTCCATTAAACTATGCAGCAAACACAGATTAAAACAAATATCGTTACATTCTATACTCTTTTGATTGGCTCTTAGCAAAGAACTCATATCATGTTTTGTTTTGTTCAATTTGCTTTGGGAAGATAGGATTTTAAGTCTGTTTTTGGTCAAGTGGAGAGGGAGTAACCTGACTCAAGGGACACACTGTTTTGGATGCTCACTCCTAATTTCTGAGATACTGTGTATGTGTATGTGTTTGAGAAATCAAAACAAAAATCTTCTACAGCCTTCATCCCATCCAGAAACAGAAAAGGAAGCACAGGAGGGAAAATGAAATGGTTTTAAAAAGCTTCATAAATAGCCACAGTATAGAGTTTCCCTGTCCAAAATATGTAACCATCTGCAGAGACTTTGATGCTGCAGAAATCAAATAGCAAACAACGGTAAATCTGTATACCTGCGTGAAACACCATTTATTTTACACCTTATACGCAGAAGAGATTAGTTACTCCTGACTTTTCCTGGGCTTTTTTCAACCTGGAGGGAAAACAAAAGGGAAAGCGGGGCTGTAGTAAGGAAAGCCATCTGCGAAGTTGCCGCAGGGCAGCGCGGCAGGGCCGGGCCGAGCAGCGCCTCGGCTCCCGCCAGCGCGGCCTCCGCAGCGGGGACACCGAGCCCGCAGCGGGGACACCGCGCCCTCATCGGCGGGCACAACACGCCCTCATCAGCGGGGACACCGCGCCCTCAGCGGGGACACCGAACCCTCAGCAGGCACACCGGGCCCTCAGCAGGCACACCGGGCCCTCATCAGCGGGGACACCGCGCCCTCAGCGGGCACAACACGCCCTCATCAGCGGGGACACCGCGCCCTCATCATACCGGGCCCTCATCAGAGGGCACACCGCGCCCTCATCAGCAGAGACACCGCGCCCTCATCAGCGGGCATACCGCGCCCTCAGCGGGCACACCGCGCCCTCATCAGCGGGCACACCGGGCCCTCATCAGCGGGCACACCGCGCCCTCATCAGCGGGCACACCGCGCCCTCATCAGCGAGGACACCGCGCCTTCATCAGCGGGCACACCGCGCCCTCAGCGGGCATACCGCGCCCTCATCAGCGGGCACACCACGCCCTCATCAGCAGGGACACCGCGCCCTCATCAGCGGGCATACCGGGCCCTCATCAGCAGGGACACCGCGCCCTCATCAGCGGGCACACCGGGCCCTCATCAGGGGGACACCGGGCCCTCATCAGCGGGCACACCGGGCCCTCATCAGGGGCACACCGGGCCCTCATCAGGGGCACACCGGGCCCTCATCAGCGGGGGACACCGTGCCCTCTGTGGGCCCTGCCGCCACAGCTCCTTCATCCATCCCTCACGGGGAGCCTGCTTCCAGCTGGGAACGAGCTGGCACAAAGGGAGCAAGCTACAGCTCAGGGGGCTCGAGTGTGCCTCCGCCCGTATGGAAATAGCGCACGGTGCATCGGAACTTTGGCCTTCCAGAAAACTCACACTTCAGAAAGGACTTGCAGAAATGTCACTCAGGACAAGGAAAGGCTTGACTATCTTTCTTCCTCGCTGAACAAAGAAATAGAAGTCTATGAAACTGCCCAGGTGTTGAACAGTCATTTCAAGCTCTGGCCTGAAGGGATTACTCACGGTGTAACAAACGTTTGCAAGTCTCTAGTTTGGTTCCATTTTAACATACAACTCAGAAAATCAAAGCAACAAAAATGAAATATAAGCACTAAGAAGCACTATTCCCAAGTGTGGACTCCCACTGAAACATGCTATCCCATATGCAATCAAAAGAGTTTAAAAGTATTTTTTAATTATTTGAGTACAATTGCATAGTATTTGATGTTTGAGGATCCAAAGGAAAATTTTGGGAATATATCCTTCTGATTTAATTGAAACATAGTCTCAATGCAACACAAATGTTTGTCCCACCAAAATTTACCTTGATTTAAAAGGTGAACTAGGTTGGAAGTTACAATTAGTGATTTAAAAGAAAGGTATATTTGCTTTATTTCAAATTATTGCTGACTTTATGCAGCACTTGCCGGTATTAAACTTCTCTCTCACCTTAGGGCAGCTGTTCAGCAACTCTGCAGTTCGAGGTACAGTGCAACTGTGACATCTAGTGGCCAGTGGAGAGAGAATAAAATACTTCCCTAAACCACAGATTTCTTTAAACACTAGCACCTCTGAACTTGCAGTTTCTACTTCCTTTTTGTGCAATCACTGACAGCAGTAATCATTTGTTACAGAAAAGTGAGACCAAACATCTGGCACGCAATTACTTTAAAAGAGAAATCAAGTGTTTCTATCAAATCATGGTGGAATAATATTGTACAACACCTACCAAAGAGTAGAGTACAATCCTTATGGCTGACAAAACCCATCATTAAGAAGCCTTTTGTTCACAGATTACAAAAGAAATTTTAAGTGATGCTAGGACAGTCAATGAGCTAACTCTTCACCTTCTCTTACAATGCTAATCTATTAAATTAATGCAGAAGCAAATAAAAATGTCAGAAACTTCAAAGGTTTCTACTGTGGGGAAGTAGAATAAATAGTCTAGTGATCACTAATGTGCAAAAGACCACTTCCCAAAAAATCAGGAGTACTGCAGGGATGTCTCTGTCCAATTTGTGTTTGGGCGAGACACTAACTATTGCCTTAAGATGTAAAAATAAATTTGGAAGGTTGATGAGAACTGCGAAAACTCTAGACTGAAGTGTGACACTCAGCAAAAAACTACCTCATACATTTGTTACTAAAAATTAAACCACATAAATAACAATTTCCTACATGGATAACACTTTCTTTTTCTTTGTTAAATTCTCACTTTACATGAGAATTTAAATGAATTGAAAAAACTAAACATCATAGTAAGAATTATTCTGTCTTAACAACAAAAATTTCAGTAGATGTCATAGAGAACACATTTAGGCAGTGCTAATGGGAAAAAGGGTGGTCACCCAATTGCAAATGGATTATACATGTATAATACATCCAAGAGCTTTTCTTCTGAAACAAATTGCCAAATAGTACATGTATCTATCTCAGAACCCTTACAGAAAAAGAACCAATTAAGCTCTTATTTAAGTTCCTTATCTTGTATCCAAACTGCTCATTTAGAATATCAACTGCCTTCAAAAGCACCAAAATATCAAATATATATCAAAAAATCAAAAATCAAATAATCAATATCCTGGAATATTCTCAGACACAGAATTGTGTATTTCTAAAGTCTACCTTCATAACAACTCCAAAATCAAATCTTAGGAGGAAACAGAACATAAAGCCCAGCAAACTAAAACAAACTGGATATTAAGGTTGATTTCCTAGGGAAATTAGAGTTTTTAATGCTCTTTGTCCCATTATCTTCATCACTCTAAACTGCACCAGCAACTTTTAAATTAGTTTAATAATCTCAAATAAATTTGAAGGGCACTAGAAATTTCATGAAAGTCTATGAAAATGTTGGGGAGGGGGGAAGCAGAGAGAGAGAGAGAGAGAGAGAGAGCAAAAGGGAAATCAGGCAGATTTCCTTGTTACTTCTCTGACTTGGTAACAGGTATCTGGTAAATGCTTGTAGTTACAGTCTAACAGTTGTCTCTCTCAGGAGGGGATTATTGATGAGCTCAGAGGGCAAAGGCCACAAACCTGTGAGAGGTTAGGCTATCTCTACCCCACTGCTCATAAACACTGATTTGTTTATTCTTTTATTTTTAAATAATATAGTTCCATACTTCACTTAAATGCTCCTTCTTTTTAAATTATTCTAACTAAATAATCTAATACAGTAACGTAACAAAAACTGATTGAAAGGCTTTAAATGTAATATAGAACTTTTACACAATATCTGACCTTTCTATACAACTATTACAGGAAACTAAGAATTAAGTACAAACAATGTAGCTGAATTCTGAAAGAACTATGACAAATTTGCAACTGAACTAAATTATCATAGCTTCACTGATATTAGCATATCAAATGAGACCAGTTGAAAATCTTATATCCTTCATACAAGCTCTATACAACAGTTAAGTACATTACAATGTTAATGGACCCCACAACCCAAAACAAATTAAGCATTCCACTCATATCATAATTTACTTTAAAATACTATAATGACAGTTCTTTGTCACTGTCATACTAGACAAGCTCTTGATCTCTTGGATTTAAAATTTTGTCATGGCGAGTTCAGTACAGAACCAACACTTACAAGAAGGTGACAGAATAGTTTGGTTGTGGGTTCTTCGTGGCTTTTGTTAGGGTTTTTTTTCGTGGTTTTGCTTTGGGGTTGCGGGGGGGCAGGGGGGTGGTTTTTTGGTTGTTTTTTCCCCTCTGATTTACAACATATGATGTTTACTTGGACATGTCTAAACAGCATAATCTAGTAGGTTATGCCCCTTATTTTCACATACTAATCAGCTTGAGGAAAACCTTAAGATTTTAGCACTTTTTTATTTTATTAGTGAGTCCAAAAGATTCTTATCTTATTTTTCATTATCATAACTGAAAGGAGGTAGATAGACACTCAGAAAGCAGAGTCCTGGGAAGCTAGGTTTGCAAAATCCAACAATGGCATGCAAAAAGAAATAAGAGCATCCCACTAATGGGATTGATGCAGTGGAATGAAGAGCTTGGATAATACATTAGATGCTGCAAAACCATCAAAATCATGCTATCAGTTTACACTAAATAACAGACAGGCATTAGTATTGATTTCACTTTTCAATGTCCTAAACTACAATTTTGTTTGAACTATGAACAAATGGAAGTAGTGTATTTTTGCTGGTTTAATGAAAAATTTTAAAATTTTGTTTTTCTCTACATATAATGTAATGGTTTAAAAAATTAAGCAGTTTTAAACATAAAAAGAAAAATAGGAGCCTTTTTAAAGGACAGCATCTTGTCCTAGTGAATCATTAGAAAATTACTAGCAAATCAGCTCATATGTAGGTAATGGAGCTTATATAAACTATGCTTATTGATAATAAGACATTTTGCATGCTACTATAGTATTTATTCCACGACTGTACATTTCTCTCTGTTAAATGCATCAAATACTAGGAATACTTTTGATGACAGAAACACTGACCCATGCTAATAACAGCCTGTAGAATTTTGATCACTATTTATGCATTTTTAGTACTTCCATAGTAAAGCTATGCGCAGCACAATAAATCTCTAGAAACTAGTAAAAATAGTCAAAAGGATAAAATGTTTGATAACACAACTTATTTCTAACAGCTTTTGCTTTAATATGAAAATAAACTCTACAGAATGATCTGCATTAATTTATGCCATAATTTAGGAGTTTCAAATTATGAAATGTAGATACTGAAAAATATTCCCAGAACACCTATACTACCTGTCATAAAAGAAAAATCTGTACTGAAAATCACTATCAGTTATCTGCTATAGTGCTTGCTTGAGAACATTTCCAGGTCTTTGTTTAGAGTAATTCTGTGGAAACAATGGAATTCAGTCTGATAAAGATCTGCTTTTTGATGACAGAAATTTAACATTTTTCTTACCCTGTCTCACATATAGAATTAAGGAATTAGTACTACAGTGATCCAGACACATTGAACGTTGTCTTTAATTCAGAATATTTTCTTCTAATTTAATTAATTAGATTTTTCAAGATATGTATCTTTCATTCAATAAACTCATTTTTTACATATTCCCCGACACAAAGTATCAATCTGAGCATTCTTCATGCAAATAAAATAGCATAGAGCAACTAGAGCAGTCTAGATTGCACTAAATGGGGAAAATAAATATTATTTATTATTTTCAATATGTGAAAATTACTTAAGAAAAGAAATTAAAAAGAGATTTAAAGGCTTTCTTTCGAATAGCAGAAATGCAGTTGAAACCCATGCTTCAATAGATGAGTTCAAAATTAGCTCAAGTATAGGACAGCAGGTGGCACTGACAGCAAGCCAACCCTAAAACAGCTGCATTGAACTGGTATAAAATTGATCATATTACATCTGTATTACCTTTAATGTGAGGTTGTAAATGTAGAGAACATAAGCTCATCTTTCACAATACTCTATCCATTGGTATAAGTGTCCCTCTCGATACTGCTTCTTACTATGCTTTACTAATGTAGTTACAGAGACAGAAGGTCTTCACAGGGATGGATTATGACAGGAGAAGAGCCAGCAATAATTGCTGCGGAATAAATTCCACCTGCACACATGGACAAAAACTCTTTCTCTTGAGAACAATTAACACAGGGAAAGTTTGCCCACAGTACTGGTAGAATCCACCTCACTCAAACTATCAAGGCTTGACAGGGCTCTGATTGAGATAACTCAGTTTGTGGCACTGCCTTTAATTAGGGACTGGAACAGAAGATCCCCAGAAGCTCTTTCCAGCCTGGACTATTCTGTGACTCAATACAGTTAGGCCACACAACCCAGTACCACATTGAGAAGCTTAGACACTACTCCAAGCCTGCTGTAACATACACATGGGCATTAAAACACACTTAACAGATAATACTGCAGCTTGGAACTAACATGTTGTTAGCAGGAAAAATTATTCAGCTTTTTACAACTTCCAGCTCCCGAGCCAGCTTATTAGGTGGTGCTTTAAACTTGCCAGTGGTTCTGTGGTGTTGAAGGCACTTCATTCTTTGCATGTTTTTCAGCCATAGTAAAGAGGAGTAAAGCAAAGTCATTTTTTATACAGGCCCCAGAGAAACTAACCTGAAGGCCACAGTCAACATGCAAGCAGAAACTTGATGCTACTATTTAATACCTACATTTTCTAACCCAAGAAGGACCAAGAGTGGGATTGTTGTCATTCCTCCTTGGATCCACTCTTCCAGGGAAACAGTGCCATCATGATCATAGTCAATTTCTTCCATCATTTCATGAAGAATCTACAATTTAATGAAAAATCTCATAAGTTCTAATTTATTATTACTAGATTCTAATACAGGAACTTGCTAGGACATGTGCAGATCTCCAATTCTCTCATACAAAAAATAAAAAAAAATAATACTTGCATGGTAGCTATAGTCAAATGAGTATGGACAGTTTAGAAAATAAAGTGTCATACTCATATTTACATTTTATTAACACCTAAATGTCCCAAAGCAACTTGTGTCCTTTGTGCACTCACTCTTAAGAAATTTTCAGACACAAACCAGTTATGTTATGGAAGTTAATTATTACATTTATTGAACACTTGATAGATCAGATTTAAGCAGCAAAATACCAGTAAAAGTGCTAATTCACAATGCTAATTCATAGTGGAACACAGGCTTTTCTTATTTTTAGCATAGTCATCCATGGAAAGCCACGTGGATATAAAATATCACAAAATTATGACAGCTGTTTCTAGAAACATTAAAAAATTGTGGTAACTGGATACTTACCGGGCTTAATTCAGTAATATCCCATTCAAGGTATTCTGCAACATGCATCATTTGAGCAATGATATTTTCCAGCTCCTAGAGATGAATAAAAATTTATGATATTTAATGCAAGTTTAAAAGAAAGTTCTGCTGCAAGAAATGAATAAGTCAACCCTATTGCATTCAGTGACCCTATTTCATCAACATCCCTGATTAAATGCTCTTTTCACTGGAAACTGTATTCTCAAGTGAATCTGCTTACTAGCAAAACATTCTGCATGGTCTACATAGCATTCAGGGAGGTGAAACACAGCCCCAAAATCAAAGTAATTGAAAGTAGTCAGAGATTCTTCCTTCCTAGTTATCTTTCAAGCACCCATGTTTCCAAGATCTGATTTCCACCCAGTGATAAGATCATGTAATGATATTTAAATTCCATCGCCCTAATCTGAGTAATGGAAAAATCACTCAAAAAACAATTAAAATTAATAAATTATTTTTTACAGTAATTGTATAAATCACAAATTTCTAACAGAAATAAGGCATAAAGTGGATTCTGTAAACTACTACAGATTTATTTTCCTACCACTGTAGTATTGCAATTTCCCTTGATCACTTATCACCAGGGTTCTTCTATACTTATATATACTCTTTTGCTTTGTAAACATGCTCAAATGCTTATCTAGGACCATTCTAAATTCTCATTAGTATCCAGGCATATAACTCAATGTGGTATCACCTAAAACTATGGTGCCATATTTACTTTACACCTGCATATAATTTTGCTTCCCTATTTCCCTGCAGCTTGTGGGAATCACCTCCTCTTCCTTACCAATCCATTCTATGCTGTCTTCCTTCCAGTAGATACAAAAGAAGGTGGGAAAAAACCAAAGAAAAAAAAGAACATTGCTAATAAAACACTTGTTTCTTTTAGGCATCAGAAAAAAATAGTTACACCTTTTAAAATTATTTCCATATCCCCGATTTCCCTTCAAACATTTGGTTGACCTACTCCCCAAAACTTTGCCCTTAATATTGTTCCTCCATTCTTCATAATGACATGGAATTTGTGAAATCCCTCCACATAAATCCACTGTGTGACTCTCATACTTCATCTTTTTAATGATATCTTTAAAAATGGTGCTTTCATACACATCTCCCAGCAGCATACCAGAATTACTGGAATCATATTAATGTGTCTCCTACACTAGTATCATTAAAAATCAGAAGACTATAGAACTCCATGACAGCAGTGTCAGCAACTGAAAATTTATACAGTTGTAGAAGCAGCATTTCTCATTGGAAAAGAAAACTCAAGCATTCATTTTCAAATGAATGAATTTTTATTGACTATATTTTATACTGCTACTAATAATTCAGGGTAAATATAAACTTGATTAGAATTAATGTAGTTTTGTATAGTTTTGCCATGTTGACATACTCTTACAATGCAGTACATAAAAAACATTACCGAACTATCCAGGTATCCATTCCCATCTGTATCATACAAACGAAACATAACTGAAAGAAAACAGAGAGAGAAGGAAACACAGTTAGAAAACACAACAAATACATATCTTTTTCATAAAAAAAAAAAACAACTCCAAACCAAAACACAAAACAACTAAGCCTGAGTTTCAAAGAAAGGACAAATATTAACATTTTTGTTTAATGACCAGATTAGCTATAGACCCTCCAAACAAGCTGCATTATGTAAAAGGTTCACTCAGCAACTACCCTGCCATAGTGCCTCCAACAAGACATATTAGCCAGAGAGTACAGCTGCACCTTTTCCACACCATCACCCTAACAGCTAATTTGGTGTGTGAATTTGATTTTGCTTCCCTCTAGACATGATCTATCTTCATGAGAACTACCAAAAGGCCCTTCTCTGTGATCTCACCAAACACAGGATAACACACAATTGGTCACAAATGTTGATAAGCCTGCCTAAGGTATAATGCTATTCTCCCTTAGCTGCAGCTATCACTATTCAACAATCATAATGCTTTGGAAACTATTTTCTGACCACCTAAATGAAACACAGGATAAATATTTTAAATATCTAATCATCCAAATCCAGCAATAAACATTCATCACAAACTGCCAGCATGACTTCTTCCAGGACCACACTTGCTTCATCAGCTTCAAAATGTACTCCCAACATTCTGGGGAACCACACAGACAAAAAGGTATATTTTGACAATACCCAGAAAAAAATATATGCTTTCAAGATTGTATCATGATTTGATCCCAGCCATAAGAAGAGGTATATGCGCCATTACCAATATATTTGAAACCAGCAAATCATTAAAGCTTTCAAAGGAATACTGTTGAAAGACTAAAAAGGAAATCCAGACCCCTAAAAATACCCCTCTTTGTGCCTAATTTCAGGAAGAGTTTGTCACAGCTCTGAAATCCAAATACCCCCCATGCTCTTGAAAAGCACAATTTTTTTTTTTTAACCCTACACGTATTTTTTAGGGATGAAGAAGTCAGTCCATGTACTTACTGGTGGTTCCAGGACAATGTAATGCTTTCATCAACAGAAGAACACAAGTAATCTTTATCTAATCAGAACTCTTTGGAAACATAACATACAACCTATTTAACACTGAGGAATCCCACCACACTGGATCCACAGCAGATGTTGCTACAGTCCAGAAAATTGAACAAAAAAAGCTTACCATAATTTTCAGGAAAAAATATAATGAGAAGTAAGAAGAAAGTATTAGCAATTAGAGAGCAAAGTTCAGAAAGAATTTGATCATTTTTGGACTTACAGCAAAACTGTTATATGTATTGGTTTTTTTCACTTATATCCACCATCTTGGAAATGAATTGATCATCTAACTGTGTGGAAAAAAGGTAAGCTCAATACCTCTCTACCACTTCAGCAATTTTTGCCACTACCTTGTACTGCTCTTCAGAGCTGTAATACAAGATTTATTATATTTACAGCAGTACGTTATTTCACACCACAAAGGCCCATGATTCATTAGTTACAGGTTAGGAAACCTATAAAAATATCCTTCTTTCCCTAGAGTTACCACAGCAAAATTGTTTCAGTGTAAAACAAGTTAATGCCAAAAGCCACCAGAGACTGGTACTGCCCCTGCTAGTACAGCTTCCACCAAAACTTCTCAGAACTTGACAGCTAATATTGTCTGGCAAAGGTATCATTAGGCATTCACAGTTTCCACAGGGATGAATCACTGAATCACTCAACAATAAAGATAAAATCATTTGGCTCTCCTTCCTCCTCCTCTGTGATTCTTAGAGAGTAGTTGAGAGAATGTTTTACAGCAAGTTTTAGCATCTCTGTGACCTTTACCCACTCCAGAGCAGTAGTGCTTACAACTTTTTTTTCTTTTAACATGAAACAGTAGCTCTAATCAGTCGTTTAAAAGCAGACATTAGTGTAATTGTAACTGTTTCACCTTTGTAGAAACAAAGTCTTTCAAATTGCATAGGTATAGGGTAGCAAATGTGTGCTCTTGGATAGATTCTGAAAACTATGCTACTGGTGTGGCACGCAATCTCTTTTCTATTCATACGCTGCTAAATATTCATGTTCTTGATTTACACACTCTAGGAGAAAAAAAACAACAAAACAAAACCAACATGAAAAAGATAAAAACAACCAAGCAGAAATCCTGATGCAAACTACAGAGCCCAAGTCAAATTTTTCTATTTCTTTTCCAATCCCCTTACCTGATTAGACTGACTGCACTCAATTTCTATTTTAGATGGCAATTTAACCTTAAAACATAAGATATGTTCTCTCAGTGTATCTCTGTGAATAATGCTTGGGATTTTCTTTATATTCAGGTCATATATAGATTATGAATAATAGATACGCTGAGCATGCTAAACAGGTGAGGTTCACACTATGCAAGACCTCTCTACACTCTTAATAGGTTAGAAAATCCATTTATCTTCTGGAATATTTATAAATCTCTGAAAATATGTAGATCATATAGATACAAAGATGAAACTCTTAGTGCAGTTTATCCTCCAGCCTACATCAAATTTTAATTGAAAGCATGACTTTCATGTTCTGCATGTCCTGAATTAAATTTTCAAACACTCAGCTATGACTCATTTTTTCCAAATTTTGTTATCTGGAAAAAAAAAGAAAAAAAGAAAACTGCTTTTTTCCCTTCATTACTACAAACTTATAATTTACATTACAGCCATCGGACCTACTGCTTTCAAATTTGGAGAAAGAGTAAAATTATACCATTAATTTATAATGAGAATTCAACTGAAATCAACAGAAAAGTTTGCATACAATGGTGCAGTATAACCTGAAATTTAGATATGAAAAAGCAACAATATGTGGTATTTTTCAACTCTGTATGACAAAGAGGAAAATAAACCCATTAAACAACTATGCCCAGAATTATATTTGCTAATACAACTGACCTTGAATACACAAAATATTTAAGTACCACACACATATTAGGTCATGCTCTCTTGCTCTTAAATCACATATAACAGTCTTTTGGCCATGCAGCTCCTATTGCAGGAAGTTCATGAAAAATCCCCATACTGTAATTATCATTGCTCCTCTGTCTCTCCTCCTTTCCACTGTACCAGCTCCTGACACCAGGGGAGGCAAGTGATCTCTATTTCATCTCTATTTCATGGTTTGTGCATCGAGCTCCTCAGAGCGCTGGTAAGGCTGCCATAACTTGATACCATGCAGCAGTCATTACACTGCAAGTTAAATTCAGTCCTTGGATGTCGGTTTTTCTGTATCTGTATTCTGAATGTGCATTCATACTTACATTCCCATATTTTACTCATATGATACCAAAACAATATTACCAAATTTGGGGGATTTGGGGGATTTGCTGTGACCTTGCAGTACAAAGTTCCCACTGTAAGGTAGCTACAGGTTAACAAAACATCAAGATACTTCAGCAACATGTAACCTTGTAATGGATTTCTTATTTTGGCAGAAGCAGACTATTGTTTCCACATCCTAACATACTAAACACTTACTTTGCATACAAGAGCCTGATTTCACAGATCTTTTATAAACAGGCCAGTTATGTATATTGAAGAATATTTCTCCTCAATAATGACTATATGATTGGTCTGCTTAGCCACATGAGAAACTGACTTCTAAAATTCCACAATAAGGAAACAAGTTTTCTTCTTTTTTCCTCCAATTTATAGATCAAACTCACAGGCTTGTCTTTTTAATTTTTTAAACAGGTAGTGGTGTTGAATTTTAATGACCCAGGCCCCTAATTAAAAAAAAAAAAAACAAACAAAACAACCAAACAAGGATTTCTAACTTTCTGTGTCAAACACTCCTTCCCAATAGTGATGCAGAATTGGATCACTCTCGGCTTTTCAGTATTCAGTAATATTATAGAACCCACAGGCTATATTAGCAACTATTCTTTGTTTGAATTAGGATGTTTAGAACAGGTTATTCACCACACCTATAAATCTCTAAATAAACATAGAGTTTGTCTGTTTTTCTCAGATCTGATACTAAACAAGACATGACATTATAGAGAGCATTATTGTAACTACAGAATGTACAATCCTTACTCCCCATTTTAGCAAATGCTAGATAGAACAATTTTCATTTAAAATCACACCATCAGCAAGAATAAAAAATCATTTTTCTATTAAGGGTCACCTAGAACCATATTTTTATAATCCACCTGCTCAAAATTTCTCAAACAGAGAAACAAAATATTTGATGTCTTACAGAAATAAATATTTAAAATTTAAAATGAACATACATTCTAGCTTGTCTTCAGGTCTTCCTCTTTCTAGCAGTGACAAATAGCAAACAATATCTTTCAGCTGGATCACGTCTGGTAAATGTGAGTTGGCAGGAGTAGGAGGTCTGGATGTAGAGGTACCCTTGTTAAGTCTCAGACCTGGAAAAAACCCATAGCCTTTGTTAGTCTGAACACACAATACAAGCAAAAAATGAAAATGTAACTTTTGCATGCATTCACCTTTGTTTTATCTGAATCTCAGATTACTCTTTAATCTAAATATAAATCTTTAAACAATTAATGTTCATAGTTTATCCAGCAAAGGCAGAATTAAAATAAACTATCCAAAAAATCCCTCCCACCCAACTA
This sequence comes from Emberiza elegans, assembly GCA_024865655.1. NCBI lineage: Eukaryota > Metazoa > Chordata > Aves > Passeriformes > Fringillidae > Emberiza > Emberiza elegans. Next base: position 32,700,313 of record JALJVW010000206.1, read on the forward strand.
TGGGAATGACATAAACTTTTTTTGCATTTGTGCTGATTTCATTTGACTACAAAACAATTTGGTGAATACTTCTGTTATACTATACTACATGCTAAGTATTAAAAACAATCCTTGCCCAAATCTGCATCCACTTTCTTTTGCTTGTAGAAGCTTCATCTAGTTTATAGATTAACAACCACACTAATTGAAGATGTTTTAGTGTCAATGAAAACTCTACTAATATCCAAGTGTACTGTTATCCCAAAAACACAGCCAGATGCGTGTCAGTGCAGCACATATTTAAAGCACAGAAGTCTTAGTGACAGACTACTGAGAAAATAAATTTAGAATTTAAATAATAGTCATAATAATTGCTCAGACATTGTGATTAATAGCAGTTCCAGTGTAACACTTGGAATTAAAGTTTCAAAATTGCCAAACTTTTTGTTTCAGTACAACATTTGTATGACCAGTCCTGATGATATTACTGGAATCTGCAGGACCAAAATGGGGAAAAATGGAAAGGACAGCAGAACACAGAGAAAGGAATAAGAAAACTTTCTTTACAAGTTTGTTACATTTCTCACTGACTGAGTCAGTCATTTCTCACTGACTCTCTCCCTAAATTTAGCATGAAAAACTTCATTACAATCTGGATACACCTTTAAAAGCCTATATTTTAAAAGGTATGCCTATACATTATGAGGTACACATGCTAAAACAATAAAATAAGGTAAAAAAGAGCAAATTGGTGTGCAACAATATATTTTGGAATTAATTTCATTTTCATGGCTTCAGAAAATAATAAACACTAAAAGTAAATATTAAAGGAACAAAAATATTTAATAAGTCAATGTTTAATGAGCTTTCATGTCAGTTAAATGTCATTAAAATTAAGACATTGCAATATTTTATTCAGTTAAATGCTAGCTTTAATCCCACAACTTACACAAATAGTTCATATTCCAGTCTTATGTAAATCATATTCACAAAATAAAAAGGATTATAAAACCTGGGACAACGCTTCTCAAAAATACATAGTGCTGAAATCCAAATGAAAATAAATACAAATTTTAAGGGTACCTTTTAACCTATCAGCTACAAGATACAGATTAAATTATTACTTCTTAATCAGAGGTGGGAAGGGCTGGCTGCAATGTACTGACTTACAGATGACTTCCAGTCCTGCTGCTTACCTGGCATCTGTTTCCATCTCTCTTCAGACGCCTTAACTGAAAATACAGTTTATAAACAGACATGAGTAGACCAAAAGAGACTAAGTGTAAAACAAGCACATACCTGACAGACTGATGTACCCTGCTACTCTCCTTGTCATTTCTCTAGCTCTCGCTTTCCTCTCCATTTTACAGAAGAAGGTCTAATATTTCAGACAAAGTTATTTTCAAGTACAGTCAAGCTTTTTTTTCCACTATTGATAACATTTAAAAATTAATAGACACCCAAAACCAAGTGTTTCCATAGTTTCCATTTGCACATCAAAATGTACTAATGCACAGGTTTTTTCCCCTTAAAAGTTATGAATTATCAGGATGTAACATTTAATTTAAACCATGAAATTGAATTACAACATAAACCCAGTATATTTTCAAGCTCAAACAGTTCTTGCACAAGGTGAACTGGACTGCCTCTCTGAATATGTTTTGGATGTAACAATTTACCAAAGAGTCCTTCTGGCATTATGCTAAAAACATGGAAGCTTTCTAAACTGGTATTATATTATATTATCTCTAAAGTACTTAGCAACAGAAAAAAATAAAAAACAAACTCGGAAAAGCTAGTGTAGGAGAAAAATATTTTAGGAGGCAACATCACAGTAAGAAACATACAGTTGAAACAACAACAGTAACAGCACTATCCTTAATAATGATGTCATAATAATTATCATTATTATAATTTTACCACATATAGGAATAAAATATGTCAAAGAGAACTACAGTGAAAGTGAAGAAAGCTGAGTACAGCCTATACAGAATTTAGCTGTGTCCTCTGAAATCAAAATCACTTTTAGAATTGGCAGCTGCTAAGTATGTAGGATTAATAACAAGAGAATCACACCTAGACAGTTAAGAATAACAGCAGCAACTGGCACAGAAATGGCTGAGTACCAGCAGGAGCCTCCTGCATGAAGCTTGAAGATTTTTAAGTGCTTGTACAGGAGAGTAGGCAACAAGAACATGTAACCATAGCAATCTGATTAGCATTAACATGACAAAGAATGTCCACTTGGTGTCTCAGCTGCATCATTATTGTGAATTAAAAAGATGAAACCATTTAATTTCCATTCCTTTTCACAGTATTTCCTATTATGGTTGAGTTAGTGTCTCTAATTTCACAAATACCAGAACAAAAATCCCTCAACATGTAGTTAAGAATTCCATATATTTACAGCTATTAGAAGTAAAACAGCAGGGTGAGGGAACCTTTAGCTCTTTAAGTACTGATTTTATTACTTACCTCCAGAAAGGTGCTGTGGTTTGTTTTTAATTAATGGGCTGCAGTGAGAGATTTTGTTCCTAAATGATGTAAAAAGGTGTTCAATGAAATCATCTGGTAACTCTGCCTCCAGAAAAGTCTTCATGAACAGCTTGAACCCCTCTAAATCAATTGTCTGCAGTGAAGGGGAAGAAAAAAAATTTGTAAAAAAACCAAATCACACTAATCCATCAAATAATATTCTGTTGACAAAAGCTTTGGACTGTATTTGAATATACTGATTTCTGAAGATATAGACTGGTACTATCCTTGAAAGTGATTATTGAATTAAGTATTACTTCCAAAATTCACAGTATTCCTATAATACCCCAGAGTACTGTGCAAAACAGCCCAGAGTAAATTCAGAGCACTTATATTGGGACCCTGAAATCAAGTTCCATGCTCTCAAATTTCTTGATTAGCATCAAGGCGCCTACAGAGCTCCTAGGGATGTACTTAGCATGTCTTCAGCTTTTCCTAAAATTAGGCAGACAAAAAGCAGGGGATTTGTTGATGCCTAATTCAGGGAATTGAAAGCCTCCTGTCTTTTCCTATGTGGCAACATGCTTTGCTGGTGTTTGTCAAAGAGATACTAATCACCCTGTCTCAAATAGGTTCAAATGAGAGTGCTCAGACATTCAGTATTACTTAGAGGGGGAAAAACAAAAGTTGTCGATCCAGAACATTTGTCATTTAGCTTAATTTGGTTTTGCTTTTGCCAGCAAGGTAAGAGCTAATTAATAAAACTCATATGACGATTTTTTTTTCTGTTAAAACAGCATTGTCTGTTTTAAGTAATAAAATGAATCATAGATTTTCTCAAGTTGGAAGGAATACATAAGAAGCATTGAGTTCAACTCCCTGCTCCTCACAGGACTACCTGAAACTAAACCATATGACTAAGAGCATCATCCAGATGCTTCTTGACCTCTGATGGGCTTGGTGCCATGACAAAACATGCTCTGGAAAGCCTCTTCCACTGACCAACCAGCCTCCCAGTGAAGAGCCTTTTCCTGATGCCTGATCTGAACTTCCTCTCATGCAACTTCCTTCTGTTTTTTCATGTCCTGTTGCTGGTCACCTCCCCTCAAGGAAGGTGTAGGCTGCAATGGGATCACAACAATGCAAAGCATTATGATCCCATTTTATCCTGCTAATAGAGAATGAAGATAAAGGTATCCTGAAACATACTGACACAACTGCTTATTTAGCATTACCTCTGTGATTGTAAAACAGCTTATCAATTATTAATCTGATAAAACATAGTGCTAGTTTATAGACCAAACAGAACAGCAACTGTAATTGTTAAATACCTAAGGGATAAATCCACATGATACCACAAAACTGACTTTGAGAAATCTCCCTATTCTTCAGGAATACTCCATTTCTCCATAAAAAAGTCTAGTGCAACTCCTTTACTTCATCACAGTGAATGTGGAAGGAGGGAAAAGACTACCAAGAATCAGCTTGAAACCATGCCAGAAAAAAGAAAATAGAAACTGAACTTTCAAAGAACTCCCTACATTTGGAACCTGAGTCACAGGTAGAAATAATTTTAGCTATTATTTTAATATAATTTTAAGACTTGGGAGCAGAAACTTCTCTTCCCCCAATTTCTTTGACTTTTACTTTTTTAATGTATTTATGAGATATTGAAAATTTATGTGCATGCTAAATAAGGTGTTTCCCATTAAGATAAAGACCTAACTACTGAAGGGTAATGTTTTAAATGTGTATCATCATTTTAATGAGGGACCAACAACACAAATTGCAAAATCTGACTCCTCCTGTGCAAGTCATAATTATAAGAAATTCAAGATCTGTGAGAGGGTATCTCTGCGGAACTTCTAATACAGAATATCTCATTTGAGAAAAAATCACAGTGGAACCAATAAAACTCTCACCCCCTGAAGACAAAAAATAGCAGAGACTGAAAAAAAAAATTCACAATGCTCAAGATGGGCATAAAATGGAAATAATCACCTTGGGCATGGACTCATTATCTTTATCTCATCAGACAGTTTCAGCCACACTCTTTTACCTTGGCAAATCATACACTGCTGCATTCATGCTACAAACTTTACATTTATTCTCTCTAATAAAGCCACTGACATTTAATTCACTGTTTATAAACTATGAATCACAATAACAAAAGGATTTGTATCAGCATCCAAGTAAATCAGTAATTAGTTACACTAATATACACTATATGAATGTATTTTTTTCTGCAAGCATAAAAAATACATTAATCACTAAATCAACTGTCTTTAACAATGTGAAAGTGCTTTGTTAAATTGTGCATTAATGAAATGTGTCTTAGCTATCTCACTGAATCATACACACAAAAAAACAGCTAAGTGAAAATGGAAAGTAAACCAAAATTATAATCCCATTTAAATTAATATTTATGGCCATGTAAATATATTTACACTACATTAATTTTTTCTTTATTCACCTTGTCTGTGGATTTTACGTATATATTGCAAAAAAATTTTCCCTGAGTTTAGAGCCACTTTAGATTTTCTAACTGCTGCCTGAGTGGCATTGGTTCTCCAAGCTGTCAGCAGCAACTAAATCCCTAATGCTATGGTTTTTGGTTTTGTTTTTTTTTTAACTTAATGGGTTCAGAATTATACCAGTGTAGAGAACTGGTAAAATAAGCAAGTTTGTACTTCTTTCTTTCTGAAGACCCTTTCTCAAAGATGTTCAAACTTTTCAATATTTTGTAAAGATGGTCTATCATTTAAGCCAATATCCTCCAACACATGTTCCAAACTACCAGAAAAGCAAGAGATACTAATGTAACACATGACTCGTCCATTTATTACATTTGACATCCTGAGTTCCAGCAACCCGGTGGCTCTGCAAAGGACAAAAGACAGAGTGTGGTTGTTCTAAAGGTTGTTTTACAGCCAGGTTTCTTCAGCTGACAGTGCTTTATCCTGTATTCTAACGTGCTTTGTGACCTGTATTCCCCCAGGGAAGCAGCACTATTCATACAACCAGAGTTTGGATGCTGCATATTCAAAAGCTTTCAAATTATAATGGAAGTTTGTCAGGAGCTGGCAAATTACTTGAATACACATAGAAATGTTTAGAATGGCCAAAAATGCAGGTGTAAAATCACATACTGTATGTAAAGAATGTATAAAACCAATCCTGCCTAAGGGAGATTTCTGTGTAGGGCCCTGTGATTAGGTTCTTGCCTAAAACCTCAAAATCTGGGATTATAATTGTAAATATAATTATATATATTATACTGCATAGCTGAAAAATGTTCTAGAAGACCTAACATAATTGGTGTAGATTATCATATTAGAAATGAGCTCTAAAATGGTATAGTAATTTCTGGATATTTGTTTTTGCCAATGTATATAAAGTAAATAAGAGAACTAAGCTAGCATACAGCAGGCCTAGGGTAGTTTGGATCACCCATCAAGCCATTTCTCTATTCTGAAATATTATAGCCCTTTCTCTATTCTGCAATTGTAGGCTATTTTTCTTTTTCCTCATTGAACTTTACCCTTCTGAAATAGGAAAACGCTGCAGCAAGTAAGTACCCTTCCTTTAATCACCAGTAATTCCCCCAGCCGCAGCCACTTTTCAAATGTATTGCACAATGCTTTGGTAAGCAAAAAGACAAAAAAAAAAAAAAAAGGAAAGCAGAGAACAATAATCTTCCACCTTAACATGCATCATGCTTGATGTTACTTTTAAATTTCATTTTCATTATCAGAATTTCTCAGATGAAAAGTTCAGAGAATTTTGGTATGGTTTGAAAATAATTTATTTATGATAATGAATTCATAAAAATTAATTAAACAGTTCAGATCAATAACATCAGAATAATATATAAACTATAATGGTGGAAGTGGTTTTCTTAAGCATGCAGGCTAATTGCTTAATTTTCAACAACTGCTTGAATTCCAGAAGCTCCAGCTGAATTTAAATGAATCTGAGGAAGAAGGATTTAGCATTTCAGAAAACATTTTCCATGACGTTTCAAAAGTGAGGGGATGAGAGCATGAGAGGATGTACCAGACTGACAACAATAGCATGGCACATTAATTAATTAATTAATTCCACTGCACAAGAGACTATCAGAGCATAGGAAGATTATGATCACAAGTTTAGGGATTTCAGGAAAATTTTCAACATAACAGAGATAAAATAGGAAATAGTTGAATCAGAAAAACATGAAAGGACTTTCAAATAATTTGGCCTAAATCTTCTGAGGAAGTCTAAAAGAAAAAAATCTGTTCATTTTTAGCTTTGACTCTAACAAAATCCTTGCTTGTAGATCACAGAAAAATAAAGGGGTTTATACAAATCATATAAAATCAAATTTCTATTTTTATATATCAAATTTATTCTCCAAGTTTATTGGAGGTCCTTTTCTTTTACAAAAAGAAACTTCACAAAATAAGACTTTTGTATTACTGGGTAATAAAATTTTATTAGGTAATGAAAAATTTTGGTATAACTCCAGAGAAGTGCACATTCAAAACCACCAGATTTTTAGCTAATTTAAACAATAAAATTAATATAAAATTAATTTTATTATATTTTTAGAAGTAGTTAATTCCTACTTATAGATTTTATCAATATTTTCAAACCCCTTAATATAAGGAAAAACCCTAAAAATTATATATTCACCTTGGAGAAGAGAAAAGGAGAAGGAATGTAAGACATGAGCAACACTGCATAAATTTAGGTTTAATAATTATTTTTAGCAAATAAAATGTGTAAACCATTAAACAATTTTCATCTTTTCTGAATGCAAACATGGAACTGGACTCACCATGACTCAATGCATAGAGAAATTAAAAATGTGCATCTTTTCCTACACCATAAATTGTTGGTGAAAATCAGTAACATTTCACTAACCAGCCACAAAATTTCAAAACTAATCCTAGCCGTAAACTTCCAAAAAGTATTTAATCCATAAGTATTGCATTTTGTTGTTTTTTTTTTTTTTTAAGCTCCTTCCAAAGATAAAAAGAAGAAACAGACCAAAGTTTATAATGAGGTCTAAGTCACTGACTGGCCACAGGAAAGAAGGTTCTCACTGGACATGTTCACAGAAAAAAAAATCATCCTCAAAAAATCAAAATATGTGCTCTGCCCCAAGTACAACTGAGACCATCAGTTCCTTCTTGAAAGCAGAGAAAAAGTGACAGATTTTTTTCCTCTTGTGGGGAATAAAATAATCTCCTGGTAAAGAAAACTTGCCAGTGGGAATCACTTTGGCTGATTTCCCATTTGCCTGAGGAAACTCAAACCTGTCTCAAAAGAGCATCCAAATATCAGGAAAGAGCTGAAGAAACACTGAAGGCAAAAATAAGGTTTCTGTACATCTACAAAATTATTAAATATTTATTTGTAAAAATGTGACTGAACAAATTACTGATAAACTCCTATGAATTAGGTGATCCGAACATGTACTCACAGAGATGTATCAAAAAACAGGCCAAAATGTTTCAGCTGTTAAGGCAGTACTTCAGGACACATGGAAAAATGTAAGATGTTTAGGTATATTTTACAGAAAATAGATGAGACAAGATTTTATTTATTTGCTTTTTTAAATTGCCATACCAGACTTGGATGCTATCTTTACTCAGAGAAGAAATAATCTATTCAAGATCTACACCTATGCTAGAAAAAAAGAACAAATATATGTATTGCATATACATAAATAAATATTCATCCATACACACCATCACATACTAATGCTAAATGAAGCAGCAAACAGCAATTATAGATTGCTCAGTGATGCACCTCAGTGCCTCTGGGACTGTAACATGTAATCTCACATCCTGCATGTATTTTACAATTAAATTTTTGGATGCATGCATTAGTGCAAAACATCTAACAGTTGTGGGATTTTTAATGTAAATTCCATGAAAAGATTACCGACAAAAAATTCTATCAGTGCAAAAAACTCACTACTATTTTCTTACGATTAAAAACAAAGAAGCAGTTTTCATGACAGTGAAACAAAGTCAATTAATCTGTCTTTATGTCCACAGACTGTGAGAACATTCCTGCCATGATGTCTGACTAAGCAAATAGAGAGAGATTTGCCCAGACCTGGAGTTTCAACTGAATTTTTCTTGGTAAAGAACCCATACCAAACCAGTGTGTTGTAGCGGAAATTTTTCTGAAGATTAAGACTTATTGGCATCCTTCACTTTAGAAGGAAGTTATGAACAGGATCAGGATTTGCTCTGCCAACTCCCACTAGTTTGGAGAAAATTCCTTCATTCAAATAGCCTTTGAGAACCAGGACGAAACAGAAATTATTAGGTGAAGATTTATCCTCATAATACTATTCTAATAGAAGTATGGAAAGAGAGAGAGCGTGCCATTTGTGTACAGACGGAGGATCTGAGGACGTGACATCTGGGCCAAGAAAGCAGAGGTAGAAATTATCAGTCTTTCTCCCAAACTTGTTTACAACCCTATCTCCATTGCAGCTTGGCTATCAAGGAGGCATCACTGGGTAACTGTGTATGAGGCAGGGAAATGGCTGGAAATGAGCTGCAGACCCCAGATTTGGAATCAGAAATTTCAACCACATCTGTAGGCAACCTACTTGGAGCAGCTGCCTGACACTCTTAAGGAAAATGATGATGGAGCAGACAAAAAGAGGTTTTTTTGAGTTATAAAGAATAATGTGCACTCAGTGGAAGAATGTAGGTAAGATCTAAAAGTACAGAACACTGTAGTTCCTTCTACCTCAATAGATAAAAGCTCCTAGCAAACTATTTAACAATTCACAAGCATTTTGATATATTTACCTTTTTTTCTATAAAAATACATTTAAAAAGTGAATTATCTAGAAAATTCTTTAGCCTGGCCTTTTGTTGTCCTTCTGTATCTCAGAAAAACTCTCCTGTGAAGACAGACTGAGAGAGTTGGGGTTGTTCAGGAGAACAGAAGGCTTTGGGGAGAACTTATAGCCCCTTTCAGTCCCTAAAGGAGGCTGATGAGAAAGCTGTTGAGGGACTTTTGTAAGGGCAGGTAGAGATAGGACAAGGTGTAATGGCTTTAAACTGAACAAGGGTAGGTTTAGGATAGGTAATAGGAAGTTATTCCTTGTGAGGATGGTGAACTGGAAAAGGTTGTCAGCAGAAGTTGCGGATGCCCCATCCCTGGCAGTTTTCAAGGGCTCTGAGCAACGTGGTCTAGTAGAAGGTGTCCATGCCCACAGCAAGGGTCTTGAAACTAGATAATCTTCCTGCCCAAACTATTAGCTGACACTGTTTTTCCCTAAATCTGAACACTAGTTTAGATACCCCACTACCCCACTAGATCACTTTCTTAAGATACCCCACAAAATCCCATTAAAGAACATCAAGCATACATAAAAAGACACATTTGAACAAATGGCAATAATTGAACTAGAAAAACTAGAAAAAATATTACAAAAGAACCTTAATTTTAAATAAGTGGAAGTCACAAAGAAACTTAAAGACCTGGCACTGATTAAATACAGTTTTCAGGATAAACTACATATTTCAAGAGAGTTTCCAGGATGTCACTGATTACTTTGACTAAAAAATTCACAACTATGAAGAAACAAAACCATTAAAAATAGTTTGGGGTTTTTAGGCACATTAAAGATCTCATTTTATTCATAGTTTAAAAAGTAGTCTGGAATTTTATACTTCTATTATTGCACAAAATACTACAAACCTAACATTAAAGCAACCACCATTTTCCATAATATCATGACCATATGTGGATTTCTTTGCAATGTATCCAATATATCTCATAGATAAGTGATGAGATGCTTTTTACCTTACTGACATCACTAAAGATTGCATGTATCTGACTTCTCTGTCTACTCCACACCAATGGCATAAAGCAAAGCTCTTGCTTCCCACACTTCAGTTGTCTTTGAATCCCAGATAAGCAGAATATGAGGGACTCCAAGGAAAAACAAATGTGCATCAGTCTATGCTTAATATGCTTTAAAACATCTCCAATTACTATGATAAGAGTTCTGTTTCTTCTCAAGCACTCCCTGATAAGTACATTACACTAATTTAGTGCTATTTCACAGTGGGTGAGTCTCAGCCTCAGGAAGAACGGGAACTGAAGGCCTGGTTTCTAAACAGCAGTTATGATTCTGCTTGGCAATATAGCAAAAAAGTTCACATTTCTTCTAGCTTTGTATTACAAATTTATAGGCCAACACTCAGCTAATGCCACAGGTCTTTATCTCCTGATTATGGTTACAACATGTTATGGAGGTGCCTTAAAATGCCTGATTCTGTCCCAAGCAACAAAATGGCTCCCAACACCTTGAACAACAGAGAGGAAGAGGCTGAACCTCATCTACAAACACTGTATTTGATTTTGTCCTTTCTCCTAGAGCAGTTAAGCTGTTCAATTTTGTAACTTGCTTTTCTGCTTTACTGATAGTAAACACAGATATGTAAGATCAAGAAAGATCCAAGTATTTATATTGAAGATTTATGCATTTATATGGATGTTCTGTGCCAACACACAGAACTCTACACGGTATAGACATCAAAAGTCAGTATATGAAAATATGGAGAATACAGAAAACATGGTTCCTCAGTGAAAAACAAGATATATACATGGAAAATTTTGCATTTTTTCATATAGAAGTTTTTTAACTTTGCTATGTAGTATTTTAACTTCTACCACACTAATACATTTGAAGTGAACCAATAATTTATTAAGAAAACGAAAGCTTTTTACTCAAGATCTATCCAAAAAACTGCAATAGGGGAGGTCTAACTGTCTCCTATGTTTTCCTAGCTTGCATAAATACAACAACCAGTTTTTCTGGATGATATGTTGAAAGAAGGGGAAGAAGCTGTATCACTACTTTCTTTCTTTCTTTCTTTCTTTCTCCACAAGACACCAAAAAATTAATATTCTCTTGACAAAAGAGTTGCCATTCTGGATAGAGCAGGGCAGGGAGGGGTAGAATAATACTCCTTTTACTCCTCCCCACCACACTGGCCACATAAATGGGAACAAGACATGATCTCGTGTTTGAAATTAATCTCCACCCATAAAGTCTTTTAAAATACCACATTCTTTTTGGTCTTTTCTTCTTTTAGATTTGTACAAAATATTTCAGCATAAACCACTATTTTCAGCATTCTGAAAAACAGAATGTAAGAGAGAAAAGAAAAAAAGAGAAATCATCCATGACATATGGTTTTCATTTATTAAAAAGAACATTTCACACATAACAGAAAGAGAATTATGTTGAAATGTAATTTTCAATTGATTACTTTTAAAACTCTGTTGTCTGATCTCCAAATGGTGCCAAAAATATAATCAGCTTTCATCTACTGACAGTAATTGCTCTGGGTTGTTTTTTGGGATTGGGTAAGTTCCTTTAACTGATTATTACTTTTAAAACTACTTATATTGACCCAATATGTGAAAAATGAACTGTTGACTAAGAGTAGATATTACAGGGCCTTGATTCACACATTGTGCTATGACAACACTGGCAAACACTGATGTGAGTGCATTAGTGACAATGATGTGATTAGCTGTGAATACCAGTGCTAAAGCATTCCCACAAAAGTCAAAGTCTTGAAGATTCGTTGATTATCACATGTCAAAACCTGACATTGCCAAAAGATGTGGAAAAAAAGTGGAGAGACTATATACAGAAGATTAACAAGCTAAAACCCATGAATCACATGAGAATGCTTAAGTTCTTGGTGCCAAAAATGTATTTTAAATTTTCACTCAAATTAAATTTCCAATTTCTCATGAAGACTAGCTTTGGGCATCAGGGTAAAATTCTGTTTAAATTTGAAGCCCTTATAATTTTCTCATCTAGGCATTCAATTTAATACAGTTTTTACATAATTATTTGGAAAATACTGGTAACCAAATAAAACTATTTCTTAGCTAAATCAGCATTCAAATTCATATCTACTGATATGAATGTTTAAAAAAAAATTAAAAACCCACATGCTCTCACAGGCTGCTCCTACCAAATATTCCATATGGACAAATAATATTTGGATATTACCAATACACAGACATAAATTACTGCCAAAATTTCCCCCCTGCTCTTCAAAGAAGTAAGCTCTAGAAAACATCTAAAATGGAAATGAGAAAACTCCATTTTTATGCAATAATTAGATTTTTAAGCATAACATTCTCATGTTATTAAAATAAATTAATTACCAAAATAACTCTGAAATGTATTCACCAGCTATTGCAGTCTCATCTCAATCTTACATGCAGGTAAAAGAAAAACCAAACACTTTTTTATTAGCAGGTTTTCCTTAATACATAATTCTCTATGTGCATAAATTTGCATATCCTTAAGTACTACATACGTAAGTACTTGTATTTAATACTTAACTCTTACTGAATATGCTACATTTACTATACAAAGGTGGGATTATTTTTTAAGAAGAGTGATGAATCACATATTTTTAGAAGACTCCTGCAGGAGATTATCATTCAAAATCTACTTGAAATTATTATATATCAAACAAAGTGACAAGCAGAAAGTTTGCATTCTGTCCTAGAAGAACTGGTCAGGAAAAATGAGGTAGGTAGCATAGTTCAGACAAAGGCCAAATAAAATAGAAAAATTAAGGAATCCCTGCAAAATGTCAGTTATGACAAAAAGTTCTGGTTGAAACAAACAATTTACACAATGAAGATTGTGTAAAAACCTACTCATGGACAAACATGCCTGAATTGGTATTTTCATAATGTGTTTAGAATTAAGAAAAATCATTTTTCTATGTATGTTTTATGGCAGTGGTATTCTCACATATTTTACCTGTAATGACCCTGTCTGTGCATTGCAAATTTTTGTGGAGGTTATTTCAGCTACATTTTTAAAAAATACTTACTACAAGACTTTTAGTAAGAAAAGTAATACATGACAATGTCCTGTTACCTTTTTTTGCCCATTCCTCCCTCTTTAAAGTTTTAAAGAGTACAAATGAATAAACTTTCACTTCATAAATGAATACGAAATCTCTGTTTGCTGAGATTCAACCCAATCTGAGCCTAACTGGAACCTTCACTGGGAATAGTAACATACACCAACAGAAAAAGGTTTAAAATGTCCTGTTCCATTTGTCAACAAGTTACATCTACTTTATACTAAGTAAATGTACAGATTTTAGTAAAAGTGGAGCTATACTAATTGACCTAAGATTCACTTTCTCCTCACTAGTATTTAAAAGTATAGCTTAGAATAAATTAAAAGGACATGAGGAGTGGCACCTGCTCAATTATACATGTATACATTTGTATCTATCAGTATCTCTACTGCACAAGAAGACTTCAAGACATTTCCATTTGTCAATTAAATCCTGCAATAAATTATGACTGAAAGTATTTTTGCTACATTTTGTTTTCCTATGCACTTTCATAAACATTATCTAGATGCCACCATGCAGGTCAATCAAGCATGGCTGAAGTCATCACAATAAAAAAAAAAAAGCCAAAACATAACATATTGTTCTTTATAATGAAAACAAACACATAACATCCTCCCCATCATAATTAAATAGGTTGTCTAAAGCTCTGGGTTTTTTTAACATGTGACATGTAAATGAAAGTGGTAATAGGCTCATTAAGTTTAAACAAAAACTACTATAGAACAAAATGATGTAAAGTGAAAAAAGGATAAAACTCAGTTCTTAAAGCAGAAAAGCATGTCAAAAGGAAATAAGGATACCAAAGAAGGACATCAGCGCTGGTAGCACAGACTGACTAAAGGAGATAGAGAGAGACTAGTAAAGATATTTTAAAATGCTCAAAACTGAATGGTTTTGCATTGACCATCTAAAATATTTTATACCTCAATGCCCTCAACACGCTCCACAGAAAGCAGGCTCCCAGCCAGACTGCCAGCATCTCTGACTGGCAGGCTTCCCAACTCTCTAGGTATCCAGAAAGCTTTCCCTAGAAATTTCGCCAATGGAGCCAGAAAAACAGAGTACCCAATGTCTGAAACCTAGAGGTTTCTGCTGGTGATACACACAAGATGTTCCATTCCTTTTTTCTGTAGCTAGAAAGACTCAACTTCAACTTCTTACATGTGAGGGACAGGCTTCTCCTACATTATATATGCTATAATTCTGCACATCCTACTAACCTTCTGTAAATTAGTTCCAATTTGAGTTCACTTCATCCCATCATTTGGACAAAAGTAGAAAGATGTGACTTCTGTAGTACCTTTTTTATAGAAAATTAAATCTTCCTATTTGTAGTGGAAATACTTCACTTAATATATTATAATATGGCAAGATCTTTACAGGAATTTAATACCTTCTGTCACATCAAAGAACATAGCTGAGGCAAAGAACACAAAATATCCTTTCAAACCATATTCCTGTGTGCTTGAAATTTTAACTACTTTTCCACTAATGTCAATGGGCCTAAGACACTACCTCTTTTTACAGGTTTTGTCTTCTTTCCAGACTGCCATGGCCACAGGAACACTATCACAACATCCCAGTAACATCTTTCTCCTCTTCATGACTAAACCACAACACTCTACATTCATCTTGTGATAACTACATACACGTCAATTTATCTGATAATGCCAGCTGGACCAGGGTACACCACACTCTACCCTGCACACGTGCATCTCATTCCATTTACTATAGCCCATTACCTCATCAAGCTTTTCCAGTGTGAAATTAATTCCCAAATTTCATTTAGTTTGTTGATGCCATTATTATTCACCTACTCGTTTGACAAAGTAATTAGCTAAATACTGATGAACTTACACTCAACATTGGTCACAGACACACTGCTTTAATGCTGAAACCTTCTCTTTCAGGACCCTCTGAAGTCACTCTGTTAGCTTATTAAAAAAAAAATCTTAAAAATAACATCGGTCATCTGAAGAAAGCCCTGTTGCCAGTGGGGAGTTCTGCTCTTACTAACACATCTCCAAAAGCTCAACTGGCCTCTGACCTCTGAAAGTTAGGAACACTTACAAAACTAGCCCTTTCTCTCTGACTTTCTCATTGCTCTCATGTTCTGGCTGCCTCATCCGAGAACAGGAGAGCTGGAGCTGTTTAACACCTTTGTGTTACCAAGAAAGGATAAGTAGGTCATTTTAAAAAAATAGTCCATTTTCTTGGTCCTTCTTCCTTTCCTTCTTTTTCCCATTCTACCTTTATGCCTTGTTTGAGGCTACTGATGTTCCTCAGGCGCAGCTTCTAGGGTTGATGATCAGCATTTTTACCATTTCTCTTGCAATTGCTATAACATCACAATTGCTTAAAGCACAGCATAAGCCTTATTCAAATTATTAAATCTGCAATTTTAAGCCTGCTACATATAAATGATATTATATGGTTATAGAAATCAGTATTTAATACTTTTTCCTGAGATGTGTTCTTGTCATTTCAGAATAATACAGACCATTATGGGATCTCACAGTACAGAGAAATTTCTGCGACAAGTATGGAACAAGTCAATTACTTGCTCTTAACTTATTTCTCATATTAAATTCAGTTAATGTTAGTAAAATTATATACTGTGAATGACAAAAAGGAAATTCACTCAGTGAAAAATTCTGCCAGCAGAAAAGGAATGCATTCTGGTTTCAGATTTAAATATTACTCTATTATCAGCAAAAGTAGCCACATGCAGTACTTATTAATAAGTACATCTCAATGGAAGCCTGCAAAAAAAATATTTGCACCTATGCATAAAGAAAGAAAAAAATCAAATTAGCGTTACTTACTTGATTAAGTATATCTTGTTTCTGTAACACATGCAAGGAAAGAAAGAACATACATACATTAGTGCAGTGTCATAACACCCAAGCTCTGTTTTTATAATAGAATTTTTTTTGTGTAAGGTTAGTGATTTAGATGAGCAGGTTTAAGACATTAGATGGACTATCCCATTTTCTTGTGTTAGCTCATAAGTCAAGAAAACGTTTCTAAGTGAGCTCTCTAGTCTTTATTAGACAGTGCAAGCAATTTATTTCTAAACATGCAATGACCGACAACCAAGATAAATAAATATAATGTTAGTATTTCTTCCACATGTACTTTAAAAAAAGCATTAAAAATTGTTAACAAGAAGAGCTGTAAATGAAACTGAATTGAGTTATCAGAACTGAATATTCTAAAACCCAAGAGGAAAAATCATGGAGATGATCCTCAGTGCCACTACATGACACATACAGGAGCACCAGGAGATCAGGCCAGGCCCGCAGGAGTTTCATAAAGGCAGGTCCTGCTTGACTCCTGGGTTCTTGAGACCTAAACCCCTTCTATGACAAGGTGACCTGCTTAGTAGATGAGGATATTGTCTACTTGGGCTTCTGTAGAATCATTATCATCAAGGTTGGAAAAGACCTCTAAGGTTTTTAGTATGTCCTTTAACACTGGATTCTCCTGGAGAAACTGTCTGCTCATGGCTTTGCTGGGTAGTAAACTGGCCAGGTGGCCTAGGGAGTGGTGCTCAGTGGAGTTATATCCAGTCAGAAGTGGTGTTTCCCAGCACCTACCAAGTCCTGCATAATACATTTATCAATGATCTGGACAAAGGTATGACCTGCACCCTAGTCAGTCTGAAGATGATGCTCTGTTGGGCAAGAGCTTTGATTTCCTACTTGAGGGTAGGAAGGCTCTGGATAAAGATCAGGACAGGCTGGATCAGTGGGCTAAGGCCAGGGACATGAGGTTCAACAAGGCCAAGTGCCGGTGCTGCACTTGGGTCAAAGTGAGCTCAGGCAGCTCCACAGGCTGCCCACAGGGGGAAAATTATCTGGAAAGGTGCCCAGCAAAAAAGCAGCTGTGGATGCTGCCTGACAGCCTGTTGAACATGGGCCAGTGTGTGCCCAGGCGGCCAAGAAAGCCAATGGACTCCTCAAAATCAGGATGCACTCAAAAAGGATGACAACACTAGGTCTACAAGCACACAATGCTGTGTACTTACTGCACACTTAGACACTGCCTTTAGCTCTGTCTGCTTTCCTAATTCTTGTCAACCTATTCAATGCTCCCCTCAAAATGAAATGGATGAAATTAGTATAAACAGATCTTGAATGATGAAAAGAATATTTATCAATCACAGCTTTCCAAGAGGCTGGTCTTAGACGATGTGTCTTATACCATGTATAAAATCTGTTCTTAATTATGTCTTTGATGTTAAATTAGAGAAGAACATGAAAGAGCAGGTGTTTAGTAGTACAAATTTTAGGCATCTCCCTCACATTGAAAACAGAGAGGAAAAGTTCCATAAATAAACTTCCTATAGTAGATAACCTTCTGATAATTATATACTTCCCATAAATGCTAAAATCCACTCACTCAAGAAGTGATATATCAACAACATATAAAAAAATGTAAAACAAACCAGATTATTTCAGGTATCAAGTTTTGAATACCAACTCTTTTGCTATTTGCATTCCATTATATCAGCCTGTGACAAAAAACTGCACTGTAGGACCAACGGAGTAAAAAAATTCCTGAACACTTTAAATATGTACGTAAATATGTAAGTATGTATTTTATTAAATATATCCCTCTGATGAATTTGCCATAGGTCTAGGACCTATGTTTATTGGTAAAAAATTGACACCATCTTTTGGTAAAACAAGACTTAAACCATTTGGAGTATTTATAAGGTAATTATCTAGGCAAGAGAGACATAAAAAGAAAATATGATGGTGTCCTCTACAAAACAAAACAACAAGGCAGAAGCGCTGGAAACAAATAGCCACACTAAGACTGATGCCAGATAGATCAGTTAATTTTTGTAATCTCATTTACATATAATAGTTAATTACTTATAACCAATCCACAGAGTCCTCATCCAACCACATAAAATCCACTTGCAGATCATTCCACACAGCAGACTGAATGCATGCCAAAAATATGGACAGACCTGTGCAAAGGCAGTTTGCTTGTCAGAATAGAATATTCACTCAGTGCCAGAGGAAATTTCAGCCACTTTGCTTTCAGTTCAGCTATGGCATGAACCTTGAGCTAACAGACCTTATTAGATCCAAAGTAGCTTTGTTGCTACTAGCTATGCTTCCTTTATGTTGCACTCCCTGAAGTCTAAGTGCTAACCAGTAAAGTACAAAAGTTTCCCGGGTTAGCCTAGGTCCAGTATTGACCCAGGAGTTAGTGAATAGCTTGATTCCTACTGAAGACATTGAAGTCATCACAGGATGCCTGTCTTGAATTCCTTCTTCCCCTACCCTCCTCCTGTCCTGCTCCCTGCCCTTGGTACTCTGCTGCTCTGGATCTTTCAGTTCACTGGTAGAATTCTGCAAATGACGAGCTGTGAAATGAAGAACAGGAGATACCATGCAGAGTCAGAGACTCATCTCAAGACCAACTGTACTTATTAATTCCAGCTTTGTACAGATTTTGCCAATTCACCTGGCTTCAGTCAGAGCAGTTTTCCTGGGTACCCATCTTGCCATGACTCAACTTCCATGTAGCCCCAAATGGGAAGAACGACTTTGTTAAAAGAGACTAATCACACCACTTAAGGTAATCATGTTTATATACAATTGACAATTTGAAAATATGTTACCTATATGGCAATGTATTATTCAAATACACATAGCATGCACTATTTTTTTTTACTTTATCAGGGTATGCTTCATAAATCTGAGCACGTATGATGACTGAAAATATGTGAAGAATTAGAACAAAACATATAATAGATTAAGACCATTTTATCAGTTCACATTTTTCCTAAAAAAAAAAAAGAACAAAACCAAAAATATGTCTATATTCTAACAAAAAGCAGGTAAAGGAGGTCCTACAGCCTGTGGGTAATGACTGCTTTCCCATCCATTTATATTCTATTAATGTACTTAGGTGGAATCCTGGAAATCTAATATGATCATTTACAGGATCAACTCACACTGTTTTACTGAATTACTGATTTTTTTTCCTCAGAAACTGACTGAAATGACTAGCATTATGCCGAGCCAAGTTCAAAGAATCAAATGATTTTTCAATACTTAATAAGCTATAACTCATTAGTTGACAATACTTGTATTACTGCAAAAGTATTTTCAATTATTTTTTGCCTTTTAAATCCTAAAATGTAAGATCTAGTAATTTTCATAATGTTTAGCACATACTGCTATCCTGAACTTCATATAATATGAGCACAGTCAGAAATATTACTATTAGAAACATAACTGAAACAGGTTTTTTATTTAGCTACATTCTGAATCACACTATTAGGATGTGCTAAGCAAATGCAAATTTCAATTGAGGATAAAAAAAGAAAACAATCTGTTTTTTTCTTCCAGCCAAATCAGAATACCTTGTCTAGTGGTGAATCTGTAGTGAAAATATGCACACATCACTTTTTTTCAGATGAAGTCTTTGTTCCAGAACAAAGAATCAGAAAATTCCACAAACAGAAACAGCACAAGGGAAACAGAATTTAAAAAGCAAACTTAATGGACTTTACTTTTATAGCTTAACATTTCCCATCTTCAGACATTTAGAAATCCTATTAATCTTATCATTAGGGTTGTGGAGGTGTTTTGGGTGTTTGGTTTTTATTTGGGGGGGGGGGGGAGAAGAATAAGGTGATCTATGTGCTGATTTTGGCTGGGATAGAGTTAATTTCCTTCACAGCAGCTTGCATGGAGCTGTGTTTTGTATTTGTGCTGAGAACAGTGTTGATAACAGAGGGATGTTTTAGTTATTCACACAGAGTCAAGGCCTTTTCTCACCAGCCCTCCAGCAAGGCAGCTGAAGGTGCGTCAAAATTTGGGAAGGGGCACAGTTGGGATAACTGACCCCAACTGACTACAGGGATACTCCAGATCATATGGCATCCTGGTTTTTTGCTTCCCAAACACTTTCAAATGCCCCAAACACCTATTTATAAATAATCTTCTATTTAAAATGCTAAGAATGCTATATAATTTACAAACTGTCCCCATCATTTCTGATCATTTAGAAACAAGAGAAATTACCCCTTCAGGATTATATTTTGCTAACACACCGCTGCCATGGAATTCTTCTAAGACATCCTTAATTTTCTTGGTGGAATCTGGATAAAAAAATAAAGAGAGAGAAATTGAAAATACAGAACACTGATTTACATAATATGAGCTGTAATTAAAAAAACAACCATCAAAACTGCTAATAGCTTTTCACAATGCACATTAGTAATTTTCTGTAGCTGTATGAGAGCTGTGGGCACAAAGAAAATGAGGACATACTTTACCTTCTTAACAACTATTGTAAAAACCAGCAAGTAAACATAAAGTGCTCAGAAAAAAACACTCTTTGATCTAATCCTTAACTGTTAAATAGCATATTTCTGAAGGAGTTTTTTTCAGGACTATTTAAAGTCACTTTCCTTGTCCTTGAGTCAACCACAAAATATGGCCATTTCCACCAGCACTACAAAATCTCCTCTGGCAGAGCTGCCAGAGGGTACAGGAGGTGGACAATATCAAGATAAATGGGAACCTTCCAGAAAAAAACTCTTCAGTGGCCACATCACAGAATACAAATGTTGTTCTCAAAACCTCAATTTTTGAAGAACTCTCAGGTATTCTAAAAATTATAAGCTTCAGTAACTTTTGTTAAACAGAACTATGCAAATCCCTGTAGTTTGAAATCAGGTAGATATTTTTCCATTTTTTAAACTATGTGCAGAATAACAAAGCAATTACTTCAGTAAGCTGCCATTACATTAAACCCTTGAATTCAGATTCACTTAGAACTCATCATGCACATAACCATTTTTTCCTCATTAAACATCTCAGCAATACAAGAAAAATAACTGTAACTCATTTGTTTCTTTAAAATGCACTAGTTGAGTGTACAATGGCCAAATGTGCATAATGGCCACAAGACCATGAACTAGTAATGAGTACCAAAGCGGTGAATAAGAGAATAGGTGAACTTTGCATCTGCAAATTTATTTCTACAACAAAACCTGGAAGTAAAGTAGAGAAGCAAAGAGTACACCAAGAACAGGACTCTCTAGAGCAATTATTCAGGCACTTAATACTACAAACATTAGGACCTAACATGGCTTCTCTTAATTAAATCAACAAAATATGGCATTTGTAATAGTTCTTAGACATTAAAGAAATGCAGCATCTTAAATGTGACTCTAAAACATAAGTTTAGCAAATTATGTGACCTGAAAGGAGAAAACGTAGCAGCCAAGGATTTGAACAATAGTTATGTAACAGCTCTGTAACAGTTCATAGCAGCTATAAACAGGATACAACACTAAAATTCGGTTTTAAGAGGTGTTGGGAGGAGGTGTTTCTATCCCACTCTCATACACAGTTTGCACAGTAATAGGAATGGCTTTTCCCAACATGTTTCATTTACCAAATTCTCTTAAACAAAAACATCTGAGACTATGTGTGGCCCCAATAAAATAATTTATTTTCACTAATTGCATGTATTTCAATGTTACTGTCAACTATAGGGAACAGCGTTTAACAGGTCTCATAAGCAGTCAAGGCAAATACTTATTTGATAAAATTATCTATAATCTTATTGGTGTGTCATTTGAATTAAAACAAAAAATCACAACTTTATGTTAAAAAAAAAAGTTAAGCAACAAATTTTATTCTTAGCTGTAATAGAGAAGTTGGTGAGTTAGACACTTACTGACCAGGACAAGGACACAAATTGATGACTGACAAAAATTTATTTTTATTTGTTTTCTATTATTTAATATGTTTTCCAGTAATCATATACATGGTCGTATATTAAAAAAATCATTGCATCTCATGGAAATGATGGCAGTAACTACAAAAGTAGCAGTGTGAGATGAGCAGATGTATGACAGAGTTGATTGAGCCTCCTCTTAAAAATGGATTTTTCTGAACTTTGGAAGAAAGTTTAAACACAAATATCAAATAGAAAAACAGCAAGGTCTCTTCAACACATCTTTTATGATCCAAATTTAAAAAATACATAAATAAAATAGAAATAGACTGCTTTCTAGAGATTTTAAAACAGTGTCTTGAGGCTTTCTTTCAGCAATGACTATGTTTTCATTCCACATTTTGCCAGGTAGTCTATTCATGTTTAAATCGGTCTTATGCCTATGCAACTGTAATTAAAAGCAATACCTATGTATGTTATGTTACTTACTAAAATTAATTAAACTCTCGCTTTCCATTTTTTCACATTTTCTTAGTGAAGTGTCAAGAAAGAAAATATGCTCTATCTCAACAATAAAACCATTCACTTTTTTCATGCATGACTTTAAAACAGTCACATTCAAAAAGCATTGCCTTCATGTTTGAAATTACTGTCAAGAAAATAAAGGTCTGTAGATGTAAATTCTGCTTTAGTTGTCCAGCAAAACTTTTGAAAATATTTCGACATTCAGGTCATGAGCTGTAATTATTTTGAGTACTACAGCCAAGGCAGAATCATTTTTAACAAACTTTTGTTCACAGTCAATCAGTTTTTTCAGTTCATGTGACAGTATCCAAGCCAGAATAGAGATCCTCAAACTGTTCAAAATGAAATATCGATATTTTAAGAAGAATGCCAACACACCATCCTCTGCCTGCATACTCTTAACAGTGCTGACAATCCTCAGAAAAAATTAATTCTTCTTCCTCAGCCTTGAGTAGGCAAACTAATATTTGGAACATGTTCCAGCTTTAATAAGTTGTCCTAAAGGGATATGAAGAATAGTATCATTTTCTACTCTTTTTCAGGAATCACATTAAAAGAGCAAAAACCAAAAAGCCAACAAAAAATTGTCCTAGAAAGCTGTATGGCATAGAAACTCTAATAATATGTTATCAACTCCATTTAAAAAATTAGTTAAGTACATGCTCTTTGTCAAAAAATAAGCAAAAAAAATCCAGAAAATATATACAAAAGTATCTAGAAATTTTTCCTAAGGCTTTTTTTTTCTAAAAATAGGAAATAAATAGGAGGTAAAAACAATGGTATGGATTTATTTACAGTTTGTCTGATCCAAGTCATCTAAATAATCACTGTAAAATGCTGGTATAAAACAAACATCAGAACAGAACCTGTATTCTCTCCGTTTCCTAAAAATACACATGTTCTGCACGCCTTAGCATCTTCGCACTTCAGAGCAACTTCAGTACCTTCGTAAGCACCACTCATGTTAAAACACACATATGGTTTTAAACTCTTAGCTGTTTTTAAGATCAAGGACAATTTCCTTCTTTGTCAAAGTCTCTGCATTCCAAGGTGTCTTCAAGAGAGATAGTTTCCAAATATGTTTATCTATAGTATAAAGCCTGCCATGGCAGTGCTTAAATCCCATGTTATCTGCAAAGTTATAGCTGGCACAGTACTAATTTAATGTAGCTTGAAATATAATGTTTGTTTCATGAAAAATCTCTCTTTTGTTTGCTTTTACAATTTTTTTTTTTTACCCACTAGGCCAGTGTTTTGGGTATTCGGTCAAAATACAGAAGACCTTCAATTCTATCCCCTGCCTGAATTGATTTCAGCTCTTACTGTTCAACCCATCTTCTGTTGCAGTTTGCATTTAGTCAAGAGGGTGGAAAGAGAAAAAGGGAAACTTTGGCCCAGGATTCAGAGTTTTCCTTGGATGAGGTGAGATGCCATTTCCTACCTCACACCCCAGTGAGTTTGGGGCAGAATAAATGGGCAAGGCATCATGTGAAGGACTGCTACCTGAAAAGCCTTTACAAGTACAGGAGAGAAAAGTAGCTGGATTCTACACTGGATGCTGCAGAAATTCTGTTTTAAATTAAGGCTCCAAAATGATAAAGATGTGACTTGGGATAAAAAATAAAGGCAAAATAATTAAAATAATAACTCTGGAAATATGAAACCTGCATATATAAAAGCAAAAGTATCAAAGTGTTTTGTTTTTTTCTTAACTATCTCTCAGCCCTGACAAAGGTACTTTTTATAACTGAAGACAAATTTACATACTAAATTCAAAACTGTTTGAGGTTTAGCCCACATTAAAAATTATTATTCACTTTCTAAAGTGACTCAACTTCAGATGAAGAAAATTGAGCACTCAGTTAAGACTGGAATTTTGTGTATCATTTCTCCTACAATCAGAATACACCAAACATAAGGAAAAGTTGCCCAGATTACACACTTTTCCTACATTTTCTCATCCTCTTTCTTCAAAATAGTTTTTTCCTTAAAAAAAAAGACTCATAAGAAAACTTATGTAAAACTCACATGCTATGAACACAGAAATGCATTTCCAATTTAAAAGGAAACAAACATTAGAAAAAAAAATTATTCTGAGTTATAATTCTCAACAGAAAGTTAAAATAACCTTCAAATTTATTGGGCCATAACTAATTTTAACACCTACAATAACATGTAGAGTAATAACCACTTTCTATGTCCATATGCCTTCTGTAAACTTAACATAATATGAAACATATCACAGGTATACAAAATAAAAAAGCTTCACAGAGGTTTTCTATACATCTTACTATGACTTAGAAGCACAAAAGGTCCAACCACACATTTACAATTTCCTGCATGCCAACAAAGCCTCACACAAACTCAAAAGCTCTTCTAAACAGATAAATCAAAGAAAAGCACTGAGAGAAATCCAGCTATCAGCTGGCATTACAATATTTATACAGGTTCTTATTCTATGGACTTTCCTTTCTTTTGTGGATATAACAATACAGTAATGTGTGTGTATCTAAATTTACAGGCACAACTTTTAGTCTTTTTGCCTCATTCATTTTATTCAGAGAACTGGACAATGCTTTTACTCAAGCTATAGCTGTGCTTCATCTAAAGCTTTATTGGTCTAGAAATTACAGTATTATAAAGGCCAAGGCCACCAACAAATCTGTATGCAGCACCATCATGTAAAAACTGTTCACCTTTCTGCAAAGAGGTTGTTTCAGTAAGGATGTGGCTCATGAACCATTACTCAGGGCTGCAGCATGTCTGTGTTGGTAAGAGATGTCCGATGGTTGTTACTGAACTGGCAGAAGGCAGGGGATTTACATGTCCTCTGCTGCCCATATGTACAGCTGCAGGCTCACTGCCAATATAGTTTCTCGTTCATAACTTATAAGTGGTCTTTTGATGCAAATTTCACAAAGAAAACAAACATTTAAAACCTTTAATAGGATAAACCCTTGATTTTAGCTTTCTTAGAATGGGAATTTAAAACTTATTGTGGCCTTGCAAAGAGCAGCCAAGAAGAGAAGGCAATCACTGCTCACTGGTCTAAAAAGACCTCCCCAAACCTTCTGCTATCAATGGTTTGGGTAACACTGTAATCAGAATTCCACTTCACCCTCCAAATTACATTCTCATTGAATTCTATGACAATTACAAAAAAAATGCTTCTTAGAAACTCAGTCAGAATTGGATGATGCTGCCTAAATAAATACAGTGGTAAGTGATTTCTGCAACAGGGAATGGAGAAGGTACAACAAGAGAGAGGTAGGAGCAGTAGCTCCTGCTGCAGAGGAAAACCTCCTCCTGACACCAAAACAGGAGCTGCCTCTTCCACCCATCCTCCCTGCTGGGGCTCAGCAACACAAGGAGCAAGACAGATTCATTTTACCCATTGCTATGAACTAAATGATACTTAGACAAGGACTTCTTTGTGGAAAAAAAAAGCAATATTGGCTGCATGTGCCAACACATCTTTAGTCCACGTTAATAAAAAATGTCCACCAAATCCCTCTTCCCTAAGCAGATGTTCAAGTGAAAAGTAGATGGCAAACAACAGGGAGTCGGGGAGGCTTAATTTTAGCCTGCTAGAGGGATGAGCTTTCAAAGGAAGAAAAAAATAAAGGATGAAAAGAGACTGCAGAACTTGAGCAGAACTGCAGCTAAGTCTCGACTTAAATAACTGTTAAAAATGTTAAATAAGAAAAAATATGCATCAGATTTTTACATTTTAAAATGACTCCAGCTAACTTTCTCAGTATCTTTTGGACTCCTTTGTTTCCTGACATTCTGAAAATCACATCTTCAACAGTCTGAAAGCTCCTCAGAGTGCATCTCTGAGAGGAAGACTCAGGGTATCAGGCTGCTGTGAATATCTGGGCACTGTGAGATCAAGACCCCATGGATCCTCTGGGTCAGCAGGACAGGTCTGTCCCATCACCACAGCTGGCAGTGCCAGCCCCAGAGCCAGGCACTGGGCATCTGCCTGGGGTCAGGGAGAGTAAGAGCCCATCAGTCTGTTAAAAAATACCTCGCACTGAGACCAAGAAGGAGAAGGCTGGGGAGCTTCTCCAGCCCTCAGATTCCATCATCACAATTGAGTTTGAAATCTCATACAAACATTTTCTTATTTCCCTTTTCTGATTTCCTTTTTGTTTTTTTGATGGCCATATCACCTGATACAGGCCCCCAACTCAAAAGTTTTTCAGTTAGAATGATGAAACAAGTGTATATTAAATTAAGGAAGGAATGCTGTTGACAACATATTTCAATCCAAACACTAAACTAGTAATGAAGAGTCTAACCATTTGGTTAGAAAATCAGCAAGTATTATTTCTGATTTTAAGTGGGAACAGGGAAATAGCATTGTAAGTTTGAGGATATTTCTACAGGTTTTGAAATATACATTTAAAAAATATTCTAATTCACTTGTTTCTGTTTTCCCCAAAATGCCACACCTCAAATCCTGTGTTCACAACAAGGACATTGAGGTGCTAGAGTTTGTCCAGAGAAGGGCAATGGAGCTGGGGAAGGGTTTCTCTCAAGTTCTACAAGGAGCATCTGAGGGTACCAGGGTTGTTCAGCCTGGAGGAAAGGAGGCTCAAGGGAGACCTTATCACTCTTGACAACTCCCTGAAAAGAGACTGTAGACAGATGAGGGCAACCAGCAACAGAACAAGAGGAAACAGTCTCAAGTTGCACCAGGGGAGGTTGCCTTGAAGGAAAAAATTCTTCACTGAAATTGTGGTCAAGCATTGCAACAGGCTCCTCGGGGAAGTGGAGGACTGACCATCCCAAGTGTCCAAAAAAGTGACAAGGTACTTCATTATATGTTTTAATGGGCATGGTGGCTGGCATTCAGTCAAAGGTTGGATCTGATGATCTTGGAGGTTTTTTCCAACCATACTGATTCTGTGATTCTCTGAATTTTTATATTAGTATACTTTGAACTCATAACCTTTTTATTCTAAAGCTGAAGTTTATTTAACACAAACTTCAATTATGGCTTCAAAAAATTATTAAATAGGATGTATTGCAAGACAAAATTTTAAAGCTACATCTGATCCTTCCATTCTTCCCTACAGCACAGACAGTTCTTGAAATTATTTTTTCCTCTTCTTGAGCACAATTTTTTTTTTTTTTTTCTTTATCATGTTTCTTGTTTCCAAAGTGTCAAGTTAATTTTACCTTTCCTCTTACAAAGTTTTAAATGTTTATACAGTGACAATTCTTGACATCACAAAAATCTCTGTTTCTTGCAATCACAATTCTCTATTACAGTTTCCCATGGGAGTAAAGTCTTTAAAGTCACATGCATACCTAGGCCATAAAAACTGAGAGCATTAGCAACACAAGTACACATGAATCTGGATCCTGAACTACAAATTATGAAGGCTCCTGCACTTGCTGTGAATATGTACCAGTATAAACTGGATTGCCCTTTTTCTGTCCTAAATACTATTTCTAAGCTTTTGTTCTTAGTGATCTCATGCTTGGTGCAGGGAGGAGGAGCAGCTAAAAAAGAGGTCACTAGAGCCTGTTCCCTGCAGGACTCATAGAAACAACCCTTCACAATGCTATCAAAGCTTGTCAACATTTAGTGGCCATCAAAACTATCAGAAAATCTATCAAGCAGAGTAGTACTGCCACTGGTATTTTGGCATGTACAAAATTCTCTATTGCCTGACCACATTAACATATGGAGACTTCATGTGATGCAGACATATAGACCCTCTATATACACATAAAATGCTGCCAACCCCTTGCATTTTAGTTTATGTATAAATAAACACATAGACATTATATGCACCAATTGGTGAATTCAGATGAGTTTTCACAATCAGCAAGACATTACCTGATCTAATCTATCAAATCTCTATAAAAATTAGCAGAAGGTGGCCCTATACAATCTGGGAAAGGTAAACAGAACACTTCTCCTTTACATTCCACACCTCTTTTGATAGCATAAGCAGATTTGACCTCTTGGGGCAAGTATTTAGTATTTAAAATTGTGCTCCAGTTTACATATTAAGAAATTGCCTGAAGGTTCATGATTCAATACTCCTGGCTAAAAATAATTTTAAAAAAATCATTATTGTTTTTATAAAATTTCTCCAATCTCTATTTCTGTTGTAGAATATTTTTAAGTTTGTGCATATTGAAAGTGTTGTCAACAACAGTTCTCATTTATCACCACTGTGGGTGAGAATCTTGCAATATACATTTTAGAATCAATCTCTGAATACTTATAGGATTACATGCGTTGAGCCTGTGGAAACACTAATATCATAGAAATTTTAAAGTTAGTCACTGAAAAAGTAACAGCTTTGCTGTCCATAGGAATGGGCTGCTGGCAAACATCTGCTTACAAGTTACAGCCTTCCAACCACTGCTTAATTAAAAAGGCATGGTATGATGCAGAAATTTTTTCCACTGTGGTATTTACACATTCAGCTACCTTATAAGGCTACTGAAAAAGTTTAAAGCTAAATAGATAGAATTAAAATATATGTCAAAGAAAAAATGCTACAGACTGATCAGTTAAAATAAAGAAGTCAGTTCCAGTTCAAGACCTAACTTCTGGGATAATACTGTTCTCCTAATTGCTGTAACTTGAAATTTAATGAAATAAACAACTGGTAAGAGACTACAACTATGCCTTATGTATGTCAGGAAGTTTTTGAGTTTTCCTATTTTCATTACTTTAACAAAACAGCTCAGTATTTATATTATACTTTCACACATTAAATATTAATATATGCTCATTTATCTTAATAATCATCATCTTAAATCTATCCTGGGAAATGCGTTTTGTGTTCATTGTTCTGAGAAATGAATGGTTCAAGTACTACTTCCGTAAATCTTCTAGATGCGGACTTACTGATTTTAAAAAAAATCTGTTTCCATCTGAGCCAGTTGTTTTCAAGTTTGGCACAGTTAAACAGCATTTTTAGTGATTTGATATATATTTTTTTATCATCATTAAATACTTTCTTCAGATAATTAACTGCTTTATCTCACTAATTTCTTATGTGCCTTTATGGACAATATGGACCATAACAAATAATACCTGAGATATAAAGTGTACAGATGAGAGATATCATGCAAGAACATCAAGGAAAGGAAAGCCCTTAAGATCAGTTCACACTCCTGGAGATCTGTTTTCTACTGGTCTTTGTCTGATGCATCTCAAATCTTTTCCCTTCCTCTACAAAAACATTAGACCTGAACTTTGTACTGGCTTTAGTACAAGGAGATTTCATCTTCTGCCTTTCCAATTTAATATCAAAGCTGGAACTGGATAATTCTTTGCTATTACGGGATTCTAAGGAAACAGCAAGAATAAACCTTATAATATAGTACATTGACAAAGGCAGCATTAAACTCTACTACCAGGATTATCTGTGACTTTATCAAATGACATTTTGTGTCAAGAATATCAGGGAGAGACTCTAAGGAAGAATGCATTTTCACAGAAACTTACTTGGCAAGGTAATAACATTATTCCGATAAATAGCTCCCACAAGCAAGCTTGTAGAGATCTCTAATCATCCTAAACAATATCTGCTTGACTATTTAATTTACGCAGTTTAATACATTTGGGTTACTTGTTCTCTACATTGCTCTCTTAAGCTTTATTTCTTACTGTCTTATCACTTCCTACAATTCCCTACTCACCTAATAAAACAAGTGAACAAGAACACATAAATTCTCAGCCATCTCTGTTCAAGTATTCAGAAATAGCTTCAATCTTAAAATTATCCTATAATCTGTTCTCTATGGTTTTATCCCATCAATCTGTTCTTTATTTGTATTTTCTTATGCTTACTTCATTTTTCTCTGAGCTTATTCCCCAGGAGCGATTGTTGCTCTCCTGTGTGCTACCACCAATTACCAGTTTTTGTGTGACACATACAGTAATACACAGCTTTCTACATTTTAGAACTAGTCTGTCCCATGCTATAGGTTACCACCTGGCCTTTCTAAGAATCATTGTTCTTGACTTCAGGGAAATACAAAATGGATTGTTTTCAGCAAATCTGAGTCATAGGGAGTCTGAAGACAGCAAATGAAATGAGAAGTACTACACATCGAGACTGATTTTTGCCTTAAAACAATAATGATGAACTGTTGGAAAAATATCCTTGACTGAATATCTAGGTAACTCTGCCTTGGCAGGAGGGTTGGACTAGATAATCTTCAGAGGTTTCTTCCAACCTTTACTATTCCATGATTGTGTGAATGAGCTAAGACCTAATTATGAAGGCATTGTGTGAAAAGGATGGAAGCCAAGTGACTCCTACTTACTACAAAAGTTTAGTCACTTGGGACGTAACAGATATATATGATGATATCATGAAATAAATCTACCACCCCACAAACCAAAGACCTCATCAAATAAACTGTGAAAAATGTAGCTTGTCCTATAAATTTAACATATAGCATATAATTTAACAGAAAGATGGTAAAACAGAGTTCTATGAAATGGTAACTCTGCTTCTTGCCTGCAAAAATGCCAAGAACTGTGACAAGTAAGATAAAGGACTGCTTAAACAACAACAAATCTTCAGAATTAGGTTGCATTAGCCTGGGGTTCATTCCTAATACTTCCAAGACAGTGTGTCATCTTAAATGCATTTCTAACATACACAAGGGTCTTTTAAATCCATCAAATAGTGATTAAAAAATATGGAATTTATTTGGATATTAAACTAATAGTTGGGAAGAGGAGAGGAATCAGTACCTGTGTCAAAAATTTACTTCTGAGGTATAAAAGGTAGTTAAATAAAGCCAGTGTTTTTAAAGTTGTGTAAGACACATTCACTTTTTGAATGCAACGTCAGCATACCCTGAGTTAGTTTTACATCTGCTTACTTGTATCATCCAACTTAGTATCTTCTTCCTCTATAGAAACTTGTAGCCCTATGAAAGGTCTATTATAAAATTACATGATACATTTAGAAATAGTTTGAAGAGCATAGATTGTACCAATTTTTTCAATTCATTCCAGGGCCTCCTCAGAGGCCAGCACGCACTATGGACAGTTGCTGTAAGTACCATACTGATCAAATCACTACATTTCATAAAGTAATTTTGCCATTTACCTGTTATTATGATGACAATATCTTTTAGCAAGTTCTGGCAAGTTTACAACCAATTTCCTCAACAAACTTTGTTTTCAAATAAAAAATGTGTTCCCCATCTTTGAGTGGGTTCTTCCTAAAATCGTTGCTGCCACAAATCCTGACAACAATCAATAACTTTTGCAGTGAACATCTACCTTGTCAATCCATCATTTTATCCCACATTTTAGGGGGAAAAATAGATATAAGATAAACAAATCAATTCAATAAAGTATCTTTTCTGTCACCTATGCTTCAAAGATTTGCTCCTAAACTAAACTCAATGTATATTTAAAAGAAGAAGATAAATGTCTATTTAATGTAAGCTTAGCATAAACTTAGCACATATGTATTCAAATGTTTTATGAATGTGTAGCCCTAAAATACAGGTATTATAATTACATTAAATTCTCTAACCTAGTAGCAAAGCCCCAGTAGTGTGACACCGGTATTCATCAACTTAATGTTGCCACTGACAAGACAACATAATAGTCATGAGCTAACAGACTAGCTGTGAGGGAGCTCCATTCCAATCCCAACAGAGTTACATTTCAAGTAAATGGAAGAGTAAACCATCTGTGAACTTTCTGGCTCACCTGCTTGTGGAGATCAGGCTTAATAGACATAGCTTGTTTTGGTTGAGGAAAAATGAGAAAAAGGAAAGTTGGCTGATACAGTGAAAGACCTCCAGAAGTGCAAAGGAAAACAAAACTTGACTTCAGAACTTTGTCAAAGGATGGTACAGGAAACAATTTAGACTTTTCCTTTGCTTTTGAAGATGGGCTTTCCCTTTGCTCTTTTATTCATGTTCCAGAATTAGACAAAGGAAAGCATTTGAATAACTATGTTGTAAAAATACTGTTCTAAAACATTGTAACCCAAGGAAGCTGTTCTGGCTAAAAAGACATTGGCAGTCCTGGAGCTTGCCAGGCATTCAGCAAGTGAAATAAACAGTATTTCACTTAAAACTTTTCATAAAGTTTTAAGGCATTTCACCTTAAGGAAAGATAAACTCTAATGTCCATAGGGAGTATGGGTTTTCTTAAGCAATGGTACCACACTTTATTGAACCTTATTATATGTTTTAAATACCACTGTATAGACAAACACAAAACAGCTATAAAATCAGAATACATGGACTTCTCTTTAGCAGGTAACAGGCTTCCCTAACAAACACAATTAACAATGAATATAGGAGATGGAATTTTCACTTGGTGCCTAGGGATGACCCAAGCTGGCCTCTCCCACTCCCTCTGCAGCCCCATATATTCTACATTATCTTACAAAGTAAATTTTCTTACAAGATAATTTTTTATCTTGGATGTAGTACATAGTTAGACATATAAGAAAACTGTCACTACATTTATGCTCAAGCTTCTCACAAAGACCTGGTTTTTGTCCTAATGCTTTCCAAACAGTGTGCACCACCAGTAAAATAAAGTTTATCTCAGAATGTGCACTGAAAAAACCTTAGAAAATAAATGGCTTACTAAGTTTCAATACGTATGAGATCATGGCTTCAAGATAAGTTATGAAATAAAGATCCAGTCTCCTGAAAGTAGTGACGCACAATTCTCTGCACTGTTAAGATATATGCCAGACCCTTGTCAGGATATCTCAATGTTAGTGTCACTCACAAAGAGTAAAGAAGAGGTTATACTCAGAGAAGTCATCTAAAATAATCTACAATTTATCCCCCTTTTCCAAATCTGAAAAAAAACCCAAACACCCAAGATATGAATACAAATAAAACGGCTATCATAAAAATAACTTGGTTTAGACAACAGAGTAAATATTGTTGAGCTTGCCTTCAGAGATCTGATTGCCCAAAACAAAATTTCAAGACAATACAGGAATCTCTCCATATTTATTTTACTTTTAGTAATTTTTACATTTAATATAAAGCTCTGCAAACAGGATTATAATTACATTAAATTCTCTAACCTAGTAGCAAAGCACCAGTAGTGTGACACCGGTATTCATCAACTTAATGTTGCCACTGACAAGACAACATAATAGTCATGAGCTAACAGACTAGCTGTGAGGGAGCTCCATTCAATCCCAACAGAGTTACATTTCAAGTAAATGGAAGAATAAACCATCTGTGAACTTTCTGACTCACCTGCTTGTGGAGATCAGGCTTAATAGACATAGCTTGTTTTGGTTGAGGAAAAATGAGAAAAAGGAAAGTTGGCTGATATAGTGAAAGACCTCCAGAAGTGCAAAGTTCAGAACTTTGTCAAAGGATGGTACAGGAAACAATTTAGACTTTTCCTTTGCTTTTGAAGATGGGCTTTCCCTTTGCTCTTTTATTCATGTTCCAGAATTAGACAAAGGAAAGCATTTGAATAACTATGTTGTAAAAATACTGTTCTAAAACATTGTAACCCAAGGAAGCTGTTCTGGCTAAAAAGACATTGGCAGTCCTGGATCTTGCCAGGCATTCAGCAAATGAAATAAACAGTATTTCACTTAAAACTTTTCATAAAGTTTTAAGACATTTCACCTTAAGGAAAGATAAACTCTAATGTCCATAGACAGTATGAGTTTTCTTAAGCAATGGTACCAGACTTTATTGAACCTTATTATATGTTTTAAATACCACTGTATAGACAAACACAAAACAACTATAAAATCAGAATTCATGGACTTCTCTTTAGCAGGTAACAGGCTTCCCTAACAAACATAATTAACAATGAATATAGGAGATGGAATTTTCACTTGGTGCCTAGGGATGACCCAGGCTGGCCTCTCCCAGTCCTTCTGCAGCCCCATATATTCTACATTATCTTACAAAGTAAATTTTCTTACAAGGTAATTTTTTATCTTGGATGTAGCACATAGTTAGACATATAAGAAAACTGTCACTACATTTATGCTCAAGCTTCTCACAAAGACCTGGTTTTTGTCCTAATGCTTTCCAAACAGCGTGCACCACCAGTAAAATAAAGCTTATCTCAAAATGTGCACTAAAAAAACCTTAGAAAATAAATGGCTTACTAAGTTTCAATACGTATGAGATCATGGCTTCAAGATAAGTTATGAAATAAAGACCCAGTCTCCTGAAAGTAGTGACGCACAATTCTCTGCACTGTTAAGATATATGCCAGACCCTTGTCAGGATATCTCAATGTTAGTGTCACTCACAAAGAGTAAAGAAGAGGTTATACTCAGAGAAGTCATCTAAAATAATCTACAATTTATCCCCCTTTTCCAAATCTGAAAAAAAACCCAAACACCCAAGATATGAATACAAATAAAATGGCTATCATAAAAATAACTTGGTTTAGACAACAGAGTAAATATTGTTGAGGTTGCCTTCAGAGATCTGATTGCCCAAAACAAAATTTCAAGACAATACAGGAATCTCTCCATATTTATTTTACTTTTAGTAATTTTTACATTTAATATAAAGCTCTGCAAACAATTTGCTTTTTCCCATCAAAATGACAATTTTTAGTTAAAATTTCCTGTTTTGAAAAGAAGAAGAAATGCTTCAGTAGATAACATATTCCAACAAACCTGATATTAATAGTCATGAAATCCAAGAATGGCCTGTTTTGGAAGGGACCTTAAAGATCCTCTAGTTATCCCCCTGCTGTGGGTAAGGGACACCTTTAACCAGACCAGGCTGCTCAGAGCTCCATTCAACCTGGTCTTGAACACTTTTTGAGATGGGGCCTCCAAAACTTCTCTGGGCAACTTGTTACAGCGCCTCACCACTCCCATAGTAAAGCATTTCATTCTAATATCTAATCCAAACCTTCTCTCTTTCAGTTTGATGTCATTCCCCCTTGTCCTGTCACTACACGCTCTTGCAAA
The DNA here is from genome assembly GCA_024865655.1 of Emberiza elegans. Taxonomy (NCBI): domain Eukaryota; kingdom Metazoa; phylum Chordata; class Aves; order Passeriformes; family Fringillidae; genus Emberiza; species Emberiza elegans. The sequence continues at coordinate 32,735,885 of JALJVW010000206.1, forward strand.
AAGTCCCTCTTCATCTTTCCTGTAGGCTCCCTTCAGGTACTAGAATGCTGTGATTAGGTCAACCCAAAACCTTTCCAGTTCCTTTTCCAGAAACAAACCAAATGCCCTCAGCCTTTCCTCAGAGGAGATGTGCTCCATGCCTCTAAATAACGTGGTAGCCCTTCTTTTAGACTTTTTCCAGCAGGTCAATGTCCTTCCTGTGCTGGAAACCCCAGAGCTGGATGCAGCACTGCAGGTGGGGTCCCACAACAACAAAGCAGAGGAGCAAAATCACCTCCCTTGACCTCCTGGCCATGTTTTTCATGTTCTTTAACAACTGCGTTTAACTTTCCTTTTGTATTCCCCCAAATAAAATATTTAAATATTCAATTCTGTAAGCATCCAAATGTTTCAAAAGGAACACCGCAGTGTTTTGTTTCAAAAAAACGTGTTGTTTTGTGTGCCTACAAATGGCACTATTATGTAAAGAGACTCTGATTAGCTTGAATCAGGCAGTGGAGGAATTCTACAGCTCCTGAAATAAACTGAAAATAGACTCCAGCTGTGCTGCTGCACCACTTTACTGCTCATTTCTAGCTTAGGAATCTTTGCACTACACTGCAAAGCACAGCACAAAGCACGTTGCTTCTCTGGGAAATTCCCAAACATAACAGGCTTTTATTCTTGTCAGACAGTGCAAGCCAGTGTCCCCAACGCAGGTACACCCACAGAGCCCCTTCCAGCTCTACACAGGTTCTCAACTCCACCCGTGAGCATTCATTCCCTTGCCCAGCAGCATTGTAAGGATGGCCTCGAGCAGAAGCTGAGAGCTGCTGGTGTGGCACCGGACATGGCGCTGCTTCAAGAGGATGAAGAGGGAAGGCCATGAATCCTGTGAGGGAAGGGGGTGGGAATGGGGACACCCACCCAGGAAGGGCGGGAGGCCAGCTGCTGACTGCTCCTGGGAGGGTGAGGAAGGAGGAAGAGAGCCTGCAGGCCACCAGAGCTTCCCAAAAGCTCAGCAAAGCAATGTGGCTGCCCATGCTGCCGCAGTCCCACTGCACACAGAACATGCATCACGTTCCTGCTATCAGAACTAAAGTAATTCCTTGGAAACTTCAGTCACTAAGACAACAGTGGGGATCATATGGAGTTAATTGTAGCCATATAAAAGCTGCAAAATCAGAATGAAGGCTTCTCATTCAGCCTGCTGTGTGTCCTGTGCTTTACAAAGATCAGGAACTGACTTCTGTCCAATTTTAAAGAGAACAGCTAGAATTCAAGTTTTTTAAAAGCCTTCATACAATTCAATAGATAAACGGAATACAGAAAAACAAAAGTATTTTTTATATTTAATTTTAACATCCCAACCTTGCCAAAAAAACAATGGAATTATTCCACTGAAGAATTACTGTATACTTGTTTATTCTCACCTGGCTTTATTCCTGGTCCTGTAGCTTCTGTCCTTATTTCAACCCTTATATAAACCCTTGATTATTTCATGCATACTACCTTGCTTGCCATTAAGATTTCTTTCCTCTTTATTTTTATTTGATTTTATCCAAAATTTCTCTGATGTTAATTGCCACATTTTTCACCATTGTCTCCTAACTGCTTATCCTTTATTTCTGATGACTATGTACTCACAACAAAAAAAGCATATTTATTATTTATTCAAAATAACTTTTAAAAAAAATCTTATCTGCCTCCTTGTTCATTCTCACCATGTTTATACATGATCTGCATCATCTTTTAAGGGAAAGGTTTAATGTAATTTTAAAAATCTACTATGTTCTCATTATGGTTAAAAACAGACAAAGCCTGATGAAATTAAATGTAAAGGTCTTTTCATAAGAAATGCTAATAATGGATTAATTTAATAGAAAATAGTGATGCATAAACTGCACAAATTAACATTGTTAAAACAAAATGTAATTTTTGTGGTCAGGAAGATTTAAAATTGATTTTTTCACTTTTTTCAAAACTCAAAATCAGGCTCCTAAAAATTGTTTACAAGTTTTAAGATGCCATTTGAATTTCCAGACCTGCAAGAGGAAAGCATAGCAGAAAAATCTACATTCCCTAAAATTACTATTAAGAGTTACTAGTTCAACCACATTAATGCATAAAATTTCAAAATGAAACTGAACGCCAATCAAAAAAGCAGTTTGAAAAATCTCAGTTCTGATAGCAAGTTCCAAATCTACCTATTCATAGTCCTTTGGGCAAGGGCTGGCCAAATTCTGGCAACTTTTACAAAGCTCATCAGTCACTAAAGCTGTGCAACATAAGCTACAAGACTTTTCTCTGAGACTAAATATGTTAAATGGGGGAGAAAATAAAACACAACTCTGGAATACATATGCAAAGAAAATATTTTTTTCTGAATTATATGGAAGACTACTATTTATATTAGACTGAAAGTCTATCAATAAAAGTGGGAATCTCTCCTGTCAAGTGTTCACAAAAGATTAGGACAAGACTAATATCCTGTGTAATTCTTAACACTTAGAAATTATTACAAAAATAAACCCATAGTGGAAAAAAACCATCTGCTATGATAATGGATTTTATTCTCCTTTTGTAAAAGGAAGGAAACAATTTTCTATTTCTTCCATCTGTTTAGTCAATATAAACCAATAATTATTGTGAATAAATGAAACAGATGGAAGAAATGGGAAACAGTTTCATCCCCTTTCAGAAAAGGAGAAAGAAAATGAGGTGGAATCCACTTCATAAACAGAAAAGGGCATTGAGAGAGTGTTTCTGAGAAAGACTGCACAGTTTAACATAGACATTTAGTAAAACAATGCAGAAATCAAATCCCCAGAGATGCTTCACAGTCTTTAAAACAAAGCAGATAACCAATTCTTTCAAACTAAACCTATCTGACAAATGTGGTATATAGGTTTCTTTTTACTATTATCATTCTTTGTTTTTGAAAGATAGTTGTATGAGTAGGAGGTCTGTAAGAGGCTTTGTATAAAAACATTAGAATGCTCTTAGAGACAAGTTCATAGTTGTGCATTAGAGGTCTGAATAAGAGAAGAACTTACAATACTCACCTGCTGCTATATACAGGATTTATCAAATTTAAAAACTCTTAAGTTTGCTCCAAGCACCACCTCTACTCTTTGGCACTATATGTGAAGCATACAGCAGTAACAGAACACAACTTTTCTGTCACTGGCAGCATGAAGAGCAAATCCATATGGAAAGAGTTCTTGCATATGCCTGGGTATTGTAACTCCCGGGTGGAAAAACGGGACATGACAAACTCTTTCAAAAGCAGGACATGACAAACTCTTTCTGTGTGGGACAGAACAACTTGCTGAACAGACAGGTGGACACTCCTATCCAAGAAAATGATGCCATTTCTTACCTCAAATAACAATTTCCAGCACAAAACCTGAAGTGCAACCAGCAAATTTACATACTAAAAATGCAGTGACATGACATATTCCTTATTCATTAACCCAAGTTATTTAGAGCAGTTTATGCAGCTTTTGATTCACTAGATACAACACTTAATAAGGTCTACCTCAGTTTCAAGCCAAAGACTTACTGTAGTGCAGCGACCATATTTATTGCTAGTTTCCACTAAAATAACTAAATGGAGATGTGATTATAACCCACTCAGCATAATTATACAAGATTTAGATTTGCTTTTTATGTCCAGATAAACCCTGAATAAAACTGACATATTTGTGCCTGGAACACTTACAAAATTTTAGAGATGCATGCCTCCCAGGGATAGGATGCTAAGCTGTAGAGATGACTAGCTGTAGAGGTAGATTTGCTTGGGTATTTTTTGTTTGTTTTGTTTAAGAGGTTGATAAGGCGTCGCTAGCCAAACATGCTACCTAGGCGGCGCAGACAGATAAAGTAGGGGTAATTAAAAAAAAAAAAAAAAAAGAGCGGGGAGCAGAATGAAATGTGTTACTGGTAGAAAAACCCTGAGATTCAATGTAACCTTACTCAGGCTATTTTTAAAAATGTAAAACTGGATAACTTTAAGCTGCAACATCTACACAGAGCTACAAAGTATTTATCTTAAGAGAACAGTCTGCCTTAAAAAGTTTGTGGTTTGAAGAGCAGTTCAGTAGTCCTCATTCAGTGTCAGTCATTACAACTCGAAATTGCTATTAGAAGGAACAGCTCCTCTGACACTTGCTTCTTGAAACTAATCCAGAAGAACTGCAATGCATGCTGTGATTTAAGCACATACACTGGGAAGCACTTCAGGATGTGCTTTTGTACCATTTGGGACAACTTAATTGACACTCCTCCTGTGAATCCCTTAAACTCCTAGAGCTCCAAGTCCAGAGCATTTAAATTTACATCATAATGTCATGTATCTTTAACAGAGTGATCTTCTTCGAAGGTATCACATGTTAGACCATAGATAAAACAGCAAGCCTGAACTTGACAAACAAGCTGACAATGTTCTGTGTCTGAAACAAAATACAAAATACGGTTCTATACTTAAAGGCATATGAAATGGGTCATTCCTTCTCTAAGTATTAGCCAGTTCCTAAACTAACTTCTTATCTACTAAAAAAAGTCTGAATGAACAGCCATTTCTGATTTATTCCAGAATAAGAGCACCTCCAAAGGGACTGTAAGTGGCTTTTTTCAAATTCCAGATTGAGTACTTGCTTGGATTCACCCTCACCCAAAATTAGCTAAATAAGTAGACAAGCTTTCAAATAAAAAAAAAAAGTGCCTGTATACATCTTCACAGATTTTAATAATGAAGAATTTATATTCAAAAACTTCTAGAGGGCCCTCTACAGAATAAAAGTAATTAACATAAAGTAATTTAAATCCTTTTTACAAGATAAACTTTGGCTAGCCACCAAGGTTTGATGTGAATTCTTTTCCTTCTGCTGCAGCTATTTTCTCTCAATTTCACCATTATGTTTTTTCATTATTATTATAGTAGTATTATTATTTTTCATAATCAAACAGCAAATGTAAATCAAAATTTTCCAAACATTCGGTTTTAGGTACTGAGTTCTGTTTTGGCTCTTGTCTACTGTTCAGTTTCTCTAAAAGCCAACTTTGATTTTGTCCTAATAAGCTACTTCTAACATCTGTTCTCTGGTTTCTTACATCACTCATGGCACTACCTATGGGTTGCAAAAATGGCACAGATACACAAATTTTGCTTTAACAAAACTTGGTAGACTCCAGCTTTATTTGAAGCCATTTGTTTTGCTTTGTTTTCCACATCATCTTTTTTCACATTTTTAATAATTTTTCCCTTTCAGAACTTTTAGATTTTTTAATCCCATGAACATTTGTCACTCACTCATTTTCTTCATCTCTTCAATGTGCTTTCACCATCTCTAGTAAAATTTCAGCAATTTATCAAACTCCTAAAGCCTATCCAGTACTGAAGTGCCACTATTCAACAAAGAATTCAGACATATACTTAGTACATGAACCATCTTCCCATCCTCCTCTCATAAACATCTATAAAATTTTGACTATTTCCTTCCATTCATTTCAACTAGGACTGTCCACAGGCACTTAACCAATATACAGCCTATGCATTCTTTCAAAGCAGTTACAAGGATTGCCAAAGTGTTTCTGTTGATACAGGCAAGGATACTGGATTCTGTTCCATCTCTGTATTGAATTTCAAACATAAGGAACATACTAAAAGTAGAAACAGGATTCTACTTAAACAAAAACAAAAATTAAAAGCTAACAAAAAAAAAAGAAACAAACCACAAACAACAAACAAAACCGGAACCAACAACAAAGAAACAACAGTTACCAAAGCATTTTAAAACTCTTCAGTATGCCTTCATGAATGAAAACATCTATTTACTAGGCAACTTAATTCTAGGAAATACATTCTTCAAAACAAACTGTTTATCTCTTTTTTTACTGCTATAATTAATTTGAGTGTCTCAACATCAGAATCACAGAATTGTTAGGATTGGAAGGATCTCTCTAGACTATCTAGTACAACCCCTGTTCCAAGGCAGGATCATCTGCAATTACAAAAACTATTTGTAACTTGTATGTTTAAAATAAAATCAAGCATTCCTATTTTCAGAATTAATACAAAAGCAATTCACATTGGAATTTAATCACAAATTCTTTTGTCCATATTCTGTACTGGTTTTAATAAAACTATGACCCACACAAAATCTGGACAGTTCTAAAGACAAATTTAGCAATATGTAATGTCCTCAAAAAGCCATTCAATTCTGCAATGCAGCCAACAAAACTATGCAGTGACACTGCACAGCATCCACTAAAAATGTTCCAGAGCCACACAAAAAGCAATATATTTTTAGGGCCTAAAAACACAATGAAAACATATGTAATTATGGGCACATTTTAATTTTTTTTTTCTTTTAACTGGTAGAAAACAACAGAGAGGAAGGCAATCTAGGGCCCTTCACCCCAATTAATGGCAGATGGAGGAAAGTCTCCTGACACTATCTGACAGCCCTAAGTCCCCTCTTCTTCAGACACCTCTGACTCTCAATTTGAGCCATCAAGACCAACCTATTTTCTGTTCTCAGGAGGAACAAGGAAGGCAGCTTTGGCTCTCCTTTCTTGAGAAAGCCAGAAGAGGCAGAACAGCAGAAGCAGTAAAGTTAATAGCAAAGTATATTTTTTCAGTGGGTAGGCTGGGCTAGCAGTTTTCCCCTTCTCTCTTCAAGCATATGAGGCTTTGCTGGGCTTAAGGGACCTACCATGGGTTACTGGTTTATTGAGTGTGAATCTGATGAAGGTGAAGTGGGATCATCCTTTCTCTCAGAGCTATGTTTTTTTTTCAGTTTGTCTGATGAGTCATGGATTGTCACCATTTGAATTACAGTTTCCAGCTCTTCTATAGAAACACAGTGACTAAAAATACATGCTCTTAATAAGAGCTGAGATTCTGCTACAGTCACATGGCTCTCCAATTAGCCCATTCTCCCTTCATTTTGTTTCTTAAAGGCTTGGTGAACTGTAACTCTCTGTTTGTGACATCAGGCTCATTTCCACAGCAACCAATTGAATTATCCCCCAAATCTTTATAATAAGAATTAGCAACAGGAACAGATGAACTCATAAGAAACAAAAGCTTCTCACTGTTTACATGCAAATGTCCATAGAAACAACCAAATAACAAAGCAAAAGGGATATGGAAGATACATAGAAACACAGGAAATATAACAAAGGCATAATCAATGTTTACATATTTTACAGTGTATAAATAGACATTCAGTATTTGATGACCATATGTCAGATCTGTAATAGGCACAATATATGTTCAACACCAGTAACAGCTGATGCTGCAACACCAGGTGTTACTGACTGGCACGACGTACCTATGCAGCTTCAACTCCAGAAAATGTCATTATTTTTAACCAAGGAAATAAGTTGGGATGACACCATTTGCCTTTCAGAACTCAAAGACCAGCTACCAGCTACCAGACATCACGAAACCCTCAGCCACAGAAACCTGAAAACACCTCTTACAAGACTAGGGGACCTGGCCCTGTTCAGCCTTATTTATCCACTCTGTGATTCTGTTAACTAGTGTTTCTGTTTTGGACTTTGTTAGAATTCTTTACACTTGCTTCTTGCAATGATACCTTGAAAATGGAAATGCAAAGTAATTAACTTTTACCCTGAAGACTTTCTCATAATTCCCTTCTATTAAAACGGTATTATTTAAGAACCATTAAATAATAATCTGTATGTCTAAGAGTTAACACAGGCTCTGATCCTATTGGCAGCTCTAGAGCTCTGACTAATTTAATCCTCCTCAGGTACTGAAACAGCCACTGTGTCCTCAGCAGAAACACTGGAAACTTAGCAGCATGATCTAGAAAATAATATAATTTTCCTGAAAATAAGGGCCTAACTGTGTCCAGTCTCAGCACAACAAATTCAACATCTGTATTGAATTACTGTGTTTCATTGCTCAGCAAGGCTGAGCAAACCTTGCAGTCTTCTCCAGATGTTGCAATTGCTGTCCCTTCCTCACTCTCCCAGATGAAGTCAATGTGCAGGAAGGTTGCAGGTAAATTATCATCTTGTAGTGAGACCACCAAATGCTTCTGATGATGGGACAGTGTCCTTCCTATTCATGACCCAGAAAGCATCTCCAGTGCCTCCTCATGCACAAATTATGTTTGTAATAATGATAGCCTTTTCTAACAGAATTTCCTCTCTGGATTATGTAATCAATGCAACTTGGTACTATCGAACAGCCTGAATCAATTTTTTTCCTTCTTCAATTTCTTTAACATTACTTCCATATGAAACCTAAACAGATATACAGCTTTGACACTTCCACTACCTTTCCTAAAATAAACAAATCAAATGTGTTAGCACTAGCACAACTGAGACCATTTGCTTCCTAATACTTTCATTACCCCTAAATGAAAGTTACAATTTTTGGAGCCATCATAAGTTTGACCCTACCAATCAATTTTTAGGAACCAGAGGCAGCTCTTTAGGAAGGAAATTGATGCTAGAAACAGCTGGTACTTCATTGAACTGATCCAACTCTGGACCAAGTTGTCATCATTTTTCAAAATCTCTGAAATACAGGTTTACACTAAGAGCCTACTGCCTTCTTTGCTTTTACTAAATTAAGTCTCTTCATGTTATGATATATGATCTCTTGTTAGCAGTCTCCAGTCCACAGCACACAGAAGCGACACTGGTTTTGAATTTTGCTGACTATAATCCCTTTAATTGAAACTCTTGAACAAATCAGATACTCCAAGAGCATCTTCTGTTCTGCAGTGGAAGAGAGTCTTTTGCAGCCTTTACAATTCTATGATTCTGGGGGATTTATAAACAGGAGATTTGTCCCAATTTTGCCAGCTGATAGTAACAATTATAAATTCACTATTTTCTACTCTTAAAACATGTCTCCCTGCTGCTGACATATGAATTTTCTTACAGTTAAAAGACAGGAGAGGATCCCTATAATTAGGTAAGACATGAACATAATACTGTAATAAGATACTCCAAGTCACTCATTGTGACTACTTTGTGCTGTTACTATGTACCATTTAAAGTTCTACAAAAGCCAGTATTGCCTAAAAGAATGCTTCAAACTAGAACATATAGCAGCCTGAGAGGGACAAAAATGTACTTACGTGCATCTATCTTTGTCACAAAATAAAACAAACTCCTGAATAATTTCATAGTCCCTTTAACCAAAGCAAAGAGTTCAGAACTCTTCTACATCGTTCCTTTCCCTAAATAGTTTCTCCTTTCCCTAAATAGTTTATACCTGAAACAAGTTGGATGCCCTTCTTCAGTGGAAGCAGTGGAACACAAGAAAAAAGCTCTGTATACATGAGTGTCCCACCTGACAGACATAAAAAGGCTCCTCCTTACTCACAATCATGAACAGAGTGAGTATAATACTGTTTACCACTGACAGGCTAACTGCAGAATTGATCAGCTTCTGTTTGGTTAAAAAACACAACTGCTAGTCACCACTAGGCATTTATCATGGCAGAAACACTAAGCATTTTATCTCATTAGAACGCCCACCTCAAAGATCCAGACCATATTGTATTATTGCATGTTTATCAGCTTTTTTTTTCTTCAGAAATGCTCAACTCATCATTCCTATCTTACATTCTCTTTAAAAGATAAATCCTCATTAGAGAAAGGAAAGAAATCCACTAATATTTCCGCAGATGATATTGGTGCCCAGCTTTCAATCTCCCACAACAACTTTATCTATGGTATCATCTTCAGAGGTCAAGTCTCAATTATGAATGGTTAAATGAAAAAGAAACTCATAACTTTGTACCTTCTGTATTCTGGATTTCATTCTAACACAAGTCAAAGTTGGATCTAATATCCTCATTAGTGAAGACTGTATGTAAGAGCCTTCCTTTGGACAGAGTTCAGGGCTTTTTAAGAGTAAATCTAACTAGAGACTAAAATAATATGTAACACTCCTAACCCATTTTCTCTAAATTGGTGCAGCACGGGAATGTGTACAAAGGATTTAAATTCACAGATCTGAAGAAAAAAAACTTACAGTGTTATATCAATATGCATAGTTCACCTCTCAGAAGAACTAAAGTAAGTGTCCCACCAAACCACTGAGTAGTTTTCCCCACTCCATTTTCTCCTACTTAGATTTTTAGATCCAAATCAAAGATTTAGGGTAAGGATTCAGACTCTACAAATTAGGAACTGGTCCCTTTTTCTGGCCATTCTACTCCCAACAGGCCTTGCATGCCAAGACTGGATCTCTCACTAGACCCATTATCCTTCTCCATGAAGCTCTCCCAAGTGCATGGGATACTGTACAGGCAGAGCTGACAGACTCCACATTTCATCCAGTCTAACAGATTCTGCCAAAACTTTTTGAGAACCTGATCACCTCCATCTTTACTAACAGCAGCAGAAACAATATAGTCCTAAAATCCAATACTATTCTCAGTAAAACTATTCTCAGTAATCACCAGTTAGATTCTCTCTCCACTTGCCACACAGTCAAAAATAGCTGTTTTTGTCAGATTGTATTTGATGAGGTTCATTCCCTCATTAGAATTAGCCCAATTCCATGCGGCACCAGAAGCCTGGGACCCTCTGAGGGATTGTGTAATGGCCCATAGCTGCTGGTGACCAGCCACCACATATATGAAGTTCCCTGCATGCTATCATTTATACCCATTGTAAAAAATACTTCCCTCTGTGAGGACCACAGAGCCAAACCCACTCAAGAGTCTCTGACAACTCAACTTTGAACCTAAACTTTTGCTGACCTTCCCATTTTTCTCCAGTGATCTATTTCACAAATTCCTCCTTCCTGTTCTCCTATAAAATTGTTTCATTCTCTAGTTCTTGTAGTAGCTATTGATGCTACATCAAAAGATGCTGCAGCTGCTGATGCTGTTTCTGTTCTCACAGTCATTTCAGTAGCACTCCAACATCTGTTTCTATCTTCAGTCTGTGACAGTCTGCTCAAGACTCCACCAGCCTGGGAAAAAATCACTGCCAAAAGTTTTTTGCAAAAAAGTTTTTTCTTCAGGCTTTTCCTCAGTGCACGTTTTGTTGACAAACTCCAAAGCACAACACAAAATCAAGTTATATCCCCAAAGTGCACTTGCTGCCAGAGCTCAGAGGTCTTTTTCTCCACCTACTGAGGGAAGAACTTCCTTTTTTTCCCCTTTTTAATGCTTAGCTGACTCATGAAATAGTCTTGTTTTAACTGTTTCAAATCTGTTCAATGTTTCCACACTTGTTTTTGGAGCAGGATCCTCTAAGCTCCTTTTAATATATAATTTGGACTACAACAGCCATAAAACTTTGTTTAATAAAAAGGAGATACAAAATTCATTTAATAAAAAGGATTAAAAAAAAACCCTGTCCAAACTAATCCAATTTACCATACAGATAATAATCACAATGAAGCTATTTATATTGCTTCTCTCTAATGCCATTACAATTCAGGTTCCTGTTTGGACTAGTACAGAATGGCACATATCAGTGAATCACAGAATCACTTAGGTTGAAAAAGATCTCAAGATCATCAAGTCCCACCTTTGACTCATCACCGCCATGTCAACCAGACCATGGCACAAAGTGCCATATCCATCCATTCCTTGAACACTGCCAGTTACAGATGCACATCTGTCTCAACTATGGATGTACTTGTTATTCTACTACTGCCCTGGGCAGTCAGTTTCAGCGTTTAACAATCCTTCCCTGGAGGAAAACCTGATGTCCAACCTGAACCTCCCCTGGTGCAGCTTGAGACTTTTTTTTGTCCTATTGACTGACAGCTTTTGTTCTGTTGCTGATTGCCTGGGAGAAAAGGACAACCCTCACCTGACTGCAATCTCCTTTCAAGAGGCTGAAAAGAGTGATAAAGTCACCTCTGGGCCTCCTTTCCTCCAGACTAAACCACCCCAGCTCCCTCAGCTACTCCCCATACAACTTACAAACACATATCTGGTACCATATGGTTTAGAAGAAACTATTTCTGCCTGAAACATCTTGTACCTACCTTACTCTATGCAATGACAGTATTATGCATAAAAATCCCTATATCTTTTCACCTTTCCTTCTCAGAGCCAGCATTGATTATGGAATCTAAAGGAGAAAAAAAAATTCTTCTCTCAAGTGCATTTATTTCCCTAGAATCTTCAGGATTTAGTGTGAGCTACATTATTGTTGCCATTATTATCACTATAATATAACCCCACCAGTTATCCCCATTTTGTTTTTTTTTTTTTCTTTTCACCTATTCTTCTGAGGCAATTTAAAACCAGGCAAAGATGTAATGCAAAATATGTTCTACTGTTTTATTTTCAGAACAAGATGAGAGAGATTTTTAATTTGACTGGGAAGAAGGACATAGAGCAACTGTCTTTGGAAACAATTATTCTTCCAAAACCACATATATGCATATTAACTGCAAAGTGCCAAGTATTAGGTAATATACTCTTTAGACTTCAGAAAAAAATTTTTTTTTTAAGTAATATTTAAACTTCAATGAATTCCAAAAATTCATTGAGGCCCCAAATTATTATGCAGGCAGACTAAGAAGGGTCCTGCATTGAAAGCATAAAATTCCCTTGACTTGAGCTCAAAAATAATTCAGTAAGAAAAAATTACAGATACTCCTTGAATTAATTTACAGGAAGATATTCACTTACTATGAAGTTCTGAGTGTTGTTTAGATGGAAATATTTTTGATTAGGAACAAGTGATGGAGAACTCATTCTCCTCTGTTCAGTTATATTTATGGAAATTGAGAAAAGCTATTACATATTCAAGAAAGAAATTTTTCATTCAGGGTTTGGGTTCACCAAACAGTACAGTTGGATAAAGCACTGAATATAACTATGTGAAGAAGAAAACAGGCAGACAAAACGTGGTAGGAACTTCTCAAAAGTGATTACAAGGTCAGTAGCTGCACACAGAGCTAGGAGCAGACCTTACTTAATAGTACTGGTCAGAGCAGACAGACTATCATCAAGCTCACAGAAGATTAATAAAAAGAAGAACTACACTGAACTAGAGCAAAGTGTCTTTCAGTCAGAAAGTGAAGAGCACTAGAACCCACAGGAGTAGTTTAAAGGGCTTTATACAGTGAAAGATCCACACATCTACTTTGGTGACTAAAAAGGGAATTTATGCTCTTAGTCCAAGACAGTTGAACCTATAATGTCCACAATTACACGAGTTATATACGCACATATGACTCAACTCTGGATGTACTCATTATCTGTGCAGTCTGTATCTAAATATAGTTTGAAATTTTCTTTGCATGACTGAAGTCAATTGATGCCAAGAGAAGCAGTTCATCTAGGTGCCACCTGAGCTCCATTTCTTCTTAAAGATTAAAAGAGTCACTTAATGTCACTTACAACCTGTGTGGACCCATTCCTCCGTTCTTCTTGGAAATTTTAACACTTACAGATGTGACTGATTTCAGCAAAGTCTGGCAGCAAGTTTTCCTCATAAAACAGGTGGTCTCACACAGGTGAAACAGGCTTGCTCTCCAGACAAGGGAAAGATCAAGGACATGGTTTCAGACTGAGCTTCAACCCAAAAGACAAAAATCCCTCACTCACCCAAGTGTGCCCTGCTGTGCAGCAGAACAGCGTCACCCTTCCTACCCTGGATCCAAACTAAGGCTTGCAGCCTTGTGAGGTGGTGTGTGCCTGTGCCCTCAGCAGAGGCTGTCACATAAGTTAAACATTGTCTCACTTTGTAGCCAGCTTAGGCTGAGGAGATTCAGCTCAAACAGGGAACTGTACAACAAGTTTTCTCCTGATCAAAAAGTCAATATGCAAAACACCAGCAAATGCATTTTATAGACAATAGTTTCTGCACGAATAGACAGATGAAGTGCCTAAAATGGATGAGCAAACTTTATTAACCAAATTTATTTAGGCTCCAAAGAAAGGCAGAAATAGAAATCCCCCTGTACTTAAGAACTTCCTACAGGTTCTAGCTCAAGGCAGCTCTGCTCACCCCCTGTTCCCATTCACCAGCTAACTGTATCTGTTCTGAATCAACACAGAACTGCACCCAGGGGAAAAAACAGTTTGGTGAGCAATTGGCACCCTGCCACAGTCAACCCACCACAGCTGTATAAAAGTAATATTGATTTCCAGTGATCTTATCAGGCAGAAGTGACTATCAGCCTCTAAGAGTAGGATCCAAGGCAGATAGGTTTTTGGTAGCCTATACTCTTTGTTCTAATACTCTAGTACTACAGCTTGATGCAAACTAGAATAGAATATATAAATACTGTATTTTTTAAATTCAAGGAAGTTAAAAACTTAAATAGTTAAAGTAATGTTGCAATTTAGGTAAGATGAAGTAAAATCTCTACACCAAACACAAAGGCAGAGCAAATGACAAACATGCATACCAGAGGGTAAATGCAAAACAAATGACCTCTCTATGAATCCCTACTCATTCCAAAGCCCTGCAGTGAAACCCACTCCTCAGCACAAGGCACAGCTGGGTGCTCATCACCATCACTTGCCACAAAGACAAACCTCCCCACAGTGTCCCATTCTGACACCCGGATCAGCCCTCCGTCCCACAGGAGAACCACTGGTACTTCAAAAGTTGCATGCTGGACAAAAATGAGCAATGCATTTTTTTTTTAACTGAGGACCTTTGTTGTTCAGGGGTTTTTTATCAATACTATTTTTTTTAACTGAATCGAACTCTACCAAGTCACCAAATGAAATTTGGTGATTTTCAGTTCATTGCCTTTCCAAGTTCAATAAAGACAATGAAATAGCAAACCAATTATATATTCAAGCTTTACAGAATTCCATAAAATTTTATTGTTTAGTAATAATTAAAGATATCTGTTGCCACAACCTTTTGTATCTTGACATGTTACATAAAAATATATCAAACTCAAAAATATTGGTACAATTTTTTTGCATTTTAAAGTCTTAGATCCCGCACTTAAAGATATTGTTATTTAGTCCTTTAGTTAAATTAAATTGGATAGCTCAGAAATTCAAATTAAGGTTCATACCCAGGGTTTATTCCTTTAGCATTATACACAAAAAGTTATATGTTATTAACATTTTCTTCCTAATTGCCTCAGAAATTGAACTATTTAGACAAAAATGTATTACATTTCACAAAAACTAGCATCTTTTTATTACAGAGGAGCAGGGGAAGCTTAAAAGACAACATATTTTTTTTTAATGTACACAGAAACCTGAACACAAACATATTCAAACAATTTCCCTGACACCAACAGTTCTAGTAAAACAATGGCTCTGAACTATTGTGTGTGCAAGAAGTGCTGAAGAAGCAAAGAGAAGCCAAAAGTAAAGAAATATCTTAAATGCTTTTTCCCCACAAAGGAAGGCAAACATTTTGGCAAATGTTGCACTGAGGCTTCAGTTATAAGAATGCATAGGAAAAAAACCCACAAAACTTTCTATGTGTATTAGAAATCTTCAAATTCAGATATTGAAAAAAGTTAAAGAAAAATAACTTGAAAATATTTTTCAAGTAGGAAAGCAGGAAGCACTAAATTTTTTCAAGAGTTAAAAAGATAACTGCTCTGTTTACTTTTTATTTGGTGATATAATTTCAAACAAACAAGATTATTCATATAAAAAATGAGAAACAGTTTTCTTCACAATGGTCTCTGAAAGTAATGAATCATCAATATAAAACCTGGGTGTGTTCTTCCTAAGCTGTGAATAGTATTAATAATACAAAAATTTTATATTCTACATTCAAAATACTCTTAGCTTTTATTCAGCCATAAAATGAAATATTTTTAAAATTACTTACATTCTGCATATTTCTGAAGCTGAGAGAACTCTCCAGGGCTAAGGTTAACCCACTTCTCCTGGCTCGTCATACTGGCAGGAAGGGTCCTCCTTGTGTATCAGAAGAATATTCCTTTTGACCCAGGTGTTATAAACTCCATAAAGATTTTTAACTTCAGCTCACAGTATCTGGAGAGTGCCAAGATGGTATCAGTCGATGTGGATGAAGTTTTTGATGCTATGAACTGTTCCAAATGTGTTGGTTCACTGGCAAGTTACAGCACTGTTAAAAGAGAAAATATTAAATAAAGCATAAATACCAAATATACCAGAATAAAATACAAAATATTAAATACCAGGATATGCCAGTTTTCATGTGGAAATACTTGCAACTAATAAATATTCTCTCCTATGCAGTTTTGCTCAATATATTTCCAAACTGTATTTTTCTGTAAATAGTTTTATATGCATTTCCAAACTATTTCTTTTTAATTCCAAGCGCTTATGTTCAGAATTCATTAAAAATTATCAACTGTTTATGATCAAATGTATCTGGACACACTTTATGGAGATGTTCCTGATTTAGTAACAACCACTGCAATAGCAGATATTATCTTATCAGTAAACTAAGTTCCTTATGATTTTAAAATTGAATTGCTGTAACTGGATTTTTACCCAGTTATGTTGTTATTCAGCACTGCATGGCCTTGTCAGAAATGCTACGAAGCTTCTAACTCTCCATGCCAAAATAAAATAGATTCTGCACTTTGCTGAGAAGTTCAGATACGAGCTATACAAATATTAAGTATTCTAACAAAACAGTAGGGGTTTGATTTCTAGAACATCACAGCATTGCTGGTCACTAGTGAAAATCAAATATAACTGTTGGTACCATCACAAATCAGTTCAGGGGGAAAAAAAAAAAAATCGAATTGTGGATGCCTTCTCATCCCAATTTTATGCAGTTTCTACCTCTATAGGACAGACCCTCTGCCCTCTGACAGCAATGCATTATCAACACCACTCCTGGAACATCAGGTAGGCTGCTTTTCCTCTAATTTTAGCCATCTGAGAGCCAGGCTACTTCATTTGAGGTTGTCATCTCAGGCGCTCCCTTTAATCATCACAAAGAGACAGGTGGCCCAGGCAGCAATTAATCCCTCCAGTTTCAACATAAGCTTAAAATGTGATGAATTGCCTTCTGTGGTATTTATCTTTTATTGATTACAGAGGTTGCCTAGAAGACCAGTTTAGACTAGAAAGCTAATTTTAGACTGCAAGTGGAATCTCTTCCTATGTCTAGCAATGTATCATTTATAAGGGTTAAATTACAAAAAATTCAGACCAAAAGAGACTAGCACAGCAATGGAATGAGTGCTAAGGAGGGAGATGTTGGAATGTAAGAAAGAATAGAAAAAGGAGTCATGAGAGAAAATAAAGGAAAAACAAAAAAATTACTAACAACAGAAGCATGGGTTAAAAAAAACCACATTAACCTAATCAGACAACACCATTTTTATTTTTTTTCCTGTTACATATATATGAGTCTCATCACTGGACAAAGAAATTCATGCAGACACTAAGGAAGACACCTCAGTCCCAGAGCTTTCATTGCTCTCAGACCCTTCCTTGTGAATAATTTGAATGCATGGACTATACCATGAGCAAGTGTCTTAAGTACAATAAAAGCTGTCTTGCCTTTTAAAAATTTGTACCAGAAGAGATTCTTCTGGTCTTCTGCTAGAAAAAAACTATGATGAGTTGAAAGATCTAGAATCTGATCAAATATGTCACATAATTGTATAATATAATTGAAAAAAAAAAAAAATTAACAGAAGCATGGACATTGGGATGAAAAACGAAACAGTAATGTGAATAAAACTGGTCAAGTACAAGGCACATCAGCCTCAAATCTCTGAATCAATGTCAGTGCCTGAAAAAGGTCAGAAACTACAAAAGCTAAATGTGCTATTTATAACATTCTGCCTTGTGAACTTCAATACTTTTATTGATCTCAAGAAAAAACAACTATGGTCAATTGTGTCATTTTAATCAAATTAGAGATGTTTCTGACAGTTGATTGGATTGTGTTGAAGACAGTTTTGTATCTTCAAGTAGGCATTTATTTTTTATAATCTTTGCAACTGATTTGATTTTACTGATTTTTTAAAATTGTTTTTGCATAACTGATTTAACCAAAATTCTCTACCACAATTTCATCCAGTTTTACTATTTGCATCATCCTTAACTTCATTAGCTTCATTACCTACAAAAACTAACATTGCTGAATACCATAAAGTTAGAGATGATCCTGATTATTTAGTACGCATATTTGTGATAAACAGCTTACCATTAGAATTACTACAGCTACCAAGGTAATGATGCTGTACACTCTGGTCCTATGAATCCATCCATATGCAATACCTTTAGTTGACCACTGTCTGCAAAGTTTGTTGCCAACACAGTTCATCAGCAGGGAAAATAGATATAAATTACCAACTTTGATATCCTTTCCCCCAGGCTCTACAGAGTAGAGCCAGAGTTGTAACAAAACATACATGTCCTGAATGTATGGCAGCAATGGAAAAAATGTGGTATGGGCATGGCAGCTCACATGAAAGAAGATGTAGTTTGTGACCAAGACGGCAGCTATCATGGAACATACAGAATTTAACGTTACATTTTTATTCTGGACAACTCTCAAATGCAATTTCTGTCCTTAGAAAGGGAAGCCTGTGGGGGACATAGTGGATCTAATTAATCTAATTAATCCTAGTGTAATTTGGGAACAGAAAAGGAAAGGTTGGCAGTCCTCTAATCCTCTAAGGGTGTCTCACTGGTCTTTGGACTGCAGCCAGGTCCTGACTCCACCTCAGTATATGTGATGCAAAAATACATAGACACATAATGGGGAAGATTTCCCCAAAAGGAAAAATAACCTTCTAGGTACTTCCTTTCTTCAGTTTCCTGTTAGGTTCTGCTGCAGAGTTACAAACAAGGAAAGATCCCTGCATCACTTAGTTTTTCACAGTTATACCTTTTACAGTGACATTTTCCCATTTTATGTAGATAATATTGTGGTCATAAGAAAACAAACAGCATACAGATGCTGATGACAAAGGACATCAATGTATATTTGTGTTATTTGTCAAGGCATACACTGGAAGATCACCTGTATACTATTCAAATATCCAAATTTCTGTAAAAGAAAATGTTAGCTAATTTGTATTATTTTTTTCAGAAGTGTTTAATATAAATTCAATTCTTTACACTTTATTTTAGTGCTCTTTAAGTACCTCAGGAAGGCTATGCAACGAGAAACCTATAGCTAAGTATATGAAGAGGAAAGTGGTATCAACAATAATACTATCACAAAGGGAAAAAAGAATCTTGAACTACAACAAAAATAAACTGTGATTCTGGTAGGCAAAATAAAAATCAGCAGCTCTAAACAGATCACACACAGTGATCTGACATGTTCATGCAGAGATAAATTTTTTGAAGAATACAATACAGGATACAGTTAAAATACATACAATGTCAGGTAGGAACTTTCCAGCAATCCTCTAAGAGTTCAACCTATTCTGGGCAACTCAGATGGAAAAATGTGGTATGGGCATGGCAGCTCACATGAAAGAAGATGTAGTTTGTGACCAAGACGGCAGCTATCATGGAACATACAGAATTTAACGTTACATTTTTATTCTGGACAACTCTCAAATGCAATTTCTGTCCTTAGAAAGGGAAGCCTGTGGGGGACATAGTGGATCTAATTAATCTAATTAATCCCAGTGTAATATGGGAACAGAAAAGGAAAGGTTGGCAGTCCTCTAAGGGTGTCTCACTGGTCTTTGGACTGCAGCCAGGTCCTGACTCCACCTCAGTATATGTGATGCAAAAATACATAGACACATAATGGGGAAGATTTCCCCAAAAGGAAAAATAACCTTCTAGGTACTTCCTTTCTTCAGTTTCCTGTTAGGTTCTGCTGCAGAGTTACAAACAAGGAAAGATCCCTGCATCACTTAGTTTTTCACAGTTATACCTTTTACAGTGACATTTTCCCATTTTATGTAGATAATATTGTGGTCATAAGAAAACAAACAGCATACAGATGCTGATGACAAAGGACATCAATGTATATTTGTGTTATTTGTCAAGGCATACACTGGAAGATCACCTGTATACTATTCAAATATCCAAATTTCTGTAAAAGAAAATGTTAGCTAATTTGTATTATTTTTTTCAGAAGTGTTTAATATAAATTCAATTCTTTACACTTTATTTTAGTGCTCTTTAAGTACCTCAGGAAGGCTATGCAACGAGAAACCTATAGCTAAGTATATGAAGAGGAAAGTGGTATCAACAATAATACTATCACAAAGGGAAAAAAGAATCTTGAACTACAACAAAAATAAACTGTGATTCTGGTAGGCAAAATAAAAATCAGCAGCTCTAAACAGATCACACACAGTGATCTGACATGTTCATGCAGAGATAAATTTTTTGAAGAATACAATACAGGATACAGTTAAAATACATACAATGTCAGGTAGGAACTTTCCAGCAATCCTCTAAGAGTTCAACCTATTCTGGGCAACTCAGATTTGTGCATACATTTTGTTAATATACACTTAGGCAAGATTCACAGCCCTCTCAGCCAGATACAAAGCAGGCCTTACAAATAAGAGAAACTAGAAACATGACATTAACAAACCATTCATTTAATCACAAAAAGAATTAGAAAAAAAATCTTCCTCCTCTAGCCACTGACTATAATAAGTCTTAGAATTTCACTCTCCTTTTTATAACATGTTTTCCTTTATGGATTTGAAAGTTTATTAAGTGTTCTGTCAGGATTCCTACCAGGCCACATATCCAAACTAGGAAGCAAAGCTTTGTTAAAAACTATACAAATCAAATTACTTAGCATTCAGCCAACATTGCTAACCAACTTAGATTTCCAGGAATTCCCCATGCCACCGAAATCCTCAGCTGCTCTACAGAAGCCTGGCTGAGAAAAGAAAAATGAATATATGATGAAGGAAAAAACCATAGAGGCAAATTCCCCATATGCCAACCTCACGACTCAATCTCATTCCACCTCATCCAGTTCCACCCCGTAAGGAAAGAAGAGGTTTCGGAGAGCATTCAGGGCAAAATAAATTACATCAGTCCCACAAAACTGATCAACAACACCGATTTCAGCTTCAAACTTCAGCCCACGAAGACACATCCAGGTTCTCAACCAATCCAACCCAGCTCTCTGGAAGGCAGGAGAGCTTCCTCTGAGGTCCAACCTCACTGCCATATCTGAAAGCATGACACTCATCTTAATGCGTGCCTTAGGGGACTTATTTCTGTTTACCATAACAGGAACACTTAGAACAGCCTAGAAACTGGCTCTTGGACTTGTTCAGCTATCCCCTGCTTTCCACCTGCCCTTCCATAATGTCCACCCCACACACAAGTCCAACAGCTGCAAGTTACTCTGTGAAGGGGCACAGGGTAAAGCTATAGCAAGTTTCCTTTCACAGAAACTCCAGTTTTCCATAGCAGAACTGATTAATGATTTTTGCCTGAACCATAGGAATAAATAACATAGAATATTTTATACCTTAATTGCTATGGAGGCTGCAGCAATTATGCCTATCAAGAACTCTTCTGTACAGAATGTGCTTGGTATTTCCTTCAGTGGGGTCCTACATTTTCACCATGGTTAGTTAGATCCTGTGATTTTCAGTGTGGGTGACATAATGGATTTGCCAGAAGAGAATTTTTCATGTCAGATAACACATATTTACGTGTCTGCCTGAAAATTTTCTCTGTTCTTCCAAAAAACCAAAAACATGCTAACAGTGATTAATTTCTTGTCTGGAAATGTAGGGATTATGTACAGGTATACAAGATATATGTAAGTGTTCCTGCAATTAATTTGATACTTTGTAGAGAACAATGCCTCTACTGTCAGAAATACTCCAAATTTGCATGGTTTAAAGTTTAGTATGAAAAGCCTGATGGGCAAGAAATTCTATCAAAATATCTGCTAATCACCATTCTGGTTTCTTTACTTTCAAATACAAAAGTAATGTAATTACTTATAATTGCTGCTGGATTAACGGCATGAATGAAAAAAATGAAGCCACATAACAAAACACAACAGTTTTTTCCTACATACATTGCATATTTTACATAAAAGCATCCCTTGTTTTGCACTGAATTCAGTATAGAGTCTTTTTAGTGGTACACTTTTTTTTCTTCAATTTAGTAAAGGATGTTTACTGATGTAAATTAGTACAATTCTGAAATATAAACTATAAACATTGACACACTGCAATCAGTGGTAGTTTCTGTACCAAGATGAAAATCTCTCCCTTTAACGAAGTGACCAGCACAGTTCAAAAGCACACTTGTTCTACTGACTACTTTATTCCCAGGTGTGCTAGTCTGGGACATGCAAAGGCATCCATTGAAATTTTAATACAAAAGATATGGACTGTATTCCTCAGAGAAGCAATTACTCAAATTCACTTCCTTGAATTATTTATATGGAATATATCAGTAAACACTAAGAAGACATGCAGCACAAACCCTATTGTGGTATGCTAAGCAGAATATTTGAATCTTAGTGAAAACATTTCACCAATACTATAGTTTGCGACAGGGAAAAATATCAGCAGCAAAAATGGAGCACTGATAAAAACCAATCAGAATGCAAGATGGCAACATCCCTGAGTACAGCTAGGACTCATTTAAGAGCAGTTTAATACTTGAAGCAAAGTTGTTAAGAAAAATAATGTTAAAAAAGGAGAGATACCAAAAGGAGAGTATGGAATAAAACCCAAGAGAAACAAGTGGTGCACAATACAACTGCTCACCTGAGAAGCAGTCAGCCTCTCCTGAGCAGCAATCAGCCAATTCCTCGCAGTTTATACTCCCAGCATGACATTCCATGATATGGAATAACCCTCTGGCCAGCTGCCCTGGCTATGCTCCCTCCCTGCTCCTTGTGCAGCTCCTCACTGGCAGAGCATGGGAAACTGAAAAGTCCTTGACTCAGGGTAAGCACTACTTAGCAACAACTAAACACTCTGTTATCAGCATAATTCTCATAGTAAATACAAAACACAGCTCTGTACCAGCTACTAAGTTTAAAACTAACCCTATCCTAGCCAAAACTAGGACACCCTCCATGTACTTTAACTTCATCTTATGAATTCATTTAAAGCAATTTCTGATTGATCCTAAATTTTACAACTGTTAGGCTTGCTATTTCCAGGTTGTTACATTAATTACCTACCAAGTCAGAAGAACTATATTCAAATTTCTCAGTGTTCTCTTTACTAAAAGAAATATTGAAATAAATGAAACCTGAGGAAAATCTGAGACAAGGAAATACCACAACATACTTTTGCTGATTCATCAAAAGTATATAAAGGCTTTTTCCTTTCTTTAAATAATACAGCTGAACAAACTAAAAAATAAAAAAAAAACACACACCACTGGAATTTATTTTATGCTTATGAAAGAAGTACTACATAATTCAAAAATCTCCTCCAAGGGAGAGTCAGAACTGTTCCCAATGTTAAAAACATCTCAGTAACAATTTTACAAAAACAGATTTAAAAAGTGAAAATTGGAAAAGTTGAGGAGTTACTCATCCTTCTTAATATTTTATATCTATGACTAAACATGCACATTTTTCCATAGGCTACTAAAATTTGAAACCCTTTTTTATGACTAAATTATCACATTGAATAATATTATGATTTTATAAGTGACTAATTAAAAACATAATAAAACTAGGAGGGGTAAAAGAAAAAAAGAGAAGAAAAAAAATTGACCCAGACAGAAGTACAAAATAAACTGTTCAGACAAAAAGATTTCTAGACAGCTGGTAGTATTTTGAAACTGGTGATTTAAAAAAAAAACATACTATTTGAATATTAAAAGTTTTAAAAGAAGAATCACTAAAGCTTAGACTAATACTCTTTAATAAATAGAGAAAAGCAATCTGGAACAGAAAGCACTGGATTTTATAGGTATATCTATATCATCTATAATAAACTCTCTGTAGCACAGCACATTAGGCTGTCCACTAGATAAATCCCTCCGATGAGAGGATGAATCAGACTCTCAAACAATTCTTTCCACATCACCCACCACTACTATTATAAATCCACCGAAACTCCTCCAAAATCCTGGATTAAACATCCTGAGGACAGCCTCTGCCTTCCAAACTGTGCATCTGCCATCTTCCACAGCAGAGCCAGCTCCAGAAGTGCCTCCCTCGATATGAGCTCTACACAGACCTCCCCACAACCAGCATCACAAGTATTTGAGCGTGTATCAACAGAGGTTAAGGTCTTTGACTATTATCTGCCACACATTCTTCCTCTTTTCTTTAATTCCCTCTCATGGGGCAACCTCTAAATTCTGCCTAACAATTAACTTTTGTTGTCAGTAAAGTACAGGGATTTTTTTTTGTTTAACTGTTGGATTTAATTAATCTCTCCATATTTAGGTGCTCCAGGGGTGATTGCATTACAGGAGAGCAAAGCTGAAAAGCATAATTTAGAACTGGGAAAGAATTTGGATGATCCATAATTTCCTGGGGCAGAAATTCCTACTTCATGCTCGGAAATAAGCCTTTGAAGAGATGTTCTTTAGTCTTGTGACAAAAATGTGCCACAGCACCAGAGGAAAAGATTTGTTAACTGCTGTCCTCATTCAAACACTTTGTGTAATTTTAAAATAAACTGGGAACAGGGCAATGGAATTCCTCACAAAAAACTTGTGAAAATACAAATCTGATTTAATCAATAGGAAATCTGTATAGACAACAAAGATAGGTTAGCAGGCAGGTTAAAGAATTTCATAGGAGGAGTTCATGCTAGGTTGTTTTCTATTATGTGGCATGTTTATTTTTTTCCCCTATGGAGAGGGCTGTATAGAGAAGTTGATAAAATTATTGCAGTCCTGGGATATGAATAGCTGGCACTGTCACTCTCCACTGGATAGCATGGAGCCTTCTAGGCAACTACAAATGGTTGTGTATGCCTTCATTAGCTTTACTATAAAAAAGCTCAGTGATAGTGAGATACCAAATGGGTTATCAAAGTAAGGTGGCCCCTTGCCTACAAGGACGCATATCTGCATCTGAAGTAAACTATGTGGTGGCAGCAGCATCTCAAAATACAATTCCCTACTCTCCCAGAAAACTCCTGACCACTTTAACCTCAGCTCTAAGAAGACAGTAACATCTAGGTTTGTGAAGGATCAGTGAGCATTGACATTTGCATGTTTCCAGAATTTGCTCTGATGACATGTCCATACTGACACTAGAGGTAGGGATGCACAAGTAGAGCATGAGTGAGGCAGTTTTATTGAAACAAAACCAGAAGGGAAAATCCAAGTTGGCTCAGCACCACAAGCATCAGAGCAGGCTCTGCGCCCCTGCCTGACCTCTTGTGCACATGTCCAAGGGATGCAAAAGTCCAGGCTGCCACAAGTCCACAGTTCTCAATATCAGAAACCATTACTTAAAGGCAGCTTGGGCTCACATCCTTCTACAGCATAAACACACCTTGAGTCTCTTTTTATATCCTCAATGGTTTCCCTGAAGTTCATATACTGCCATTGAGTAAACTGAGACAGAGACTGGCATTTGCAGAACTACACACAAAGATACAGTCAGAGAGGGAAGTGCATCTTCTGACTGAGGGTCCTTCATTTGTTTGTCTGTCTGTCCATCCCACCCAGACAGACTTACAAATGTAAAGGTTTTAACATATTGCTCAAGCTTTCAGATAGGGAAACCCTATATCTTCATGGTTAACTGTTCTGATTTTTTTTTCAGAGGCGAATGAGAAAGCAACAGTGAAATTTATGTCCTCCACCTACTGATTTCAGTGTATTATTTACCTCAGAATCCTTTGTAGTTAAGGAGTGACAATATTTCCATGGAATTTTTAACAAATAAAAATTGGTATCTGATTACACTTTTAATTGACAAAGGTACATAATTACAGTTTTATACAATTTAAGTTTGTGTTCTTTGTCCATGATATTCAGTTTTCAATATGAAAGGTTACTTTTGTTAATTTGAGTTTCTCAGTGATTTTCCCATCTTAAAGGGAAGAAGAAAAAAAGTTGATCCTGTCTCCTTTTTCCCTTGGGAATCCTTGGTCTGAGCTAGCCTACATTATGCTTGCATTTTAAATATATTTTTTCTCTTGAGAGAGTCTCTACATTTCTGTTATCTTTTTCTAGCATGTTTTTCTCTGGAATTCTACCTAATTATTTTCTCTCTTTAAGTGTTTCAATTAATTCTCCTTAGATTTAGCTTATGTTTTTACACAGTAGTCCTTGACACTGAAATTATTGGAACTGCATGTACAATTCTCTACCGATAGGAGAAGAGTGGGACTGGCAAAATGAAGTATAATACATGAAGCTTTCAGAAAAAAACCTTTGCTTCGGTCTCAGAACAGATGCAGGAAACTTCAAGCTAAGTGAATGTAAAGATCAATTTTAACCTATGGCACGTTATTATATGGTTCAGAGAAAAGGGTAGCTGGAATCCTATTGCAGGTCTGGAACACACATACAGAGCCCTTCCAGATTTGGCTGGAGTTTTGCTTGCTTTGTCTATAGACTGCTAAACACATGCTGGGAGGACACTGGTGGGACTTCCCCTCCTGACATCTTGAGGGCAACAGCATAGCCGGTCTTCACCAGCCTGGGAAGACAAATGCCCAGTTTTGCCACATTCCACTTCCTTTTGCCTACAGGACTGATAAACTTGGGAACAACCTGCTTAGATACAGTAATAAACCACACCTAAATACATCTGAAAAGAGACACAGGATAAACACATGGGAAGAATCTTTTTACTCCAACAAGTTACTCACTTTAACAGTGCAGTTGTTGGATAAAAAAAATCTGAACCTGCTTAGTAAGACTTCAGCTTGAAATTTGAAACAATTTCCCCTGACTTTGCTGAATGTTGATGCTTGGGTTTCCTCATCATCCACAATCCCCCTGGGGACCCACACAATTTTGCCCAAGGGAGTTTTAATCCTATCCACAAATTGCAGTCAAGAGCCAAACAATTACTAAACATTCTTCATGCTGGAACACTTTTACAGTGCAGGTCTGCCTTATTTTGCTATTACTATATTTATCATGAACGAAAAATCATCTATATGTTTACTTCTAAATCATAAACATCATCATGTAAACCATTAATCATTTTTGTGCTATTCATTTTTAACAGTTTTAAAAAGCAAAACATAAACAATGTTTTATACATTTCCTTTCCTTTTCTTTCAAACTAAATAAATAAATACATCTACTGAGGAATGAAACATTTAGTCTATTTTGAATATATTTTTAAGCTTTACATTAAAACAGCTTATATATTAGAATATTATAACTAATGAAAAGCCAGAAATCAAAAAGTGTAATAAAGTGAGGAAAGTAGAATAAATATACACACACAAAAAGAAACTCAATGATTCACTGTTGTTTCTGTGCTTAAATTGTTGAAAAATTCCTTTTCAATGACAAAGAAAAAAGCATAATAAAATGGATGGCAACTGGATAACACTACATTTGTGCTTCTATATGAGAAATAATTACATGATTAAATCTCTTGGATTCCACTCCCACACAGAAGTATCAGGTAAGAGCACTACCATTCCTGGTAATACTAACTGGAGATGTACTACCTCCATGAATTTATATTCTTAAACTGAATAGAAGCAGCACTAATTGTAAACAATTGCAAACCTGTGTATATTGCACTATTTCGATCTATTTCTGCCATCAACCTGCAATCACTTCTGCTGGTTTTGTTGGTTTCTCACCAAAACACTGGCATGAACACAGTGCACTTGATGCATTGCAAGTCAGATGTTCAAGTCCTTCTTAGTTGTTTCCCTTGCTTCCAAATTTATGATCCTAAAACTTAACTTTTAGAACATCCCTGTGTAACTATCTAAAGCCAACTGAAGGTCTACTCACTGAAACAAAGGTGTCTCAAACAGAAATGTTTAAAATTTGTTTTGCACAGAACACTAAAAGAGTTTAGCAAATGGTCCTGTAGAACTTCAACATGATCCTGAATATGGCAAAATAACCTGCAATACTTACACTCACCTTTGCATTATTAAACAGAAACTATGAAGAAAAAACTTGTAAGTTATGAATAGGCACAAGCTTTTTAAGTCACATTTCATCTTGAATTGGTTTTCAACCTCTTCACCTTACATTGCTTTATATAGCTCAGTTTGTACTCAGCAACTATTGTAATAGTTCTTTCATCTATTCATACAAAGCCATCACTAAAGGTCTAAATGCTTTATGACAAGGCTGCATATGAAATATTTCTATTACAGAGCTTGAATTCCACTGAAACTTTGCAAAACAGGAATATAAAAAAAATTTTTAGAAGTAGATTTTTTAGGGGTTAAGAATTATTCTATCTATGAAAGTTTACAAACAAATAGATTTTCCAAAGTCCCTTGTGTTGTCTACTCTCACCAACAGGCAGAGGATGTACTCATCTAACATTCTTCCCAGGAGCTTCATAAAACTCATTGCCATCAACTGCAGAATGTGTGAATTTTAAAAACAGTTATGTTCATAGAAATCACAGAGTCATAGAAAGGTTTGGGTTGGAAAGGGCCTTAAAGATCACCCAGTTCCAACACCCCTGCCAAGGGCAGGGACACCTTTCACTGGACCAGGTTTCACAGAGCCCCATCCAACCTGCCCTTGAACACCTCCACAGATGGGGTATCCACAACTTTTCTGGGCAGCCTCCAGAGCCTCACCAGTTCCAGTGCCTCACCAAGCCTCACAGTGAAGAATATCTGTTTATTAAGTGATTTGTTTTTTGTGAGTCATTCCTTTCACATGTCATGTATGGAAATATGCACAATTGAATCCTTCTACATATAAAATAAGCCTAAGAGAGTTTGCTCTACTTATATCCTCTCTATATCACAAAAATATCACAACTATGTAATCTCTAAGTCATTCAGTTTACTGATGTCATCCCATTTTGGTACAGCTCAAGTCACTAAAAAAAAAAAAAAGGGGGAAAAGTATTCTATTAAAATTTGCTATTTAAAATCAATTCATAAGAAGTTCTTTTCCAAAGGTTGTATTTTAAATGATAAAGTCATACTTCCTCATAAAACAGAAGTTTTATCTTCTGAGAACCTTCACCAAATATCATCTAAAGCCTCATAACCCTCATCCTCAGTATAAGATAAACTTGCTTGTACGTTCCAATGGATATTCACAGAACTGATTTTGTTCTACCCAAGTAACTTTTACAATTAAGAGGTTTTGCTTATATCTGCAGTAGGTCAAGACAGCTCCTCTGTTTTCTCATTTGAGGCTTGCCATGTAACACGGGGTGTTTTACCCAAGAAAAAATTACCACTAGTGGCAAGAAGAAAAAGCAAACAAATAAAAATCACCATTGAGAAAGGCGATCCACTCTCAGGTGATAAGCATCCATACAAATCTGTGATTCAGAATTTGAGGTACTATTGTTTACACTTAGCTGATTAGACTGCGGACAGAAATCCCAGATTTAAAATGAATTGGGCAAGTGAAATTATGCAGCCTGGGGAACCTATTGCTTTTTTCGACCCAAACTACAGTGTCTGCACTCTGACATCCAGTGCCCAAACACACTTCATTTTTCTGCTCATTCTTCACAACCTGGCTAGACCAATGGAACAAATGAAAAATGTCAAGTAATGACAACAACATAACTAGAAGTTCTGTGCTTGCATTATCAAAGCAGAAACTGAGATAAGATTTACTCACTGGAAGGAAGGAATGACATCCAGGGGGACTTTGGAAGGTTTATGAGCTGAGTCCATGCAAACCTCATAAAGTTCAACAAGACCAAGTACAAAGTCCCAAAGCCAGGTGAGGGCAGTTCCAAGCACAAATACAGGCTGGGCAGAGAAGGGATTGAGAGCAGCCATGGGGAGAAAGACTTGGGATATTCAAGGACAAGCAGCACAACGTGACCCAACATTGTGCACCTGCAGCCCAGAAAGCCAACTGCATCCTGGGCTGCATCCAAAGCAGCGTGGCCAGCAGGGCAAGGGAGAGGATTCTGCCCCTCTGCTCGGCTCTGGTGAGACACCACCTGCTGTGCCACATCCTGATCTGAGCCCCAAACATGGACATGGACCTACCGGAGTGAGTCCAGAGAAGGGACACAAAGATGCTCAGAGGGCTGGAGTCCCTCCCCTACAAAGACAGAGAAAGTTGGGGTTGTTGGGTGAAAAAGGCTCCAGGGAAACCATGCAGCAGCATTTCAGTAACTAAAGGGTCCTATAAGAAAGATGACTTCTTCCAAGTGCAGGTAGTGATAGGGGAACTTTAAACTGACAGAGGGGCATATAGATATTAGAAAGAAATTTCTTACAGAGTGAGTAGTGAAGCACCGGAACACACTGCCCAGAGAGGTGATGGATATGTCATTCCCAGAAACATTCCAGGTCAAGTGGGATTGGGTTTGAGCAACTTGGTCTGGTGGAAGGTGTCCTTAACAGTGGTTGGGGGGGGCAGGGGGGGCTGGGGGTTTGAAACTGTAAGATCCTTTCCAACCCAAGCCATTGTATGATTCTGTGACTATTTCACAAATAGGACAATGGTACAGACCAACTTTAAGTATAAGGACTAGAAAATAAGAAAAGGAGAAATATTCCAGTTTACAGAAAGGAAGTGAAGAACTGAAATTCTAAAAATTAATACAGACCTAGTGCTGAATTTTAACAAGTGACTAGATCTCAGCTGGCATTACTTATTGAATTTCAAAGTCACTAGACACACTGAAGCAGTTGTTCTTAAATAATTTGCTTGCTATCACAAAGGAATCATGTATGGAAAAGTCAGGAACTGACCTGAGATTTGTAACTGAATATATTTAAACACATACACTGTGCAAGTCAATAGTACAGTTGTACTTCTTAACAGCTTTATTTTTGTCTACCATATACAGCTGGAACTGGTAAATTTAAGTCTAAATGCCTAAAAAATGTATTTAATAACTTAAAATAGAGCTGTAGATTATAAAAATTATCATGGATATTTAATTAACCAAGCCTCAGAATTTTAATTAAAATTCCCTGTCTCTCACATACAGCTAGCTTTAGTTAATACACCATTAATTAACAAATGAAGTAGTTCAAAGGAAATAGATACTTTTGATGAAGCCTTGTCATTTACAGATTTAACTACATATACACAACAATAGCATCACTCCAGAAATCTGGGGCTCTTTTTAGATTACTTGAGCTTTATATTGTGGTTTTTATCTGTTTTTCCAGTCACCCATGCTGGGGACCTTGTTAAAAAATGTCACCGCTCCCATCCAGTTCCTGCAGCTCCATCCCTTAGCGCACAAGCCAAGCTCTGTTCAAAATGGTGCTGGGGGAGGTGCCCAGGGCTGAGCCCACACCCCAAGGTCCAGAAACTCTCCTAAGGTATCCACTTGCTCATCCCACTAAAAGCACCCTAAAAAGTAAAGGAAGATGGAGATTCTGAACAATGTGCCAAAACCAAATACAGATCACTTTGTTTTGAATCTCAACTGCTGTGCTGCGTTCCCTGTGAGGGAAGAATATGTTTGTACCTGAAGAAGAGTAAACAGAAATTATGAAAGCTGTTGATGCTTGGAATTAAAAACTGCAAAACCCAAATCCTCTGCTTTTGGAAGCAAAGGAGTACTCAGTGTATTTGGCCTTTTTCAGATTTTGGCCTTCTTAGATACACAAAACAAAAGATTATCCAAGAGATTATTATAGATGTCTAATGTTTGCTAGCAGTTTCCAGTTCTCAAGGTTCCCAGGCACAAACTGCAACACTAGATTTAGCTTACATTTCTTAAATTGGCACAACTAAAATAAGAAAGTTATTTCTTTTGGCATCTTAGAAGAATTAAAAACATTGATTTAGTATACCTAAAAATTCACTGTAAAACTGACTGTTGTAAATACATATACACCATATGTTTATGTTTCCTATTTTCACTTTTATTCAAGGTAACTTTATTGAACATAACTGTTATCCTGTCATTGTTAGTGTTTAGAAACCTACCTATGATACAGGTGAAATTATGAAAATAAATATTTCTATATGGACACATCAGAATATTCTGATGAAAATAAGTATAATTTCATGTACTTTTGCATATTTAATCCCTACTTTAATTATTGACAAAATTTATCAAGCCTTTTTAATAACAAGTATCAAAAATAAAAGCAGCTGATCTCCTTTGTAGCAGTTGCTTAATTACTAAATCCAAGCACAGATAGTAGATGAGACAAATCCACTGATTATTTTTGAATCAGAAAGACTATTCTATAGTATTGTTATTTTGTTATCTATGCAGTATTCCTTTGCTTTATGGCCTTAAAATCTATACATATGAAATAAAATGTTCCAGTAAACTGTATTAACAAAAAATGCATATTCTTTTTCTGTCAAAAATTCTAGGGGAGAAAGATCAAACATGTCTTCTCGACAGTCACAATTTCAGATAATACTGTATTTATTGATGTTTAAAATTTTGGTTGTAGTAAATATTCCTGAATGCTCAGAGCAGTTACTGTAGTTATTCAAAATACTCCAAAAGCCCCAAAATATTTCACTGAAAATAGCAGGCTTGCTTGCTTGGCAGAGTTATGCATACTTTTCAGATCTATCAAATGTTGCAAAAACACAGCTTCTTTTATATGCAGGGCATCACGATTGCTCCATTAGTGGTAAATTTGCCCTGAGACACAGAATTTTCCAAAGAAAATTGCATTACAATGGTCCACATCATGCCATCTGTTTTAAAAACTCTCCAGTGACTTCTGTGGAGGATAGTCTTAAAAAATAAATGGAACAACATGTCCCAAAGTACTTTTTCTACCTAGCTTAAATACTTTTCATGAAAAATATTCTGAAAAATTTAGAAAGCTGTAACATTACCACTAAGTTATGCCCTTAATATTCATCTATTCCCAAATGGCTGAGAAGGGTTCATGGACTGACTGTAACATAAGGGAAAGAGCTCCACGGCTGCAGAGCATGAAATGATCCCCACGATGCAGGGGCTGCATGGGGAGCCCCAGCTTTCCCAGGAGATGAGTCCTGCTGCCTCCCTTCCTTTCCACTCACACCCCATCAGTAACACCCTGTGATGCTGTGACAGCAGCAGAACAGCCAACAGCATCATTCATGTCACAAAAAGAAAGCAGCCACGGAGCCACGGTCCTGGAGAGGCACAAAGGCCATGAGCAAAGAGTTTGGGATCTGACAGTCTAATATTACCCCCACATTTCACCAGTGCCATCTTATTTCTTACACAAGATACACAGCAACCAGTGCAGATGACACAGTCACACAATGGACCATGGACTGGGGGAAGAGTGG
The DNA here is from genome assembly GCA_024865655.1 of Emberiza elegans. Classification (NCBI taxonomy): domain Eukaryota; kingdom Metazoa; phylum Chordata; class Aves; order Passeriformes; family Fringillidae; genus Emberiza; species Emberiza elegans. Next base: position 32,769,088 of record JALJVW010000206.1, read on the forward strand.
GAAAATGATTTTAGCCTGTGTCAATACTGTGAACAAATTTCACCATGCCAAATACCTTAAATGCACTTTACCTGCTCTACAGAATGTCAAGAAAAGAAAACATATTATCATGTCTTGTTATTGTCTACTCTCTTTTAAGACTATTTCTCTGACACAAAGTGCAACTATAAATTTTAATGCTGCAAGAAGACTATGACTCTACTTTTTTGGTTACTTTTGAAAATGGGATCTCTGTAAAATACCAAAGTATGCATAAAGTTCAGATTTCTGATTATATAAACAAATACTTTATATAAAGAAGCATACCATCCTTATTTACACTGCACCAGATCTGTTACTTTACAGCAGATACACAGAGAAACATGCCCAGAAATTCCCTGATGAAGTCATCTGAAACCCCTTTCAAAAGAACAATAACCTTCTGCATCAGTACAGCTTCATATTATCTCATGTCTAATTTACAAAAAGAACAAAAGTTCCCATGAACTTCATTAAATGGCTGTTATCTAATAATTCCAATCTTTTCATAGCACAGCCAATGTTCTTAGATTATTAGTAGTTGTTAAGCAAATTTTATAGATATAAATAGTAATTCTAAAATACCCCACATGTATATTGAATCTACCTCCCATCCTCCTAGCTTTGCAACACAACTTCACATGAGTGATCTGGGTTTGGGACTGGCCTGGTTTGGTTTTGTTTGAATATGAACGATGTAAGGCAGCATTTCTTTTTCATATTTAGAATGGCTTTAGTCATGCAGATGATATGCCTGTCAAAATAGGTCCAAACTGGGATACCAGCAATTAAAAAAAAACGATATGCAAAACAATAAAAAATTTCAAACAACTTGATATGAAATCCCAGTAATTGCAACATCAACATGAAGACACATCTTTCTTTCCCTTGCCAAAGAACCTTTTATGCCCTTGACACCTTCCAGACACGAGAGCCTTTGATTTATCCTTGATAGCACTATGCTTCTTTCTTCTGAGCACCATTTCACATCTCTCTAAGTGGATGTTGCTCCCTCCCCACAATTGCTCATCTTGGACTCTGGAATTCCCTAGGGATTGAGTTCATGCCCTCAAAGATTCCTTGCTCTATCCATTCCAAAGCCACAGCACATCAGCTCACGCACAGCAGTCCTGGATCCTTTTACCCTTCAGGAGGAGTGCGACCTTCTTGAATATTCCTCCTCCTATTCTTTCATTCTTGTGATTCAAGAGGAACCATCAGCAGATGCAGTGCTCCTTCTCTGATGAGCGAGCTGTGATCACTCTGTTTCCACTCAGGTCAACAGGTTTTTGAAAAACCCAAAAGAATTGCCAGAGTATCTCCCAAACACACAACTATCACTGTGTTTCTGTGTTTCAACCCATCAAGAAAGTGCTTCTAAACATCTCTCTCTCACACACACACAAAAGTGGGGGAGAAAAATGACAGAATATATTTGATTGTGCCTGGTTGTTCGTACAAACTTTTACTTCTGCTTTGCTCTGGCAGTCAATCTGTTACCTTCTCTCACAACCACCCTTAGCAGTGGCACTTTGGGTGTTTAAAGAAGCAATCCTCAGAGTGTAATGTATACAAATAATACAGTCCATTCCTTCATTTGAAAAGCAAAGACTCATTCAAGTCTAAGCAACTTTGCCTAGGAGCTGCTCACTTTTACACACTGCTAAATTTTAGCCACAGCACTCAGTAAATAGGAAAGGAGAATGACTCCTCACATATCACTAACTGCTGTAATCATCCCAAGTAGAAAAGTAAATATTTTGTTATGGAAATAAAGCCAATCCACACTGAAAGAAAATGTAAATTAAGTGTGACAGTGTCTTTTGAGACAATCTGGGCAGTGACTGCCCACTGGTAAAAGGATACCAGCAAATTCACTATGCCCTATATCAACTCTGTACTAACCAAAGTAGATGTAGAAATTTAAAAATGACACAATTAAATCAAACACATGAAAGCATTCTCAAGTTTTACTGGAATTCCATTTCAGAAGAGTGGGGTGGGGTGGAAAGCTCTCACCTACTCTGCAAAGCAATAATTATTCAGGAAAAAAATATTGTAATGCTTTCTTTTCTTCCCCTTCATTTCCTAAACATGGCAGCTTCCCCAGTCTTGGGACACACAGACACTCACAGCCAAATAAACTTACCTCACCAAAACAAAAAAAACAATGACAGAAACAAAAGCAAAAAACCAAACACATACATTTAAAAAAAAACAAACAAAAAACTCACGAAACAAAAACCACCAAAAAAACCCACAAAATAGCTGACATGTAGAGTAGAAATTCAGCTTCTCTCAGCTGTAGTTGCCTCCACCATAGTCACCAAATGGTGATAAGGCACTGCTAGTGAAGTGAGCCCAAGCAGGTCCCACTTTCACAGTTCCTAATCCCCCGAGTGCATTATCAACATCCAGTGGAAAAGAAAAGCAAGAACAGCTCAAGGACACAGAAATGGAAGAGGCAGCAGCAGAGATGCAAAAGGGCTGCAGGGGCCGTCAGAGGATGTAAGATAGAGTATAAGACAGACATGGTTTCTTCAGCTGCTCTTCCGGTGGTCTGTTTGAGGAAATGTAACAAGTGTTTCTTACAAAATATTATAAAAAAGAAGGGACAATAGAGGAAATTGAATAAGCTTACCTCTGAGCTGAGCTCATCTGATGCGCATTTCAGTAACTCTATGACTCCATGGAGTAGGAAAAGGCTTACACATAGAGATTGGGATTTTTATTTTAAAGACCTAGCTCTATGTATGACTGAATATGTATTTTAATGCAGCATGAGAACCATGTAATTGTTACTAAAGAATTCTCTAGAATTCTTTAGTATTATATATAATATTATACTGGTACGTTTTCATATTTCTAAGACTGTTACCACCATAGCATCTATACAACAGAAAAGAACCTATCACATAATGCACAGCTAATTAGCAATGTAGAGCAGTATACAGAAACAACAGTGGTCTAGGACAGATGGCTGTATCTGAGACTGCTAACTGAAATTTTAGTTCTCTAAGAATTAATGTATATATTTTACAAATTTCTAGAAAACAGAATTGTAAGCAGTTTCAATATAGCAAGGTCAAGACAAACAGAAGAATAATTAAAAAGTTCAAGCTCCAGAGGGAGGTAATCTAATTCCCTCAAAAGTATGAGCAGGTTAGAAGCTATCTGCCTATGCCTTCAATGCATCTGCTACAAGGGAAATGACACAAATACAGCTTAGAGAAAATGCAAGAAAATAAACTCACAACACCAGAGGTCACACCTCAATAGTAAGAATTATGGTGCACTGATTTTAAACTATACATTATTTTTTCATCAAAACTTCAAAAGTTTTTCATGAAAACTTGCTCATATCTCAGTATATTTAGAATAAGTAAACTTTAAAAGGAGTAGGAACAGGCGTCTGACAGCATCAGCCTTCCTCATTTGCCATAGCCTTGCTTTATCATATTTATCCTCTTAATTTCATATCCACAGACTAATGCAGCCATCTGACAGCATTCAGTATACATTAATTTTACTAGTCCAGAAACTTTTCAATAGTTTTTACTAAAGACATATCTTCCTGAGCTAAAATTGCCTTGACTTCTTTGTAATGTAAATTCTTTTACTGTACACCTAACAAGGGGCACAGGTGTAACTCATTAGTTCAGATTATGAAATACCAGACAATATTTCTCTTAGATTTATATAACATGTCACAGAACAGTACCTTTTACTAAAAGGATTTAAAAAATTATGTCATTCCAAGCTACATACTTTATAAGCATTACTGTTTACAAGCATTATAAATAATGACGAGTAGTTCATACAGAATAATTTATGTGAAATATATTGTTTGTAATTAAGTGTGACCATTAAATTCACAGAAGTACAATCCTTGGAAACAGCCTCCCAGTGTGAATAGTCACACTTAAAAATTAAGAAGTAATGTTGTTTACACCTCCTTCGGTATTTAAAATATGAGACCTTAAAAAATTATGACAGTAACAGCTTTGCTTAAGTATCTTCACAGATGAGCACAGAAAGCAGACAGACTCAGTATTAGATTTTATTCTAAACTAAAATTATCTGAGGATTTGGTCCTCTCTTCTTGTAACATTATCTTTTTAATGACCTAGTCTTGTATTACAAATCCTAGGTTATGTTTTAGACTCCATAGAGACATTCTGGCTTCTGGTAAGGGTGTGCAAAATTGAGGCTCAGTGAACCCCAATCTGCATGAGGCATCTAATGTCATGTTTCCTCAGGCTGTAAATGACCAGGCACAATGGTCCATGTGACCAATGCTAACTCCACGTTCCCACTGCTATATAAAAAGAGGATGACCATAGTGAAGTTGATTTTTGTAAAAATAATCACAGAAATATTGCAATATAATGCCAAATATTTAGTAGTAATGCATACACACATAGCTCCAGTTACAGAGCTGATTTCTGTTGGGCATATGAGGGAAATAAAAACATTTTTCTTGTACTGGACTTCATTCAGATCTAATGTGACCCCAGTCAGGGTTAATCACTTGGGTCAGAACTGTTTCTCTAGCTACCACTTCAAAGTGCAATTCCTGTAAGTAACTAAACTGTCAGATGGATTCTGACAGATACAAATTTAATCATGTTCACAACTGCAATGAATATTTGCTGCCATATTCATCATGTAGTCAATAGAAGTTTATAGAGAAGGCATGCATACTTATATAAACACACCCATGTTCTAAATTAACAAAGTCCAAGTATTTATGGACCAGGCAGCAGAATATTTGGTATTATGTTAAGATTAGAAGACTGGAAAACACAGAAAAGCAGAAAAAAGTAAACTTTCAAAAATATTTTAAAAATCTTTTTCTTTTTAATAATTTTTTAAAGGAGTCAATTTATGCAAGATGTGTGACACGTTATATTGTTTCATAGGGTATATTTAAAAAAAATGAGTTCACCATGTATTATTCACAAAGAAAACCAGCCCTTTTCCAATGGATTAATAAGTCATAATTCTAGTTGTCATTATATCCATACCAATAAAATATTTAACACAGGACCAAAATGTTTTTAAGGACAGGTACAGGAAAATATTTAGAGAGTTGACACGGAATTTAGGTATGATATAGGTACTAAATCCTCTAATAGTATGATTGTCCTTTCTCTTGCTTGCTAATGCTATCCTCCACTTCCCACTGGAATAGATATATATACCTCAGCATTGATAAATCTAGAGTAATATACATTAAAATAATCATAGCAATACACTTAAAGTGATGACCAGTGAGCTCATCGATGATGAATTACTACTCAGAAACATAATAAAAATTTGAATTATAATAATAAAAGATCAGCTCAGTGCTTGACAGCATTCAAAAATAAAAGTATTCAGAAAAAAATTCAGAATAAAACAATGTACTTCATTGTATAGATCCCCGGTATACTTGCATTCTGGATAACATGCAGAGCTTTTTTGGATTTGCAAATTGATTACAGCAGAACTGGAAAAAGAGGACAAAAAGAGGGAACATAAAAAACAAGAGCACACTAGAATTCTTCCATCTTCAAAATGAAACAGGCCTATCTCAGCTGTAAAGTAATAAATGTGTACAGAGTGTTGGAACCTGAAAGAACACTCTGGACATCCTCAGCCTATTCTTCTATTCTTTTCTTGATAATCACTGGGGACATCATACTGGTCGAGACAGACTTTGATCCAGTAAAGCTATCCTTATGCTTTTAAGAAGGATGAAGAACGATCCCTTTCACCTGCCCCACTAATAGTACCTTGATAAGGATATATATAAACCACAGTGAACTTTCAGTACTGAAAGTGTGCTGAAAAAAACCCAACAAAAACCCCAAGCAAATGCCCCCAAACAAACAAACAAACTAACAAAACCAGACAAATTGATGAAGAGAAATTCTTTTTCTCTGGAAAAAATAACCAAATGCTACAATGTTTACCACACTAAGTAATGTGGGTGTTCACTTGCCACATACACAACACATACTTCCCACAAAAACAGAGAAGCGGCATCCAAACAAAGTATTTTACTGGCAACATATAGCTTTCAAAATGTATCTAAATAATAACCAATGGAAACATCCCTTTTAGTTGCAATTGTGCTTGCCATCCTTCATAGAATCCAGCTTCAAATATATTGAGGAATGTAATCTGCATTACCACCTTTTCAAAAGAATCCATCTACAATACACAAGATTCTTCTCCATGATAAACTTAATGATCATATGTAAGGTCTTCATCATGCTATTTACAACCATTTTAAGGTGTGCAATAGTATGATGAGGCTTTTAAAGGATTAAGTTAGAATGGTTATGCAGTCATGAGGTATCCTTCCCTCCTCTTCTTCCATTCTCTTAGGCTATCCTAAAATACATGCAGTGGAGTACATGTTAAATCTGAAAAATCAATGACAACATTGTTGAAGACAAGGTAAGACTCAGTATTATCTTTTCTTCAACACCCACAGGTTGAAAATCATTACCACAGCTGTTCTGCCTTCAGCTGCTTGATTTTTTAACAGTTTAAAATCTCTCCTAACTTCATGCTTTGCACAAGGAACTTTCCTTTAAACAGCCACACTATTTCTTGCAAATCCCTGAAACATTTAAATGGCTGTAGAATACACTGGTTTAAGGTGTTTGAGACATTCAGGTTATATAAAAAAAGTAAACACACAGGTTAAATGCATCTCTGTGCACTGTCCACATGTCCCTCAAACATAGAGCTGGATGAAAATAAATTTTGACATTAACATGCAATAATTATCGACACATGTGATTCATGTTCATTTGTTATTATGAAGCATAGTTATGAACATACATGTTGATATGAAAAGCACAAGGCTCAGAAACAGGATCTCATACTAGAATACAGGCATCAAGCTCCCTGAAGAGGAACAGCATTTCATTCCTTCATGGGTTAATAATTTGCTCTCAGCTTAAAAGAGATGGCACCTGCTCTGTCAAATACATATTTGCATTTCCAAAGAATGAGAGCAGCAAATAAGACCAGGGGAGGAGTAATGAAACTTTTCCTGAATAAATTTAAGAACTCTATATGGGGAAGGGATGAAGCATTTGAATCTGAATGAAAACTGCAGAACATGACAAGAAATATGTACAAGAATTGGAAAACTTTTCCTGCTTGTGATGCTCTCCAGTGAAAACTGGCCAAGAATGTAAATAATGCAAGACAAACTGGAGCTTGACCGAATAGCAAATCCAAAGAGTTGTAACTTGTCAGGATACACAGATTTCGATCTGATTTTAGTACAAATAAGCAAAGCTGGAATGTCTAAGTTCTATGACTGCTGTCATTAAGTCCATGTTCCACAGTAGTTTATTTTGGATTTAGAAAATAATGCTTTTATTTAATTTTACTTTAAGATGTTAGATGAATTATGGATGAATTACAGAAGCTCTCAAGGTTTCTAGATGATGAAAGCATTCTTCCACCCCCACAGGAGTCGTTATCCTTTTAGCCAGGGTCCTGGAATAATCATGCAGAACTCACTGTCTCCATATATTATCACATTAGGATACTGAAAGGGTCATCTCTTCCTTTAGATGGACAGCACTTTGATTCACAAATGTAAGATCCAAAATGAAAAAGCTTCATGGAGTGACAACAGTTATTAGGCATGTGCCCTGAACTGAGATAAGGTCAGAGGGAATAAGGCCTAAACCCTCTAGGAGTGCTCTTAAAAGTATACAATCTTTTCTATAGCTCACATATTCTTATTAGTTTCCTTTGCAGTTACCTGCCTGTTAAACTCCACTGAAATATGACTGAATATGTTCCTGTTAGCCGGAAAACTGTAAGATTCTACAAATTCTTCTGTCATTGACAGATGACCTACCCTGACTTCATCAGCTCACCAGACCTAAATAAGAACACACAAAAATTCTTAGAAGAGATTTGAACAAGTTCTTGTTCACTAAATAGGCAACTAGAATATAAGTACTGGAGCTTCATCAAGACTCTTTTTCTCAACGACAAAAGAGATATGTAAAAATCACCACCCTGGTGTACTGTGCAATACAGGGTAGAAAAATATATTGAACACTCATACAAGCTGGTTTTGTAGTTTCTGGGTGAATATTTATAGGAAAAAGTCTGAGACAGAATATAAATCTTTTCTACAAGGAACTATTCTGAATTTACAAAAGCAAAACATTTCATAACTGAACATGATATTTTACAATGTGAGGAAAAGAAAACAACCACTTGGCATTTTAAATTTAAAGAGGAAGTAAAAGAACACTCTTATCAGAGTACTATACTGTTTTTAATAACATCCAATATTCAAAGCTGGGAGTTTTCCCAGGATTCCTCCAGTCATTCTACTTCTAAGAAATAAGTTGTGTCAACAGCACTAAGCCTAACAAAGGGCAGTGCAAATTTTTATATCTCTGTTATAAGGGATCATCTATTGCTTAGAAGGTTTGAGTTCTTTGACATCGAAGATGTCAGGCTGCTTAAACACAAACATCTTCATTGGTGCTTTTAAAGTAAAAACAGACAAAATTTTGTACTTCCTGAGCAGAAGAAGCTGCAGTACTACACAATTTTAAATTTACAACATCATATGAAGACAAACCTTTTCACAGATCCAGTAGTTTTTCAATGTGTATGACATGTAGAACAAAGTAAACCTAAATGCACAAGGCTTCAGATTTTCAAAGTAAATCCAGAATTTCTAGAAAGGTCTGTAATTTCATTTTTCATTAAAAAGCATTGCTGGAATATTTTGTATCAAAAACGAATTAAGACAGACTTTTGGGTAAAAACATGCCATTGTTATGTTTTTGGGACATGAAGAAAAATAGAAATGCTCCAGACTACTTGTTTATTTAGATATGTTTAAAAATAGGTCCTTTGATATTTAACTTCTGGTACATGGCCCATTCTAATGAACTACTGTTTTAAGGCTATTTTACTTTGTGTTTATATTCAGTAATGCATGGAGAAGACTTGACACTTTCTTAGGATTTCAATTCTTCCTTACCTTCCTAGCTGAGAAAATATCCAAGGGTATAATTTATCTCACACAAAGACGGATGTCTCAAAATTATATTTTAAACTCTGAACAAGTCACACCAGCCAGGCACCCTTTATAATGAATTGAGAGACCTGGATACATTCAGAATGTGCTTCAACTGACCTATAAAGGATGCTCATCTTAAAATTAAAATTTCCCCCAGCAGGTGCTTTTGACTTTCCATTAGTAATAATAGGAGAGACAGAAGGTAGCCAGATGGTATTCAGATATTGAACAGAAGATAGAATAGACACGCTAATATATATTTTTAACATTTTAAAAACTTTATTTCTAAATCATGACCAAGCTATCAAAATCTAAAGAAATAGGCAAAGTAGAGATATTGAGTAAAATATTCTAGGGGTGCAAAAAAGCAGCACTGTCATTATAGAAAGGAGATTAAACTGATTTCACATATCTAAACCTAAATCTTTTCAAGGAATTTTAAATTTTAAATTTTTGAAAAAGGTTTTCATTGATAACTAAATAGAAAAAAAAATTGAAAAAAATTTTTAAAAAGTAAGAATTATATTTCCTTTTGCTTGCTTAATCCATTCCTGCTTGTAATCACGAATCTTTCAGTTTTCATCTACTTCAGTATCAATTTTTTTGGCTCTAATGTTATCTCTTTTTTTTTTTTTTATTCTCATTTTTCTTTCTTCTCTTCTTAAAACCTATTTCTGGCATAATATTGTCTCCCATTCACTTGATTAATTCATAAATTAATGCAGGAAACAGGAGAAAATCCACAACTAAAGAGCCAAAACCAGCAACAGACCCTTGAGTCTAGGGACACAGTGGTTCACATTCTTATGTCTAGGCCATAGCCTCTAGATTTAGAAGAAAACACTATTTTTCCTTTCAGAAGACAAGACAGCAAAATTTGCTGATTTCACACCACCTAAGATTTTCTGCTAGGCTGATACAGCTGCCTTACTATTTGACATTCCTCTAATTCACTTAAATTGAGCTTCTCAGTTCTCTAAGACCACAAACATACAGATATGTCACTGCATGGAAAAGCCACATACACTTCAAGAGCATTCAGGATTGATTTCAGGTAATTTCCAAACTCAAACCAGTGTATAAATCAGAAGTGTCCACCTGGGGAAAATTTAGACCAAAGAGAATGAATTTGACTCATTGCTTTTACTTTACACAATAGGCTCTAAAGGACAAAGGAGAAAAGAAATTTCTATTAACTGTGTGAGTTTTCCCCATTGCCCAACTAAACCAATAACACATGGGAATGCTTCATAATAACCACAAGGCAACCCAAAAGGCAAGCAAAGCATCATATCACAGCAGAAAGCTCACAGATTCGGATGCACCAACATAAACTTTTGTGAAAATTTTCATCCCATCTCTTGAGATTGTTACTACTGCAAGGACCAGAGAGTGATCTTCTTATTACAACTATTGAGCACTAGACATCTCATTGAATGTCTAAGGAAAAAAAAACCATAACAATTTCAAACCAAGTAATCAAAATGTGGCTGAAAATCAACCTAAAGATAATTAAGTAATTCATGACATTTGCAAAACTAAATATTTCTGCCACCATAAGAAAAGTCATTCCTAAAATCCTTAACAAAGAAGAAACAAGTATCTAGAGTTCATTTTAGTCATGATTCACTACAGTAAACAACAAACATCCAAAAATAAAAAGCTAATCGTTCCCCAGAATTGGAAGTCTAATTAGTAACACTGAACTGACAAACATGTCTACAACTCTGCTTCTCTTTGTTTTATTTCCTTTTTAAAAAATTGTTTAGGGCAAAACAATAGTGCCAGAGTTGTACACTTACATTCCAAACATGTATTAAGGGGTAGGACAAGAAATAATTTAACAGCCTCCAAAAACTTACATTTGTTAAGCTGTTAAACTTGTGGCAAACTAACTATATCCCTTCAGGGCTAAACTGCTGCAAACATTATTCAGAGAAGTCTTATTTTCTTCAGAAACAATTAAAAAAGAAAATGTGTTCTACATTGCATAAAGCTGTTTTACAGGGTGTTTGGGGACAGCTATTCATCTCAATTCCAACTCAATAAATATTTATTTCTCAACTTCCTGAATTAGCCTAAATACTTTACCTGCATCAGATCATTTTTATCCATAGCAAGAGCATTATTAGTGTACTGAAAACTAGGTCAGGTTGACAAAATCAAAATATCAGTTTCAAAGCCCAAATATTTTAATTTTTTTTCACTCTTTTAGGCAAGGTATTAAAAATAACTACAAACATCAAACTCTTCTCAGTGGGATCCAGCATGCCACTTCTTCAGCTTTCCAGTACTGTCAATTTGCTGCTTTAGCTATAAAAGAAGTCTCTGAAGAGAAAATTATTAATGAAGTACTGTTATGAAAAACTGAAATTATGGACAAGTAATTGTCTTAAGTCTTCTATTACTGTTACTCATTATTTTGGAAGTGCTACAGGAAACAAAAAACTGACTGAAGAAACTCACAACTGAAGGTCAAGAGTGTCTTTACATGGAATTTTTGTCATAAAATGTTTATTTCTAATGTTTTATACCAACTTCTATTGATTAACCTGGCTGTGGCATGCTATAATTCCTTCAGAGTAACACCTGGAACCTAATCTACCCAAGTGTAAAAGAAATTGGGAATCACATCCAGAGCAAGGTGTAGTCCATGTTCTTGATATATTTTTCACTTTAGACAGTAATGCAAAGCTCAGGTGGGAATTCCTGAATCATGCTGCAAACTTCACTTGAAAGGAACAAGCTGTAGGGAGCTTTCAGGGGGCCAGCATCCTTTTCTTCCACAGCACTTCACGGTATAGATGTCTCTCGGATTTGACTGGGAAAACTTTATCATAACTTAAAAATAAACATAAACATCTTCCACAAGCAGCTTTTCCTTTCCACAGGTAGAATTCTGGCTGAAATCCTCTTGATCCAGCACACCAAACCACAGAACAAGACCAATTGTTTCTGTAACTCACTCCCTTCTAATTGTCACCACTCTTCCATAATTCCACATACAGATGAAAATGTTTCATCATCCACTTCTCATCGAGGCCTTACAAAGACTTGTTAAAATTGTATGCAGAAGGCTTATGATCTAATAAAGGTCATAACAATTCAAAGAGAATGAAACATCATGTATTATCCATACTCAAGAAGTATCTGGACTATGCTCTTAGTCACACAGTTTAGTTTTAGTCAGTCCTATGAGGAGCAGGGAGTTGGAATCAATGATTTTTAGAGATCACTTAGAACTGAGATTTTCCATTATTCTATGCTCTATGCTTTTAGTTTTTATTACACTAAATATAATGCATGACTCCAAGCTATTATCATTCATTCTCTATGTGCCACTCACAAGAACTCAGCACTGCCAACAAGCACACACAAAGAAGCCCAGTCCAACTATCCAGCCAGGTGACTGAAGTTTTCCAGTATTAACCTGTCACTACCTTTATTCCCAAATGTGCTATTTACACTCTGCTTTATTAAAATGCTGTTCTAACAGGTTTCTTACAACTCTCTTATCATTCTCTTCATTCCTGTTCCAGTGATCTTATTCCACAAGCAAAAGGTACCTAGACCCATCCTATAGTGACACCTGAATGACAGTTCCAGAGCAGAAACAATGCAGAACCTCCTTATAAGTAAAAACCTAATATCTAGTGCTCTTTAAAACAATTAACTTTATTACTTTCATACTGCCTGAAGTCTTAAAAATATCTGTTCGTTCATGCATTGCTACTGAATGCTGTTCAAGACACCTATAGGTGTTTAGAAAAAATTATTTCAACTGGTATGTAACTATTCATATATACTTCTTCCTCAAAAAAAAAAAAGTGTAAGAAACAAGGTTTCTCCTAAACCTGCCTAAAAACAGCACCATCTGATATTCGCAGGCCCGTAAATTAGATTAACAATTGTACCCAAATATTTCAAATTCACAGTGTAAAACATACCGCTCCACAAACATTTCAGGCTGTTGGATAACTGTTCCAGGTCTTCCCTGCCATGATAAACAACAAAGTCCTTCTACCTTGACAACTGAACAAGAGAAAGCCCCTGGAGGAAAGTGCTGCTTTGTGATGCCCCATGTTTCTCGATGCTTGTTTTCCTTCTGTACTAGATAGACATTTCAGGCTCTGAGTAATACTTGATTACCACTTTGGGGAGAAACAAGGGACTTATTTCCTGTCATGCTATCCATAAAGCATAGCACAAGTCCAGTCATTTGGGAATGCATATTAGGTTCTTGATATGGATTTTTTTCTGGACGCATAATGACTTTCTAAATATGTGCATCATACCATTCAAGTGCAAAGAAAAACTATTACCTTGCTACATTAGGTCATTTAACCTAAATGGGAGTAGGAAATGTCGAGTAGCTTTTATAAAAACTTAAAAGACTACATCTCCTGCTACAATTACTGGTTTTCTCCATCCTGCTGCATTACCTTTTTTATTTTATGATAGGGTTTTATAAGTTTTCCATTTTCGTCTAGCCCTATATCAACCAGACAAAACTGCTTTTGAAAATTAATAAAGTTCTACCCAAATTTGTAGAAAAACAGTCAAACAATGAAGAACTGAAGACCCTACAATCTGCTTGTTTAGCTATGGAAAAATAATACCTATGATATAGTAATCTGATGAGAAAATCTCTAATCCATCTCCAAAACAGGACACTCACAATGAAAAATGTAATTACATTCACCTCTGATAAATAAAACTGTTCTTAAAAAAGAATCAGAACAACACTGGGCCACAAAACAAACAAACAAAAACCACCAAAACAAAACAAACCCAAAACACAACAATGAGCTCGTAACATCAACGCGTGAAGTTTAAGAAGAGCAGCCTTTAAAGCCTAAGTTTGTATCTGCATCTTTTGTTTCCTGCCCTCGCTGTGTTCTCATCTACCCTGGATGCCTCAGCACTTCACCGCTGTGAACCCGGCTATCAGGGGCAGCATCAGGACACTGGCTGAGGTTGAGCAAAGTGATACAGGTCGACGAGGCAAATTGGCAGTAACTAGAAACCAAAGCGACGCGTCGTGACAAACGCAGCACACCGCGGTAAGCTACAACTTTCAGCTTAGCCCCTCCACTGCGCCCAGACACCCAGCCGCGCATCACGGCCCCCCCAGTTCCGCGGCTCCCACCGCTCCGGCCGCCCAGCGACTCGCGAACTTACTGCAGTGCGATGCGGGCGGAGGGAACGCTCGGCCCCGGGATGCGAGAGAGCCCGGCGCCCTGGGCAGCCGCGGGACCGGCCATCCAGCCGGGCCACCGCCAGCCGCGGCGGCGACACCGCCGCCCTCAGCCCCGCGCCCCGCCCCGCCGCCGGCTGCCGCAGCCCAGCGCGCCCGGCCCGGCCCCGCGGGGTCACCGCCGCCCTCGGCCCCGCTTCTCGCCGCCCTCCGCGGCACAGCGCGGAGCCGGCAGCCGCCCTCCTCTCGGGAACGGGCAGGCGCCTCCGGGCGGCGCGGTTTTAAGCGGCGGTGCGCCAGCACATCTCCCACCCCCTTCCCGGCCGGGCGGCAGGGGGAGGGGAGAAGCGACACACACACACACACACACACTCACGCATACACACACACACACACACACACACGCACACACAGAGACACCCCCTCCGCAGCCCCTCCCGCCCCCGCGCAGCTGCCGTACCTGTTGTCCAGCGCCCGCATCCCCCGGGCGCCGCCCGCCAACTCCGCGCCCGCTCCGCGCTGGAGCAGCGGTGCGGCAAGACCCGCGCAGCGCTCCGCAAAGCTCCGCTCCCCTGCCTCCACCCGCTGCCCCGCGCCGAGAGGCGCTAAGCCCGTGCACCACTTACCCAAAGTTTACAGGCTCTCCCCGCCGGTGGCGACCGCCCAGGGCTGCCGGTCGCCCTGCCCGCTGCGAGCTGGCGGGCTGTGGCAGCGGGCACGGAGGGCCGAGCGCGGCCCGCCCCGCTCCCACCTGCCCGGCCGGAGCTGCCGCGGGGCGCCGGGAAAAGGCGGCGGCCGCGGAGCGGCTCCCACGCAGGTGCGCGGGCACTGCGCCGCCGGAGCCCGCGGCTCACGGAGCGGGGAGAGACTGCGCCCTCCCTGCCGCGGCACCGTCCGGTCCTCGGCAGCGCCGTGCCCCGGCCAGGCCGGCCCAGTGCCCGGCCCAGTGCCCGGCCCGGCGCCCGGCAGCCGCCTCAGCAGCAGCCCGCCGTGCCCGGCTCGCCAGGCTCCGTCCGGCCGAGGGACCTTCGCCCAGCCCGCTCCGCGGAACGCTGCCCTGGGCCCCCGCTTGCCTCCAGCACCTGTTTGGGAACCTCTCTGAGGGTAGCAACAACCCAGCTAGGGCCTGTAACAATTTGCAGATTTACTCAGAAAGAAAAAAAAAAAAGGGACCAGAATACGAATGGCGTGGAAATTAATGTCCTTGTGCCAGTGCCTACCATTTAGCAATGCACAGAACCAGGAAGCTGAACAAACTTTCACTGACAGGTTCCCAGTGTGTTTAATGAGAGATTTCTGTGCACTAACAACTTCCATCTTCACCAAGTCTTCAGTGGTCAGATAAGCCTGAAAACTTAAGCTGGGAACCTGATTCTATGTTTAATTATAATGACATTAATTTATATTTATATTCACTTTGTTGATATATGGCACTAAAAGACTAGCTTTGAAAGATGTTGTAGGCAATGTAGATGAAATTTAGTATATTGCTAATAATTTTATATAATAAATCCATTGAAGTTTGAAAATAAAAAATATTTACCAGCATTTTTTGGTTTCTTTTGTATATGTATCCATTCTTCCTTTCCAAAATGTGCATTTAAAGAGTTTAATTTTCATTAAGACATAGAAATTCTAAGAACCCTCTTCATTTTAGGAACCGTGCAAAACCATGCCAGCCTGATTTTGTTTATAGAGAGATTTTCTTAAAGAATTCCTTAATTCACCTAGTGCACTGAACATGGTTTCCTCAGCATAAATAGTACCTGCTCTCTATAAATTAGCTTCTCCACACCACCATTAAAGATATTTAAATGTTTTGAATTAGCATATTTCCAAAACTCATTGACACTCCAACTTTTTGTTTAACAAGAGTTCAAAAATTTAGATGAGCTTCCTGTGTATAAGTAAAATGTAACTTTATATTATATAATGCCATAAGTGCATATTTATACCATATACTCAGTGATACAAAGGCATTCATAACTAAAATTTCATTTTGATGTGATTTTGATTGTCTTAAATGAACTCTGATTGTATTCTAAATAATCCACTCAATTCTCTTCATATTCTCACAAAACCAAAAGAAACAAAAGCTTTTTGTAATTTTGGAAAAATAGGTTCTCAGATGCATAGCATCATACCTATTAGCCTTTAAATTGACATCCAGTAGTCAACCTTATAAATATCTTTCCAAATTCCAGCTTCACAGTTGCACATGCCCAGTACTTGCCTTTAGTTGCCCGTGTCTAATCTATTGCTTTCCCTTTAAAACACTGATTTCAAGAGATTATTTTTCTCCCAGGGGAGGAATTCAGTCCCAGTATATTTGAGCCTCAAGTTACTAAATATGGATCAAGACACTGAAGTACAGTGAGTAGTTACTTAATTGCAATAAATCATTCCAGTACAACACAAAATTTTTATAGGCTTTGCAATAAAATGTAACATCTTGTGGTAGGGGCAGAGGGCAGGTTTTGAATCATGATATTGCCTTAAAAATTGCTTTGTAGCACTCTCAGTTACACATGGTCATATAAAAAATAAAAATTGCTGCAAATTCCAATTAAAAATACATTTCCTTATATTGTGCAGAATTTCCATATATTCACTTAACTTAGGCCTTTACTGTTCTCTTCTGCTGTGTTTTAAAACAGGGTCCAACTTCAGTTCCTGTTGAAATGGAAAAGGTCCCACAAGTTCATTTGCAGTTTGGAATGACAACTCCATTGACCCTTGTAGCTTTAAAACTCCAAAGAAAAATTTAGAGGTCTTATGACACAGGAAGAAAACTTAACCCCTTCATTCAACATTTCATTTGCCCTAGGAAAGCAACAACACTCCCACAGGTGCAAGCCAACTCAGTACAGCTGAGCTGTGAAAGATCAATATAAAAGATGTCAAACTGAAGGACCCTAACCTTAAGATTCTTTTTTCCACAGGAAAATATTTAGGAGATTGCTATCCACATGCCTACTTTTAGAAGCATTGCTGTATTATGTGCTGTTTTGAGAACAGGTAGAGGATGGGGATAGATGGGTTATGGTTTGTGGCTCCTCAGCACAGAGCTCAGTGGCAGCCTTTGTGCATAGCACATTTGCATAAGCATCTTTGTTCTGGTTTCAATGCAAAGCTCCATCCTCCTGTTCCAGAAGCAGGATGCTGCCCAAACTGTGTATGCTCCTGTCCTCCCCTCCTTTAATCAAGCTCCTACCATAAGCAGATTAAAATATGCGAAGAGTTTGTCTGTTAACAGCTCACTCCCTCACAGCAAAGAAAATAACAGATGTCTAGAAGCCACAGCCAGAATTCTAAATATTAAATTTATTATACTATATACATAGAACTGTGTTTGGATATTTAAATGAATTTTGTTGCTAAGTGTGACTTTAAGTTGCTCATTTAATAAAACTATGATGAACTTGGAGCTCTACATTTTTATATGATTCATGAAAGAATAAAGAACCTAACTTAAGAATCCTAACAGAAAAATTATTCTCAGTTTCCAATATGTTTTATTTGCTTTTCATATATTGCAAAAGTCATCTGCCGTTATAGTATATTAGTAGTTTTGAAATAGGGTCCACGCTTATAAATCTGACTTCAGTAGTGGCATTACTCTACATCACAATAGTGGTATTGCTCTACATCACCTCTACATAGGTGCAAACTATTGAAAAGTAGTTTGACTCCATGTGAAATCAGCTAGGTAACAGCAAGCTATGTACAAAGTATTTTTCAGAATATATGGTTTTAAGAAACAAATGTAGTTCACCAAATTTGTTAAAGAAAAAATTAATCTTATCAAAATGTGATTCATCTACCTTAGAACATTTTTACACTATATGAAGAGTTTTGTGGAGAAAATGGAATTAAGTGGAAAAAAAACTTTCATCACAGTAATTCTATACTTCGTGTGTTTTTATCAGAAAATGTCAACATGGAGTAGACTACATTGCTACCTCCCAGAAACAGCAAATTCACAAGCAATCAGTAATAGGGATCCAAAGGAATCAAACCATTTCATTGGAAACAAAACCTTTCGTAGATTATGCTGATATCACTTTACATTAATTACTGTAGTGATAATGATATACCATAGAATAGTATATATAGTCCACTTGACCCATAGACTTATTTACACAGTAATATACCTATACCCATTGACACAGTTGGGATGGGAAAAATTCTTGTGAAATACTCAAAATACCCAGAGGCATTTGTAGGTCCACTATCACTCACATTACTGATATTCTGTATGTGTGTATATATATATATTCACATATATGTGTGTGTGTAAAATCAGGGTAGCTGAAAGAAAATAAGCCACAGAGCATACATCTGTACTTGAGAAAATCAAGGACTGTTGAGAAACTAGAGGAAATTGCATTAATCTGCTGAACTGTTTTTCTGGGCTTGTTATCCAGTATACCAGATACTCTAACAGAACCTTTAGCTATTCTTTCATTAATGTAATTAAGATTTAAGACTGAAAGCATCTAAATTCAGACCTGGTGAATTAACTCTGGCACACAAGATTATTTGCTTGATCCAAGTGCTACAGATCAGTCAGTCTTACTTCTGCCCTGGGAGAATCCTAGGCTGACTCCTCTTGGAATACATTCTGAGTCATATGAAGGACAGCAGGATGCGTGGGAACAATCTACATGAATTTACTAAGGGTAAATCTAGCTTGATCAATTTGACTGTCCTCTGTGATGAACTGACTGAATATGTGGAAGAGAGAAAAATGGAAGTACCAGTGGATGGTACTTATCTTGGCTTTTGCAAGGCTTTCTATGCTTTTTCTCACAACAGTCTCCTGTCCAAGTTGGGACATAACAGACAGGATTGGTGTAAACTGGATACATGTGCAACTGGTTGGATGGCTGGGCTAAGAGGATATTGGTTAATGGGGTGTACTCTATCTAAATGCCAATAGGAAATGTCATTACCCAGGAATATATCTTTACATATATCTCTATGTAAAGATGTAAGGATATGTCCTTACATCTTTATCAGTGATCCAAAGGACACACAGGAGTACTTGTTCTTAAAGTCTGCAGGTGAGAGGACTGATTAACCCCTGCCAAGGGTAGGACTGCCATCCAGAGGGACTGAGAAATGCTGGAGGAAAGGTCTGTCAGGAACCTTATGAAATGCAAAGCCCTGCACTAGGGAAATAAAAACCCTCAGTGATGAGGCCTGGCCAGAGACCAACTATTTTGAAAAAGCCCCAAGAGTTTTTTCAGACAGCAAGCTGAACATGAGCATTGAGCCCTGGCAGAGAAGAAAGCCAGTGCCATCCTGGGCAGTAACTAGGGGTGTTATTAGCCCCCTCCAACCAGTATTTTATAGATCACATCTTGAATAATGTATCCTAGGATAATTCTGGTTGAAAAGACTCTCTAGTTAGGATGAAATCAGATCAGGCTAAGGGGCTGAATTCAAAAGATGGAGCCACCATAATTTCTGTGGGCAATGTGATTAGTGCTGGAGCAACCTCAAGGTGAAGTTGGTTTTCCATATATCAAGCCTGAACCTCTCATTTTCACTTATGCCTATAGCTCCATGTCTTCCCACCATGCCTAACTATGAAGAGCACATCCCTTCCTTCCTGTTAGATGCCTCATTCATTTAGTTCCATGGGTACTGTTAGGTGTCCCCAAATCCTTCCCTTACAGGCTGGACAACCCTAGGGGTTATACAGATTGACATATAGGTGTAACAATGCTCAAGTCACTAATGGGTTTGTCTGAGCTCTGGTTTCATAATATTATCTCTAGTGCATTAAAGGAAGAAATGACAAGTACAAAAGAAATAAGGACAAAGGCAGTATAGTAGAGTACCTTTCAGTGAATTTAAACCTTTTTTTTCCCTCACAGCTTACTCTCATCTTTACCTTCCTTGTACAGGTTCTTTTTTTCCTTTCTGTTGTTCCTACTTCAAAGAGGGACCTTGGCCAAACCTTAGGTCAGTGGGAGTATTTTCAGAGGTATAATGCGGCAATGGGTTGACAAGCTTCTAAAATCTACATGAAAGATTCTATTTGTTTAAACTGGATGCAGGAATGAGCCCTTAGCCATACTGAATGAAAGATGTTTGCTCAGTCTGACAAGATATTATTTAGTTAAAGATTACTTAAGATGCAGATGTCTAACACCTCACTCATTCTGAAATGCTAGAATGTAAAGACTACTGAGCTCTATACAAATATTATAGTACCTAACCAGGGCAGGAGGTAAGGGGCAAAATGTGCTTCCTGTCTGCTTCTGGATGTAGCATTAGAGGAGTAATATGCATATTTTTTCACTACATTTCAATCTATATTTATGCAGGATATAAAAAAGAAGCATATGGCTAGCAGACATCAAAAAAGATATATTTATTTATATATTGCAAATATGCATTTAATTTTAAATTATGGTTTTAAGATTAATTACCATATGTATATTTACTGAACTGTCTTAACTGTGTGAAAAGATAGAACATGTCCCTAAACATTTGTTGAATTTTAACACATATGGTAGAATCCCTATTTAACATTCAATGACCGATGTAATTGTTACAGTAAAGGCTTTTTGTTATAGTTTAAACTTAGTTCAAGAACAATTGAGGCATAATATATTCCCTGTAATTGTTAAAAGAACTGATGGATATAATTATTAAACTTAGATGCTTTTAGTTCATTCATTTAGTAATCATCTAGTGCAGAGGTCATTCCTGTCAGTAAAATACAAAAATGAAAGATATTGAGGGACTCCTGAGTATAGAGTCTTTCTTCCTCTGTTTTATAAATTTCCTCTAGATTTTGCTTTGCTCATGTTGGTTATGGTAAATATCATTCTTGCACATGTGTTTTGTGCAGGTGGATTAATGAAAGGCCAACAGTGGGATGTCATGTCTTAAAAATAAATATGTAGGAGAAATTTATAATAATCATCTCCGTGCATCATTTCTGAAGAGAAAGACGGAAGTTAGCAGAGCTACTCTTACCTAGATTCATGAATTGACAGAGGTAACATAGAATGTATGTCTGCCACAGAGGCAGTGTAGAACTTTTGTGGATTATGATTAAATAAGTATCAGTACAGACATAGCTGACTAAAGAACTAATGAATCAGTTAGGAAGAGAAAAATGGGTTTAATTCAATCCAGAAATTTTCATGAAAATGGAAAGCATTTCGTGTAAACCAGAAAAGAAAATGGCAACATTTTCCTGGTTGATACAGCATAAAGAAAGAGCAGAAAGGAAAAGGAACATATAGCAAACTAATGGTATCACAATTTTTTTCAGCTTGAAAAAGCAGCCTATAAAAAATTCAGCATCAGAAAAAGAACAAGAATTATAATAAATTATTTTAAAGTAGGGTTGAAATTAAAAAGTACACATATGCCTGTCATTCACAATATTTGAGTATAACTTGTCATAAAACCATCAAGTGAACTAAAAGAATTCAAAATTTGCATTTCTAACTAGTTAGACCTAACTAATTAGCCCTACTTCATTTGCATTTTCATTAAATGTGTTTAGAAGAAATTTTTTTTTGGAAAAACAACAGAGAGGAGATATATTATATTTGTAAGCTGGAGTTATAAATCAAACCATTTTAGCATGAGTATAACTAACTGGTGAGAATAATTAACAACATAATCAGCATCAAGACATAGGGTTTGGGTAATATTATTCTACATATTCAAGAGATATTATAGCTGAAAATGAACAGAACTTAAAAGCTGGAATAAATTAGAAATAGTAAAGAAGAATTATCTCTAAAAGGAAATTGAAAAAAATTAGTAAGAGAAGATAGAACTAATGACATTTAATTACTTTAAAAGAAAGATTTTCCAGAGGGCTGATGCTGATGGAATTAATTTGGAAAATCATCTCCAAAAATGGCTTGTATCAGTGGAATTTAAGTAAGGAAAGCAGAAAAGGTGGGCTGAACAATAAAAAAAAAAAAAAGTACTTTTTCTTCAAGTTAGTAACAAGGAAGCCACCAGCAGTGTTCAAAAAAAACCCAAAACTTTTGTTGGATTCAAGGCAATCAGAAAAGAAGAGAAAACAATAGTGGCGAGTAGGGCTACTTAGCACCTACTCTACATATAGGCCTGAAATCTCAGATTCTGGTATAGTTTGTGGTGGAATTTAGGATTTTCCTTTTCTTCATCTGAGTTTTGTTTTGCTGAAATGTCAGGGATATATTTAGGTCAGTTGAACAACATATTTTCTAACAAAGTAATAAAGGATATCTTGTTACATCTAAAATAAACAGACCCCTAAAGAATTTTACTTTTATGTACTTGAGGCTGCTGTCTTTGCTCACTGATATATTTTAAAGTATTTAAATGTAACATACAAATCAATGTTAGAGATACTTCAAGTAACTCGGTTTTATATACATGTTTTGTTAAAAGTTACTTTTTTCTACCATTAAAATGCTTGTGTCATTTAGTATTTTGAACATGTATGTAACAAAAACTTATTTCACTCACTTTTCTGAGAACAGATTCACATATGGCTTCCAGGGAATATTTTAGAAATTTCTCAATGTGTTTTTGCCTTTGTAAATAGGATGAAAACAAGGGAACTGGTTTTTGAGAGCAGCAGGATCCTGTGAGTAAAGCACTCAGTGGCGAGCTTAGGTAATTTTGCTGTCTGCTCTGGTTCTGCAATTGGCACATTATTTGATGTTGACATCCAAGATCTACACTTGTAAAATCAGCACTGTGATTAAAGACTGCATTTTTTAAATCTTCCTTTAACACAATGAACCTCATGTATTCAGCCAGAAAGAAAAAAAATCCCAATGTAACTAAATTTCTACTTTCAAAGATGTCCACAAATTTCTTATTTTTGTTGATACTTAATAGATCAATGCCTAGGCCACTAGTGGGCCATTTTCTTTCATATCCCCTTCAGGAGACTAAATATAATACACATTTCAATCATTCCCACTGTAAATACTCAATCAAAGTCTATACAAACCACAGGGAAATTGATTTTTCACTCAGAAATAATGCTAGAAGCCAAAGAGGTAATGTTTCAAAAACTTAGCAGCATCTCAGAATGGCTGAGGTTGGAAGGGAGCTTTGGAGGTCATCTGTTGTACCCTCCTGCCTTTGGAGCATCTGTTGTACCCTCCTGCCCCCATCAGCGTCACCAAGAGCAGATTGCCCAGGGTTGCCCAATGGTTAAGTTCATGACCTGAGTGGCCTGGTTCAGATTTCTCTTCCTGAAGCCTCACAAATCTGCAAATCTTCCTTTCACAGGAAGATAATTCATCATCCTCACTACGTGTGAAAGCCAAACAATACAGAAAAGGTGACTCAGACAAAACACAGGAATGGTACTGTACTGATACTCCTACTGAGGGCCAAGAACCAGATTCCACCTTCTGCTTCTTCTGGATTTCAGGATGTTTTTCCACCCAGGGGGTCTATAAAGCCATGTGATGAACTGAATTTTGATACAGTAAAATTTCTTTAAATCAAAAGAAGTGACAGAGACAGATTCCACCAAGAGCAGATTGAATGTTAAAATTCTGGCAGAGTGGAGGAGAGGACTTTGAACCCCTTCAGAAAATGTTTGAAACAACTTCTTCTGTTTTTAAGGTTTTCACTTTCTCATTCTTCTGACAAATTTTAAAGAAGAAATGGTGACACTTTTAAGATTATGTGAATACCTGTTGGAGATGCCCTGAAATGTCTATTAGATCAATAACTATGCTTTGAATTTGCTTTTGACACTAGTTCAACTTTTCCATAAATTACCACGATGTCTCAACCATGAAGACTAGAGCCATTTTGGATATATGAATATGTACAACACCAGCTTCTAAGCTTTAAAGCATAAGCGACATATTGAAGATAGCATTAAACAGCAAGATGCAAGAACCACATATGTGGAACTTGATATTAAGTGTTTGCCTAGATAATCTAGTAATCTAATCAGTCATTTATACTATTTTACTTATAAATGTTTTACTTTTCTAGACTGAAATTATCTGGAGCAAGGAGTTTTTCTCTGATGTGAATATTTATGCAGTGCCAGCAAAATGGAGCAGCAAATTTGGTTTGATCTCTAACATAAAATGAGTCCATGGAACTGTCTATATTTACCTGGCTTACATGAACTACAGCATTATAGCTGTGTGGCATAGGACTTGTTTGTTTCTAAAATCTAAATGAAACCAAAATCAGGAAATCAAACAATAAATACAGTGCATCCATTTGCTACTTCCTTAGTTAAACTTCTTAGGCTAATTTTTTTTGCACTCAGATTTTGAGTGTACCAACTAATTTAATGCTTCTTCTGTTTTCTTTAATTGCTTTAAGAGTTTTTGTAATATTTTAGTTTCAATAGCTTTGCAATGCTGAGTCTGTTTCAATGTATAACAAACACTTTGATTAGCCCTTATTTTCAAAACTGTCTTGAATGGAATTACTTCTGTCTGTCTGCTAATATGAATAAACATGTACAGCCCCTTTCAGAACAAAACCCAATCCTGATGCTGAAAATTGTGCTAATTTCTATCACTTATATATTCAGGCTTATTATCTGGAAGCTATCTCCTTGATATTGTGCATTTGCATATGCATGAATAGTCATCCACCTGCATGCAGTTATTCTTGGTGCAGTGTTTTAGCACTTGTGAGTTGGAATTTCAGACATTATGCACCACTTCTACTCTTTATTGATTGATCCCTGATTCTTCTGTAGGAGGCTCCACCTGACATAGATACTGAGGGAAGTAGGACTGGTGGAGGGGAACGGGAGAAATCTTCTTGTTCAACAATTCCAAATAGTGCTGCAAACATCAGAATTGCTATGACGTATGACATTCTAGAGAAAGATATACAGGGACTTCTCCAGCTCCTCACTACCCTCACAAAATAGACACACGTCTTGCAACTGTCAAAGTTGAATAATCTCCTATTTTATTGTATTTGGTTTGTTGGTTTTGGTTTGGTTTTTAATTCTGTGATGGTCATCATAAAGTTAAAACTCAATTTATTTTTTGAGATGACTGTAAATTCAAGTCTTACTCCAATGGTACTCTGCTTTTAAAACAATTTTCAGCTTTTAACAAAGGTGATGGAATATTTAATGCAAAGCTGATTTTACTGCTAGAAAACTAAGACATATTTCAGGCTGAGAAAGCTGGGACTGTTCAGCCTGGAGAAGAGAAGGTTGCATGGATACCTCATATCAACTTTCCAGAATCCTTATGGGGCCTACAGGGAACACATAGAGGGACTTCTAGTCAGGAACTGCACTGATGGAACAAGGAAAAAGGGGTAAAAATTGAAAGAGGGGAAATTTAGGTTAGATGTTAGGAAGCAATTTGTTAATGTGAGGGTGATGAGGCACTGGAATGGGTTGCCCAGAAAGGTATGGGTGTCCCAGCCCTGGCCGTGTTCAAGGCCAGGCTGGATGGTGCTTTGAGCAACCTGGCCTAGTGAGAAGTGTCCCTGCCTAAAGCAGAGGGCCTTGGAACTAGAGAATCTTTAAGGTCTCTTCTAATCCCTCACCTGTCTATAATTTTATGACATAACAGCATTTTGAAAAATCCCCAATTGCTTTTAGTAGAAAAGCTTAAAATACCTGGTGTTATTACAAATGCATCTATGCTCCTTCATAGTATTTCCCTAGAATAGGGAGAAATCTCCAGGATGACAAATTCTTGTAAACTTTATAAAAGCCAGTGGCCAAGCAGACAAGAGACACTTAGTTTAGCAACTTGGCTGGGAAAAAGGTTTCAGCATAAGTGAAGCAGTTACCTATCCTGCTTAGTCTGTCAGCTGACTCACATGCACACAGTGGGAAGCAGGGACAATTTGGGTCACTTCCACAAAAGAATAAGGATTGCAATTTACAAAGAGCCAATGCAAGGTCTCTTTATGACTGAAAGCACTAAGAGAGGTAATACTTGGCATGAATCACTTGAAAAGACAGGAGAGAAGAATTCGAGAATACAGCTTATGCTGTACACCCTGTCCCTGTAAGGATCCAGAATGGTATTGTACAGTTACAGTACAGCCCCTTCCAGAGACTCAGATCTTTGCAGGTTTTTCAAGATACCACTAAGGACTTGTGACAAAGTTGGCCATGCAATGACACATTTCCATTTTAAATAGAAATGTTTTCAGCAAAATAATTTTAGTATGCAGATACAGCCACTAAATGCTCAAAGTTACTTCTTAAGTAACTGAGCTACTTCCTCAGAATGAGGGATCAGTCTATTCCCAGAATGGCCAAATTTGCAAATTATATCACAAGCAAAAGCACACAAGAGCTGCTTCTCTCCTTTCTAAGGAAAAAGTGCCCTGAATTTAGGACAAAATGCTGAGCTTTAACTAGACTGAAAACCACAGCAAATGAAAATACCTCAATTACAGTTTTAAAATCCTGCACTTCAGATTATTTTAAATTTTTAATTAGATGTCACAACTTTAGTCAATTAGAAGTTATTAAATTACATCATTCAGGATACACTGGGAGGAATTAGTCCATATCAGTGAATATTCATGAAAAAGTGGTGGGATTTTCTTTTTCCAACATTAGAGGCTACAGATGGGATCTTAGATATATAAAAACTAAGAGATCTTTGTTAGTTACTATTATATAAATGTATTTTATTCTTGCTTTAAGAAAAAAAAATAAACCAATGAAC
The DNA here is from genome assembly GCA_024865655.1 of Emberiza elegans. NCBI lineage: Eukaryota > Metazoa > Chordata > Aves > Passeriformes > Fringillidae > Emberiza > Emberiza elegans. The sequence continues at coordinate 32,796,044 of JALJVW010000206.1, forward strand.
TCTATGCAAAGACTAGAAAGACAACCTCAAATAAAGACATCAGAGAAAAACTGATGGATGCATACAGGTGAAATAATAGATCACAGAATGGCTTGGGTTGGAAGGGACCTTAAAGATCAACTGTTTCCAACCCCCTGCCATGGGTAGGGACATCTTCCACAGGACCAAAGCCCCATGCAGCCTGACCTTGGACACTTCCAAACATTAACTCATACTAACTTGCAATATTTTTAAGAAATTAAATAATAACAAAGAGAAAAGAGAAAAATGTTCTGGAAATACAACAGAAATAGAAAATTTGTTTAATGAGCTATAAATTAAATAGAATATATACTATGGAAGATAAGAACAAAGAGAAATTCCCCATATTATAATGCTCTAAGTCTCTAATAATTTTTCCTACTCATCACATCTCAGCTAGGAAAAAATATTACAATGGCTTAGATATTTGCTTTCAATATCTGTAAGGCCCATAGAGAACTTTTGCTATTTTTGTAGTACTTGGCATTAAATGCAGCAAAACAACTAAAAAAGTGATGATACACAGTTTTCAGAAAGCAGACAGCAAGATTTTAGTGATCCTGAGATAAACAGTGTTGAAAAGTAAACTATAGTAACATGTCAAAGTCATAGATACTACATCTGCATAAAAATGATGCACCTGAATAAGAAGTGTTTAATATTAATTCCTAAGAAAAATGTGTTTGAGAAACACCTTCTTACTAAAAGGCATTCAGAATAATTGTCAAGCCTAGTAAAGAGTAAGTGATGCTACAGTTAGAAACCCTCCAATTTTCCCAGCTGAACTGACTGAATAAATTCAAGGAAGTTGCATAATTCATAAAAAAAGAACAAAATCATTAACACTCACTGCAAAATCCCTTGCAAAGATGCAACACTTTGGTTTGCTGATGCCCCAAGACCACATTACTTTTTAATGGCACAATGAGCTGTCAGTTGAGATTAAGTTCCTTGAAAAGGTCTTTTCATTGAATTAAGCTTCTTAATAAAAGTAATTGCTTTTCTAATTCCCCACTGGGCTACTGGAGTATAATCCAGTACATACTTTATAAAAAGTATAAAGTATAAAGTATAAACCCTCTCAATCACTTCAATTGATATTTGGACTGGAACCATAGCATCAAAACCAAAGCTATGGCCTTGGCAAAATAAAATATAAGCAAGAATGGGACTGAATATGTTGCAAAAAAAAAGAGATATGATTAATAATTTTAATGTAGAAAAAAAATTCAATGCTTAGTTATATTTAGGCTTCCTTTAATTGATGTATTTTCAAAAGCAAAGAAAACACAGGAATAGAAAGAGCAGCAGCTTTCCCTTGCAGTAGATAGATCAGATAGCTAAGGGAAATTGTATTCTACCAACCCAGCTAAGAGGAAAGCATATGAAAGGAAGTTTAATGAAAATCTTACTGAAATGTTGAGATTTTTGTTCATGTAATCTCCATCCCTTTCTGAAATTTACACTTTGTAAAAGAGATTATGTCTTGGCAAAGACTACCCTGAATTGATCCAGATTTTATGGGTCTATCTCCACTTGCAAATTTGGTGATGTGTAATAATTGGGGGTTTGTTGGTTTTTGTTGTTTTTGTGGGGTTTTTAATTTGTTTTATGGAACTAGCATGTGGAACTAGTTGGTCTGCACAGCAAATAACCAAATGATTTCTGTTGAGAAAATGTATCCTTGGAAAAGCACAATGTACAGTGATCCATGCTGCACAGCTATGGAATGTTTGTTTCTTTTCCCAAATAGTCCAAGCTGATCATAGGAATGTAGATACTGAGATCCTGTGCAACAATCAGCTACTGCATTAAAATGAAATATAGATATATTGTAAAAAAATGAAACCTTTCAGGTCGTTTCTTTAACTAAACTAGTTATTGGCTTTTCTTAAGAATCACAAAGATTTTGTTACCTAAAGCCCACAATATTACAGTGAGAATAAAGAGAGCCTTTCTCTTTCTGATCCTGATGCTGACTAGCAGGATAACTCTGAGATTCCTCGTTCTTTAACTTGAGGTCTGCTTTCCCACTCATTTCTCTTGTCTAAATGTGAATAAAGCAGAACTGCTTTTTGTATAGCACCTGGTATAGCTGCAGTACAATTCCCTATAGGCTGTCCCTATGACATTTTAGTGAGACAATGGAGAGATATTTTGGAAATAGCAGTTAAAAAATTAAAAATCAGTCTTTTGGATGTGTATACCTCCACAGAAGCCAAAAAGATTGGTCTCTAAATTTTTTCTGGCTTTTTACAAATGCAGAAACACAGAAAATGGTGAATATGAAATTAAACACTTAATTAGATTTCCATCTATACCTATTAATTAAATCTCCACTAGATTATAGTGAAATTTCCTTCCACAGAATAATTACAAAGAGTTAATTGAACAAACTGGTCAAAAAACACAGTAAGATTTTTTTATATTTAGAGTTTGTTTGGTTTTTTTAAATTTTGTTTTTTAGCAGGCTGCCTTAAATATTTCTATTTTGCCCCAATTTTTATAATTAGAAACCATATCTGTTTCAGTCCAGCACATAAGTAATGAGTAGATTTTCTGCATTAAGCTGATCATCTCTCAGAACTGAGGACAGAGAAAAAGTGAAGCATACTTAAATACAGTAACAGACCCCTTCTTGCTTGGACTGTGTAAAGAAAGCTCTCTTTAGTTGTCCTAGCTCTTACTAAGTTTACAGTTGTAAACAACACAGAAGAATATTAAGCACAATGCAGAGGTTTAACTAGAAACTTCTAATGAAAGATTTTCAATGGGCTGACTGTAAGGCTGCTCAGAATTCAAGCAATAAAATTGTTTCGGGAGAGTAAACATAAGGTTCCCTGTCTTGTATATTAGATTATTACACCACAGGACATTCCATAACCAGCTTCCCCTTGTTAGCCCATGATAGCTGTGTCAAAATAATTTTTATTTTACACAATCAATTCTCAACCTTGAAAAAATAAAGTCCACCTTTATTACTAATGAATTAAAAATAAAAAATATTTTGTAGCTATGGGAAACAACATCATTAATTTAAAAGTAATTTCAGACATTGATTTTAAGTGTGTTTTCTTGTACATAAACTGTCTGTTATTCCAAATGGTTCATACATCAGAAGGGCTACATGTGGTATGAGCAAAAACAGGCAAGCACCTGTGAGTTACAAAATTCTCCTACTTAGCTGTATGTACAGCCTGATCTTAAAGAAACACTTCCTCCATTGCTAGTAGTTAACATTCTTCTGAATACCAGTCATTATAGCTTTTTATTATTTTTAACATATTTTTAAACAGGGAGATACTTACTGAAGGATACTTTTAGCAGTCTTTTATGGATTTCATTCCATTTCTGTATATTTTCACTGGAGCTTGACTGACAATAAATACTTTGCATTTTACGTATATACAAAGTTATCCAATTAGACTGCTGTAATCTGTGAAGTTCCGTTTCTTAGAGGCATTAAGATAATTGTGCAGTGTTACAGAACTGCCTCCTGTTCAAAACATACCCATTTACTCCTAAAACTCCGAGCAGATGCTTTTCCTTTTTAAAGTGTACAGTTCATCCCCCAAAAATTAAATAAAATACGGAACATCACCATCACACACCAAATTGAGAGAAATCTCATGAACACATGAATGAATTTCATAGGAAAGGTTTCTCTAAATAGACATGGTCTTTAAAGATCATTTAAAAGTTAAAATGCATCATTAGCCCAATGGACCAAAAATTACTGAAAAAACCCTCCTTCTTTCTAATATTATTTTATCTCAAATTCTTGGATATGCATAGTAATTTCTGGATCCAGCACTGAAGCTGAAAAACAAATTTGCTTACGCCCCACAATATCATGGAAAGTTGGTTTATAAACCCACAACAAGCTTATAACAGAAACCCTAAGGGCTCTTCAAGCAAGTGTTAGCTCACAGTTTAAGATGACTGGTTGTCCATTACTAGCAGTGAAAATGCAGTCAATGCAGTTTGTAGGACCTAGAGATGCTCAGCAGCCCCAGTGCGAGTGTCCATGAGCAACTGAGCTGTCAGGGCTGTTATCTGTCTAGGCTGCACCAAACAGATCCTTATCAGCTGCACAGGGTGAGCATTTTTTTTTCCACATAGACACCCATACATGGGCATTTCAATTCCAGTGTCACAATCTTCTAGCTGAATTTTGCTGCTGTCACTGAGCACTTCCTTAAAGTAGCGCTTAAGATAATGGAAAATAAGATTTCTATTTTTTTCTTATTTTAAAGGACTGTTTGGCTTGCATTATTAAAATAATATTCAGAGATCACTTAATTAAAATGGAGTATGCAGCCTTGACCTCCCTGTAATTAACTCTTCTTTTTTGTAAATCAGTAGCAGTTCCTTTTAAATCAACGGGGGTTGTTCTGTCTCCGTGGAAACACTACTGAATTTCCAGCTTAAAAACCTGTACAGGACAATGGTACTTTTGCCAGACCAGCTCTGACAAACAAGATGTGTTTTTTAGATGCTATGGCTACACAATTCTCTGCATTTCTCTGACCTGAGAGATCTCAGTTGGATTCTGAAGCTTTGGTGTCTCATGGAGCTGGTATTTCATATTCACATTTTTCTTACACCCAAGCAGTCCAGTCTGACTTCAGAACAGCTATTGAGACCAATACCTTTGGGACAGGCAACAGGGCCCTTGTAGGATCATTTCTGATCTGCTCTGCTCTTAGGTGAACCCCAAGAGCTGCAGGAATGATGAGTCACAGTCAGATGGGACAAGCTTGGAGTGTCTATGGCATGGGCTGAACCATGAGACTCTCATAAGGCCATGAGAAATACTCACTGCATTGTTTCACAGATGCTATGAAGAATTTTCCAGAAGAGAAATATTTTGAGTTGGCAGAAAATGTACCCTTTATAGCCTTGTCAGGAGCTGGCTCCTACACATCAGTATAGAGAAAACAGCTTGCCTCCTCCTGGAGCAGCATCAGTTATGGAATAAGTGGGTATAAATTTATTTTATTAAAAAGAGAAAATAAAAAGAAAGTATATTCCCACAAAATTTAAATTAAAAATAAACAGTCTTATGAAGAGAATTATCAATTTCATTGTTTTATGAAGTACTTGTTTTACCATGTGTTCTGGTTTAACATGATTTAACATGGCAGTTGGAACAAGAGCACTGAGCAGCAAGGATACTACCAGGGGCTACTGTTTGTTCCAAAACCCAACCCGTGGCTCTGCATATCTTCTATTCATTTACAAATGTGGATCAGGAGAAGAACAGAACAATTTGATTACCTGACAAGATTGAGCTGACAGCAAAAAGTCCCAGAAAATGTCCTTGTTTTGGGTTCAGTTTCTATTAATTGGAAAGTTAAAAGATTTGAAATGCATTTACACATGAAGTATAACACTTAATAGCAGTAAAGCAACTGTTACCTTATTAAAAAATCCCACTTTTAGTAATACTGTGATTCCATTGAAATCAAGGTGTCTGCATCATTGAATGACTGTGTTTTCATCAACCAAGTAATTTTGCTACTTAGGTCTGCATTTTTGGGGGCAGTTATAAGAAAGAAACTAAATCAGCCTTGCACTATCATGAAACCAAGATTGGTGGAGTTAGTACTCTAGGCTGACTATAAAAAAGACAAAAATGTGTAAAGTACAGCAAACTGAACTTCTGTGAAATTACAGTAAACCAAACCAGTTGGTATACCGTGGAAGAGTGTAGAAGTGAAAACATGCAGTAGAAAAGTCAGAAATTACATTTTCCTTAATGCTATCCCACATATCTCTTGATATTCCTGCTAAACTCCGTCTTTGCTAATCAGTAAACTCCGTCCTTGCAAATAAATTTGGTAGGAACATTTTTTGTGTATATTTGGTGTCTGAACACACAGCGTACCCCAAGGAATGGCGCACAATTTATGTTATTCTACCAATAACACTTTTGTAGCATACACAGCTGAAAATGGCTTTGTCTACATCTTCAATAACGTGTACTACCTCAGATCAGCAGTTTTCCATTCAAGCTTCAATCAAAACAATACTGAGCTTTCACATGGGGCAGTAGATAAGCCTTTTGCTAGAAGCGGGCTCAGGATCTCCCCATTCATTCAAATGTTTCTGGAAAGTTCGTTTTAACTAAATGTACACATTTTTGCTGCCCAGTGAGAAAGTTCCCTTCTCTGAAGAGAGACTTGCTGCAAGAGTGCAAAGCTTTGTTTAAATAGCTAACTGAAGCAGAAAAAAAGCATGGCAATATCAGAAAGAAGTTATATTTCTGTTGAGGTAAGTCTAAGTTACTGATGTTACTAAAACTTATTTCCTAATGATTCACATACCATTTATTTCCTTCCATTTAACACTTCTTTGGTCAAGAGACTTCAAATGCATCCAGTTGAACTAAAGACCAGTTTTTGTTAACATAGAAACTAATAAATGTTACTCTTATAAGGACAATCTGTAGATCTTCACCATTTTACATGATATTAGTAAGCTTTTAACAGGTTTTTTTTACAAAATGTTTCAGGCTGTAAGTGGTAATGGAAAATTATTTGAATTCTCTGCACAACCTGAATAACATTGGCAAAAAATAATACATACTCTTGGTATCAACATTTTCATTATAAAACACCATGTAGAGCAGTTTTAGGATTGTATTGTTGATAGGATGTAAGAACTATAGCTTGATTATAAAAAAATAAAAGGGCAAGAGCAAAATATCTTACATTTTTACTAAAAATAGTCATATTCTTTGCAATTGAGAAAATTCAGGCTTCTGCATGGAAAACCCTCTTATTAGCAAATTCTTTTATGATTTTCACAGTCAAAAAAAAAAAAAAAGCAAATTATACCCTGTGTGCCAGGCTAAAACTGTCACTCTGCAGTTACAATTTTGACAATGGCTATTGAAATGGTATATAATAAATACTATTTTTTTTGCAGGAAAAAGATTTAACCATATTAAATAAAAGGAGTGCAAACTGATGCTCTATGTGGCATGGATTAGCAGTATTTCTCTTTGTCTTGTTCTCCTAGTACTTTGAATAAAGAGGAATATTTGCTTACAGGGCAGAAGAGAAGGTTGTCAACCATTAGAAATTGCAGACAGGAATTACAGCTGTGATAAATTATTGTTTCTTTTTTTTTTTTTTATTAAGTTGAGAGTTCTTTATTCAGTTAAAAAAAAAACAACAAAGAAACAGCTATAATTTAAAGTAGTGAAATAATATCCCTTTCTACTATTATAATTATATTTCTCCCCAGCTGTAAATTTACAAGATCAATGAGATGAAAGATAACAGCATCTCAAAAAAGGCCATGAATTATATTCTTCTCAGCTACTTAAAATAGAAAAATTAACATATATTTCAGCAAGAAAATCAAACCTTGGATTGCAGAAAGAGCAGTCTGAATCTTAGAACAATAATTGTATTAGGACATGGTGTTGAAGAACGTATAAAGTGTCTAAAGCTCTACTACAGTGAATAAATTCCAAGGGAAAGTATTGCTCAAATTATCTGTGCTATGCATGTACAGGTTCTGCATCTTCACTGATTTAGGCACGTGCTCAGCACTGGCACAAATGCTTACAGATACATCTACTGTGACTTAGCACTCTTAAAGCTCCATATGGTGAAGTAGGTGGCAGGATAAATTTCTTGAGCAGAAGTCTGTATGATTAGAAAGTTATTCTTATATGAATCTTTGCATAATGGAGTAAAACACTTTCTGCTGTGTTGTTATTTCAGAAGACATTTTTTTACTTACACACAGGTACACAGAGGCTATTTCTTAATTTATTCATAAAATAAAACTAACATGCTTCATAAATTGATGACAGATTAGAAATTGAAATAACAAAGGCATTGAAAAGGGTAAGGGGACATGGAAACGCACAACAAAAAATTTAAGATTCTACTTTTGTTCCTTAAAACAAGCTCCTATGAAAATTCACTTTCAACAAGACTCATAGGATCTGATCTTTGGAGAATAAAGAAGCCTCAGGGTAATGAAAGTAGCATCAGTTCAAGGTTTACCTTCCACCCTTTCATTTATTCCTTTTTTTCCTCCCACATTCCCTCTCAACCTTGCCTCAACTCCCCAGAATTTCAATTGGAAGAACAGGGCTGGCAAAGTTGAGCTGAGGCTGCACAGAATCTGTTTAAATGTCTATATACACATAATGCAATAAACCCACAAATGGAAAAATCTGCAAATGCGTGATTGCCAACCACCTAATTTCTGGATGAAGTGTAAATAATGTATTCAAAATCCAATTACTAATATTTCACATGTTAAAAGAACCTGTCCTATGTTTAGCTCCTCAGTCTTCTAAATCTTGATTCATAGATGTTGTACAAATCTTTCCTTAGTGTAACCCACTTAAGCTCAGCATAACCCATTTAAGGACAGAACTAGATGCTAAAAGCCTTCTGGGACTTTAGTTTGCAGCTTAAAAAGGAATACAAAATTGACAGTATAAAATAAGAAAAGAATACTTAGACAATACACTTGTCTGTAAATAGATTTTTCTATGGTGCTGTTTGATTTCTATTTGGAGGACAAACACCACAATACTGGCTACAATACCAGTTCTCCATACATAAACATTGGCTTAGGAAGCTAGGTTCATTTTTTTTATGGCCCAGAACTAAATACAACAGCTGCTATTTAGCAAACATAAAATCATCACATGTCTGATAAAAATAACATACTTATTAATGTTGCATTGCAATAGATTTGTTGATATTGTTGTTTGTTTCGAATGAGTATGCAGTGCTGGAAAATAGAAAAATGATGAAAAGCTGGAATAAAATTTTCCCCAAGAGGAAAACCCAGGGGTTTTCAGTTTCCCACTGTAGACAGGCAAAGCCTCATGCTCCAAGGCTGCACGTGCCAAGTTATAAAACCAGAGCTCCTGGGAATCAGAGCAAGGCGTTCCAGAGGCATTGGAAAATGGCCTTTGTAGGGCTCACTTTTGGGGTTCAGACAGCAGTGTCAAGGGCTGAGCAAGAGATTTGGTGCATTCCCAAGTGAAGGGATAGAAGCATTTTTTGCACTAGTCAAGTCCATCTTGTGAATAGTTTGGATGTACAAATTACCATAAATAAATTCAGAGATGTGCTGAGAATCTTAATTTTAATTTTATACAAACATGGATCCTGTGTTCTTGCATATTTTCCATGAATATAATCAAATAGTAGCCTGGAAACTACTTCTAAAAATGAGAACTGGAAACTAGTTTGCATGAACTTGTTAAGCTAGGTTGCACTAACAATAACTGTAATAAAATTTTAAATTAGGGTCTTGCCACTAAAGATTTGCTTTCCCTTGCTTTTCCAGCTGATGCTACCTTACCCAAGAAAGCTTTTAAAATACTTGAAATACATAGCCAAAGAAATGCATAAACAGCCCCTTAAGAACAATCTTCCACATCAGAGAAAGATAGATAAAAAAAAGTAATGTAAAACAATTCCCTGTAGGTTTGGGAAGAACTTTGCTACAAGAATAAGGCTGAGAATGACATATTTGCACTTCCCTAATGGTAGCCTACGTGACAATGTTCTGCACAGCATTTTTTTGGACATATTTTAAGACTTAAAGTTATTTTTAAAACTTGAATATGTGGAAATTAATAAGAAAATACTCTCTTCAGTGAAGGCAGCTTCATCAACAAAACTACCATTTTTTTGTGTAACCTTATTTATTGAAAAACAATTAGGTTGTATGCATTACTACTCAGAGTGTATATTATGCTTAAAAGAATTTTGATGGGTATCATTTCACACCATTTCCATAGCTAAAGTTGAACTTGAAAGCAGTGGAACAGATTTTGGCATTACTATAACGCATTTGTAAATGAGGAGTCTGCCAAAGTAATTGGAGTTTTATTTTCATGGATGACTCATTACTTAGCTGAAAGCAGCTTGGGTAGCAAACATGTTTTCCAAAATTTTATCTAAGAATATCAGAGATGATTTTTTCATGCATCTTTAAAATTATTTGTTCTGACAACTACTTTTGTGATTGATTTTAACTTGTTAAATCAAATGGTAAAAGTCTACTCATTATAACAATTCCTGAACTACTTCAGACTTCCTAAAAGGCTTAGGATGACAGTTGTTGTGGGATGCCAAACATCATAAAAACTATATGTCAGAGCTGGAAAATTTAAGAGACTTCTAATGGTTTTTTTATAACTGTTTTAGATGCATTTCTGAATACTCTTATAAATTAAAAAGCTAAGATGAAAGTAAAGGATTTTATCTATAATCATTTGTTTCATAGTTATCTTGTGCCTTCACAATGGTGGCAGCTAGATTTCTTTAATTTGAATCAAAAGTAAAATAAAGCAAAAGAAAGTAGCAGCTGTCCATCTGTGAAAAAACCTTTGCATCCAGCAAGACCCAAGTATTATAATTTACTCCTCCTGAGGCTAAAGTTAAGATAAAACAGCTTCAAACTGAAGAGCAATTTAATGCTTCTAATCATGCAAGTTCAAACCCCCATCTTTTTATTTAACCAAAAGTCTTTTTTCATAGATTTTGCCTAAAAACCAGGTTCCATTTATGCCAATTTTCAAAATGAGAAGATATCTTTGGATAACTAAGACATCATATATAATCTCAGGTCCTTCCTTCTTCTTATTAAACTTGATTTCATAAACTACTGAAAAACTGAAATATTTCTTAGCCTTCCAATAATTAATTACATAATATACTCTTTGAATGGAACTTTTTGTTCCATCAGAAATTTCTGTATCATATGCCAGTGAAATAAAACTTTTTTGAGAATGCCTATCAAGAAAATCTCTCTTGAGATTTTCTTGGACTGTTTTGCTCTTAAGACCTGAAGAACAGTGTCTAATGTTTAAGAAAATGCCATTCCAGTGTATTTTCACAAGCTCTAAACTTAGCCTCAAGGAGGTGTTTTTGTTGTTTTATTCCCATTCCTTGATATATTTTGTGGAGACAGTAAAGTTTTCAAAATTACTGCAAGTTGTTTTAATCAAGATCTGTCATTTAGTGGCTGAAGATAAGAGCTCTTAATTTAAATTTTATTTCCTGTTCTCCGAATGATGAAAACAAAAAAATAATTTGTAAATGCATTTGTTAATAGATACTTCTGCACTCAAAATTATTTAATTTTGTTCCCAAAACACTTCATGCAGGTTTTGCCATCTTCTAGACCAGGAACAGATTTTGGTAGATTCTTAGTGCATATTTGTATATTCTTCCCTTGTGTTTTTACAGGGTACCATGAAGGCATGGTCCATGGCCCTGCTGAGGCTGTGCCAGAAATGCCTCAGATACTTCACAACCAGATGACTCTGAACCTGAAGTCTTTTATGTGCAACACAACCACTGGTCTACTCAGAATTTGTGGGCACATCACTAGAATAGAATACTATTTTTATTTTAATAAAAGAGGACAGAAGTCTAAGAAGCATCTTAAAAATATCATGGAAATCATAGAATGGTTTAGTTGGAAGGGACCTTAAAGATAATTTCATCCCAAATCCTCTGCCATGGGCAGAGACACCTTTCACTGGACCAGGCTGATTAAAGCCACACCCAGCCTGGCCTTGAACACTGCCAGGGATGAGGCATCCACAACTCAGGACAAAACTCCTCCTGTTCCAGTGCCTCCCCACCCTCCCAGGAAGGAATTTCCTTTCAATGCCTAATCAATATCTAATCTAAACCTAATTTCCTTCATCTCAAGGCCATTCCAGCATGTTCTGTTACTACATGCTCTTTTGAAATTCCTCTCCATCAGGAGAATACTCTTTCTGGTACTGTGAGGCTGTTCCAAGGTCTTCCGGGAGCCTTCTCTTCTCCAGGCTGAAGAACTCAAACTCTCTTAGGGTCAACCATAGGAGAGGTGCTCCAGCCCTCCAGTCATTAAAGATGAAAGAATAACCTGAACAATATGAACAATTTAAAAACACCCTCAAATTAAGAGGTATGGTGGGGTTGGGTAAATAAAACATAGTCAACAATTTAAGGAGTTTTGACAAGAGTGAGATCTAATTCATACAAGTAAAACTGAGAATTGGGGAGCATCCCAAATGTGTGGATGCACTATTTAAGTGACACTATTCTAAAAAGTCATGGAGAGGTTGCCAGCAGAAGTCCACAGAGATACTGTTGACCATTCTCATAAAAGGCTCAATAGTAAGATGATAATGTGATTGTGATTGTGAAGAAAAATTTATTCCAAGGAATTGCAAAAGTACCTGAAAAATAATGAATGAATTAGCAAAACAAGCAAATGAAAAACACACACAAAAAATGAGAGATTTTACAGTTAAACATTAGGATGCATACTGAGAACTTCACTGTAGAAAACATACAGTATAATAAGAATTTGTCAAACCTGATTGGGAAAAAAGGGAAGCTACCAACTTATTACTGGAAATTTCTGTTTAATTTTTCATTCAAAAGGGATGGCTCAACCGAGTAATTACCAAGTTACAGGCTACTGGAACCAATTCAAGAATGAACTGAAGGTTAGCATTTATCTTTCCTCTGAGAATAGGGAGGACAGCAGGATCAAAAGATGTAAACAGCTGTGCTTAAATTTGAAAAAATAGAATAGAAGGATCCAGAGAATAACAATCAGTCTATTTCCAATTCTCACAGAAATTATGGAATAGCTGTCTTTGGGTAAAGACTACAGACAATCTAGAATAGATATCCACTTGGCAAGAGAAAACATCTATCATCTACTTCCTCACAGTGACCAGGCCTTACTGATAGGTGGAAGGAGTAGATATAATACATGTTAATTGCCTTAAAGCATTTGCCAGTTTTATGTACCACATTCATAAATAAACTAAGAATTAAATAATCCTGGATTATTCTACTGTAACTGCAGTGCACCATGAATGTGAAGCTATAATTAGAGCAGTTACTGCCTGTCAGGCTGGAAGGAAATACTGAGTGGGATTTCACAGGGCCTGTCCTGGATCCAGTATTATTCAATATTTTCATTAAGGATCTGGATGATGGAATAGAGAGTACATTTATTAAATTTGCAGACAATACTAAGCTGAAAGCATCTGCAAGCACTTTACTGAATAGGATTTGAATTGAAAGTAACCTTGACAAATTGAAAAAGTAATCTAAAATAAAAAAAAAAAAAAAAGAGAGAAAAAGATTCAATTCAATAAAGTACAAAGTATCACACATAGGGATAATCTCCAGCTGGGAAAAATACAAGAGAAGGAACAACTGACTATGCATCAGATTTAAAGAGGGTAATGTACCATAGAGACACTAAGAGTCAAGAACATTTACTATATATGCAGAGCCATTTGATATAGGAAATGTGGACTAATTGTATTTAACACGAGTGTATCTCAGTCTCAACAATTGTCATGGTCAAAGCAGCCTGTTTAGATAAAGTGCTGCATGAATTTTAGCTACACCAGAAATTTTAATGGGAAAAAACAAAGGACATCATCTTGCCTTTTGGACTGCTGCAAAAATTAGAACCGGTATTTGCCTCACAGAGTGTAGAATTGGAAAGTATGGCATTCTTTGCAATGTTTTGTGCCAATTGATTTGAAAGTTACAGCACTGCTATATCTTCAGGTAGGAGAAGTATGCAAACAGAATTGAAGGTGCTGAACAATACCTACAAAACTGTTGACCAAAAAGATTACAGTTTTTGATTAGGTATGAAGCACCCTGGGGGAATTTTGTACCAGGTGAAGCTATAAACAAAGGACATATTTGAATAATGGAAGTTACCTTCCAATTTTGTTAGGAAGGTGGGGGTTTTTCTGTATTTTCCCAAATGAGAATCTGCATCCACAATATGCATTTTTAGCGCTGTGTGTATTATACAGCTAATTCATACAAACATCCTTTATTGTTAATATTTATGGATTCATAGACACAACAGCTTTCCTTTTCTATTATCCTATGTACAATATAGCTTTAGCAGATCTACTTAATCTTCAGGATGGGGAATAAATAGCTGCATTCAAAGATTCGGAGAGCATAATGAATTTGGAAGAGGAATCAAAAACAGAATACTGTAACATATGTAAGCAGAATCTATGTAGGACACGTGCAGTAATTATCCTATGCAATGTTCACCAATATTTTTTTACAGTTATCACTGTGCCTATTTTCACAAGTCTATTCAATACATTTGTGAAAGATAGGATAGTCATGTTTCCAGTCTTCAGGATCTGACTGATCAGAAATTATATTTGCAGACGAAAATAATTAGACACAAAAAACTTAATAAGTTTTCGGAATATTTCTAGAAGATTTTTTATTTTTAAGCATCATCTAAAGAGCTGAAATAATTAGAACAAATAAACATTCCTTGCATCCTTGTTATTAGGATTATTAAAATATCCTCTACTCCTCACAATCCAAGCTATTTATTTATTTCCACTTCATCCTGCTTAGGGAATAAAATTAGAAAAAATGAATACACACTTAACAATCAGTGACTTTTGATGTACAGCCTCTGCTGTGGAATGTGAGGAAGCCTAGAGTTCAGTCCATCAATTATGTGTATTATCATGTGTAGTGGGTAATGGAAGGCATGTTCCAGTAAGTGGCTATCCATTGACACTGGATGAAGCTGCTATTTTATTCCAGTTGGTTTGGGAGCCATTATAGTCATGATTTGAAATTAATTCCACCATCCATGTTTGTATGACTGTGAAGTCTTTTCCTTACCTCTTGTTCCCTATGGAGTTATGGATTCAGTCAGAAGGCAATAGAAAAGTGTGGAGCAAATACCCTGTTCTAAAAACCAGCAAACAACAAATACAGCAAAAATAATACTGGATAAATAATGCCAGCTACCTTTAGACAAATGTAGTGCTTTAATGGAATGAATCTAGTAATACCCAAATCAGTATGAAAATATCTGAATTTAATTTTAATTATAATCATATTAATTGGAAAGGAAGTTGAGGAAGTGACTTTTATTCTAAAAAACTCCTGTTGATTTTAATTGTGATAGTAAATCAGAAATTTCATTACTTTCTGATGCTACCCAAAAAAGGAAAGAGAAAATAGTTAAGAAAAAAGAGTTTCTTGTCCAGTAGAAAATGCAGTGAGAGATAGAAATCTTTCCAGAGCACTTAAATGTTGTCATTTATTAATTAGGGAAAATAATTTCATTATTTAAATTACTTTATTTAACCATGATGGTTAAAATATTGTATATTCAGTGTATTTGCATTTTTATAAAAGTAAACATGTATCACCTGCTTCAGTGAGGCATTGCTGCAAATTCTATTATTCATGCTCATTTAATAAAATAAATTAAAGAAAATAAGTGGAACATTCTATGAAGTACTGCTTTAATCTTCTAAACTTGTTGTCAGGATGAGGCATGTGATGTTAAAATTAATAATTATATATTCTAAGAATGACAGTAAAGGTCACCAGGCTCTGCTCATGGCAAAGAAACAGTTTTGTTTTTTGCTTTTTTCTTGAGATCCAGACTGAAATTAAAAGAAGATATGAGACAATCCGGTCTTTTTGACAGTCATTCATACAGGTATGTGAAATTTGTCTTCAGCTCTCATACCAGATTTTAGACACATGTGATTTTTAATTGTTACAAGTGAGATACAAATGAGAGTTTTGCCAAATTGCCTCAGAAGTAGATAAATATAGGGAAGGCATCATAAGCCAGCATATGTATCAGACATTTAATGTATCATCAGAGTTGAAAAAGTTGCTTTCTAAAGCAGAACTAATATTGATGATTTTTTTTAAAGGAAGTGTCATTTTCCCCCAGCATTTGATTTTATTCTGGAATATTTTATTCAAAGTACACACAGCAAAGGACACTGGTTAAAAAAAAAGTATCTCAGAATTTTTACAAGTCCTGTAAAGAATTCAGATGCAGGATAAGAGATATTCCTGTTTCAATTACTTTCTGAATGACACTGATTATGAAGTCTTCCTACATAGAAGACAGACAAAGAGAAACCAAGAGGGATAAAATGTTGACATTTTCTTGAGAGTCTATCTAAAAACCCACTCTTTTTGCAATAATCTAACTTTGGCTTTGTTGTTCTTCCGCGACTTCTTGCCCTGAAACCATTCCAGGATGGAGGATTACCTGGAATATGAGATATTTCTAATGTGAGGGATTAGCATACTCTAATGGCTGACCTTTACTTATCAATTCATTAAATTTCTCTTAATCATCACAGTGCCTACAATGAAAATTATTCTTCTGTATGTAAATGAACTGAAGAAACAGCAGCTTCTGACTTTCTGCCCAGATGTTAACATGGTAAAATCTTTCATTTATTCATGGCAACAGTTATTCTTAGAATAGGCAAATAAGTTTGCAATGATTCCAAGTCACGATCAAATTCTCATATTTCTTTTTTTTAACTTTTAAAAAGTTACAATTGATACAACCCACTCACTGCCATTTACCTTCATTAATGATTCCAGCAACAGTGAATAACTAAAAAATTATCTCCAAGCCAAAAGCAGCTGCCAAGGTTCAAAAGCACTAAAAATTATTTCACTGGAACTTTTACGCCTAAACGTGGATTTAGAAGTTTGCCAAGTGTGAGCATCTTGCTGTCTGCCAAACTGTCTGTATCGGTCAAAATGGATTGCTATTTGATATGCTAGTACACATGGGAACTAGAAACACACTTCAGAGAATTTATTAGCATCTTTACTGCCTATGCCTTGCAGTAAGTATAGGCTTCACAAAGGAACATGCCATTTTCCACATTGTAGAGTATGGTGTGGTCATATTTAATGTTTGCCCCCAACCCCAGCAACAATATAACCTCTGGAAACTGCCTCTTGGAAATGATGATATAAAAAAATTTACAAGTCTTAACAGGAAAAAGAAGAATGAAGCTGAAATAAGTCTGGGTACCATTTCCTTCCAGCAAAATTGTACTTCTCTAAAGCCATTGAAGCTGGTGTCATCAAAAGAAAATGTCACAGACTCTCAAAAGCAAAGGACAGACAATTCTACAGATTATTGGATCATGTCCTATTTATAGAAATCTAACCTTTTCAGCCCCAAAGAAAAGCAAACAGAAAAGTGGAGTCATGTCATAGATCCAAGTCCCAAATTACAGTAATTTTGTACTGTTATTGTATTTTGCTAATCACAGAGACTCAGCAAAACACTAAGTGAGTCACCATTAGTATGAGCAGCCTTTCATAGCTGGTAAATACAACCACCATACTTAAATATTCCTAAAAAATAGAAAATATGAAAATAAATTTTGAAAGGTTTCTTTTATTGTATGTACTTTTTATCTTTGTACATCAACAACATAATTTTTCAAATTAAGTTTTTAAGTAACAAGCTAGACTTTGAATAACAGAGGGGAGGGGAGGGGAAAATTGCTAAATTGTGCAATTTCATAATCAACCAATTATAATAGCAAATTCATACCATAATTTCCAACTAATCTAGAAAAAAAAATCACAAACAATTCATGAAGTGCAAGATAAATAGCTGTAGGTCCAGGTACATAGTCAATCTGAATTCCATATGAATGAAAATGGAGCCAGGTTATGCAGAAGAATAAAAAAATCCAGGAGATGTAAACTTTTGCATAACCTAATTGCAACTGGCATCAAACCTTTCCATACTTGGACCTAGCATCAGCTGAAACAGAAAAAACTGATTTTGATTTTGAATTCTTTCCAAGGCTTCAAAATATAAATTATACTAGAAGATCTGTTTTGAATTGCCCAGCCAAAGTATGGAATGAGATCTTCTGTACCTCAGAACAAGAATCTCCTCAAAAATAAAAAATAACCTTTAATAGTTCTTCTCTATTATCTTCCTAATCTTCAGCATAGTTCTTTAAATTAGCATTACATCTGTCTTAAAATAAAGAAGTGGGAAGATTTGAAATCTCCCTCCCACCCCAAAACTGAGTGCAGATTGCCACATGTCTGAAATTGCAAATAAATCACCACTATTTCAAACACTGAGAGCTGGTTTTGAAATTCAGTCACTCCTACATTCCACCATATTATTGAAATTGTCACCATATTCAATGGGCTCACAGCTGTAGCCCTTTGATAGCAAAAATAAATGTCTTTAAATGAGTGCCTAAGACTCACCTCATATATTGAATTGAACCACTCTAAGGACAGGGCCAACCTTCCCTAAATTTTAGGTGGAAAAGAGTTAGCTGTATGAAATGATCAAATCATGGCATAAGATTCTTTACAATAGTCTTACTAAGCTAAATCTGTGATGGGTCAAGGAAAACATGCTTCTGTTCTCAGTTCAGAACTAAATGTGTATATATATATTACTTTCTAGTTTAGAAATTTAGTCTCCATTTCTCATAATTCAGTGGTGTCATCTCCAAATAACGACTACATTTATTGGTTTGCTGAACCAAGATCTTCCCACCTGATAGCAGGACAGCATCCTGATTTCCAACACTGCCTGCTTGGCAGGAAGGATAACATATGTGAGATAGAACAGCAGGTGCTATAGGTGTTATGACACTGGGATTCTAGCCCTGGTCTCGTAAGAAAAGCAACAACATAACAAATGTAAAATAATATTTGAACTTATAAGTTCTTCAAAATTAAAAGTGAAACAGCTAGGACATCAAATACTGTCCTGGCACGGTCTGATTGCAAAACTATTTTGGAAATTTCTTGTGTGGGGTTACTTACATGAGTCAACACTCTATGCAAAAAGAAAAATATATGCATTTTGATCTCCACACTATCTACAATAAGAATATATCAGAAACTAATTACAGTCCAGAGGAATTTATATTACCACCATCAAATTGCTAAGAATTGATGCATACACTTCACTAAATCAACCTGGTTTCTCACTCAAAGACTGGAAAACAGCATTTTTCACATAATGGAGAATGTTTGTGTGAGGAATTCCTGTGACATGAGTAAACAGCTCATGTGAGACAGTTCTCACCAAAAAATTAGCTTTGCACAAAGTAGACTTTGGCAAATTTGTAACCCTTGAATTTGTTATTACAAACCAATGAAAATGTTTTGATACTGACATAAGAAAACCTCACAACAGGGCCATCACATTTTAAGTATTGTTTAAACAGCCAATTTATGTTTTAAAAAATACCAATCTATTAGAAATTGTTTCCATCACTTGTCTGCATGATCTGAAGTTCATTCACTTGTAATTTTCCTCACAGTTCAAACTGCTTATTTAACCTAATCATTCTGTCATTTAGATTCATATACACTGGAATAGCCTTTAATGCATTTGAAATAAACGACATTACTATGTGTAAGTTTATATTGTTGATAAGAATATTCAAAATCTGTCTGCAAACCTTCCACAGTTACTGGTAGGATATAAACAACAGCAGAGGCTCAGACATCTGGCCTTTTCAGGACGGAATGAGTTGTTGCATTTTTGTCTTGGTTGAGTTCAGGGGAGGCTCTTGTAGCATGTTATAAACACCCAAATTTTTAACATGTGATATAAATCACCCAAATTTTGGACATGTGATATAAAGGAAGGAGAAAGGAGCCTACAGGGGAAGGAGGGAAGGAGGGGAGGAGGGAGGAGGGGAAGGAAGGAAGGAGGGGAAGGAGGGGAAGGAGGGGAAGGAGGAAGGAGAAGGAGGAAGGAGAGGAAGGAGAGGAAGGAGAGGAAGGAGAGGAAGGAGAGGAAGGAGAGGAAGGAGAGGAAGGAGAGGAAGGAGAATCTCAAACAGTCATTAAAACTCCTGCAACTATTCATTACAAGAATTCATCAAGACATATGGCTTTAACTTATAAGAACACAATATCCTGCAAATGCTTACAAGAAGTCAGGAAATTTACAGTTTAAGCCTGATGTTGAATTTAACATTATAAGAAAAGTATTAGCATTTGCATATGAAAATAGTTCCAGTTTAAAAAAAATCAAAGTGAAAGGAAATTATTCTGCTCTGGTTTTAAGCAATAAATAAACTTTTTACTGCATTTGTAAGCTGTTTAGGTTTCAAAACAAGATATATCATTGAACTTTATGCAGTGTTTAGGTCTGTCTGTGCCCTGAAATCTTCAGCAAATATTAATATGACATGAGAAACAAGTGTATCAGGTTATTTTTTCTGAATTTCTACCATTCCTACCTGTAATCAAAAAAATTTCTTATAGTATTGGAAAGTACCAATATGGCAGGATTAATTTCATGAGTCATATACTATGCCATTATTTATAGACAATTGTTTCTGTAATTATAAGGGATATGGTAATAAATATGCTGAAATCACTTTCTATAACCCATTATCATTAATTAAATATATAAATAAATTAGAATATGAATATGTTTTTTAGTTTAATTTAAAAATATTCTCAGTGTGAACAAATGCTTATATATAAGTATACATTCCAGCAACTATCAAACCCACAGTTTTGTTTTTCGGTGGGTTTTTTTTTGCAATCACTGCTGTAATGGTGGTTAAGAACAACTGTCAAAATAAAGATCAGAGAACAAATTAATCCAAATTTTCTAATGAGAGACAACTCATTGGAATCTTCTCCCCTGCTTTCTCTTGAAATCTCATTTACATATTAGATCTATACCATGGAATGATGCAGCTCATTCATATTTCACACAATACTCTCAGTCAAACTCCTGTTAAAAGCCTCTATCATTTTGACAGAAAGGAAGAAGCCATGTAGAAAGAATGCTTCTATAATTGCACTGAACAACCAATCTGACTCTACTGTTTGTCAGACAGGACAAAACTGGCACTCATTTTTCACCTTGTAGAGTTTCTAGCTTTCTCTGATACTTAGCAAATAATATGCATAGCTGTATAAACATATTTCATAAAATGGGTGTTTCCAAAATAATTGGAGCCAAAGTCAGTGTAGTATTGACACATAATTTATTTTCCTTCCTCCTCTAATTTTGTGCTTCTCTACACACACTGTAGTTATAGTGCTGATACAAAATAGTCTACATAATACAATTAAAAATACTGGGAAGAATAGCTTGTGCAATGACTTAAAAAAAAACTTCTTTCAAAACCAAGAATAAATAAACACATCAATAATGTATAATTCTCAAACCATCACCTTTTGAAAGGTGAAGCAACTAAATACCACAATTTAATACCTCAATTAAGGTTCTTCAGGAATGAAATAAACTTTTTTCTTATGTCTACCAACCCTTGGTGAAGTTTATAAACAGTTAGCTAACATTTAACCGATTTTTTTCTACAAGAGCATCAAAACAATTTTTACCTAGGAGATGCTACCAAATGAGTTTTCATTAGCTCTTTGGAATAACATTTTGACACAAAAGTAGGAGCAGCTTTGGAAGCTTTCTCTTGCATCTGAAGAAGTTTTTGATGCTATTGATCACAATCAATCTATTTTTTAAGAAGTCTAACATCCTTCAGTTAGATAAGAAGACAGAAATATTTAGTTGGTGCTATGAATGCTACTGGACACTGAATAGCAAACTGCCACACAATTTCACAACTATTAAGGAAATGTGAACTTCCTCAGGCAAAGAGAACATTAGCATTCCATTGATAGTGTTTTCCTCCATTTCAGTGGTTTTGTCTGACAAGGTTGCAGGCAGAATGCAATGTCTCTCAGACCTGTCAACCCTGAAAAACAATTCCAGTGACAGGAATCATCAAGAATTGCTTTTTCTATTATATGAGGGTCTTATTTTCTCACTTTGACTGAAGTGGTTTTATACCTGTAAAATTTTAAACAGAATTCATTATAAGACTTGCTATTTGTGCTATTCAGAACATACAATTCAGCCTTTTCTTTTACAAGGTATACCTCTTGAATAAAAATACACATTTCTTACTGGGAGAGCATAGACTAAGACAGAGAACCGGACAACACTACAAACCAAGGTGCTGTGATGCTCTTTTTTTGGCCTTTGAGCTGTTCTCCAGTGCTTTGTTCCTCTTTTTGCTTTCTCTCCAGTTTTCTAATCTCTTTTGGCCCACACATTTTAACCACTACTATTTCTCACACTGAAGTTAACATCGAGGATGAAATACACAGTATCAGCAGGAAGATTAAAGCTCTTAAAGCATAAAGCAAGAGATAACTGTTTCTGTATTCTGAGACCCAGAGGCAAGAGCCAGCTGAAGAAAATAGGCTTGTTGAAGAAAACATATTGCTACACTTGTTCTGAACATTTCTTTAGCTCCACAAAACAGTAAGATTTACAGCTTTTTCCTCTGTTTCTCCTTGCAGTAGTGTCCAGGAGTCTCATTTTCCAGTGTCAGCAGCATCACACTGCAGACAGTGTGCTCACTGTGCCCATCACCCCAGTTGGTGCTAAGATCTGGGAAAAGGCAAGTTTATCCTCCTGCCTGCTGTCTGAACTACCAAGTACTGGCTGATATAATCCTCCTTCTGACATGGCCTTTGGTATGCAGAGGTCATCTTTTGCACAGAAACATGATAAACTTACTGAAAAGCAGCCCTGTTTGGTGAGCAGCAATCCTCTACCCTACATCTGAAGCACTTATGTAGTAAAAAAGTGGGATAAACAGTACATCTTCATTTTTGCTTTTTTGACACAAAACTTTTTTAGGAAGTCTCTTTGTTGGACTCTGCTTATACTTAAAAGGACATGGAGCTGTTATAAACAGTCAAGTTATTTTGAGCATTGATTTAGTTTCTAGAATAAAAAATTTAATGTAAAGATTTTCTCCAATGCAAGACTGATTTAGATTTTTTTCACTTTTAAGGGATATTTCTTTGGAATGCTTAACATTTTTTTCAGGGAGTTCTTCCTTTGAGTCAGAGAATTACACTATACCAAAATGCACAACTACAAAAATATCTGGTTTTACCACAATAAAATCAGCAACAGACATCTTAAATTCCATAGACTTAGAGTCTAAGTCTTCATTTTTCCTGGTAAATAACATGTTGTAATCCTAAAAGAAGAGAAACAATTTTTCCTTTACAATATCTATTTAGTGCTGACTACATCCAAGCTCCTCTGTATGTCAGAGACACTGATGTCATCTTTGTTTATCTGTAGTATGCATGCATCCAAATAAATGTTTAACTTAAAAAAGACACAGATATGTTCAGGGCAAACCATTAATTGCTGCCTGGGAATAGCATAAAAACATGTTTGTAGAGGGCAGAAAATTCTGTTCATTTATTATACCATTTTATCCCTCAGATGCTCATGGAGTACAGGACTATAGAGCTGCATATTACTGTGGCAAACACACAGTATTTAGATTTAGAGCCCTTTAATTTTCTCTCATCAATATTTGGAAAAAAGTGGATTGCAGTTCTATGCAATGGCAAATAGTGAATCTAATTTCAGTTTGTTTTTCACAGCTCGTTGTGTTTAATGAAATAATTCACTTGTTAAAGCTACTGATGCACAAACACTATTGAAAATCTATCTCTTTCATTTGCTTTGTTTGTGAAAAAACCTCTATAACCTAAGGGAATATTCAAGAATTTTGTATATTTACCTGGCCTAGGTATAACTGCGCTATAAAAATATTGAACTTGTTCCAATTCTTCAAAAATATCCATTCTGGAAATGAACACACTTTTAAAAAAATATGACTGCATCCTGCATTTTTGAAGGATAAAAATTCAGTACATTTTTAGACTTTTTTAAAATTGAAATCCTGAACAAAACTTCTAGAGATAATTTTTTCGATTAAATGTTATAAGGTACCATTACCTCTATGTCTTGAAAAAGAATAAAAAATTTAAACTTAGCTCTAAATATTGCAGAGGTTATATGGTCTTTCTCTTGTACACTTCTTTTTCTCTTTGCTAATTTACACAATTTCTCTCTGAAGAAATATTTTTATTTAAATGTCTCGAGTGTGTGATTAATTCACCTTTAACACCACCTTTCATTGCACCATGTGAGATCTGAAATTCTTGTCAGAAAGTGTTTCTTACTCTTTCCCCTATACATGGTTAAATTTTGTCTTCTCTAGGAGCATACCACAACACAAAACCCAGAAGAGCAGTCTGGCTGAGACAGGGAGGCACCCCTGGAGATCATCTAGCCCAACATCCTGCTCAAACAGGATTGCTGAAGCTATGATAGGTTACTGAAGGCGGTGTCCAGTGGGATTTTGGCTATCTCTGAAGATGGAGATACCCCAAACTCCCCAGTCAAGCCATACTAGTGTTTGAGAACCCTCAGAGGAAAGAATCTTACACAGAATTTCTGCTATTTCTGTTGTGTCCTTTGCACCTTGACGTAGGAGGGTTATGTCCCTAAGCATTTCAAGTCATTTAACTGCCTTTTTTGAGATTTTTATCTCCCCTGGAATCTGCCTAAAGCTATTTAGTATCTAAACACTATGCAGTTAAGCCCCTTAGAGATGTACCCAGCATGTTGTGGCCTTGGTGAAGTTACTTTACAACACTCAGCTAAGAAAATACAAAAGGAGGGTTAACTTCAATCTTTCACAGAAACTTAGCATTAAGAGAGCTATCTTCCCTAAGAGAAAAGTCTAAAAACCACCTAGGCTCAAGGCAATCTTCCCACAATGCCACCCTATTCTGTGCAAAAGGCTACTTTTTTCCTTGCTTGGAACTGGATCACAGTGCCACCAAAAATAAGTATTTTCAGTTCCTTTGAAACCATCAGATGCACTGAGGATCACCACATATATTCACACTTGTCCTTGCTTAAAACTTGGTTGCATGTTTCTTTTTTACATTTTGCACTGCTGGACATTTACTATTATATCAAGGTCACATACTGGTTGAGCTTCTAGCTATCAGGCCTAGAGCCTCAGCAAGGTTTACAAACTGAACACAGTGTAAATTCCAGGCTGTTTGCATCAATCCACATATTTTATCATAATGAAATTATTATCAATGCAAAACATATGAGGGAAAACAACTGACTGGATCTGACAACAGTGTCTATGGTAAACACTTTTCTCAAGATCACTCAAGTTTTGCTTACTTTAATTTTTCTATGCTTCATGGTTTAAGCTGTCAAGATGTTAACTATTCATGTTGGCAGACAGCAACACCTGAAGATATTCCAAAACCAACTGTGAAGGAGGATGTTGTATGTTTTTCTTTCTCTGTGAATTGAAGGGTTTTTTTA
Organism: Emberiza elegans; assembly: GCA_024865655.1. Lineage (NCBI taxonomy): Eukaryota > Metazoa > Chordata > Aves > Passeriformes > Fringillidae > Emberiza > Emberiza elegans. The sequence goes on from JALJVW010000206.1 coordinate 32,821,130, forward strand.
AGTTTATTTTTACTACTACTCTTCATCTCAATGGCTATTTTATCAATATAAACTCCTAAATCAAAATAAAATAAAGCAAACATGCTCTTCTTTTTATAAATTTTATGAACCAAAGAACACTCAAAATTTTAGGCATTGTTAAAATAGAATCTAATGAATATCAATCAGATTTCTTTTACTTTTCTTTGTAGATGGCTGACATTTGACAATGTTGTGGTTTTATCATTAAGGTCCTATGTTTATTTAAGGGCCTATATATTATGTCAAACTATTGTAATTTTGTGCATATGTTTAACAATCAGAATTCATCAAATTAAAGGCTCTATGTATTTCATAGATTGTATAGTCCATATTTAAATTACATGCTTCTAATTACTTAAATTTCAAAGTTTTTCTAACATTTCTTTTATCACCATCATATCTGTAGAAAATAAAGATTTCTTTAAGTATAATAAAACCACACATTTTTTTTTAATATCAGGCTCAATGAAACCTCATCATTCTCATCCTCAAATATCTGAATAAGTGTATTTTTGAGTGATATTTTTACCTTTTTTCTTTTATGCTCTTCCACCTCATGCAACTTCTACCCTTTTATTTTTCTCTCACCGATACATTTTGAAGTTCATCAGTTTCTTGTGAGCAAGAAATTGCCAAAAGAAAAAACAGCACACATAAAAGTTGTATACAATTATCTCAATTTTCTTTAGCCTTCATTTCTGAGCCATTAAAAAGAAACGCCATGAAGTGCCTGCATCTCAGAACATCAGGCAAGCCTTAGGTATGAAGAAAAAATGAAAGCAACATCAAAGTGATCATGTGTGCCATGTCTTATTCTGGACCTTATCTTTGTGGGTTCTTACAATCTGCAATGACAAAGTCAGTTTCTTTCTGTTTGAGTTGTGGTTCAAATCTTCTACTTGTATTTTCAACTTTGTTGCTGGGACTTTTGTCTAATATTGCAGAACTCTCATAACTATTTTAGAGAAGATATATTGCCCATGTCATGGCAGTGCCAACCTTTGTGAGATTTAGTTTTCCATTTTCTAACTGAAAGGATACTTAGTCATGCATATACAAGAATAATTTCTACTTTAAAACTCCCATCAAAATTTTATTGACGACATCATATTTTTGCGATAGTTTAAAACCTTTCATTTTGAAGTCAAGATTATTTATCTGGTGCTTTTGCAGCGTATTTTTCTTTTTCAAAGGTGAAAACTACTTTATTTACTGACCAGAGGTTCTTTTCTAATTAGTTTACTTAATCCAGCCTTCATCCCTTCACTTCAATTTTTAGTATTTTATTTAATCTCTAAATATTGTCATTCTTCTGTCACAAAGAATGTATTACATGCCACATTAATACTCATTCAACCCACTATTATTCTCTCTGCTTTGTAGCAGAAGAGGGAAGCTCAGAACCCTCTGAAAGACACCTGTCAATTCAGATAAGTCATACTCCAATCAAAACTCCCATCTCAAAACAAATTTTCCTACAAACTTATTTCTGGATTTCACTGAAATTTCATGAAATAATGTTGTCAAAAGACAGCAAGATAAGAGAGAGCACTGTAATCCCATAACCCTGTCATTTCCAAGACACTTTTGCAGAGGCCTGCTTGGAAGAAGTTCCGTCTGTGCACATGTTAAGTGCCACAGAGCCACCCCAAGCAGCCCACACTGGCTACAGCCCTTTCTTCAGCCAGGCAGCAGATGAGGGCAACACAGCTAACATGTGCAAGGACTGGATGCTTCCTTGACAAGGTACAGCTCTCCAAGGAGACTATTCTGTGTGATACCAGCTCAGAGGATCGGGCAACCCTCAGCAGTAATCCCCGTGGGAAGCAGGAGAGATGCAGAACCAGATCAGAGGGTTACCAGTATTCACCTGTTTCACATAAAAACCTTAATGTGCTTCACTGCATTTTATAGCTTCTTTGCCCACAGATTATACAGGATAAAATTACACCATTCTGTCATAGGAGTTGCTGTGATGAATGACTTTGTTACAACAAACAGAGACTGACTCATGACATAATGCAAGTCTTAGAGGAAAATGGCAAAGCTTGACTCTTAGTAATTTCATTCACCAACTGCAACTAAACACAGGAAAAACTGGAAACATTGAGCATGTAATTCCTAGACACCTGCATTAAGAATTAAGGTGTTTATTTAACATGACACTTAAAATATACTAACATTAAATTAATGTACTTAAACATGTAAGATAACTGAATGTATTATAACATTGTTTTCACATGTATATGTAAACAGCATAAGTTACAGAAAATATGTATATAGTTAAATAGTTAAGGGACTTAGGACTGTTCCCACCTTGTAGCTGTGGTATGGTGGGAAAGACTGCAGTAATGTTCTCCTGTGAGAGGAAAAGGATGGAGCACAGGCAAGGCATGTGCAACCTGATGGATCACAAACTGGGGCATCCATCCTTGACCACAGTTTGGATACCCCTAGTTCTTGATACAGTTTTCCAATACAGAAAAGAAAGAAAATGTGTTCACATTGAGTCTGCTGTTAGCAATAAGATAATTTAAAAATTTACTTGCACACTGTTCAGTAATTTCCAGATTCTTGGTGTTAGACAAGCAAGCTGAAATATAGTGCAGTATAAATGTATCCTAAGTAGTAAAATTTTAGAGAGCAAGCAACGAACCAACCCAAATGAAAAACAAAAAAAGGAAATTCAATTAAAAGAGGCTTTTCTTTGGAAAAAAATAATTAAGTTACGACTTATTTCTGCAACAACTCTGTGAATATATTTTCACAGATGAAAAAATTGCATGTAGCTAAAGTGATAAAAAAGCCTCCTTAACAATTCATAGAAATCAATAAAGTTGACTGAACATGGGAAAAGATCTAGCAGCCTGGCTAGCAAGCTCACATTTAAACAGAAATCCCTAAAATTTCGTTCATTAAATCAATCAGAAATTTAACTCCCATTTACAGCAATTAGACCACCCAAAGGCCTTTGTATCTACTTGGAAAGAAATCCTGAAAGATAGTACACCACACAGAGTCATTCTTATTATTTATTATCAAATGATGTCACTGATTAAACTGATGAAATGATACTATTTCAATAATCAGAAAAAAATACTCAAAAACCCAAACAACACAAATAAACAACCCACATAGCTCACAACACAGAATATGTTGTAAGTGTTCCCTTACAAACAACAATTTCTAGTAGGAATGCTAAATATTTTATACCATTTCTGCTTTAGTTCCTTCATAGCAAGACTATAGTCAAAACTGTAATCTTAGAATCAGTGAATCCTGTATGGCTGGCGATAGCTTTGGGAACACATTTCCTAAAATCTTATCTGGAATGTTAATTTTTGCTCTCCCACTTTTCCATATCATAAAAATGGTGTATTGTTTAGCTACAAGTTAGAAGTGGAAAACAAATTAGTACTTCCACGGTGCTTTAAACATCATAGACATCATATAAATTTTAAGTTATCAGAGATTTTCAAAACAATCTACTTCAAAATAGATGTTTCCTTGCTGTTATTTAAAAATTATATTAATATCAACATTTTTTAAAGTGGGATATATACTGGATTTAAGTAATGTTAACAAGTACATGTCTCTCAAAAGGCAATAATATCAAGAGGCCAGTGTTAGCAAGACTGAGTTATGGGAAGGCTGTTTATGACCTCTGTCATGTGTGAGTACATCTGGCAGGTTTTGCACTGATTCACCAGTAGCAATATAGCTTACATCAATCATTAGTTTTCAGATTTGGAGGAGACATAAATATTTGGGAAAAACTGCTGCTTATTTGCACTGAGACAAGAGGAATCAGGAAATTATTCAAAAAGCAAAAGGACCTTTTTTTTTTCTTGTTTTATTTATGTATGCCTTTAAATCTACTGTCAGTATTACTGATGTTACCTGGATATTTCCTCTGGGGAAAGGGAGAGTGTGTGATGTGATTTATACCACAAAATAACTGTGCTGCAGAAATAATTATTCAAATCTGACTAGGAAATCTTCTCACACTCCTCACAAGCAGTGTGGCAAGACAAACCATCAAGGAACCCACATCCTGCATGAGGGCTGTGAACAGGCACACGTTACCACACCAAAGGGCTGAGGGACAGATGCACAGTGGAAGTGTTCAGCATCATCTCAGACCTCAACTACTCCTTGCAATGACATTTCAAGACAGCACAAGCTTCACAGGCTTTGAGACAGAAGCAATGAAGGAAGGGACTGTACAAAGCAGAGAAGCAGAGTTTCACCAACATAGCTATGGCCTGTTTGCTCTGACTCTGCCATAATTACCAACTCATCAATACCTAGAATAACTACTCTTCCCTTCTAGGGAAAAATTGCCCAACAATACTATGTATCCACATTCTGATTAAATTCAAAGTTCACTGGGATCTTTCACCTGATCTCTCTCCCCTGTGTGTACTTCCCAGCACGCAGCAACAGTCTCAGTATTCCTGCAGCACACAAAGCATACAACATTTGTGTCACAAAGGCCCTTGTTGGTAACCAGAACAACAGATAATTTATCCCTTATTTCTGATTTTTCAGATTTTCCATTACACGTTGCACATGTTTTATAAATGCTCAGTTTCGCTTGCCTCTATCTCATCATGGGGAGATGTCAGATCAAAAAAGAACACAGTTACACAAAGAAAAAATACTTTCTCTTTTAGCCACTCAGTTATTTCAAAAGATAAGAACACTAGAAGCAAATCTGCCATCTGTAAAAGAAATGTGGAGACATGCCTTTCTCAACTACTTCTCTGAAAAAGTGCAGATTCATGTGAAGTATCCACCATGTTAAAAAAATCTACTCCAGGGCTGAGTGGGAAATTGAAGTAGAGGATCATCTTCCCATTTGTTTTTGAAGAGGCAATCATGGAAGAGTATTAAAAGCAATCTGAAAGGGAACTTGCAATTTCCCCTTTGTGGATGATTGTTATGTGAGGATTGATCTGAGCTAAAGCCAAGATGAGATCAATTTAAAATTGAAGTTGCCACTGTAAAAAAATTAAATTCCAAATAAAGCTGTTATTCTAAAAAATCCCTCAGCAACAAAAAGTATAAAAATAACAAAATACATAAATACATAATTCATAATCAGCAAGACGTATTACATGAATGTTTATATCTTCTAAATTCCTTGACAAAAAACAACAAAAAAGAAACAAAAAACTAGCAGCATCTAAAAAGAAAAACTAAAAACCCATCAAAAAAACACAATGCAAAAAACTCCAGCACATATTAACTATTCATAGAAAGAAAAGTCCCACAGAATAAGTTCCTATTCATGTAAATAATGAGGCTGGTTGTATAGAAGCATAATTCTAAATGCAAAAAAAATTCTGTTCTTATTCCATCTTAATAACTATCAAACCAAGGTTTTTATTGGTTTAATTAATGTATTTTGGTTCCTCCTCTTTGACTGGTGTTTTTATTTCTTGTTTGTTTTTGTTTTGGTTTTTTCTTCCTATTGTGCACAATATTTACCTATAGGTAACTGAGGCTTAGACTGATTTCTTCATAAACTGTGTATCACAGCTTGCAGCAATATCTACAGAATCTGTATGATGCCCTTGTTTAAAACTTTGTTTTGCACATATTTAGGGATTCACTAATTCCCCTGAAGTGTTAAAGAAATAAGAGAATCAGCTTCATTCCCTCAGGTGTGGTCATGTACATGATTAAAAACAGTAAATCATCTTTTCTGAGAGGAACACAAACTACCGTGTAGAGTATACTCAGCAGGTGAAAATGCCTACTAAAAAGGCATCAGTGTTACAGTGGTGCTGTTCAGAATGTTGTTTTAAAGATTTATACCTCTTAATATGATCTTGAAAATATGCAACTGAGAAAATAGAATATAACTTTCTTCAAAACAATGCAAAATCAGCTTATTTTGAAACACTAATGAAGGAATTAGTTTCACATTTGTGTTATATTCTAAAAGCACATGGTTAATATTAATTAACCTGAATATTAATCCTTTCTGCATTGTTTACAAAATACTTTTCATTAATAGAATATACAATATAACCATAAAATCAGAAAAACATCAGAATCAGTGCTGACTACAACTTATTTTTTCTATTTTTCTAAACAGATTACTGCTTGCACTACTATAAATTGACAGGTATAGTTACTTAAATCTGTGTCTGAAAATGCTGGCCTGTTCTATATTTTTTTTGAAAATATTTATTATTTTATAAAGTACTGAAGGTTCCAATATCAAATTCATGAAAATATCATAAGCTCTAACAGAATTCAAAACATGAACAGAATCTGATATTCCACAGTTGTATAATGCGGTCATTCCACTAATGTAATTATTTTTCAAAAATAAAAATTTATATTTGCACATGAAATATATTATTTTCTCATTTGTACTGATCTAATAAATTAGAGCTAATAAATTATCTTTTTAGTGGTCAGATAACAAAGCAAGTTTTAAAAAGGATTTAAATTTAATAAGGCCTCAATCCCACTGCCTGTCAGTAGCAACCAGAAATGATTTGTCAAACTTTATATCACAAAACATCATCAGAGTTAAACTAACCTCTCTCAGGAATAAAATCATGGAGTGATAGAACCAGCTCTGGGTTTTTCAACAACATGGTCAAAACTAAATCTTCTTTTCCAAAGGACACAAGATTAGAACACAGCTGAAATGGAACATGCTTCACCAAGGATGGAGCCCAAGGAAATTGGGCTTGGAAACTTCTGAAGCTAGCACTAGAAGATGGCAACTTGTCCTGTCAGAGGGAACAGTCTCTCTGCCCTTGCCAATGTACCCCCTCAGCCTCTGATGGCTGCAGAAGGGTTTTTTACAGAAACATAGAATCATTTCTGTTGGAAAAGACCTCTATGATCATTGAGTCCAGCCTGTGGCTGATCACCATCCTGTCAGCTAGACCATGGCACAAAGTGCCACATCCGGTCATTTCTCGAACACTTCCAGGGATGGTGACTCCCCCACCTCTCTGGGGAGCCCGTTTCAATATTTAACAATCCTTTGCATGAAGAAATTATTCCTGATATTCAACCTGTATCCCCTCTTTGCAGCTTGAGGCTGTGTCCTCATATCCTATCCATGGCTGCCAAGGAGAAGAAAGCAGCCCCCACCTTGCTACAGCCTCCTTTCAGTTGGTTGTAGAGAGTGATTGGGGCCCCCCTGAGCCTCCTTTACTCCAGGCTAAATACCCCCAGTTCCCTCAGCTGTTCCCCACAGGGCTTGTGCTCCAGGCCCTTCACTAGCTCCACTGCCCTTCTCCAGACATGCTCCAGCACTTCAATATTTTTTTTTGAAGTGAAGGGCCCAGAACTGGATACAGGATTCGAGGTGTGGCATCACCAATGCTCATTATAGTGTGTCCTGGTCCTGCTGGTCACACTATTTTTGGTACAAGCCAGGCTGCCATTGGCCTTCTTGGCCACCTGGGAACAGGGAGAGCTCATGTTCAGCTGCCTGTCCACCAGTAATCCCATGTCATTTTCTACTAATATCTGGTAAGATTTCCAGACAATCTTCTCTGAGCCTGTAGGACTGCCTGGGGTTCTTGCATCCCTGTTGCAGGACCTGGCACTTGGCCTTCTTGAACCTCATACAATCAGCCTCAGCCCATCAATCCAGCCTGCCTAGACCCCTCTGCAGAGCCTTCCTGCCCTCCAGCAGATCAACACTCCCACCCAACCCAGTGTCATTCAAAATCTTACTAGTGTGCACTCAATCCCCTCATCCAGATCATCAGTAAAGGTATTAAACAGGACTGGGCCCCGTGCTGAGCCCCAGGCAAGCCCACCAGAGACCATCTGCTGGCTGGATGGGGCACCTTTCTCCACCACTCTGGCTCCTGCCATCCAGCCTGCTTGTAACTCAGGTTCTTCATGGGAAAGGCCAGCTCCTGCAGTCTCCTGCCCTGGAGCCTTCCTACCTCACTTGTGCCTATAATCCATCCACAGAGCAAATACCCACCTTCTGCTTTTATGGTGCTAGGATAAGATCTTTCAGCTAAAGCCAAGCCTTAAGTGCATTTGGGAAGAGGAGAAGTTTTCTTATAAGTCACTTCTAGATAGACACAAGGCATTTTAGAGTGATCTGACATGGTGCAGAGTGAAAGAGAGCCAAAGGACCACACCATCTCCCTTGTTTGTTGCTGCTTGATCCCTTTATGCAAAAGGTTTATGTTCATATGACTTCATTGCACTGCACTATTAAATGAAATTAGGGTGTGAAAATTCACAGCTCTTCAACATGCATTTTTCAACAGAAATTTCACCCAATCTTAAAATTCTTTTAAGGTAAGTAATCTCACACATGGCAGTCGAGAAAACGTAAATAAACTCATATGACTTAGAAGAGAGCAGCTAACTTGCTCAAGACCTCAGGACAATTATTTTAAAAGCAAAAGGACCTATTCCCTTCTTTGATGGATGTAGAGGAGGAAAGTTTCTGTTTGTTAACTTGGGGTTTTAGTTTTTTTCAGAAGATAATGTGCATTGGGCTCCACAGCATTACAGAAACTTTTTAAGCCTGTATTTAGAGGAGATAGAACTCTGATTTTTTATCTCAGTATAATAAGCACTGAGGGTGTAGTGACTGCTGCTGTTAACCTGATAGCTTTTTGCCTCACATGGGATTGCTTTTTAACTCCTGAATATATATGCCTGTCCTCAAACTTTATATGCAAAATCTTGTCTCAACATGGTATTTTTTAGTTATGTCCCAGGAATACATATGAAGTAAATTATAACTTTTTTGCTTTATCCAGTTTTCTAATTAAATTAGTCTCATTCAGTGAACAGTTAAAAAACAGAATAATTATTAATGAAAAAAAGGAAACTTATAAAGTTGTCATTGTTCTTATTAATGAATGTTGTATTTGGTAAATGACTAAAATTTTATTTTGAAGTAATAACCATTTTAAGATAAGTGTGTCAGTCTTAAATGGTATTGTATCAATGTTGCTTAGAAATCAACAACAGCTAATTGTTTTAACTGAAATCAAGATCAAGAGAGCCAGACTTAATAATAAATCATCTCACTTAGGCTTGCAAAGTTAGATGATAGCAAAGCAAACATGAGAACTTCCAATGCACGTTTATGATCTGCTTAGGAATTACTAGGAATTCAAATACATCTGGAAACAATTTATCTAGGTGTTTTTCCATGTTGATATCATGTTGGTAATCTCTGTTTTAAAACAGCTAATATTAAATACATATTAAAAAAGCACCATAGTTGATGAACATATTTGCAAAAAAAGTAACACATAGAATAACACAGGAAATATTATTAATATTGTAGTATTTGCAGAGAGTGCAATTTTCTCAAGCTGTTATGCTGACACAAAGTAGTACCTCTGATGTGGGAAAACACCAGCATTCAAATCAATGAGAAAGTAGAGATCACACAAATACACAATGAGAAAATAAAGTGTATCTGTGGGTGATAAAATAGTTTAAAAAAGGAAAAAAAATTGCAGTATATCACAGATTCTGTGATTTCATTAAAATAACACAGAACCAGAATTACATAAAGTTGGAGAGATTGTTATAAATTAAAAGAGCAGAAAGAATCACATATAGAAAAAGAAAACCATCCTTTTTATAAGTTGCATTACAAACACTACTTCCAAATGTTTCTTACATTCTTGGATATAAAATTGTGCCATACTTGTGAGAAATATATCAAAACATCAGTTTTCAGCATACAAGTGTTTCTATTTGAGAGAATATTTTTTTCCTCTTTTTACTAGTTGAAAAGTAAAAGCCTGTTCTATTTGAATATGTTGTTCTTACCTGTCTTGAAAAGCCAGCTCGTCACTTGTTCAGGAATACCTTGAGCCGATGCCTGTAACAATTCATCTAACCTTAAATGAAACCCTGTGCTGGGGGAGAGGCTCTCATTTCTATTACTTTTTTGTACAAAAAAAATAAATGTAGATGACAGATCCTTTCTACAAGGTAGCCTAGAGTGTCTAGTTCTTGTCACAATGTTGTCATAGTGACAGTGACATCAATATACTTCATGACAATCAGTACAGCAATTTTTCTGGAGACAACACCAGCGTTGATTCCTGAGTGTATTTTGTATTGACTTTTGTATTGAAAACAAGTCTCATTAGACAATTTGTTTTTACACTATTCTTTAATTCAAATGTGACTGCACTAATTATTTTGGTTGTAAGCAGCCTGGTTTTAAAAAAAGCAAACAAACAAAAAGTACTGAAACTAAAATATTACAAAACCGAAAGAATCCAAAACAAAGAAGTTTGACCACAAAATTTCTTTCTACAAATTAAAGTCTCTTTTATTTGTTAGCAAAACAAAGAGACCTCCTAGATCTGATTCGGTGAATCTATACTCATAATATTTTTTTCAAATAAAGGTTATTTACAGTGTAAAGTACTATACATACAGCAAAAGGAGAACAAAATGGTTCCCTTGAAAAAGGTGATGTATTCTCAGTCTCAAGTAAACTTTTCTGGAAAAATACTGTATGTCCACTAAAATCCTGGTGTTTCATGATCATTCTTCACATTACAGCATCTATTTGCAATGCACAACTTGTCACCTTCCTGAAACTTTTCACATTTTCTGTCAGTAATTGCTACATGGCATACAATCATATAGCACTTTATGTCTCAAGACATAAAGTGTATATTCCACTTTTTTTTGCACTAAAGGTAAGAAAAAGCTGCAGTTCACCTCTTACCAATCTAATCTGATAAGGTAACAAATTATTGCTAATTGTTGTATTCTCTGTTGATAATATAAATAATTTTCAGACAACAAATGATAAAATTTGCTGTTAATTTCAAATTCTTCCTTCAAGTTGTATGACTGTATAAAAAAAAGTTTTCTGATGTTAGCACTCACAAATAGCTTGAATTCTGAACCACACCACCTGTTTTTTCCTTTTTATTCAACATGTTAAGTGGGAATTAATCCAATACATCTCCAGTTTCTAAACAAAAAGGAAATAATATTCTACTACTAAATAAATCCAGTATGTTCATATATCTTGAAGATTCAATGGATTTGTAATTATAAACCTTTGAAATAAAAGGCACAATCAAAAAAAAGAGAAATACAGAAAACTGGGATAACTTTTAGACAAAAAAGCTACATTTTCTATCATTTAATATTAGCCACACTGCAGTTCAGGTTATTCAACTGTATACTTCACACAGCCTGAAAAAGCAATTCACTCTGCCATATGAACATCTTTGTTAGCTGGGATTTCTCATCATCCAAAGGTGCCTCTCTCTACCATTAGCTACCATCTACATTAGTTATTTCTTCCATTAACCTATAGTTATCTCAAACAGACAAATAATTTAGCCTGGGTCTCTTTAAAAGCTCATCCTGTCATAAATAAATATGGATTCATATATTCATATATGCATTCATATACACACCAACTCAAATGCTCCAGTAGTAGATTTAGAGGAGAAAAGTTACTACAATCTATAATTTGCCAAATACCTCTAATCAAAGACTTCATAAGCAATAAATGTCTTTAAAACTCAGAATATATGTGTTCACAAAGGAACAGTAGCTACTCTCAGGTGGTCAAACCACAGCCTTTTTCTTAGGATGTTCCCAAATAAAGACAAACAGACAATTCGAGTTTCAGTGCTTAAGTTGCCACAGTTAATTTTAAGGGTATACTCAGCAGAAAGGCTACCTTCGATTCTGAAATGCAATTACTGCACTACCTGATAAACAAGACTTAGGCTCTTTGCTATCAGCAGCAGCTAATGGGAGGCCTGACTGCCTCAGGACCTTTTATGACTATCCCTAAATGATTATATTATAGGCTTTGAAAAATTTGACCAGAGCTATACCATAAAGGATGAGTAATAGATCAGAGTCCTGTCCTGTGAGTTGGTACTTGGCACAAAGTCAGGTGTATTTATATCACAGTGTTTATATATTTAAGTAGAAAACCAGCTGCACTGATTTAACCATGCAAATTGTGAATAAGTAGTCTAAGTAGTGCATTAAGAATTCAAAACAAACAAATGCTTTATTTCCTTATAAAGTAAACTTACAGGAGGAAAAATATTATTTAAATTTTTTTGAATTACTAAATTGCAAGATATTGTTGATAGCATTATAAATATTGGAATATTTTAGTACTTATTTTTATTGTTGATAGCATTATAAATATTGGAATATTTTAGTACTTATTTTTAAAGTTGTTCTTCAAAGCTGATACCTTTTTTGCCAATTACTCATCCAGAAGGCCAACAGAGAAACAACATCTACCAGCTGCTTCTCTTAATCATCTGACACTGAGTTCTTCATTGTTACCATTATGTAACATGCCATTCCTTTACAGAACAATACAAGACAGAGGCTCAGTACTGACCTGAAATTATTCTCTGATTGATGCTTTAAAAGTCAAATGATCTCATTGAAACACCATGGTAATATTGGAAACAATTTTCATCAAAGTAATAAGAACAACTCTGAAAATAATAGGAAACCTAAATATACAGGACAACTGAAGCCATAAATTCCCTCAGTCTTCACTGATACATTAATGCTTAAATCTTTAGCATGTCTTCCTTGCTGAAACCACTTACAATCCATGTTACAAGCACATCTAAATGGACTTGCTCAGAACAAACCACATTAATGAAAACACAAGTCAGTTTTATTTCAAGAGTACATAGAAGTATCAGACAGCAAGCCTCCTAGCTGACCAATGTAGGAAAAAACCCAACAGTTTAAAAAGAATTGTGACAGCTTTGCATGGCATTCAGGTTAGTTAGGAAAGGTGCTAAAGCAACAGAATGCAACAGCTCAGAAATAACTGTGGCATCTTTTATTATATTAAAACCAGAAGTGCCTAAGTTTTCTTTAATCTCTTTCTGTCCATATGGTTTGGTTTGGGTATCACTACTGTAAATGAAGATTATCAAGTGTGAATACAAAACCAAGTGTGATGGAACAGATGTCCTGTTCTCAATCACAGAGCAGTCCTTCTACCAATCCTGTTTTGGGATACTCTTAATTATCTTTTGGGAAAAAGAAAAGGTATTTATCACAGGTTCAAGAACTCTAATTATAAACCATTAGCAATATCTGAAAAGAACTAAAACCAAACAACAAAACCCTTGAGGATCATTAATGTACTGCAATTCTGCAAGAAACAAGTGTGGGATGATCATATACATCTTTTTATAAAACAAAAGAAACTTGAATGCACTTTTCAATGCAAAGATCTACTTTCTTTTTCCTTTTTTAACTCAAGTAAGCTTTATATGCAGTTTTGCAAGCAGATCTTTGTGAATGGGTATATATTTTGGTTATACAAAAAGTGTCTATTTTCAAATAAAGTTAGAGTATTTCTTCAGCTATACAAGAACTTTTAAAAAGAGCTTAATAAGAAAATAAGAACTTAAGTAATAGATTTTGTAATATAGAATAATGAATCAGAGCAGAGAAGGTACCTGCTCTCCTAGATATTCATAATCTCTATAATTAAAGAACTGACAGAGAACATGAAGCTTTTTCCTCATGGCCTTTTATTGAGTCACAACCCCTTCATGACCTTGTAGTTTTTATGAAATCGTAATAATAAAATATCATATAAGAATCTCTTACAAAAAAATCTGATATTGGTAAAGATTGTAAATCTAAAATAAATTAATCAAAACAAGTCCAGTTAAGAAATCTCATTGGGCAGAAATAAATTGCACAGGAATAAAATTAAGAAATTACAGTAAAAGTCAGTTCTATTTCATTGAAAATTCCTCGTTGAACTCATATCATTGTATATCACTGATCCCTAAGAAAGCCACTGAATTTACAGTCACCCAATACTGAAAACTGATACTGCACATCAGTATGAATCCAAAGACTTTAAATACTTTTTATTTTTATCATCTTACACAATAGTTCTAAACCCACTGTGCTACACTGTGGTCAGTGTGCTGAAGAAGAGAATCTATGTGCTTGGTGTTTATAATAGCTATCAGAGACCAGATTTTTAGTTTTCAAAAGGTGAAATTGCATTTTTCATCTCGCTCACTGCAAAACACCTCAATAAAGAAATAAAATGCTTACTGTACCATGGTTTATTTCAACAATCAGGACATATACAGGATCAACAGAATTAACTTATTTTAGAGAAATTCCTTACTAGTCCATGGCAAAGCAGTTCGCATATGACAGTGCACAGCTGTTGTTGATAAGGGTGCTGAACAGCATCTCCCTGAAATTGCTCAAGATACCACACCACAGCAAATACTTACAGGGCCCATTTAGCTTCTTTAAAATCCACAGCTAATGCACTACATTTTTAGTAGTTTAATACTACTAAATTTAATTACATTTAATACTACTATATTTTTATATGTTAGGTATTTAACCTGATTTAGACTGTTCCTCACAGAAAATTTCTATTTACAATATTGTATCATAGATATATGAATGACTTACACTTTGTTTTTAAAACACATTATTTCTTCCTCAAGCTCAGTGAAGATATGGAGGTGTCTTCAAATCCCTGCCTTGTGTGCCAGAGGCCTCTGACACCAGCCAGCTAACTCATACTTGAATACAAGCTCTCTCCCACACATTTTTGAGTTTGTATACAATAAGAGGGAATTCTCTAGTCAGATGTTGGACTAGAGATGACTAGAGAGAAAATAGATAGTAGATAAAAAACTCGTAGGGCAAAGATGAATCTATGGGAACATTACATTAAGGTAGATCCAGCTGCTTCTGGTAATTACAGGTTTAAAGCGGACTATTCCAGGTCTCTTAAAATGAGTAAGTGTTCTTGTGTATCCAGCAGAGTGTTTCCATTACTGATGTTGCTGCTTAGTAACAGGATTACTAGACTTTTTCCACTCTTTATGTTTAATTTAGTACCCATATCTGAAGAGAGGAATTTATTCTAAATGAACATATTTCCAGTTGTGATTAAAGTTAAATGATAATCCAGACATAATGTGATGAAGCTTGTCAGGTTTTTGTTGCTGGGATGCAAGCAAACAACACTGACAAACACTGCTTCCTTGCAGTCCTAGTACATTGAGGCTGGTTTTATTTGTGCTATGCTGCCTTTAGTGCTCACTATCTTTACCATTTCTAGAGCAAACATAAGACCTGAGTAACTAGTCCACAAAGACAAACTGCTTTGAAGTCTGGGAATGTTCTTTAACTGCGATGATGGTTCCTTCCCCTCATGAGTCAATGGATACACTGCCAAGGACACATGCAAGGCAGGACCAGAGTTCAGAACAGGTATCTCAGACTGTAAAGATCAGCCTGTCAGCAGCTCACGCTCACAAAATACACTTTGTGGGAGAAGCTTGAGAAACAGGAAGGAGACAGAGCTGACAAGCAGCATATGACAAGATAGTAACCTAAAGAAACATCTTCTAAATGGAGGACTGAAAGCACGATCCCTTTGTTCAGTCTTCTCTGCTAGCATTCAGAATGACAATCAAGCATATATTTCTATTAAAAATTTGTATGCAGCATCCTTGAGAACACCTATGGTGATTCCCTACTGTTTTATTAAAGCTTGAAGTATGAATGCATGCACACATCAGACAGCTGGCTGCTTTTCCTGCTGTAACCACCAATTCTAACCCACCATTTAATCCTTTCAATTATACCCTACTGCATCACACACAACATCCAACTTCAGCTTTAACCACACTCATGGTGATGCACACAATAACAAAAAAAGTTAATCTAAATTTCAGGTTCTTGTCCTTTATTGTTTTCTGATGACCTTCTACGATTCTGGGTATCTTGGGAGATGTTTTCCTTGCTAGGTTATGTAGAAGTTTATTAATTTATTTTAGTAAACTCAAACTTAACATCAGATTTAAATTGTTTTTGTCCTTTTAAGGCCTCCATTCTCAGTGCTTGTTTTAGTCATGTTCATTTGAAAAGATATTGAGGTTATCATTTCTCTCTTCCTTACAATGCATTTGGAAGAGCTTTTATCTTTAGGCTAAAAGAGAGCTTTTATCCTCTTTTAGCCTACTAGTGGCAGGGACAAAAGTGACATTTTTGACAATATGGAAGCTGGGGAAGTAGAATATAAATGAACTGGTGAAAGTGGCTCATCTCAAAAGTAATCTTACCCACTGCTTGCAATCAGAAACAGAAGTTTTGGCTGTGTAAAATAACAGTGAGTCATCATATATTAATATTCTATAATAATATAATTAGAAGAGCTAAGGTGTCCTATTTGTCTCAAGGACACATGGGTTTTTGCCCTTCTAATTAATTAAAAGTTTCAGAATGCAGAAACAGATGAGCATTAGGAAATTCATCTAATCACTATACAGTTACAATATAAGCCAACAGAAAAACAAGTTGCCAATTAAAAAAATCTAAATAAAATCAAGGAGAGGTAGAGACCCTTAGCCTAACTAGGTAATCAGACAGAATGATGGTAAATAGGTCTTGGGGCAGTATATTCACAGACTCAGAGGAGCTGGAAGGGACCTTCCAGGACCACTGAGCCCAGCTCCCATCCTGGCAACAGAACCATCCCCAACAGTCACACCATGAGCCTGAGAGCGTTGTCTAAAAGCTTCTTCAACTCTGCCAGGCTTGGTGCTGTAACCACTTCCCTGGGAAGCCCTTGCCAGTGCCCAACCAGCCTCTGGGTGAGGAGCCTCTTCCTAATATCCAGCCTAAAACTCTCCTGACACAATGTCAGGCTATTCTCTCAGTATCTGTCCCTCTTCTTCCCCTCGCAGGAAGTTCTAAACTGCAGTGAGGTCTCCCCTCAGTCTGCTCCAGGCTGAACAGACCAAGTGCCCTCAGCTGCTCCTCATACGGCTTCCCCTCAAGGCCCTTCACCATCTTTGTTGCTCTCCTTTGGACATTCTCTAACAGTTCAATGTCTTTTTTATCTTGTGATACCCAAAACTGTCCCCAGCACTGGAGGTGAGGCCGTCCCAGCTCAGAGCAGAGGGGGCAATCCCCCCCCTTGCCCAGCTGGCCATGCTGTGCCTGAGGCCCCCAGGACACCCTTGGCCCTCCTGGCTGCCAGGGCTCTGCTGAGTCGTGTTCAACCTGACAATGACCAGGACCCCCAGGACCCTTTCCTGGCACTGCTCTCCAGTCTCTCATTCCCCAGTCTGTCTGTACATCCAGGGTTGCCCCATGCTAGGTGCACAATCTGGCATTTTCCCCTGTTGAACTTAATACGGTTGGTGATTTCCCAGTCCTCTGTGAAGTCAAGCATGCAGGACCAGGGCTAAGCATCTTAAACAACTCTACAACTGTGAATGATGTAGCTATTTAGATTCAAAACTGAGTAATTAACTGAGAATATGACAACAACCTAGATATTAAGCTGTAAAATGAGGAATAGTGAACAAAACTGAGATTAGTATGATGTTAGTCAAAGGTATAATATTCAGTCCACCTGTAAACTAATATCCAAAAAACATAATCCATCTAGACTAAAATTATTTGATAAAAGTAGGAAAATATTTTCACATCAGGAGAGCACTAAGTATATTTGGATTTTACTGTAGAAAGACAAGACAGAATAGAAGATACATAAAAATGTACAAAGATTGAAAGCTGCATTTTACTGTTGCATAAAAGAGAAATATGTGCTTAAAAGAACAAAAAGGAGAAATGCTCATTCCCCCTCACCTAAATTTGGTAGTGGAATGCATTGTTTCAATATATGACTTCAGGGAAGAACTCATGACAGAAAAAAAGGAAGAAAAGAGGTTGTTACATACAATAAGGAAAAGACTGTATAAAAATTTAGAAGGAAACTGGAGTGTCATGTTTCAATTCTTAGTTGAAGCAATTTTCTATTTTGGAGTATCTTGTGGCTGTTTTAAAGTAGCTGGTATAGCCAATAATGAAATGCATTTGTCTTTGGGCTTCTTGAGTATGACAAGGCTTCAGCTACTTTAGCTGCTCAGTTAACAAGCAAGGTTATAAATTGTATTAGGTTGCACTAGCTCAACCAGAGCACAATCCAGACAGAGGTATTTAACTAAGGACTCTCTCAGAATGCAGCTTGTAAACTCATGTTATCAGTTTGCTTTCAAGAGCTTAGATGTTTGTTTGAAGACTGCCTCATTTTGTATTCCTCCCTGTGCTGATAAAACCACCACAGTACAGATATTAGAGGATAAAGAGCTATAATTAGCTATTTTTCTTTTCCAAACAATGAATATGCAAAGAGAATACTCCTGCTGAGAAGCCAGTATACTCAATTCTGTTTGAGGGAGGATATTTGAGGCTGGTTGAGGAAGCATTTTAAAACTCAGAACAGAGTGATCAACAGGTTTTTGCAGCTGAAGAATCTAGTTTAACTCAATGGTCACTTCAGCCAAAGTTAAAGAAGGATGACCTAGATGGGAAAGCAAGCAAACCATGTACTGGAATGCACACTACTCCTGAAAACCCCCAAATGGTGAGTGGATTACTACTACTCCTAGAAACTTTACAAGGCACCATTCCTAAGGATACACAGCCATCTAGTGAGTGCTGAAGGATGCTAGTGGAATGGAGCAGATGGCCAGAACAGTCTAATGCTGTTCTGCTGGAGGTAGCTACCCCGAGATACTGGAAAGTTTTTAAAAAGTCAACTGTAAGCACCTTTGTGTGCTTTCTTATGTATGGAACAACTTCATAATTTGGACATTTTTAGGGGCAAAACTACTATATGGAAGGACAAGCATTTTGAGGAGAGAAAATGTAATCAAATGTAGTCCCCGAAGACTGTTCTTGATAGCAAAGTAACACTTCTGATGACAGCACACATGTTCATGCAGAGATTGTGACACTAGCACACTTGAGAAGAAAAATTAGAGTTTTCACTATATGCCTGTAAGTCAGACATGTGGTTTGTGAGCAGCTGCAGCACCAACACAAACATTTCTGTCATGCAAGCGCCCTTTAAAATGAGTGAACTTGCAAATGTTTTTCAACCATGCTTGTTAACTAGGAGATAAGAGCAAAATTAAATAGGGCTGAACATAACAGTATTCAAAAAATTTTGTAGTAGCACTGAAGGTTCAGAAACACAATTTCTGACTGCCTACATGAGCTACACTGCCTATAAAACTCTCATTTACAGCAGGAGATGACAGGCTCATAGCCGATACACAACACTCAATTAGTGATCTACTTAATAAGCTGTGCTTAATCACTGAGATTCCTGGGAACTTTTCTCTCCATTGCTCATTGTATATTTGAATTGGTTAGAATCTCTGTTTTGAAGATGTATCTATGTGTTTAGGAATATATCATGTAGTCTGGATGAACTTAATTTATAATTGGCTGGGAAACTAATCTTGGTAATTATCAGATTAATTTTTAATCTGAAAAGCTTTGTTGAATCATATTTCTTACAGGTATGTCCTGACTCTTATTCTGCTCCATATTTTTACAGACAATTTTCAATAGTGACAAGAATTTTGGCATCACTCAATGTTTTGGTCAACAGAGTAGAAAAGTTCCTTTTCTCTGCAGACAGCACCATTCTAGGAGAAGCCTAAGGCTTTCTGTAGAACGATTTTAAGACAGAGAAAGAGTCACAAAGAAACCTGAACAAGCTATCTAAAAGGACATAATCAGCTTAAGACTCTACATGAATACATTTCTGCCCAGGCAGCAGAAACAACTGATAAGGTAATTCTGTGTATTTTCAACGTCTGTGGTACTGACAGAGTAAACAAGGGGCATTGAGCTACCAAAAAGTAATTTACAGAGCATCAATGTGAAATACTCTAGGCACTAGACCTACAAGCTACAGCTTCAGGTGAGTATGCTTATATAAATCAAAGTTAAATGCAAACAAAGGTAAAGTTTATCTTCTTTCAACCACACTCAGAAACATTCACTACAATTAATTTACTCACTTTTTCTTTTAAAAATTCATCTCTACTCAGACAATGGAAGAAATGGTTGGAACTATCCCTAGCAGTATAAAAACTGTCTCATCAAAGCCTTTGCCTCCTCTGAAAAGCAGATGCTTGACTGGAATGTTCCTGTGAAGGCATACTTGCCTCAACTAAGCAGCCATCCCTTCAGAAAAAGTTAATCTAGAGAACAGCTAATTCCATTCAGCAAAAGGCACTGTGACCTTTAATTGCATATTAACACCTCTGATTTGAGCTGATGACCATTTCCTGGATATGTTTCTGAGGCACAGTGCTAGCAGTGAGTAATTCCTGACCTTTAGCCATTGAATTAACACCTCTAATTGTAAACGGGAGAGCATTTAAACCAAAACTCCTTCTAATCAAGTAGCTTATAAGACTATTATTTGGCTAGTCTGCTACAGAGTATCAAAACCCTCAGACATTGTGAAGGCAATTTTTTTTTCCCTGAGGCTTTCCTAATTTATATCCCACAGCAGTTGCTCTTATTGTGCGTGCTTTCCAAAGCTGTACTGTGTCTATGGTACTTCTTCCTGCTGAAAGAGTGGTAATATGTCAGAGCTACTTGAATTTTTTGCTACTTACCACATTTCTTTATGGATCTCTGGATGCAATGTCTGAGCCTGTAACCAAACCACAGTGGGTTGTGGTCTTATCCAGTCTCATAGAGGAAGCAAATCTAGACTGGAAAATTTGCATATGGCAGAGATGGGGGACATCAGTATTACACAGATATAATTTTTTACTTTCTTGCAAGATTTCTGCTTTTCACTCATGTAGATCAATAAGTTTAATCTTGAAGCTACACAGGAAAGATGTAAAACACAATCTCTATGACCTAAGACTACTGTTGTCTTATTCAAAGTACAAATGGCAAGTCTATGGGCATTGTCCATGAAAGACTTGTGTCTCTATGGTATCACAATATGGTAGTAGAATTGCCCAGGAATGCACAGTTAATGGAACTGGAAATATCAGAATCTTTAATCTCAAAACCAACTAGAAAAAGTTGTTGCAACATTTTTAATCTTCAATTTAACATAAATTTCTATCATCTTTCCTAGAAATGCCAAATATTCTTGTGATAATGTCTCTCTTCCTATCTGCCATAGGTCTCTACAGGATGTTCAGTGCAGGCTAAATCCTACTAATTTCTTCCAGAAACTCTTTCTAGGCTTGCTGAACTACTGTTACCTTTTTCCTCCCTTCCTCCTGATAAAAACTTTGAGGCAAATCCATTTTCCCTGCAGGAATGCTACCTGATTCATTAAAACATGTCCACGTCTTACAAGCTTATGTTACAGTAATAAATTCATAAATGTTAGGGGATTTCTTATAATAAAACTAGAGTGCACTTTTGGAGTTTGAGTAGTAATAGTTGGGTTCTGTTGCAGGCTCTGAGAGGATCTGAACTGAAAAAAAAATAATTCTAATATATCCATATACTTATATATTAATTAATTAATATACTTAATTAAAATTATCAACCCCCTTTTTTTGGAAAAAGAAAAACTGTGAACTGGTAAACTCCCAAAAGGAAATATTTGTCCCTGCCTTCCCCTTGCAGCCCTTTGCTCCAGCCTATCCACACCTCCGGACTACTGAACCAGTAGGCTGAGCCTACTAGTATGGGAAAAGAAATAGCTGCTATCTAATCTGCCTAACGTAATTGTGGGTTTGCTACCTTAACACCGCTACAACAGCTTGCTGCCTTTTAACTTTTTTTAAAATTTTCTTTCCCAGGCTTCAAAGATAGGGTGAGGTTTTCAGACCGGTTTATTTTAAAATTATCATTTTAGGTAATCAGTTTGGCTAACTATTTTTAGCCTAAATATACTAATGAAATGAGGCACTTAGTCCAGCTGAACTTCTACTATATTATTTTATGCTGGAATCTCCAAGTAAGAAAACAAATGAGCAATGCCAAATGAATTTTTTCATTAGGGGAACTGAATCACCTAGAGGGTGAAAGAAGGTATTAGTTAGTTATTTTTGGTCATATACTGAAATATAAAGATGAAATTACTAGTTATTAGAAATTCTGACTTTCCTCAAAAATATACACCAGGTTTTTTTCAAAACCAATACCTTCTGTATGTTCTGTTGAAAAAATATTCTATTCAAAGCAGTTTAATTGTGTTAACAATAGAAGACATCTATTAAAAGTGTAGAAAGCTGAAATACAGAGGACATGAATGGAAAACAAAGGCTCACAAGACTTGATGCAAGTCATAATATTTTATACATCACTCAAAAATCACAGCAAGAAGCAGTGTATAAAACCTAGACACACTAAAGGTTTTCTCAGCTAAGAACTGAAATACTGAGGTCTAGCTGCATACCAAAGTAGCTAAAACTCTACATTATAGAATCCAAATAATCTCAAAGAAATTCACATGAAGATCAAAAATTACCCACATGAATAAGGCTTCAAATTCAGAGAGTATAAACTTAAATGGCTTCTATTTTGAGCACAAAAAAATCTGCAGCTGTTAATGACTAGTGATTTTTGTTTGCTTTATTTGTGATGTATATATAGAAATGCGTGTGTGTTAGAAATTGCAATTGAAACACTCAATTCAGTGGTATCTCAGCTAGATAAAGGCACTTGGAGTCAAACCAGGTGTTATGGGTGTAGGCAACCTAAGTTGCTTTGAGGACTTTTTTGACTTACCCACAGAGAAAAAGACACAAATTCTTTGCTTTTCTAAGACTGGACTGGGTGCTAGCGTTAGATCTCCCTGTTTTTTCATTAGCAAGTGAAGCACAGAGGTATTCAAATTCACACTGTGGAAATCATTCTTTTCACATCAAAATATACTGATAATCTACATAAACAAAAGAGGTAACAGCATTGTTCAAGACAGTTATAGAATAATTTAATTCTGAAAGCTACCATGTAACAAACTTCATTTTCAGCCCTTTTATTCAAAAGAGTTAGGATCTTAGAGCTTATTATAATGACACAGAATAAAACAGGCCTGGTTTATGCTGCCTTCCTATCCTATTTTCCTCAATGTCAGCACAACTTACAAATGTTTACTGTCAGCTTTTTCTCTTCATGCCTGTTTTCCACTGTCATCATGCACTTTGTTTTCATCAGTCTCTCTGCCCTTCTCTGACTGTGGTAACTAGATTTCTCCAGCTCCAACATTCTATTAACTACGTGTCCAAAATACTTATGATGTTTGTTTTCCTGCACTCCTGAAGCACTGGCAGTGCACTTGTTTAAAGCCTGGATCCTGCGCTGAAGATTTTCCAGGCACTTTCTCAGCTTCCTAGCTAAAAAACTTCAATACCCTCTTTCTGGCTATAAAAAAGGAAGGTAAATAATGTAGTTTAAATATACTGATAATCTACATAAACAAAAGAGGTAACAGCATTGTTCAAGACAGTTATAGAATAATTTAATTCTGAAAGCTACCATGTAACAAACTTCATTTTCAGCCCTTTTATTCAAAAGAGCTAGGATCTTAGAGCTTATTATAATGACACAGAATAAAACAGGCCTGGTTTATGCTGCCTTCCTATCCTATTTTCCTCAATGTCAGCACAACTTACAAATGTTTACTGTCAGTTTTTTCTCTTCATGCCTGTTTTCCACTGTCATCATGCACTTTGTTTTCATCAGTCTCTCTGCCCTTCTCTGACTGTGGTAACTAGATTTCTCCAGCTCCAACATTCTATTAACTACGTGTCCAAAATACTTATGATGTTTGTTTTCCTGCACTCCTGAAGCACTGGCAGTGCACTTGTTTAAAGCCTGGATCCTGCGCTGAAGATTTTCCAGGCACTTTCTCAGCTTCCTAGCTAAAAAACTTCAATACCCTCTTTCTGGCTATAAAAAAGGAAGGTAAATAATGTAGTTTTTGAAGCCATTCCTTAACTGAAGTTACTCAGACTCTAAAGCCTTAAGAAAAATTAGGGCAAAGAGTTTATTTCATCTTTCTGCCTTCAATAAGCTTAGTCCAGGAGCTGCTTGTATGTATATACTCAGCAAGGCTCCATGGTGTTAATCTTGTTGAAGTGTTAAAACCTCATGAGCAGCTACAGAAACAGAGTTGGGGGGATTGAAACTTTCCTTTGTGCTCTATCAGTGGAACCATGCCTGCATGCTGAATCCTTTTCCTTCCCTCCTCAACCCCCACAATGATGTCAACAGCAGTGAAATATCTTTGCTTTCAGTAAGTTAATTCCAAAAAAGCACTGATAAAATAGGGGGATATTACAGAACTGGAAAAAACCCTCAGCTGGACTCCTCACCAGATCTGAGGAGTATGACAGTAACCTCAAAGCAGAACCAGTTTATATCTGAAAAGTGTCAGACAATTTGTCAATGGGGGAAGAATGGCTATAGCTCCCTGCAGGCAGAAGAATGTAGCTGAAGATCTTTTATTAAAGCTGTGGCCTCTATTCACTTCATTCATTTTGTCTACAGCTCAGCCCACAGCTCGCTGTTGGCAGCATGTTTTGCCTGACCTCTCTAGTGCACAAAATTTAGCATCAAAATACCCTGAGAAAAACACTTTTAGGCCAGGTTCCTAGGAAATTGTTTGTGCATAAAAATAAGACATAAATATACAAAGGTTTTTCTTTAACTTGCAGCTGAATACATGGGTTGATTTACACCAAAGAATTAAAAACTCTAATAATAATGCATGCATAAAAGGTTTGTGAAACTCATGGTTAATTAGAGGAAACACTCCTTAATGTCTCCCACTGAGTTCAACTCCCAAAAGAAAACAGAAAGAATATGAAAACTCCAAGCATGGGGCAGGGGGAGGAACAGGGACAGCCACCCTTTAATGATAGTTTTCACTATATTAAGTGTGAGATAATTCAACCAAGAGACAGGTTTTTATGAAACCATGCTTAATTCATTTTCCTGCCAGCAGAACTCCTGTTGACGTCTCTGTGCTGTCACCCAGCACTGAAAAACGCTTCTGTCACACTGAAGGGCACTTTAGCACATCTCAGGCTTTCTGACAAACATTGTTCTCACAAAGCAAATACTTCATCCTTTCTTATGCAGCCCTTTGAAATCGAATTTCAGGGCAAGAATCACTCTTGCCTGAGTGGAAGATGGAAGAGAAAGTTGAATGCAAGAAGTTTGGTGAATGGAAACAGGAAGATAAAACCAAGCAATAAGCAAAGAAAACTTAGCCAGTTGCAACTCAAAATTATTTGCTTCACTTTAGAAAACTTAATGTGAAGAAAATCTTTTGAGGCTATTAAAATAAAAGTATAATCAATAAAACTTTTTTTTATTAAATTAGTTATAAAAGCCTCAGTGTTACTATTTCTTGCTGACATATTCTTCTTGCATACTTCTTGGATTTGGCCTTATAGTTCTAACTAAAAATATGTAAAACAAATGATCTTCCAGGAAAGTTCAGAAATTCAGTTAAGTGGAGGGGATTTAATAAATAAAGTAACATTCTACTTTTTTAACAGTTTGCACTTGAATATTTGCATGTGTTCCATTTCCAAAAAGAATAGGGATTAAATTCTAATCTCATTAAATTCACCATGTAAGTGATTCCAATGCATACTGTAAGTTTCACTCTGAAATTCTATTTCTGTGCACATCTTGTTTTCCTCATGTTTTTGTGGTTGCCTCCTTATTTATCTGACTAAGTCTGAATCACTTCAATATATATATTTTTTTTAGCACTTTAGAGTTTATGAAGCATTTGCCTGTGCAGATGTCTGAACATATTGCTGTACAAGTGCAAATATCAATATGGTACAGGGTTCTTCAGAATTTTTAAATTAATAGGTTTCTGTTAAGGATATTATGCAACTGATAAAAATTTATTTATACTCAGTTATGAAATACAAAATAAATCTCTGACTATACTATGACTCCAAAAGTATGCAATTACTATTACTTACACTGAATAGATCTGTAAATTCATACTGCTTAAGGTTATAGGAGGAAAGGCAATATAAAGAAAGAAGCAAAAGGAGAAGAATGTTAAATAAGCAATAGCAATGAAGGAAAATGAAAAAATGGAAAAGGGGACAGAAAAGGAAAAGAATCACAGTCAGGGAAACTGAACATTTATTATATATGTCTATACAAACATGCAAAAATTCATTGGCAAAAATTCATTACCTGCCCTTTTGCAGCTGCTGTTTGCTACTAGATGGCTGTGCATGCTTCCCCTCCTGGAGACCCAAAGTAATTTTCCAGCAGTTGTTTTGTTTATTTGGTTATTCTTTTTTTGTTTGTTTGCCTTTTTGATTGTTTCACTTCTTTTTTCTTTTTTGGGGGTGGGCGTTTCTTTTTTTCGGGGGCAGGGGGAATGGGGATTTTTTTGTTGTTGTTTTTAGGTAACAGGAACGTGGCAACTTATTTCTGACACCTGAACACCTCCCTCCATGGTGTTCAGTGAATCTATTTTCACAGTGAATCTATTTTCTAAATTTCAGTCTACAAGGCTATTCAATCCACTTAATCCTGGCTCAGCTGTAAGAATGACTGCTGTTAAATCTGCAGCATTTCCTTTGCCCAAATGATCAGGGAAGCCCATTAGGGGAATTGGACACACCTCACTTTGGCCAAAAGGCACTATCCATCAGTTTCTAAATTATACTTATTTGATCTGTTTTTCTTTCTTTTGAAGTTTGGTCCTTGAACAGCCTTAGTTTTAAGTCAGGTTGGTAAACATAATTGTGTGGATGGCATTTTTGAATTTCTGAAATTAATGGATTATGGATCACGGAATGGGTAAGGCTGGAAAGGACCACAACTGGTCATCTGGTCCAATCTTCCTGCTCAAACAAAGGCCATCCTAGAGCACATGGCACAGGATTGTATCCAGACAGTTCTTGAATATCTCCAGTGAGGGAGATTCCACAATCTCTCTGGAAAATCTGTTTATTTGTATATTTTAACTCTCAAATTATTCCATACACTACTTTCTTCCACATTCTAGAGAGATCTTCAAGTAAGGGAGCCATTTGAACAAAAAAGTCCTGAGTCTTCTAAATTCTATGCCCCCAATCTCATCCACAATCACCAGCCCACCCACACCTCCGGGATCAAAATTGTCCTCCTTAACTGAATTCTGACTGAAGTAAGGCAATTGAATACACTGAGGTGGTTTGATACGCATGTTTGCTCACTTTGGTTAAAAATAAAGCAGAGTTTTTTGTCAGTCACAGCTATTTTAATATACTAATTGCATCAGTAGTCACTCAAGATTAAAATTTTAATAGCTAAAACAATTATTGAAGATAAAGTAACAAAAACCCTCACAGAATTTGCCAAAGAATAGTTGTCTCTTCTTTCATGCATTTTAATTTGAGGCTTCAGTGCCAAAACATATTAGAAGTACTGAGCCACCTGCTTTATTTTCTCCTTTTCATTAGGCTTACTTTGAATATTCATAGTTCTCAACAGACAGATTAATCCTAATGTTATCTTGCATCAATGATCTCTCTGAAATAAAGGAAAACAGAATATCTAGCACTTCCCAGATTATAGTCTTCTGGTCTGTAAAGATAATATTAAGCCTAAAATTTATTTTGAATACTGTATATTAACCAAATAATTATTTTTTTTTTATTTTGAAAAATGACATTTCTGTGGTTGCTATGGAATACATCCTGCATAAGTTTAAAGTTTCTTTTAAACAATAAAACAGCTTCAGTTAGTTCAGGTAGTTTTTGGGACAGGCTCAGCCCAAATCAAAACCATAACACTGCAGTTCAGAGACCCAAATAAAAGATTCAAAACAAAAATTTGACAGTATTTATATTTTTTTAGTGCCCTGAAAATGGCCCCACATGGGACTATAACACAATTAGCCAACCACAAATAAAAAGAATAAGTCAGAAAGCAACAGCACAAAAAGTCAGATTCAATGAGAAAGTTTTACACTGTCCTGTCTTGAAAGAAGTAATATTACTTGTATATATTTTAAAAAGTAGCCAGCATGCAGTTGTCTGAACAGTTTCTTAATATTCAGTATTTGCAGAGGAAATTCTGCACACCTTTTTTCAACCATCTAAAAAGTTTTGGGAAGTTGCGAACCTGCTAGTCTGCTTGACTAACATATTTCTCTGTACTGAATTCTCCAGAAATGTCTAGCACTGCAGTCATATGTGTCCCAGTAGCTGAAGGAAACCAGGGTCACAGAAAGTCACATAGGGAGTCTGAGGGATCATTGAAGATTACCATAAAAATTGTAAATGTACAGACTTTTATTTCTGATATAAATTCACATTTTCTGACCTGTTACACCTTCCTAAGACCCTAGATAAAAAGCCTGCCACACACCCTTTATGGTGGTATTCCTGGAGGGAAAAGCCACTTTTTTGATGGGAATGGATGTGAGAAGTAATAACATGTTCTTTTTACATTTATTAAAGTACTTTAGCATTTAGGAGTTTCTATTTTTTTATACTGCTTGCTAAACTGGAATCCTAAACCTCTAGCTTGGGCACCTAGCTTGTAAATAGGTGATTCCAAGTGCTATTTAAAGATAGCCAGTAAGAAATATTGAGAAAATTGCACACAAAAACCTATAACCTCTTTGGATCCTATATGATCTATTAACTCCAAAGGCATATTGTCTTCCAGGAATGACATAAATGAAGAAGCCAGAGGAAAATAGAACCTTATGCTTGGAAACCACAAAGAAATGATTATTTAGTCAGGAGATACATCCATGCTGACCAAGAGGTAGATAGATTCTGAAATTGGTAGATAATTTCAATTAAGAATAAAATATATGTCAAAACCAACAAAAAATCTTTAAGCAAACATTTAATTACTTGTTAACCCATTAAACCTTTAACATTAAGGAACAGATTAAGCCAAACCTGTTGATCAACTGGAAAGATAAATCAAAATGTATTAGTGTTTTTTAATACATGGATTCCTACTCTTCACTTTAAAAAAAAACAAATACTGACTAGTTTGAATTTAAGTTTTCAGGACAGAGAAAGTTCCCTTTCTCTGAAAAGAGCATTACCTGTATCCTAACAAGACTAATAAATGGTCCCCTGCAGCATTAGAGTGAGTCTCCTCTTTTGGAAACAGAATTAGAGAAATATTTAGACAGTACTACCACTGAAACATTTTTAATCAAATGACAGTGAAGGTGGACTGGCTGCAGCAGGAGCAACAATTTGTTTTGGTTGGTGGTTTAGAGCCTATTGAGAAAATCTGCAAACTGAATTAAGAGATAAAAGCCTTTGGGAGCAGTTTTGTAATCACTCTAAAAGAAAAGTGAGCTTTATTGCCAAAGAAGAAAGTAATTTTAAATGAAAAAATTCCACAGAATTTCATTTTCCCATGAATAAAGACTAAAAATATAACCCTTGTCTCCTTTCTTGTAAGTAAAAAAAAAACATTTATCCATTGTTTTAACAACTTTAATGCATTAAAATTATTCTATTTTGGTTGCATCAGAAACAAATGTCATTAAAGATAAAAAAAGTGAAGGAATTCTTATGGCTGCTCTTTGGTTTGGGCTTGATAGATAGATTTCCAGTCAAGTGAAATAATTTAATTCTTATGATGGAGAATTTTTAATAAGGAGTTACCCTGAGTCTTTGGCAGGTCATGAAACAGTAGGGAAAAAAATCTTACAATCTACTCTCATTTTTATGGGAGCCAAGACTCCCTTACAGACATTTCATAGGGAAACATCCTTGCCATTTTATTCTTAATTGCTTTAGTGTATGAGTCACCATTATTTTTAAATTATAGGGAATTTTAAAGAACACATGACCGAGTGCACATATGAATAAATGATGCCTTTGAAGTTTATGCTTCACAAGAAGTTGTGGCCTAATATAACATTTAAGATATGTAATAGTATCCATCATTGTTGGCTAAGACAAATACCACAGCAGTCAAAAAGCAGAGTTCCTATAACAGTCAGTGGAAGCTGCTTATCAAATTATGTATCCCACATAGATCCAATAATAGCATTCTCCACACTTTATAAGTGGAAATTTTAGTAAATCCAAAGACAAAGCAATTAATTACTACATTTAAGTAGTATTTATTTTTACCAATAAATACTATTCCTTCTTCACAAAAAAAGGATGCCTGTTCCTTTCATTTTTTAACAACAGTTACACCAATGAAGAAATAAGACATTTAGCCTGCATTAGCATTGGAAAAAAAATTCCCCAAACATCTTACTTTTTATGTGTTCTTTTTCCTGTTTCAGATCAGCACTTTCTATAATTATGCTGCATAATAAGCTGGATAACATCACAAGGACCATTATTTTTTAACGGTCATTTCCCTCCATCAAAGGTCATGGAAACAATCAAACCCGAATTACACAAAAGAACAGGCAGCTGAGGAGAGCAAGAAGTGTCAGCAAAGTTTCTCTTCACTGGGACTCCATAGCAAGTACAGTTAGCTTATACAACAAATTACTGTGAATTTTAAAGATGTTTATTTCTACATCAAAGTCCCAAATTTCAGCTCACAAGAAGTGTGCAGGGGATCCATCAGTAGCAATGCAAGATGAAAAATGCTCATGGTGCTGGGAAGGCACCTCAAATGGCACACAGCCTGGAAATTCAACCACATTTCCTTTGGGTTGTGCCTTCACACACCTGGCAAGCAGGATCAGTGAGCCATTCAACCACCTCGGGCAGACCAAGTAAGAGAACCTATGCAGCTTTGTCATGCCAGTTCCATTGCTGGGGTTCTTTTCCACCCTCAGATTCTGCCATATAAATTCTCATTGAAGGTAAAAGGTTTTTTCATAAACCTTATCCCCATATTTTGACATTACAAAGCAGCTGTGATTAGCCATGGTGCATGCACGTGTGGGAAAGTCACAGGCCTTTCTTGGGTTTGAGCCCAGGCCAAGGTAGCTGCTGCCACATACTGCCATCCAGAATTCCTCATGCCTTTATTGCCTGCTATAAGAAGACAAAAAAATGCTGATTTCCCACACCACAACCAAAATTTTATTCTGGTCTTCTGTGATCCCATAAGGTTTTCAAAATAACATTAAAAATGACACTAACTTGTCTGTAAAAAGGTACTTCCAATTAATTCTCCAGGCCAACCATCAAGAAACAGAGGTCTTTTCTGGTGAGCCTAATGGCAATATTTTGTGAAAATAATCAAGGAAGTAATTACACTAAAGTTAATTTGTTATCTTCACCTGATGCCACAAAGGTTTATAGTGAAGGAAAAAATTAAATATTGTTTATGTATTTGTATATATTGAATTTAACCCAGTTACAGTTTGTCTGATTGATTTGAACTCTATAAGAACTGTACAGTGAACTACCTGGAACCCACGAGTTTTTGCATTCATAAAGGAGAAATCAGTGTGTTCACTCAGTGAATCATAATTCTTTCATATCCTCTTTTCTTTCTAGCATGAAGTAGACTGTTTTCAGCATTAATTACTTCAACATTCTGCTTCAGCACAGTAAGAGATTTGCCCTGTATTACAGTAGCTTATATGAGCATATTGCTCATATAGCAAAACTTCCTAAATAACTCTGTCAGTCTGCAGTTATTTGGCATTCAGAAACACTCTGAGGAAAAGATGCTGGTATTTAGCAACATATTCTTATTAAAGAATTAAAACAAAACTTCTCTTTTATGTATATTTTTTCCTTGTTTTCTAACATAATTTTCTAAAGAATTTACAGCATCCATAGCAATCAAGAGACAAGTTGTACCATGTAGTCCATAGGTCAAGGCTTTAAGGTAAGTTCAGGTGTAACTCCTGCTGATATTTCAGGTAGAGGGAGAAGAAAAATAAAGCACATTTGAATAGCTTACTCTTGTCCTTTTAGGTAATTTAGTGCATAATTAGACATAGAGAGTCTCTTTAAAATCTCTTGAATACAAAAACAGTGCCTGCTTCATCTCTTATTAACTGTGATTATGACCTATTTAACAGCATAAAAACTTTTCCAGTTTAAACTGATAAAGTGGTTACTCTTCTGCCTACAGTCTATTTTAAGATTCAACTTCACGGACCCCCTGGCAATCAAAGTGCTTTGAATGTTTCACACAGTTTTGCAAATCAAGTATTTAAGCAAACTAAATTTAACATAAGTAGTATTTATTTTTCATTCTTCTTTGCACCATGTAATGTCTGCTACATAGAATTCTCCCTTCCCACTATGTTTCCTCTCAGAAGAGTCATTGGTCATGTATATTGAAGGATAACAAATTCTTACTTTTTCTATTTTGTGCAATCAGCTGAGCTCACCTGGCAGAAATCAAGCCTCAAGCTAAAATTGTACTATTGGACCAGTAAAAATGAAGTGTTATTTGAACTGCAGTTGCTGGAAAATACCAGTGCTATTTCTTCAGAGAGATTTGTAATCTAATGAATTAAAGTAATTTCATTATCTGCAGCCACACATGCAATTTATGTGCTCCAGAAAGAGAGCCTCCAATAGCAACCCCAGTAAAGACAAACTAATAAAAAACCTCTGCTTTATGCTTTCCAGAAAGCAGACACTACATTGACATCAAAACAGCAAGTTTAAAACTAGAGGGCAAAGGGTTTATTGTGTAATCTGCCATCAAGCTAAACACTGTCTGGGCACACCATATGATTTTTCTTCATCAAGACTGTTTTCATTTTGCTGTGCTTTCCACTACTTTCCTCTTTAAAGTGGTTAATTTCATTACACTCCAGAAGTAAGGGTTAGGGAGTAGGAGTTTGAGGAGGTGGCACGAAGATAATTTTAAAACAAACAAAAAACTTTTCTAGTGAAACATTTTGGCAGCAAAAATTAAGAAATCAGATTCACTTGTGACAAGTTGACCCCATTTTCCAACCCAAATAGGACTTTATGTTAACCTCAAAATACAGTCATAAGGAAAAAAAACCCCATAATTACTTTTCCATATGAAAAACCAGAAACATCAAAACCCTTGTAAATTTACTCCTTTTAGAAACAAGAATTAAGGGCTGGGAAAGGGTACAAAGGTTGTTAGAATTTCTGCTACAAGTAATTGGCTGTACTTGGGTGATAACAGAGGTTGGCATTTTAGGAAATTATGTTTATAGTAGTTTCACCAGACAAAAGATCATAAATTCTAATTGGCAGCCTATTTGCACTCACTTGCAGCTTTTTATAGGGACAAAAAGACCTGGAAAAGAAGATTTTTGGGGTCAAGATAGTGTACCTGAACATCAATCCCCTTAGCAAATAACTTATTCCCGAGGTGTTACTCCAATTTAAAAATACTAAAATAATGCTCAGGTTTCTTTCAAGACTCTGTTGCCACATCTATCACTCTTTCCCATCAAGTCCAACACTGACTCTGCTTTTGTTGTTATCACCTGTTTCCCAATAGAGGAGAACTCGGGGGGAAAAATTCCAGAAACATACTGCAAAGCCCAAAAACCCAAACTCCCCATAAAACTCTAACATCCCAGTTGTTTAAATATTCATGGAAATGAACAAAACCTAAAAATACTCTTTTTTATTGTGCAGATATGGCCCATGCAACTTCTTCTTAACTTAAGTGAAGCCTGTCTGGTATGATATCTTCATGTTTATTAATAATGTGCATATTTGGTGAGATGTTAAGAATGAGAGCCCATGACAAAACTCATAGGCAAGACACTGTTTTCGTAAAATATCGCTTTTATTTTTCCTTAACAATTTCTGCTCCCTGATAAACTTTATTTGCATACTTTTTTTGCATTTCTCTATCATATATACCCAGCAAAAGAAGAGAATATTTTTTGTTTCTGTTATGAGCATTTCTACTGATGTACTTTTAAAAAATACAGTGTTTCTAGTATTTGGTGCATAAAAATACCCCAAACATTTAATAATTTACAGTCTTTAAACAGGGAAAAATAGTAAGTGATTTGCCCTATAGCTCATCATCTCTTCCTTTGTCACCATCCTCTGCTTATTTTCCTTTTAGCTAATTTACTTGGGTACTTAAGAAAAAAGGAGTTGCCAATAATGGAGAAACCATAATCCCCTACCAAGTAAGAGCCAAACCTGAACCACACTTAAAATCAAGCATTTCTCTAGGCCTTTACAAGGAAAGTGAAGTTTCAGTTACCAGCAAGTGATCAAGTGTCCTGTAAAACAAGGAGCAAAATAGATTCAATCTTTAATCTCCTTTGAGAAATCCCTGCAGAAAATAGTGACCTCTAAGTTTAAGATTTTGATTTTTAAAACATTTTATATAATTCCAATAAAATTTAAATTCACAGACTTAGAATTCTAGTGTATTGCTAAGAATCTTGGTGACCCCTAACAGAGTCTCAAACTGTTAGAATACAAAATTAGCCAACTTCTAGTGTGTTTCAATAGCATTCATCTGAATTCATTAGTCTTGCATCAAAATCTGCCTTCCACTCTAGCAGTCACAACTTGGGCTGCTAAGCACTACAAAAGACAGTTCCTTGGAGGAAGAGACTTAAAAAAGTCAACAATCAACATTATGTATTTCTAACTACATATGTGCACAATGTTGAAGATCACTGGTATCTTAGAAATATGTTGTAGGTCTTACCCTGAGGAACTATCTATAAACTTCACAAGAAGTATTGCTAAGTTGAAGTTATACAGATATATAAAGAAGCCACAGAAAATAAGATATTAGCTGTCCTAAAAGTACTTAATGTTACATTATCTCTGCTGTGTAATATTTTGCAGTGCCAAAGTCTTGAAAATTTCAAGTAAGTTAAATTTAACATCTTCCCCCTGCCCAGCAAGCCACTGAATTTTATGAGCATTTTCAGCATGTACTCTCAGCATGAAATTTCTTTTAAAAAGCAGGCAGACATATGTACCAGTTTAAAATACCAGAAGGATACACTTCCTTGTTTCATGAGAAAGTTCAGCTGCTGACAAACAAGGTGACAGGGATAAGGTCTTAATTTGAGCAAGATAGCATCTTTCCCATATCCTTCCCCTCAGGCTGGAAATATGAGTAACATGTAACAATCAGTAGCACCTCCACAGTAAGTTTGTGTTGAGTTCCAACTGCACTTTGCAGTTACAGAAAGAAATATGAGACAGGTTATTAATTTATCTAAAGGAGATAAAGACAAGTCTGAGCCTCAGACAGATAATATTCAGTAATATTCCCTCTCTGCTGGACACCGTGTTATTGATTCCTAGGGGGCATGAGAGCGGTGGTGTCAAGTCAGGAGAAAATAACTAGAATGCTATTTTTGCACTAGAAACAGACTCATGCCTTTTGACAGCCCTAAATAGTTTAAATAGGCAAAATACCCAGAGAGATTATTGTTCTTTTTGTGATAACTATATTTGTGACACTCAAGCTATACTCCTCACATATGCTCCCTGTGTGTATATTCCTTCATTTTTCATGCTTATCTCATTAAAAACACTTCTATTGAAGCCCTATCTGGAAGCTTCTTCAATCCAAAGCTACATAATATTTTTCCCTGTCTTTTTTTCCTGTTTGCCATCTGGAGACCAGACACCTGGGCTAAAATACTTATTATATATATTAAGCCAAATGTGCAGTATTTGTCTCCTCAACAGGCTGTTGTAACTACCTCTGTAATGGTATTGCTTAGCACATGACAGTATATTTTCCCTCTGTAGCCTCTCACCAGTGGAGGAGCTATGGCCTACACTACAGACCAAAAATACCATGGAAACCTTGACCAGTAAGTGACTGTGGAGGGATATTTGCAGCACTTCAGTGTTATTGCAATCGCAATCATGAATATTTATTTGAACCTTGTGCCAAGAGTGCACTGACAAAGATTCAACTGACCTATTTGACCCGAGACCTCCACCCACTTGGTCTCCATTCACACCGATTCCTCGATTGGAAAAAACAGAAAAACCAAACAAAAGCCAAAACAAAACTAGCCAAACCAAAAAAGCCAAGGAAGAAACCCCAAATGACAGTGGAAAGTCATGACAGCTGACTGAGCAGTTACACGTGCACCATTTACCAGGAGGTACTAATTAAGCAAAGAAATGCAAATTCTTCTGTGACAAATGTACTCAAGAAAAACTACATTGAAATCAATCTTCCAGAAAGTTGAGTTTTAGGAAGAAAACAAAACAACTTTTGACAGCTTTTATCTAAAATGTGTTTGACCTCTAGAGTATGATTCAAATTATATTAAATTTGCAGCATACAACTATAAAGAAACAATTCTGTGACACAGAGTTTGCAGCCTCAGGATAAGAGAAACAAACAGATTTGACAAAGAAAAGTTATAAGAAAGGTGCCAAGGATAGAAAAGAGGCAGGTACAAACAGGGCAATAAGCAATTTTCACAGCATATGCCTATTTTTCTGCTAGTACATAACTTAATTACTTCAAAATGATTGTAACAGTGGAAAAGAAAAGCTCCTTTGAAGCTCTCCTCCTAAGCCTTCTTTTAGTCCTCCTTTAGCCATCGTCTCTTCAAAGGGGTTTTCCTCAGGGGTTTGGCTAAACAATGCAAACGCTTTGGTGCAGTTTATTTTACCTGATGGAGTTTTTACAGATAACTACAAATAAGAGTCTAGTAGGATTCTGAAGCACTGCTAAGCCTCTAACTGCAACCTCAAGGGTTCAAGTGCTTTAAATCCCAGCCCAGGAACAGAGACTTAAACTTGAACTGGACTGAATTACCTAGAGTGATATTTATCATATCAAATGACTGGATGGTCCTTCACCCACAGATTCTACTGCCCTCATTTTCCAAGCTCAAAATTTGTCTCAATTTTTCTTTATGTCTATTAATTTTAGCTATAAATTGAGAACTAATTCTACCTATAAGAAACCTAACCCTGAAGCAGTGTTCTACAGGCTATACAAAATATATATATATATATAAAGTCTTTAAACTTCAAAACAACTTTGAAACTAACTTAAGACATCAGTAAAAGATGAGTTAATAAGGGCTCAGACATACTAGTATATTTAAGTATTTATTAAAGCATTATAGCCAGGAATTTAGTTTCAGCTACTTTTAGTGCAACATTATAGAGTTTTATATACTAAAGTTTAAATTAAATGGGTTATATTTTTTCTTTTTCTTTATGTTTTAAAAGAAGAAATAACCACTTAACAACCCACCCCAGATAAAAACAACAAAAAAAGACAATTTAGACAGCAGTAAGCTGTGAAAAAGCTCTTCCAACTCTGGTATGAAGGCAGAAAAGGACAGTCAGTACCCACAGCACTTCTGCACTGCTCAGTTCATGTCAGTGGATCTTTTTTATTTACCATGGTGAAACTACAGCAACAGCACCTGATTTTTGCAAAAGATGCACCACATATCTTCTTGAGATCTGCAGCTGCTGGTCATATCCAAAAGCATCAGACAGGTATAAGTCCATAATTCCAACAGTAAGAGACTCTGTACCCTGGTTTGAAGAACATCTGGAAATGTCAGTATCTGAAGGAGACACAGAGGGCCCTAGGCCACCACTGACATAGTGCTTTGAATAACTCTTCTGTCCCAGAGAGGCAGGAAATTACGGGTAATTCTAGGTTATACAGAAATCTAGGATGCCTTAAGACCCAGCATCCTTACCACTGCCTGCCTTCAGAAGTCATCTGAACCAGTCCAAACACCTCCACCCTCTGAGAGAAGACCAAAATCTGATTTAGAGACTAGCAACCACTCTTTCCTTTTCCTTATGACCTTCCTAAGTCATCTGCCTGCCCTGCAAAAATACCTTCCATGACTCCTCCACAAATGCTCCTCAGCTGGTACCAGAGCATCTCCTTTTACAGCAGCTGCCTCCTGGACTCCATCACAGCAGGAGATCATTAAGCTCTTCATTAATCCTGCTGTCCTGTCCTTCTGAAAGAAAGAGTCCAATGGCCTAGGAACACAATATACAGCTTTTTGCAGATCCTGAGGTATCAAACTTAATTTCTCATGGGTTCATGTGAAAAGCACTTTTTTTAAAGTTAATTTACGCTTTCATCAGAGTGATTTATGTTTTATCTCCTAAATAAATGCTTTGTGAAACCACAAAATAATTCTTTCAATTGTTGGAGGATTAGACTTTGTTTCTATTTTCTTAGAGGATGTGCAGACAGATAACCTATGAAATGTAAACAGATTTTCTGACCTTAACTGCTGTTAAAGGGATTTACATATTTCTATGTAATTAAAGAAAACACTTATGCAATGGAAAAAATGTCAAAATTTTTTAAAAAGATGTTTAAAATAATTTACAAGTACATGACATGAAAAGATGTGAAGTGTTTATTATAACTTCAAACAAAAAGTATTTTCCTGACATGAATGACAGTGAGCTAAGCAACAAAAGGACACACAGATATACCTCACATCAAAAGTAGTATGTCTTTTAGAAATTCAGTTTCACATCCTTGAAACCTTTACCTTTAATTTTACGGTTGCTGCCATACATAGAATAAAGTTTCGATGATAGATTATCCAATTAAAATTTATAAAGGTACAAACACGTTACCAATCAGAGCATTCAGCTGGGGTTTTCTGTAGCTGTAAATTGCTTTACTATGTCCTATTTTTTATATCTCTTTTCACATAATCACCTCAGAGAAATAAACTGATAGACTGCTAAGCTTTTGTCACTTCTGATATAACATTCTGGAAGTAATCACAAATCTTTGTGGTCTCCATCTTTCTTCAGCATTCCTCTTCATATGTCCATGTCTTTTTTCTTCCTCTCAAGTAGTCTAAACAGCCATGAAATCATGAAACATACAATTGTTATTCATAAACATTCATTATCTAATTAATTCCAGATATTTCATGATTATTCATCAACAAATAGTGAAGTGAAATGAATTATTCACAATTGGTTTATGTCATCAGCATCTTGCATTAATTATTAAAGTGTTGGTTCCTTTGAGTCACTCTGGTTAGTCTCTCTCATGGTTAACAAGGATGGCAGGCACTGTTACACAAATCACAGAGTTCCAGAGAACAAGACCTAGAAATAACTTTAAATTGCTTATTTTATCCTTAATCACTTATATATCATTATTTATTTGCTGAAAGTTCACCTGTATGAGAATGGTAGGAACTATTTCCCATTCTAAAATTAAAACAAGTAAAAACCATAAAAATACGGTAGGAAATTTTAGGTTTTAGTTTTACCTCTCTTTCTTAAAGAAGAATTGAAATTATGTTTGAGGGTTTTCTTTACAAGCATCTTAAGTAAAAATACACATGCCTAAATATAGCTGTATTTTTTTTTTTGAAAAATACAGCTCACCAGTTGATGCCTTGTATTTACATAGAATATAAAGGAGAAAATGGAATAAAATAAAAATTGAATAAAGTATAATTTTTTTCTAATTACATTAAAACACAGCTTTTGTTTGGTTTGGGGTTTTTTTACTTTTTTTGCGGGGTTTTTGGTGGGGTTTTTTTTGTTTGTTTTTGGTTTTTTCTTCACAAAATATGTCCATTATAATTTACTTCCTATGTACTTACAGAAAAGCAGGTGCATTATACAAGGAAATAGAATCTCATATGCACTATAAAGACCCACCTGAAAAAGTGTCACCAGAGTTAAAAGAAAAATAAATCACTTTTTTCTTTTAAATATATAAAAAATATCTTTCCTGATAAGAGTTTGGGGACAGTGGTGAAATTTCTGTATCAAAAATTGTGAATCTATTTTCCCTGTTTTATATTGCTAACAAGGTTCTTTTCAATACAATGATCTGTCTCTTCCACACACACAGAGCAAAAATGGCCTTTTGTTTTATCCCTATTTTCATTTATTTACTTTATTCATGTATGCCAAACTGGGAAATGGCTAAAATCCTCTTTTATGACCCTAAAAATCCTCAGATTAAAATTTCTTAGAATTTTTTTCCTGAAAAAGTATCTTTTTCTTTTTTTTTTCTGACCATACTATATGTTGTTGCTCCTTGTAATTTTAAAGGATTCGAACAAAATATTTTCTTTCTGCTTTACAAGCTGCAATTGTCTTTTCTGGGTACTACTTGGAAATATTTTATTTTGCACATTTAAAGGAATTTCTGACTAGATTCCTTCCTTTGTTAAAGTAGCTTTTTAATTTTATATGACTTAAGGCACTTAAAGGCTTCCAAGACAGAAGTGGGAAAGGCAGAACATCTCACCATGTAGTAAGTGTCAAGGAATCCCTGTGAGTTGAATCCCTGCTGGCTGAATTGTTGCCTTTTCTTGACAGCTTATTGAAGCAGAGGTGGGTGTGAAGCACTGCTGGGTGCATGCTGCTTTCACTGGGAGGAAAGCCAGAGTGGAATGGAAAATACACCAGGGCATGTTCTGTATATTGCAATAGCAGGGGATCAGGACTCTGAAGTGCATCATGGAAGGCATCACTCCACTTGAGAAAGCACTTAACAGAAAACTCTCCTGTGCTTCTTATAGAAACAACTCATACATTTAAGATTGGAAATATATATTGGATCTTTACAGAGATTCAACAAAGCACATTTTGACATGGAGTTTTCACTGGATTGCTATGTAATAAAGAAATTATAGATATTGTTCTCAGATAAATGACAAAGTTATAAAAATACTTACAGTTGCTACAACCAGAGAATTTACATTAATAGTCACTCAAAGCCAATATCATTAGAGAGCAGGGGCTTTAGCATGCAACATATTTTGATTATTGGAAAAGACATGGAAGGAGCTCCTATAGACATGCCAAAGTTAAAGCAAAAGTGAGGTAATTTGGCTTGTTTTAAATACCTTGCACCAAAGGGCAAATTAAGAAAAATTACTTTGCTGTGGACTAAGGTTTCCTGCTTACTGTTCCATAATCTGGTTTTCTGTTAGTCAGGCTTTAAAGATATCTACAAGTCTGCCTTTGTTGTAAACTCACAACTCCAATTGTTCTTGCTTCTGTTTTGAACCCTTAAACTTTTTCTCTTTTATAGTACTGAAATTAAAAAAAAAAGTGTGAAACTCATGTAAGGGGAAATGTGATTTTCTAACCAGACAAGTGAGCAGTGTTGCTATAGTACTTACAAATAAGCATACATACTGAGGCAGGTGGCACAGATGATGCAAATCCTAAAATCAAGAATTCTATGTGTCACCTAGATAAATTTTTTGACCTTATGAAATCACATGCACACAAAAAAATCAATAAAGGATGATCTAGAAGAGAGCATAGTTTAATCCTAAATACCTAGTTTATACTTATGACATCAATAATTTAATTATCAAAAATAGATATATGTGTAAAAAATAGCCTTTTGTTCTGTTGTCTCCATCTACATGTGCTGAATTGTGCAATTCTGACATAAGGAAAAATGCATAGGTTACAAGGACAGGTTAGACAGATCCAGAAGTTATCTATATGCTAAAGAGAGTAACTTGATTTGCTTGAAATCTGACATTTTCAAGTGTTTATGGTTTACTGATAGCTTAGTCTCTTACATATAAAGGTTTGGTTATAAAATATTTATTGTATCATCTTGCTCTTAATTCCTAGTTGTAAAGCAGGATCCTCTTAGATATTGTACATAGATATGAAAAAAAACCTCTGCCCCAAAGAATTTACACACCAACCATAAGAGAAAACAGATGGGCAGAGACAGATGGAAGAAGGAAATAATGAGACTTCTGTGATGGATATAAGAAATGTAATTGGGTTGATCATTTACCCATGCATTGTAAAGTTTGTCATGAGTATGACACCATAGACAGATTTTTCAGAGAAGTTCTGCATTACAGACCTTTTCTGGCTCCTGCTGTAGCAAGGGCACTTCTGCCACTCAAAGCAGCACAGTTCAGGAGAAGTAACTTGCTCAGTAATTGCTTACTCATGTACACTTTGCTTAAGTGTCTCTTGGAAATTAGCCAGCTTCTAAGCCCTTTCACAGTGGGAAGATAAGGCAAAGATAGTGTTTAAAGCTTTTCCTTTTCTGTTTTGTTAATGAAGCATCATCAGTTTGATAACATTCTGATGACCGTGCTTCCTAACAAGGGAAAGAGAGATAATAAAAGAATATTATTTATATATAAATATATTATTATTTCTTCATAAGCACTTTTTTCCTCCCTACATTGTTACTTTGGTAGCAGAAGGCTGAAATTAGCTTCTGACTGAAATAAATTTACAGGTTGTTCACTTATATCTGGTTATGTTTGCAAAATTTTTCTTTACTAGAAACTGAAAATCTAATGATTTTGTAGTGTATTGAATAAAATACATGAAGAATGGTTAGGTCACCTTTGGTTTTGAGCATGAATCAAACCTAATCTCCACAGAAGAAACAATGATTAAGTTAAACAAGACAAAATACATTTGTCTTGCTTGTTTCATACTACATGCACAGGACATCCGCTCAGCTAGAAAAAGGACTGTATTTTTTAAGGTTAACAAAAAGGCCATAAAGTATCCAAATTAATCTATTGTGTTTTATTGCAAGGAGGAATACATTTTTCTTGTCAAACACAGACATTTGGGCCTGTAGTATGAATATGGTAAATTGAATAAATGGTTAAGTGTACTTTCTCTCTGCAATTCAGATGTCTCTTGCACCTTAAAACATATATAAAACACTCAGTGCTTCCCAGAAATGCTGAAACCAACACACACATGCAAATATAAATCAATAAATAATAAAGGTCATTGATCATTCAATTAAAGAGGCACTTTGCAGTAAGCACTTTCATAATCTTGCACTAACACGATATTTGAGGAATAATAAAATTTTCTGATCCTTTAATTCTGAACATGGAGCAATTCACATTTAAATCAGAACTTTCTTAATTATGTTAAATTATGATTGAAATGCAAGGTAGGCCTGACAGAAATTGTGTATCTGCCCATGTGCTCTTATGGGAGGCAATGTTAAAGCACTGCAGAGCACAAGTTCACTCTGGATAAAACAGGACAATACACTGGAAAGAAGGCAAAGAGTCTTCGGTTATACAATCAGATCATGTACAGTCACAACAGTTTTTGATGGTCAGCAACTACCAATTCCATGGAAAGGAATATAGGAATGGGATAATGACACTTAAACTTCACATAAAACTCCTTTTATGTTTTTTGTCCTAGTATTCACAAAAGTACCTGGAACTCTTCACGTAAGCTACAAGAACCAGTGAATTTTTCTTTCCACACACAAACCCCTAGTTTTGTTTCTTTTTGCACCAACTAACAAACCCCTAGTTTTGTTTCTTTTTGCAGCAACTAAGAAAAAGGATCAATTCACATCTGGCTGCACTGAATTAAATGTAAAACTACTGGTGCCTTCAGTGTGAAGAGGTTTCACTTGAAAATGTATTTTCTTCTCTCTTTTTTTTTCCTCACAGAAGAGCTGTCAAGTGTCTGAGAATAAAAATAATCCATGTATTTCATGTGAAGGAGCTAGAACTAAGGTGGGGCAAATCAGGTAGCAACTTAAGTGCAATAGCAACTGGAGGAAACATTTCTCTTGAAACATGCACTCAATCCACACTCAGTTTTTCTTCAGCTTCAGTCATAATTTTAGATTTGAACTACATAGGTACACAAAAGGCTTCTGATAGTTATTATTAAAACTAATGTTCCTTTAGAATAGCCATAAATTACAGCACAGCCAGATTTTTAGTCTATTTTTATTTTTTTCAGCAATTACCTCTCTCCCTTTTCTTCCCAGATTTTTCTTCTTATGTGAGGGTACCCAGATGTGGGGTGATCAAATTCACTTTTGCTGTGATATTCCTCTCTACACTGAAATGCCTGGCTAGTCTTCAAACATGTTTTGGCAAGGACAGCTTCATCAAGCAAGATAACTAGGAATCTGATGATTTCAACCTCACTGCAGGCTGCTTTATCCAGATTCAAACAGCATTTTTGATTATTCTTTTACCATTTTTGATCTTCTTCACAGTTTTGCTTGTCACCTCTTAACCCATCCTTCTCATTGTCAGAGACAGAATCAAAGCAGAGTTCTGCAGTTATGTCCTCTGGAAACACTTGGTTAGTGAGAGACCTCTGTGTGGGTTGATTTCTGGATGGTGAAAAAAATGTGGTTATTTCCACCAGATCAACAAATAACCTAGGGAAAGAAAAAGGTGTAAGAACTTGGTCCTTAATAATATATCCACTTTGCTGAGTTGCAGCTAACTTTGTGTCTTTGTAGATAAGTAACTGTTCTGACAAGAAAAGTGGTAAGGCAAGATCCAGAATTTCTTTAGGATTTATACAAAATGCTTCCAAATTCTGTTTTCTTGTGAAGAATGGAGGTAAACTCCACAATGTCTCTGCTTTCTCAGACACATTTTTGTCATGACATTTTCTACTTCCCCTGATGCTGTCAAATGTGTTAAGTGCGTCTGTCTTTTGAATGTCTCACAAGACTGTAAAATGCTTAACACACAGCTCTCTTTTTGTGTTTCAAACCTCAACTTTGATACTTAGGAAAATGGCCATAACTCAGAATGGTTACCATCTGG
The DNA here is from genome assembly GCA_024865655.1 of Emberiza elegans. Lineage (NCBI taxonomy): Eukaryota > Metazoa > Chordata > Aves > Passeriformes > Fringillidae > Emberiza > Emberiza elegans. The sequence continues at coordinate 32,865,420 of JALJVW010000206.1, forward strand.
GCTACCTAACCTCAAAAAATCCTGGTTTTGGCAGCTTTTTTTGTTTTAATTAAGAGTTTTGGAAGGCTAAATGGCAAGCAAAACAGAGCTTTTGTTTCTATAATGAGAACCTCTGAGACTGAACACTGCAAAACACAATGGACAATACAGTAACAAATTTTATTGCTGACACACTTCATGGTTTGATTCATGTCCCAATTAAACAGTGCACAATGCAATACAGTCCAATAGAGCACAAAGTGTCCACAAATTCTGAAATACTCTGCTCTCACAAAATACAAAATATACATTTCCTTGCATTTTACAAGTATTTAAATCAGTAATATACAGAAACATTCAAAAAGAATCCTAAATTTATTACTGGTGTGATTTCAGGGATAATGTTAACTCTGGTTTCCAGTAAGGAATGGTGGAAATATATTTTTCAATAATACATGATTTTCAAACATGCTACATGTCCTTGTAGATATTTGAAAGGCTACAAAATTTTAATAATTTAATTTTAAAGAGATCAATTTTATATCAGAATGCATTTTGAAATATTTGGAGCCAGTTCCATTTATCTTCTGATTTTATAGGTACTATCCAGCTGTGTTATGTTGGGCTCAAATGGCTTCAAGTACTTAATAAAAATTGAGCTGTTTCAAAGGAAAAGTAGATCTTACAAATGTGTCATGTACCTAACCTTAAGCCTCTAACTGTTTCACATTCTGAATTGTTTGCTTCTAAAAACCTAAAAGAGAACATAATGCCATCAAGATTTGCATCTAAAAGACATAAGCCATAAAACTAGGCTAGTGGGAAAAAGAAGTAAGCTGTTGTTGATTGTTCTCATTGATATAAGACAGTGAGGATCACAAAGGGTATAAAACTGGCTTTCAGCCATGAAATCAGTAAGATATACTTCAAGAATTCAAAATGAAATAATGACAGATTTTAGAAAGAAAAATGTACACATGAGTAATCTCCAACAGTCATGAACTGAACTTGTCTGTAGGCTGGAAAAACCAGCACAAGCTTGTACTGAAGTCTCATTATCTGATTGAATTTGGGAAAGTCCCTGAGCTAAAGGTTTGGTCTCTTTCTCAGTGTTAGAAGGAATTCAGAAGAAACCTACTGTAATTGCCATGTGGAAACAAAACAGACGGGTAGCAAAAAATCATTCCCAAGAGCACTCTATACCAGGTTCTTTGGACAACATATCCATTTCACTCTGTGTTTTCTGAACATGATCTCCCATCTGTTTCATCAGTGTGAGCATGGTGACTGGTGTAACCAACACACCCAAACTCAGTGAAAGTCCATTGTTTGCAGATGTCTCCACCTTTGCCATGGACCAAGAAGTTCTGATGAAGAGTTAACCTGTCTTAGGGAAATAGATGGTAGAAAGAACTAGGAAGAAAATTTAAAAGGACAGAAGGATCAAGGATGCCACAGAGAGGTAGTGCTGACAGGTGATAGGAATGAAGAGATATTGAGATTGGTGCAACTGAAAAAATAAAATAGAAAAAAATAGAACTAGCAGAACCTGGTACTTAGGCAGAGGAGTGCAAAATTCTTGTTTTCTTTATTTTCCTAGAATTTCATTACTCTGTTTTCATCTCTTTATTTTAGCTTCTGTCTCCTTTTCCTCTCATCTTTATGTTTTCTCCTGTGTGTACCTCCCTCTTTTCAGTCTCTGTTTACTTAACACACTTCCAAACACCCATGGTCCCACCTCTTCTCGCCTTCTCCTTGTTCAGAGGAGATAAAATATGTTTTTAAAGGAAATTACAGACATTAAAGGTCAATAAAGACATTTAATTAGATTCATAGATTTGTGCTTAATAGTTACCCTTAAAAGCCTTTGATTTGAAAACTTAGACACTTTTATAAAGAATCAATGTTTTGAATATAGAGAAATCAAAGCAGTGGCTGGCAGTATGTTTGACACAAAAAAAGATTTAAAAGGAAGGGAATGACATATTGTGATGGGAATGTATTATTTATTTGAAGACTGTAGTCATAATATATTAATGAAAATAAGAATGACTGCTCGTAACAGTGATGATTCCCATCCTCCTGGTTAACAACGGGTTCAGACGCTGTCCAACAGCACCATGGACAGTGACAAAGAAGCTCCTGTGCCAAAGTTCAGCTGAGGCCACAGTTCATCACTTCAAGCTCTTGAGAGGAGCCTGGATGACTCAAGACATATTGAGCCTTTCACTTTTGTGATGGGCTATCCTCCAGCACTTAATATATGAAACTTTTGATCTGCACCAGAAGAGTATTTTAAATTTATTCTTGGATCAGGTTTACCTTCTGCTTGTAAAAATGCAGTGTTTTTCTGCCTTCTCACACTAACTCTTGAAGTCCTCTCTTAAATCCGTCTAGTTATCTTCAGATCATATTAATATCCTATCCTCTGGTGAACCTCAGATTTCACTAGGAAAATGTTTCTCAATGAGAATTACTTGGTTTTACAGAAACCTGAGCTTTCCTAACAGTTTTCAAACATGTAAAAGAGGTTTCTTAAAACATCGTTCTTTCAGACCTTGACCAGTAAGTCAATTGTGAAACAAGATTTCAGAATACATTTTAAATGAAATTGTATGACATGGAAGAAATTTGATTAAAATTAAATTTCTTTTAAAAACCACAGAGGGATCTTGTGTGGAATGCTCAAAAGGACATCAAAGTGGCATTCCAATCACATATCCAAACTGCCATTCTAACTGTGCTATTGTTTTTGGAGGCAATTAAAAAAGATCCTCACCAATGCATGACTCTGATACTCAGACTATTCGACAGATCTAAAGCTGCTAGTTCAGAACCTCACATTATAAAGTGAAGCCACCTGAGTTTCATTCCATCAGTTCAACCTACAGGATTACAAAAATGTTCAAGGTTCTTCTATCTTACCCTTGAAGAATTTTCAGCAAAGACTTATATTGCTGTTTATAAATTGAGTTAATATAAAGAAAAAACTCATTACAGTGAAAATTATATTCTTATATTTAGTTCTTTGGGAATAAAAGCAACACTGACATGTACAATATTGCTATGTTCTCCAAAAGACGTGATTTTAAAATCAATGTGTCATCCCACAAAACGGGCAAATGTTTTCTGTAACTCTTTTTTAATCTCACATTTCAGAATACAGGATAAGTCACTAAAGTGCTTTCCCCACATTATTTTGCCTGTATAATGCTGTTCATTGAAAGATTAAGTACAAGTGGAACACCAAGAGGAGCAATCAAGACTTGATTTTGTATACTTGCAGCTATCTTGAAAACAAAAAGCCTTTAAACAATCATCAGTGATTTTCCTGTAGTTTGACTTACACAGCCTGGGAATGCAAATCAATATAGTGCATCTTCAATGCTGCATATTTTACTCTAAAATTTGAGGCTTGTCATATATGATTGTCTATAGATTTGTAGACCATTACTCCACAGAATTTATAATTGTTCTATCTGTGCTTTGAATTTTTAGTGTTTACTTGTCAAATTAAAGCTTTAGATTTAACTGCAGTTCTATTTTTTAAGGATATGATCATAATCTTGGATATACCCACCTAAATCAGGATTAAAAAACAGAAGCCAATACAATTGTGCTGGTTAGAAGCAGAGGGAATTCAGCATGAGTTTATCTTCTCCCAGGGGAAAAGGGCATCCTTAATGCCTATGAGTTTTCAGTAACTTTAAGCCATCATTTAAAAAGCACTTTTCCATTTCAATTTGAAAAGACTTAGTTTTAAAGCTTAGTTTTAGAGCTTAATTTTATAACATAGACTGAGAACAAGTGGAAAAATACCCAACCAAAACAGATAATCAGATAGTCTTCTGATTTAATTGACCCAAAAAAATTCCTGTCCTGTAAACTATTATTCTTGTTTTATGTTGTTTTCTGAGCAGTATTTGTTTGTTTGACAAAAGGATCAACATCCTTATGTAAAGAAGCACTTCTGTATCAGATCTCGTTTTTTGCTTTTTTCATTGCACAAGATCAGACCCTTACAAATTCTTACTCACAGAATGAAAACACACACACATATTATTTCTGAAAACAGACTTCTGAGGATCTACTCTAAATCCACAGATGCTTAAGTGTTCCTGGACCATGTCTGAAAGCCTTAAACCTGCCCTTACATTGTTCCCATGAGCAACTAGATACACGAAATACTATTTTGAGGCATTTCGTGGAAACAATGGTTCATATCCATAACCCTTTTCTGCTTTATCCATGCCGTCCCTCTCTGGGACACTGTATCCCTATTTCAGATGTACTGGTGACTTTTTCTCAGGGAAATTCTGCAGAAAAAGAAGAGCTTTGCACTTTCGAGACTAGAGTGCGTGGGAGACAAACTGGTCACGTGCAACAGCTGCAGCAAAGTTATTTGTGGTCTAAAATAGGCCAGACAGGCTTAGGAAAGAAATGTGCAAAGAAAAAAGTGTTTGCTGAGGTGTTACCACAGTAGTAAAATCGCTATATATAGCTTGCACAGCCTGTGAATGAACACTTGCAAAAAACCCACTACCTAAAATGGAAAAAAAAAAAAAAAGAAATATTCACAGAAAATATCTGAGGATTTGTCTTTTCTCAGGGGAACTGTGTCTCCTTATTTGCTGTTATTGATCTTTTTATGAAACTTTGCATTTTTGCTTTACTGTAATTGAGAAAGTGAGTGAATCATACTCTGAAACTGTAAAATTTCAGATACTGTGAGTGGAAAATAATTAACTAATTAAAAATGGTTCATATAGTACCTCATGAGTCACAGCTTGTGCGTAATATGATGCCAAGTCATCATGTGCAGTGTTTAGCTCTTGAACTCCATTTGTCTCCAATTTGTAAAAAAAGTAACCCTTATGCCAGATTCCCAAATCATGCAGAAATTTGAGAGCCCAACCTTGTTTCTTCCCCCCAAATCCACTGTGCAACATTGCCCATTTTTGGTGCTAACCTCCCCAGTTTGCTAAATTATGTTAAATAACATTCCTGTGGTTAAAAGAACACTGGAAGTTCTTTAAATCACCCTTTTCCAGCCCAGAGGATAGCAAGTTTCTTAACTATGTTAAGTATCATGTTTTACTCATTGCCTCCAAAAAGCTGCAATTCTAAAGGGGAAAGAAATGTGACAAACCCCATACTTATTGGCAGATCCAATTTTAGTACATGTCTTTCATAGCTATCATAATGTCAGACAAAAATGTCTCACCTAAATTTTTTTCATCACGAGATGCTTCATTTCCAAATGAAGATCTGTTCTGTCTTTCCTGAAAGCCAGATATGTACAACATACAAGTTTAGTCATAGAGTGAGCTGAACAGGTTACATTTTTGTAAGCTTCATGCTAAAACATTAACAAGCTATCATTATATATATTATCTGAGGTGTAATTATCTTTTATGACCTTTTCAGTGTATTCCTGTTATATTTTTTAATACAGAACAATTACTGTTAATTAATGGTTGCTGATGAAACAGACGAGCCATGTTAGATTGCAAGTATCAATGCAAGGAGCCTTGGTACTTTAAGCACAGATCCAGATGAGTCATTAAAAAGTTCTAATGAATAAAAAGGCAATAAGCAGGATTTTTGGTATAGAATGGTATAGTACTCAGGAAGCTACACTACTAATAATCCATGTTATCCTTAAATTCTCTGACTGCATGAATCATTTTACTCAGAAACAGCGAGGGAAAAATTGCACTTCACTTTTGTGAAATGGCTCTATGGCAACTGAGCAGAGAAGTATTTGTGTTAATTCTTCTGCTGAATCTACTATTGAGAAGCACAAGAGTTATTTCATCATCCTTTCAATGTTCTTAATCTCATTAGAATTGCCTAAGAAGCTGCATCATGGAACAGTTTTAAAGTGAATTTGTTCTCCCTATACAGAACATACGTGACTGAGGTACATTATTTTATTTTGTAAAAGAAAACCAGTAATTTGGAGGTAAAACCAGCAGTAGTCTCTCTGCTTAAGCATCTCAGAACAACAGCAATACAATTCTTACTGTGAATTCTGTATACACTCTGCTATTTTGAGATTCAAAGAGTTGCAGTACATTTTTTTTGTGACAGCTTAGTTCACAGCATTATATTTTGCCACAGAAATTTAGGACCTGAGCCAAAATGGAGGCAGTGGAAACGTTCCCATTGACGTCAGCGAGCCTTGGATAAGGCCCCAGACGGCTAAGGACTAGGATTGTCAACTTACAATTAATGTAATTAATGCATCTACACTGGCCCTAGAGCAGTCCAGGCATAAAATTCCTCTTTTGCTGCTAGAATTCAGCATCTTTTACTAGGAACTTTGAGAAAACACAAACTAAAATAGGAAGAAAAAAAAGCAAGGTGGCAGAGGGGGGGAAGAAGAGAAAGGAGGAAAACATCTACAGCTTTTTGAGGATAAACCAGAAGCTTATACTGAAGCCTCTGTATAAGCTGTTAATTGTTGATCTCTAATACAACAGAATAATAATATTCAACAATGCAATGCCAGTAGATACAAAGGTAGTTTCCATTCAGAGTTCAAGGCTGTTGCCTTTATGGGTCTGAAACCTTTCTCAATTAAACTAAGGTGTCTAAAAACAAAGGAGGAGTCTGAATCTAGAGACTGAATTACAGTGATAACAGTAAAAGAAACATTTCAGTTTGTAAGAGAGCTGGTTCTGATGTTTTAATGTGCTTACAACAGGTATTTTTGAGGGGTTGAAAAAGGTAACTAATGCTGTGTGACTTATAGAGGATCACTAGCTAATATTGCAGGCAACAGCTTCAGTAAAACTAACAAAGTGAACAGAGAAAACTTATTATACTATTTCCTTATTGCTTTTATATTCTAAGCCTTTTTATTTTTACATAATAACATGTTTGGGCTCTCTACTTCATAATTTGAGCTTATTTTTGTAATGTTTTTGTAATGTTTTATGTCACTTATGTTTAATTCTGTAAAAAATGCATTTATTTTTTATTTAATTTTCTTTCTTTCTTTCTTTGTGGGAAAGACACATTGTTTCAATGGGCTGCAACTCATAAGTACCTAGTACTCATACAGAGATCAATCCCAGTTACATGTCACTATAATGTTATGTGTGATTAATGCTGAATGATTACTTCATAGGTTCATTTAAATGAAATTTTCCAAATATTAATGATAGGGTCTCATATTCTTGTACTTCCTCGGACACTTTTGAAATTAAAAACCCCAACTCATTAGTAAATATCAAAGCCATAGGAGAAAGGTTGATGTGATGAAAGGATTTAATCAGATGTTCACATAAACAATGAACATCTGAGCCATTTTTATGATTGTAACAGAACATTCAGTTTGAAGGAATAAATACCTTCTGTACATTAATTACTCATTTCATATAGAAGGTAGCTTTATTTTATTGTGTTGTACAGAAAATCATACCATTAGTAATACCCATTTCAAAGAAATAGTTGGTTTTGTAATGTCTTTACTTACCCTGTGAAGAGTAGCAACACTTTCAGGAAATGTTTTAGGCTCCTGAAGAATCTGAGAAACATCTGCTTCAATGAAAATATTTTCCTTCTGAAATGCTGAACATTTAGCACTTACTCATAGGCATTTCATAGCTGTAAGAGAGGATGATAAAAAATCAGTCGGAACTTGGGAAAAATAGTTTGACTTATTGTTCTTGACTACACAAAATTACAGTGCAAATGTTGGGGGAAAAGTGCATGTTGAAAAATGGGATAATGTTAGAATTAGGGTATTTAGGAGTACATCACAGTATACCCATTTCAGTAGTACAGGATATTATGTATGTCACTAAATTAATCCACACTGTCTTTGACAACGTAATGGAGGAAATAGAGTCACTTTCGTCATTTCATCTGTGGATGAATCAGCCAACTAACTTCCAACACCACAAGCAAAACCAGTTGGAATTAATAACTTTTCTAAGAAAAGTAATTTCCTGAATTTGGGTATAGTTTCAGCAGATTCAAAGTTAGAAAAAAAAAAGAGAGAGGGAAAGGAAAAAATGAGCGAAGTAGGTAGGTGAGTTTAAAATAGTATTTTTTTCATTTGACATTTTTGAAAGAAAATATTTCAACTTTAATATGTTTTTATTTCTAAACTGTTTTTAACTTCTGAAGTATATTAGAAATTATCCAGATAAATGCAAATATTTCCACTCTATCAGAAAAAGATGACCAGCTACAACTGTAATTTTTTCCTTCTTCACCATGCAACATTTCTGGACCAACCACTGAACCAAAACAGCTGCTATTTGAAAAGATCTTCCCTTCAGTTGCCCTAGGGACTATTAGCTGCAGTGGTATGATGATGTCCCCACTATTTGAACTAGGCTGAAATACCAAGGTAGGGACTGGTGGGATACAGCCACATATAAACCAGGAATTGTCTATCTGGTGAGGAAGATATCTGGATGCTTCTCTGACGTGTTTATCATAGCACAAGTGAAGATAGAGAGTGTGTTCATCCTTGAACATCCTTGAATTTGTTGTGTTCATCCTTCTCATTGTCTCTCAGTTTTGTCTCCCTACAGAGCTGGAATCTGATTTTGCAATGTGAAAGGCACAATACCTTTCAAATACGATGGAAAAATGAAAAAAACAACCCACCAAAACAACCAAAAAATCCCCCAAACCCATCAAATTTCTAGAAGTATGGTTATCAAGAACAAAGTGTGCTCTATTACTGTCTGACATCCAGCTGAAAAACCAAAAGCTGCTGAAAAACCTCTACATGTGAGTTTATAAAAGCTTGAATATAGGGACACATTTAGTCTAAAAGCTGGAAGCTTTTAGAAAAGCTGGAACCCATGTAGAAAAGAGCAACGTAGTTTTAAATTTCTAAGGGACACAAACAATAAATTTTCCATGATGATGAGTGCACTGACACCTTAAAGCAATTTAGAAAATTACTGCCTATTTAATTATATTAAAAGAACTTTTAAAAAAATTTTTTTAATGTTGAATTCATCCTATGAAATACTATTTATGTATATAACAAATGACTCACAAAAGAAAATGAGTTGTTCACCACTTCCAGGGGGAAATACAATAGAGTAAAGACTGTGTTGAAGAAAATGCATTAAATACATAAACAATGAGATTTAAGCTCCTTACAAAAAGGGAAAAAGAGAGAGAAAACTTCTGCAGCTGAAAAATGGGAATACCAACAGCTCTCTTCCAACTAATATTACTGAATCAGCCAGGAAAGATAAGGGATCTCCCTTCACACACAATAATTAGGAAACCTGAAAAACATGTCCCCAAGCAGACACTGACGCACAGTATTTCTCAACAACAATATGCATTCAATAATCTGGGACAGGATTTGTAAAGGTCCTGTTTCCCACCTGAACAATGAATTTGGTGAAGAGAAACATGTTCAATCAAATGTCTTGTTTTGGGCTACTAGCCATTGGCTCAACCCCTGTTCATATGAATGCAGTAGTTAGATATCTCAGAAATATTCTATGTTCCATAGCCAGTGTGCAAATTCAGTAAAAGAAGAGTAATTAACAAGCTTTTACAAACATGGGTCACGTCAATTTATTTAGAATCTTTGACTTGCTTTTGTTACTTTTTTTCAAATAGAATTTTAACTTCCACCATTAAAAACAAAAAAATAAAATGGGTCCTCCTAAATCAAAATACCAGGTTATTTATAGGCATTTTTAATAAATAGAATGGGCCTTTTGCTGATTACTTTTAGATGCCTCGAGTATATTTTTTTTGCTGGAGACATGACTGACTTCAGCATTTATTGTCTGACTGCACTGGTTTTTAGAGTGAAACTGCTGTTTAGCAGCTCTAAATTCCCTTTAAAAAAGGGATACAGAAAAGATTTCCATAAAGCTACTTTAATTCCATTCACTCTCATTTCTAGACATTTCCCGTCCATCTATCTGACAGTGTCCTTGCATTCTGTTACCATTCTTAACAGGTGAAAGCATCATAAATCCTGGATGTTTAAACTGATCTGAGCCCTGTTGTTAAGGTCAGCTGACAACAGAGGAAATCAATAAAAAACAAATTAAGAAGACATGGATTTTGTCTAATTGGCTCATGTTTCCATAGTAGGTGATAGCATGTTCTAGAAAATGCAAAACTCAAGCACTGTTATAAATCTACTCTTGCAAATGATTTCTTTTTCCTGGTGTAAAAAAAAATACTTTGGAATAACTGGCTCCATAGTAACTATAAAAAACCTGGATAGATCTTAAGGAGATTAGGCAGCAGAAAACATACATATTTTCTTGAAAAAGAAGTTACTATATTGTATTTGATATTTTCATCCTCAGTGAAAGTGATTGCAGTCAGTTCTTCAGAGTTAAATTAACTGAGCTCTGTGAACTGACTGCTACAGACGAGAGAATCTGACAATTACAAATATATGAAATGGGAGTAGTCATTAAGAGCATAAAGATGTGAGTCCAGCACTCCAGGAGAAGAAACAATAGGAGTACATCACACCTCAGTCAAAGACTTAGAACCTCTTTTGTGATATTGTGATTTAGTTTCTTTAGCAAAGGGCACTAAAGCCCTGAGAGGCAATAAATTCTTATACACATAGTAATTATGTGAGATTTTGCAGATTATTTTTTATTATTATTATTTTTCATGCATAAAGTGGGGAAACCCACTTATATTGTCAAATCTTCAACACCTTTAGAGACTTCACTTGGCTCCCTACTAAGCTTTGAATGCTTGAACTGGGTTTGTTGCCTTTTCTCCTTTGCTCTCCTGCATGACATTATGATATCACTGACCAAAAATTTGGACCCATCTGCAAAAGGACATTTAATAAAATTAAAATTAACTAATTGAAGGTGTGAACTGAGCTGCATCATCCAATTCTTACACCGCTGTTTATTTCACACAAAGGTTTACTTGACTAAAATAACTCAAGACCATGCTTCTGACAAGGAATGTCCATTCAGATGTAATAGACTGCAGTCTAACTTCACACCTTTGGCTAATTCTTCCTAATTTCCCCAGTGTCTCTGTTTGGAAAAATATCCTGGAGGCACACTAATCCTTGAATCAACTACACAATCTTTGTAATACAAAATTGGCTACATGCCTGGAACTTCTGGTCTCTGATTTTCTTTTTCATGCAGCATTTTTTCTTTTAATATTCCAGACAAGTAAAGTCCAGATGTTTTCTGCTGTTTAAGAAAGCAAACACAGGGCACCCTTAGGCATTCAGTCATTTACTTACAAAAGTCACATTAAATTTGGTCTATTTCATTTGACAATCATAGACACTGTTTGTCTTTGAATTGCTTTTCAAATAGTAAATATTGCTTAGTACTTTATGACTTGCATACCTTTAAATGGAATAGGGCATTGAATTACCACGTTCTCCATCACTGATTTCTATTTCTAGAGCATGCAGGGCTTGAAACAGTTAAACTGCTTACACAGCTAATCAAACTGACTATTTGTTCTACAAATACAGGTAAAGATCTCTATTACAACAAATACTGGGTCCAAGTAATTATTTTTTCTGAAAGTTACTACTCCCTATAATAATTTATCAATTACATATTTTAAAACAAGAAACTCAGGGAAAAAAAAAATAAAAACAGACTTTAATTCTTGTACAGCATTATACTCACTTCTTATTTCTCTTTCCCAACCATCTTTATGTATCTCTGGTTACATCTAAATTTCTTGAATAAATAATTTTATCTATCATTCCTTGTTGTTTACAACCCAGCCCTACATTTCTCAGTAAAATCAGTAGCTTTTTTGATCCTACAGGGCATATTTATTAAACAGGAAGAAAGAAATTCCACTACCAAGTATGCCAATGCCAGCATTTAATGCATCCTTTCTCTGCACAGTTTTTCTCCTTGCATATCTATGTATTAGCAAACAACACAGTGAAACCAGTTCATGATCAAGATTTTTTTATTTGTCTCTAAAGTAATTTTGTTTCACACCTAATTACAATTGAACTACATCTTAATAATTTTATACATTATATCACAGTGCAGTAAGGGAGTAATTTGGTGGACTTCTCAATTAAGATAATAATCAGGAAGATGTATATGCTGGTAATATCCCATGTGGTCCAGAGAGCTGGGCAAGACATGGTTCCCAAGACAGTGGAAAGCAATAGGTCCCTCCCTCCATCCCTTCCTCCCTTCTCCTCAAGAAGTCCAGATGGGCTCCCACTGTAAAATATACAATTACACAGGGTGGAAGTGCCACACTACGCCACCAACCCCACCCTGCCCTGCTGCCATGGAGCCCTGAGCAGCAGCCTTACCCTGTCCTGAGCCTGCTGCCCTTAGCAGGGGTCCCTCCCAGCTCCTTCGTGCACAGTCCTGACACAGCACCGTCATCAATAACAACAATAACAACAGCACTGATGACTTTGGTATTGCACTTCCTGGCTCCATTTTAGACTGCTCTGCAATTTCTGTCTCTACTTTTGTGCCACCATTCTGGCTCAATATAAGTATAAATGCCTGCACAGCAGAAAAGAAAGGGTCCCTTGTTTCTAGGAAGTAAGAGACTTAGAACACATACACTACCACCTAGGTGACATTGCCTCTTATGTACTTATTTCACATATTCTGATATTTTTTCTCTGAGCAGAATACCAGAAAACTATCATAGTGGTTTTCATTGTTTAATATTCCTTAATATTTTGAGTCATTTTCTTAGTGCCTTTTTGCTATAGTGTTTTATAACTATTGCTCATGTTGTAATTAGTTGAAAATTGCAACAGGAATAAGCAGAGAAAAAAAAATTAAAAATATTTTCTTTATAAATTTTTAGATAGCATTTAGCCATCCTATATCTGAAAATATTACTTCACAGCACAGTTTCAAATTTTTACAGTCAAATAAGTGTGTGTCAGTCAGATCCTTTCTGTTTAAGTATACAAGTTCCACCAACATGATCTCTGAAAATCCTCACCTTCCACAGAGTCCAGCTATCAAAAAGTCACTTGCATTAGCTTTAGATACTTGAATAATATTCCAGAAGCCTGAGAACAATCCTGTAAATATGTTCTCAAGAACATGAAAGGGAAACTCCCCCAATATACCTATTACTATTATATTGACAATACATTGAAACTAAGTAGATAAAAATTGTTCAAGAGAAATGCTCAGTTTCTCCTGGATTGAGAAAGGAACTGAATTACTGACAGCTAAAGGGGCTTCAAAGACTAGAAAAATTTACAAAACCCAAAGGCTGAAACTTGAACTTCTCAACAGTTTCAACAAGAGGATAATTAAAATTTTTAATTACAGATTGAGCTTTTGGAACATTAACTTACCACTTATGGATCAGGTGAGAATAATAGACTCTTTAAATTATTTCTTTTTTTTTTTCATTTGATTTTTTACCAACTTTTAACAATAATTGCAATAAGTGCATTTCTAATCACAACCAAATGTTACAGTTTAAACCACAAGATACGGAGTTTCCTCTTTTGTATTAACAACAAGAACAAAACAGAAATTCCTATCTAGCATACTAGAATCCCCTTGTTCTTTCCTTCTATTCTGGTGTCCCTAATAAAGTACTGTTGCTTTTCCTGTAGCATCACCACAGCAAACTATCTCTTGCAATTCCTTTGGTGATGCATGTGAATATGTAATGTTCAGGACAGATGATGCTTTGGTGACCTTACTGCTGAAAGGGAGCAGATTCAGCTAAAGCCACACAGACCTGATTTCCTTAAAAAGAAGTAGGGTTGGTATCAAGTCACTTTACGGGGAAGAAATTCTTGAGAGGAATATTTCATCTTTTAGGACTGTCTATGTTATCCTGAGAACAAATTAACCATCCAAGGAAATCTGAAGCTAGGCAGGCACTAAAGGAAATAAAAGTCAATATCTCTTTCCCTTTTAACATTTTCCTTCCTTTGTATATTGCCTTCATAAATTCTACTTGATGTTTCAAGACTGAAAACACACCCTGTTCTCTAAAAGCTCAGGTATGCTTTGTTTGAATGCAATTATTTCTGTTTGAGTAAAATTTTCTGACTCACTGATCTTACCACAGAGGTTTTTCCCCCTTCAGGGTAACCACTGGAACTGCAAGCTTCTATCTGCAACTCTCTAGGAAATGAAGAGTAGCATGAAATAAATGCTAATAAAATCCCCAGTATAAAAAAATACCAAACCTCTAAGATTTCTAATTTGATACATTCAAACATCAGTAAATCAGTGTCAAGTGATTTTATCTATTCCTGCAGCAAATGAATTGAAAGAGCATAAAAGACCTCAGTAAGACATAGAAACAAAATTGGACAGCAGTCCACTATTCCTCAAGAGTTTATTTTTCCCCCCTTCTTACCACCCAGTTTTTTATGCCACCATCTGGGGTAGACACTTGTGTGAAACTTCTGTAGAGGATGCAAACTGGGAATATGTTGATGGAAAGGCACTGGGGAGTTCTACTGTCAATAAACAAACTGGAAAAGGCGCTTTCTTTCTTCAGCTCTCCAGAGAAACCAAAGGATCATTTATACAAATTGGTTTAAAGCTGGTATGTTTCCCCCTTTTTCCTCACTGAGTATTGCTGAAGTGATGTATGGTTTCCTCCTGAACATTCTCAAACCTCAGCTGGGGATTTACAAGGATGGATTCTGCCCATGTGTGTGCAGGCTTGCCTACGTCCATTTGGGCTTCAGAGGATAATTGTTCATTTTTTACAAATGTTTTAAAGTCCAGTCAAAATAATAGCGGGAAATAATTTTTGATTCTGTAATAATTTTAAGGTTAGTGTTGTTTTTGCAGCTGAATTTGTTTTATTTATATGTCCCATTAAAAGAAAAAACCTTCTGCTTCTTCTAAGAAAACATCATTGGCTCACTGACACACCCATATATCACCAGCTAGGGAAGAAGGGATGAAATATGGCATTGCATGAGAAAGCCATGGGTTAGAAAACAGGTTTTACTTTTGGTTGGTAATCATGTACAGGCTATTTTTTCAGTGCCTTAGTATCATATGTTTTTAGGATAAAGACATTGCAATATAATTTTTTCACTGAATTTTCTGTGATTTTTTCACTGAAATATTTGACTTAATTCTATGGGCTTTTTATCTTCTGCCAGTTAGTTTACAATTTTAAGCACTGTTTTCTTAACTTTGTCCTGAAAGAATTGTGCAGCAATGTTGACCAAGCCTTACATTACACCTATATAGTACAATGATCCTCTGAAAGCATTTTGCAAGTGGAGAAAGCTAGCAAACCTACTTTTGGCATGCAACACTATTCTGCACGGACTTCCTATATTGCTTCTGTAAATTCCCCATCCTTCAATTTTTTGGTAGGGAAGCCATGTCATCTTACTCTATTTCTTAAAAAATGGATCTGTATATCTATTAAATATTCATATTACTATAGGGGCTACATGTTTGAGCTGAAAAAGACTGGAACCAAACTGTTAAAATCTCTTAGAGCATGTACTAGACTTCAGCAGGTGGTGTTATATATTGGATTTAGTTGCAATTATAATGTTCTTGGAAATATCAAACTGCAAAAAAATTACTTTTTGTCAAAGGCAAAAAATTAGAATTAGCCTTTAAACTTCAAGCAAACAAATGTTATCTGCACTACAACTGTTGTGTATATATCTTTTTTCTTCCATGACACTGAAAATTCTCAATTATACCACATTTCATAAGTAACTTCTGATTAAGAAGATTTTCCTCAAACTATACTTGCTGCTTAAAAGGAAAAAAAAAGTTATCTTCTCTTAACTTTACCTTTTTCTCTCTTCTTATGCTAAAGGGTCACATTAATTTTTGACAAAAAATGGGAAACAAACAACAACCACAACAAAAAAAAACACCAATGAAAAGCACCCTAGAAGCCTGTCCAGTCCAACCTCCTGTTCCATGACAGGATTAAGTATTTGTAAATCCTTCACAACATGTTTGACCAGTTGGTTTAAACTAGCAGTTATACTTTTGGGTTCTTCCCATTCTTCACTGTCCTTGCAGTTACATTTGATGCTTATCTAAACTGCTTGAATCTGCTTTAATTTAGCATTGTGCTGCCTATTGTTTATTCCTCCTCAGAACTAGAACTGAGAGAAAATATTGTGGTCCTTTCCTATTTGTACATAACACTATGATGTTGGAAGACTTCTATTACTCCACAGGTTTTTCATCTCCCAACTGATTAAACATTTCTTTCAACTTTTCATCTGAGGTAATGTTTTCAAAGTTTCCAACACATTTCGCTGCTCTCATCCATAAAATTTCCAATGGCATTTCTGCAATGTGATACTCAAAAGAGGATAAAATACCCCAGGTGCTATTAATGCTGCAGTACTGGGTAAAATAGACATGTTACACTGAATGTGCTACCTTATCCAGTTCCTAAAATGCTTGGTTTATCAGCAGTCTCAAATTTTGGTTCATATTGAGTTAGGATTCACAGTAAGCAGGATCCTCTTCTCAAGAACTAGTACTATTTAGGAGTAATTCCCCAACCTGTATTTTCAAATTTGATAATTTCTGCCAAGGTCAGAACTTTGCATATTTTAAAAGACAAAAAACCCCAGTAACAATAGTGATAATAATAGTGGGACTACTACCAATAATATACCAACTATTACTATTTCTCCAATTTACTAAGATACTTTGAATTTACAAATATACCTCCTGAAAAAGTTGTAGCTACAATTCACTTGCAACTGCTGAACAGTTCAGTGAACATATAATTTATTCTAGTTGTCCTTGTTGAAATACAGAACAGTACCAGAATAAAAGATCAATAAAAACCTGCAATGAACACATCCTTTCAGTGGGACAGATAGCAACTGATCCCTACTCTCAATACAGCTACCCCATCAGCTTTGCACCCACCTTAAAGCATGTTTCCCTGACTTACTTGGAATCTCCTTAAACAAAAAGAGGTATAAAGGAAGATGCTGTCTGAAATAATGTATTCATTGGCGTCATCTTGTTTAAATTCACTCCAAGTGCTAACTCCCTCACTGGAACATAAAATTAAGTTTAATTTGAAACAGCACAGTGCATCTGACTAGTCGGCAAATAAGTTGAAAAGCCATAAAACCTTTTCCTAAAGTTATATTTAATTTGAAAGGAATAGAAGCCTATGCTATTTAGCACTCAGATATCATCATCATTATAACTGAGTCCAGAATAGCACAAAGAAAATACATGAGGGAGAGAACATGGAGCAGAAAAAGTATTCCAAGTTACACCAGGTTGTATAATAGAATTTTTCTGTACTATGACTTAGAATATAACTTGAATGAAATAGTAAAGACTACCAGATATATTTCTAAAAAAATATCAAGTCTAGTTTTCAATGGCTATTTCTTCACACAGAAATAGCACAGCTGACACTAAGATTTTAAGTAAAGATAGAAGCAGTCAGTTGAAATAAAGGTCAAGAAATAGCTCTGGAAAAAGCACAGATTATTTTTATGCTCTGTTTTGATATTGAAGACAAATTCACTGCCTTCCTTAGTGCACCACTATTGGATAATTGAGATTATTCAAACTGAAGCAAAGATTCATGACATAGTATGGATAAGGACATACCCTGTGGGTTCTCTGAAAGCACACTAGCAATATCAAAACAATCTGCCTATCTCCATTTGCCTTTAAAACCTCACAAGAAGTACTGTGATCCTGTTATACATTCAAATAAATTTAATTTTGTCAGAGGAGCTCTTTTGCTAATTTATAAATTTAATTAACTTTTAAGAGGTTCACCTCTTGTAATTAAGAAATTGCATGGAAGAATAATTACATACAGAATAGTATTCACAAGATCTCGAAATATGCAGAGGCATACTTACAAGGAAGCAGAGTTTCAGAGTTGGCACACCCTGATTGTGCTATGATACTAAGCTGTTTCAGGACAGTTCAAAATGTAATAAATTAGATTTTGAAACATAAAGTAAATTGTAAATTGAGAGATTTCTTTCTTCAAGTCCTGCAATGCAGAAAATACATTACAAATAACTCTGCTTTTTAAGCACCCTTTGCTCAGGAAACTAACCATCAAAGCAGCATGGCTTGGAACAACTAGAAGTCCTTTTCTCTGCTGGAGAGCTGAAAGTGTAATCACAGCCTTGGCACATACAGGCATTGGAAAAGAACTCCCCACAAAGGTTTGAAAAGTCCCTTCTCTATTCTTCTGCAAGCCAGCCTGCAAAACCTAACCTCTGATGTGAAAAAACCTGAAGATGTGCACAGAGAGATCTCTGACTGTCATGTCTAACATAATTTCTCTTTTCATTCCGTTCCATCAGTCTTTACCCATCTCATGTCTCTCTTTTTCCTACTCTGTGCATCAGTGCAGTCAGGCAGAGACCTTTTTATTCCGTAATTGTATGCTCTGTAGCATCAAGGAATCTCAGGCTTGATTATGGCTCCAAGGTGCTGCTGTAGCAGAAATAATTATGTAGTAGAAAAGGAGAATGGGATGATCTTCAAGCTTTATCTCTGCCTAAGGCCATGGACCCAAATTGGAAAAAGCAATTCATTATGTCTGCTGAGTTATCAATTGCCAAGTCTTCTGCAGAAGGCTGGTAATCCCAACAATTCTCATTTTATGTAGGGAGGCAAAAGGACAGAGAATAAGACCAGAAAGGTATGTTGTGGAGGGTTTTTTGCTTTGCTTAGTTTTTTGTGGGCATGGGTTATAATTGGGACATGTAGTAATAATTAATTACACGTGAATAAAACAGAATACAACAATTCCTTTGACTGTATTTTTGAACACAGAAGTCTAACAGTTTCATTGCTACCGTAACTTCCATTCTTGATGCACAGAAAAGATGGTAACCAAGCCTCAATTACGTATTTACTGAAATCTTAGTGAAGTGTTTTGAGGAACTTTCCTGGCAAGGTATTGTTGCTAGCTAAATTAAAATCCCTTCTGATAAATTTAAGTAAGTCCTACTGTTACATATTTTCTACAGTAAACCCCATTCATTATGAGTGAGATTACAGCTGGCATGTTGTAAGCTCATAATGCAGAATCAAAAAATGCAAATAGGACTTGCATAAATGTCTCTTGCAAAACTGTGTCCTAAGTACCTCAGATGAGGTTTTTGGAATGAGTAACATAACTTCTCTGCAGTCATTTCAATCCTCATAGAGCTTTAAAATCTTATGTGCTTTATAGGAATCCTTGAGATAGCAGAAAAGAAAAATCTCTATAAAACTTGCAGGTAAAATGTTACCTGTAAAGAACTTTTTAATAATACTTGCTAGCTCATTAGCATAGGAAGAAAATGCTCAAAATTTGCAGTGAATCTTCAAGTTTTAAAAAACAGTTAGTGTAGTTTTCAAATGAAGTATAGGTGAGTCTACAGAAACATTTTGCAATTCACATTAAGTACAGTATAATTTTTATACAACTACTAATACAGAGCAAAATTCCTATTCAGTACTTCAAATTATTTACATGCAGTAGATGCAAAAGCAATTAATCCACTTCATGACATAAAAACTCAGTTGGTAACCTAATGAAAACACAAAGTTAAGGAAGATTTAGCTAAATTATAAAAATTCACATGTGGGCAAATGAGACTTCCAGGAAATGAGAGAAGCCAGAGGAAAGGACAGTTGCATTTCAAGAGCTGTCTTCAGGGAATTAACAAGAAAATTTTAAAAATACACCTACAGTTTTACAGGACATCTTTGATAAGTAATATTTTCCTGTTGCCCAAGTCTGACACTGCATAACTCAAACAAAAGTGAACAAGGTTTCCCACACAGACACTTTTTCTGAATAGAAGAGAAATAAATAAATGAACCTAGAAGAGGTATTCAAGTTAAATATAGAAGAAAACTTGAAATTTCAGATTTAAGAAATACTAATAAAAAAGGATGTTTCAGAGTAACATGGGATACATAAACTTGTACTATTAATATTGTACTATTTGCTGCCCATTGCTAACAGAGTGGTGAAAGGATTGAAGAACATAAGAGGGACCAGAATTCTTGTATAGATCTCACACTAAATGACTCCAGCTCTTTTGTAAAACTATCTTATATTATCCTCTTTATGTAACTATTATTAGGTAATGTTTAATATAATAAAAAGTTATCCAAAGGTTTATGTAAGGACTGGAATATAGATGCTCATGTTTCTCACTTGTTGACTCAGAGTTGTAATTTCAGTAATACTGAATTTATGAAATTCATTTATTTATTTGTTAATAAAAAGCCCAGAGCCTGATCCATACTAAAACTGAAATGACCAATTCCCATATTTGGCACAAAATCTGGAATTCCAGCCAAATGTAAGGAAGAGCTTTTCTGAAATGGAGCCTGATTTCAATCATATGTGAGTGAATGATGTGGTAAGGTGCTTGTTTCAAGGCTGTCCCCAGGTCATAAGAAAAGCATTTTGAGTTTTATGGAGATATCTCATCATTATCTCTTTCAAAGCCTCATCAACTCTGCAGGACAAATCTGTCTCAGCCAAACTGGCGCTAAAAAGAAGATGTTCATCTAGTCTAACTTTATCTTTTTTTTTCTTCTCAGCATAGGGCAGAAGGGCTTTTGTTTCCATAGTTATTAGAGTATGTCCTTTGAACTTCTTCCAGAATACTTTTATCTTTTCCACATGCACTGACAGACAATCCTATGAAGTATGTATGTATTTGTGAAGCATTCTGTGCTTCATTACCAATTCTTTTCTGGATATAACACAGGAAATTGAGCCCATTGTTAAAGCCAAATTTCTGACTTGCTGATTTAGGTGTTTTAATATTCAGTAATGTATAAATAGACTTCAGAATATTACAAGTGAAAGATAAAATCAAGAACACTAATTCTGAGAGTTTTTCAAAGTTATTATTGTGCAAAGCCAATTTGTTGTTATTAGCTATTCTGAGTTAATATAGCTGCATGCTTTCTAAATTGAAGTGTGCAGGTTTTTTTTAAAATTAAAGTATGTCCTTCTTAAAATATTGTATCAATATCTGTTTATGAGCAGTAAGAACCTCATGAAAGAGATTGTTGGTTGAGGAATTTTGAGGTTGCTTTTTGATGGCTTTTTGTTTGTTTTGTTTTAAAGACAGAAAAATCTGAACTTTAATTGAATGTATCTAGTTTTTACCCTTGAAAATATTCATATAACTTTCAAAAAATATTTCCATTGTGGTCTTCAGGCTGGAACCATTTTAGTGTTTCCTTCAAAACCCTTCCTTTGCCATTCAAAGACCAAGTCTTCAGCAAAAAAGAAACCTCTATTCTGTACCTAGATACTCAATCCATTCTAAACTGATATCAAATGCCCATGAAAAAAAAGGCAAACCCAACTTCAAATTTTCTTTTCTTAAAAGATTATTTTAAAAATGATTTTACACAAAAATACATACAAACAGTTCCATAGAAAGATATAAAACCAGTTCCATAGGCTATATCAGTGGTTCTCAAAGTGGAATTCTCTGAACTAATAGATTTCTAAAGCAATAAGAAGTGAGCTGCCTTTGTAGTATAAACCACTGCCCAAACCTTGCCTTTTTACTCTGAGGGCTTGTGCTTCACATGCAGCTTGCAGTGCAACTCCTTTCACTTCTCCCTGGGTAGCTCATTAAAAAGCCTGGAAACATTGGCTATATTGGAGCTCTCCAACACCGGACACCAGCAGTGGGATGAAAGCTATGCCAACGTGGTTCTGGTTGGGCTGCCATCTTCTGTCAAAGGGAAGGAGACAATGAGTGGACTGCTTGTCAAGCAGTCAAAGAATTGACACCCCAAATTAAAAAAGGACATCATGCTGGATTGTGCCTCCCTCCTTGCATGAATGTGATAGATGAAAAGATAGAAATTTTTGTACTGATCCAATTACACTACTGTACAAATAACTTTCTATGAGAAACTGAAAACTTAACAAAACAAAACCAAAAAACTAGGTTCTCACTAAGACAAAAGTTATTCCAAATGTCTGATTATTTTTAGGGGGAAACATATAAACATAAATGCTGGCTTATTCTGGCAAATGATTAAGGTTACACAGTGTCCACAAAATGCCACAGAAGACTGGAGAGAAGCATAGACTACATTACAGATCTCCCCTAACTTTATGATACAAAACTCGAACCACCTTAACCATAATTAGCAGCCTCATTTACATTATTTTATATTTATAGTCAGAAAACTTGTGAATTCAAGACTCCCTATCACATATTCTGCTACTATTAAAGATTGTTAGCAATCAATAAACTACTAGGAATGACAGGTATTCTTCTAATGAAGCATTTAATAAAAATAAGTGGGTTGAAGCTTTCTATTAGCAATTGTCTAAAGACAGTTAACTAAATATTGGCTTAATATCACAATGGGTTGATCTTCCGCTCATGGAATGTGAATCTCATAAACAAAAGTTTCACTGACAGCTCAAGAATAAATACACATTATTAGGGCTCTTCCTGACAGGAAAGATGATTTAAGGGATGTGTTTTACTTCTCTTGGAAAGTAAAGCAGTTTCAATAAAGACTTGTCTAAAATTATACTTGAATAAATTATGTGCCTTGTATCCCTAATTATCTGATAGCCATTGCTAAACATTGTGGGAGTGGGCATTACAGGGACAGAGGTCTAGATGATTACATTATTTTTGATTCTACTGACTCATGAATAGTAGTGACCATTGAGCCTAGTTTCCTCCTGATTCATCTGTTACAGCAGCTATATGAATTTGGATGAAGTCCACATAATTCATCTTGACATAAGCAAGAATTTTTTTTAACAGTGAGAACAATCCATAACTAGAAGAAGCTACTCAGGGTTGTGATTGAGTCCCTGTCACCGTAAGTTTTCAAGGTGCAATTGGGCAGGGTGCTACGTCATCTCATGTAGAGTCTCTTTCCTATGACAGGTCGGACCAAGTGATCTTTCAAGGTCCCTTCCAATCTGGGCTGTTCAATGATGCTATGTTTGTGCTAGCAAGGGATCTAGTACAAAATTTGATGGAAGTTTCTTTGCTGCATGTTATTTAACTTTAACTATCTATACCCATGAGATACGTGGAGAAGGTATAAAACAAGTACAGTGACAGTGGTGTCTTCTCCAGATGCTTCATTGCTCTGAAGTGTCATTTCACTCACGTGTGCAATGTGTCTGCATTGGCCCCAGTGGACTTCAAAACTGGGTCAAAAATACTCTTTGTAGCCAAATTATAAGTCCATTAAACCATTAAAAAAGATCCTAGTATATCTCATTTATTAAAAGGGCAGCAATGTTTGCGAAAAATAGCTCCTTATTCCCAGATGGAATAACAGCTGCTCTCTGCAGTCACAGAGACATTTGGTAAGTTAACACATGATGTTGACACAGCTGCAGGCCCTGGTTGCTGCACCACTTTCACATGGCTCTGCTCTTTCCTTCCTCCTTCCTAAAATCTACAGAAAACTATTGGACAGCTTCTCATGTCGTTGGTTTTGTGCTTGAGTTGTTACAAGACTCTAACACTGTCTCTCTTGATGTAGGCATGTTTGGCTTTTGTATTTTCAGTAGTGCTATGAAGTCAGATCCCTGTCTGTCTTTGAATACAAAATTAGTTGCTGGTACATGACTGGGTCAAGAGTTAAATGGGGACAGAGCAACAAAGACAAAACACAGATGAATTAAATCACATGGGCTGGAATGAACCACAAAAAATAAATTCATATTGTCTGTGTTTAGTTAGGTGTCTTACTGGATCCTTTAACTTTCCTAAATGTGAAAAACTTTTGTGTCTAACTTATTATACAACCCAAAAAAACTGAGAAGGCAGAAAGGCAAAAGCTATTAATATTTTAACATTATGACCCACTGGGATTGTGAAATGTTTCTGCTTTAAATCACTGAATAGTGATCAACTGCTACAATTTTTGCCTCGAAAATACTAGATGAAATGTAGACAACACAGCACAGATTTCTAGACACAAGTCTCTACCTTCCTTTCCCTTTCTTTTGATTGATGAGTAACTGTTTTTTATGACAAGCTCATGCTGTTAAGTTACATAAAGAGCCTCTGATACAGTCAGATTTGTCCCTAATGTGAAATTTAGTGTTCACACAGTCCCTTTTTTAAACTCCTCCAAACATTTAATATTCTTTTGGCAACTGTTTCTCTTGGAAGAGTTTCTAGAAGCTCCTTCAGAAAACACTTTCTTTGTCATTATATGGGGAAAAGGGCAGAGAAAAGGGAGTTTTATTCTTGCATCTTTTCAAGTTTTCAGCTGGTCCTAAATGGGAGCTACTGTGAGAGATAGATTTTCTTACTTTTATTTATAATGTTTTTCTTTATTCTGAGAACTGGCCGATCAAGTATCCATCTGTGAACTACTAGGGGAAAAAAAATCCATGCTTTCTGTGATTTCTTTCAGTGTATTTTTTTTCCGTAGAGAGTCAGGTGTTAGAAATAAATAAAATGGGTTTTAGAGCTACTCTCTGTGTGTAGCTATTAGTAACTTTTTGCATCAAAAGTATACTGACTGCCATTTTTAAATCAGATTATTTGAAATATTTTTCTTCCATCCCACTACATTCAACTAATTTTTGCATTCTGTATTGGTACTAAATTATTTGCTTCATATTCTTTGACAAATCCTTGGCCAAATTCCATTCCATTTAGCAAGAATGACTACAGATTCTAAAGTTTAACTGGTGGCCTGTCAGGTTATTTTTTATACTCCAGTTATATAATATTAATTTGATATATTTTAGACACTATTACATAAGTTTCTTATTGTATAGTACTCCATTATAAAGCAACTTTTGCCACAAAAAAAAAAAATCACCAGTTCTCCATTGGCTTTTAAACTATTCTACACAAAAAGATTCCACATATACTGCATTACCAAAAGCAAATGAATTACACTTCCTCAGTACTCAGCAATAATGGAAATCCTGAAAGTTGGATATTAAAGGAGGAGAAATGCAAAAGTGCCTTCTGGGATCAAGATAACCGGCCTGTCTGGTACACCCAATGTTTTATATGCAGTCACTGAGAGTTAAATGTCATTGAAAACCTTTGAAGCAAAGTCCTGTGTGAGTAAATTAGGTGTGTCCTTCCTCCACTGATGGGCACAGAACTGAACCTTGCTGGGCTTTAAAGTTTGCTGTAAAGCACTCTGGGGTTCACTGAATGTAACGTAACTACTCCCTCAGGCTCCTCCAACAGGCAGCAACATCGTGGTTGGTCTAAGATGAGGCTAAAACAGATGGAATTGCTCGCCTCAAACATTGACATTAGTTAGATAAAAGACAAGTACTTCCAGTTTCCAACAGTGCCCTCTAATCTAGTTTTTGCAATCCCATCAGAATAAAAGAAATTAGATTAGCAGGAGGAAGATCACCATCTTCTTTCTAATGACCAACTGAAGCCCTAAAATGTTGACATTTTCTAAGAAATTTAAATGTAATAACTATCTTTCTGTTCAACTTTGTATCAGAACAGGCTTGCACGTCCCTCTCTCTCTAAATATGCATTAAAAAACCCACCCCAAAATGCAAACAGAAAAAAAAATCCCACAATAGCTGAAGTTGAATACCTGGGGAATTTGCATCCTCTATAGTGCCTAATGACTTTATATACAAAAGATTAACTATCTGGATTTTTGCCTGGTATTTATGTTCCATACTTGCAATTATTCATAGTGCCCAACTGGGATTTGGATAGGCAGGATCACAAAATACTTGGCTCTTGATTTAAGCAATATATCAACATTCTGAAGTTAATGGGAAGCCATTGTACTTGACAGAAACAAAACCAAAACAAAATTTAAATAACAAGTTAGAGAGAATATGCATTCCATGACAATTTTTTGAGCTTTTGAAAGATGGAGAACATAGCTGATTTTAATTTAAGAGATGGGCTCAAAAAATCCTAAACCAGTATAATTTTAAAAGTTGCTTTTTAGTAACTAGGTTTATTTTTGGAAGAATTGCTGTGTTTTGTCCCATGAGAACTGTAGCTCTGAGGCTTCCTGAATAGATCTTGACCTTCTCAAGTGCTCTTTGCTAAAGAAGTTACAATACAGATTACACACCCTAAAAATAGTAATTCAAAGGATACTCATGAATTTTAATCCCTTTTTGATTCCTTCTCAAGGCTGTTAGCAAGCAAGAGGCCTCTCCTCTCCTCAGAGTGATGTGAAGCTACCCCTAACAAAGCTTGTAGCCGGACAGTGTGATAACCCTACAATTATTTGCTGTATCTAATGAACTGGATATAGCTTTTGTCATGCTTTAAGTCAGAACTGAAGCTTCAGTTAAGACTTGTGTAAACCCTCAATTCCATCTGCCAAAATATCTTGCTGCTTGTTTGGTAGCAGCCTGAATGCTTGGCATAAGACATGAACTACCTTCAGAGATATCAATAATGATCTGTAATATGCATCAAATGTTGTCCCTAAAATTGCAAAAAAACTCTGAAATTAGAAATTTCATAAATTTTCCAGATTTATATTTTAATCAAAGAACTAATCACTCAGAACAGTAGTTATTACTAAGGTTAGCTAATAGAACAGACTCCTTCATTCAAAAGTCTGAGGAAGAAACCATATTCAAATAGATTTAAACTGTTCCATTCTCTTTTGTCCGTATCTGCTTTTTACACAATTCAGAATCTATTCCTCTCTCTGCATCTTCAGACAGGAGCTCAGATGATGAGATGTTTTGGTTTGGCTTTGTTTTGTTTGATTTTGAGGGTTTGAGGTTTTATTTTATCTTAAACCTGTACTTTCTGGATTTCTAACTCATATAGCTGTCTTTTAGCTGCCCTTTGGTAGCTGTAAGCCTAAGATGACAGATCCAAGAAATTTGAAGACAACCACATGTTGAGGAACTGTTGTGTCTGGAGATATACCCCTCACCGCAGTGAGACAGATAAATCTGTGGATCAGAAACACCAGAGCCTGAAAAGGTATTAATCCATAGAGATCATCTGAAGTTTTGTCTGGTGGCTTCCAAATGCTTCCTGAAGCAAGGTTTGATACCTAAATATGGAGTAATTAATCTGTCAAAGCTGGTGATGAAGACACAGTGTCCTAGAACATGTAGTTCTAGGAAAGGATGCTCCATTTTGGTTACTTCTTGCCTCTTGGGTCTGTTTTTCCAATATCTGCAGCAAACATGTCAACAATTCAACCACTACCAATCCACCACAGTGATTGAATTAGAGGAAAAACTGTTCCTGGACCAACCACTGACCATATTTGTTCAGCTGTCCTTAGGGTTCTGCCTTTACCCAGTGGGTTCCTTCTTTAAACAACATGACAAAGAATAAGAACAGCCCTATGCACTGGGTCCAAACACCACATGGAACTACCTCTCCTGCAGCTTGAATAAAAAATATCAAAGCCATGGCTCTGCTTCATAACACAGGGAATCATGCTGACTGGTTTTTTACTGGATGTAATCAGGCAACTATTAAGACTTTAGAACTGACTTCTCTGCTTTACCTATGTGCTAAATACAGTGTCATTCTAGTCTTTTATCAGAACCACATGGTCTGTTTATGACATATCTTCAAATGTTATTTTTGGATCTTTTCCAGTCTAACTGTCTTGATTTTACAATTACGCTGTTGCTTTATATAGATCTCATTTAGCCCTTGATGGACTACAGACATCCTGTTTGCTGGCCTATTATCCAACCTCTTATCAGTTCCACTCTAAACCATTATTTCAGAGAGTATCTGTTGTAGTTGTGCAACTTTCTCAAACTACAGTGTTTAAATTTACCCTTTCTAAAAAGTTTTTGCTAACTAAAGAAAATAAAGCACATTCTAAGACAACCACACAAGAAAAGGCAAATAGATTAAGACATAACAATATTATTACTTTTATCATATGAAACAGAAATATCTTTTGCATAAGTCCAATGCCAGCACAAATTATCACACTTCAAGCAAAAACCTTCAAACCAACAAATTAAGTCCTCCTTTTGAAGATTTCTGAGGCATTGGGATTTATTTTCAACTTGTCACCAGGGTTTCAAGAGGGATCTGACCGATAACCTTAGACTAGAAAGAAACCTCCTGAAAATGTGCTCCTTCAAGCAAAAGACAGGTTAGAATTTTAATTTATTTTCTTGAAATATTTTCTCAGGCTGAAGCAAATGGTCTGTTTGCAGGCATTGTGCTCTCTATGCTGCATGCCAGGAGAAAGCACATATAGCATATATAGCTCTGGAATTACATTTAATGTTAAAGGGATAAACTAAGCGCTAATCATGTTGTTTCTTGAGGGTTTTTTTTGAAACATCCTGTTGTTCCAAAATGCAAAGGTTTAGCACCAGGTATCTGGGGAGCTGATTATAAGAATCATTAATACATTACATCACATGTAACCTCAGGCATGACACAATTGGTTGATGTCAACTGCTCACTGAGAAGTATCTCCACTTGGGAAAGGAACATTTGTAAATATGCTGCTCCCATCAACTAAAACAAAGTTACCCTGTCATCCTCATCAGAACACTTTGCATCACCTCAATGACATGTATTCTGCTGATGGAATTAGCAGTTCCCATTAAATAAGGAGGACGTGAGGAATAAGGGTTAAAGGTGGCCCCATTTAATGACCACTCATTATAGAACAATAGTTATTTCCAAATCAGTTCATAGCAGAATATTTTTTCCTGACAAAATTCTTATTGTGAGAGGCATGGAGAAATTTTGGAGTCCAGGATGCTTGGCACTTTCAGCTTCTAGGTACAATTAGATAAAAAGATTCCTTTTTTGAATATTTATCAAAAGTACCTAAAGGATTTGTATAATAATAAGAATAAAAATTAGAACAAAAGTACCAACAATACCTCAATCACTGCATTTCTAAAAGTAGTCAGCAAAAAGATTGTTTTGCAATTTTACCAGAGAAAGTAGACAAGGATCTGGAGAATTATTCTTTGATGGTGAAAAGTATTTGTAATGAAAATCTTCAAGAACATCATCTTGAATGATGACCTATTTCTCACAGAATCATCACAAGAGAACTAACCCTCCATTTATGTTAATCCCCCAAAAATATAAACGCACTTCATAGCCATGATTGCAAATTATTTTGCAAATCTGTACCAGATTTCCAAGGAGTGAATCAAATAAGCAGAACAGTCTCCAAATTTTTGTAACTTCTTTCACACCAAAAATACTGAATTGGGATTTCAGTAGCAGAGAATTAGAATCAGCTTCTGCCTCAGAGCTCCCAAGAGCTAAGTAGACCAAGAGCCCAAAATAATCAGTTTTCTAACTAAGTACTTTGTTTTCTAGTTGAATGAGGTTTGGAAGTATCTCCCAGTGTTTGTCAGAACTTTTCTAATGGCTTGAAGGCTTTGACGCACGGCTGTTCTGACAAGGCCGTGGCTGATGAACGTAGTGCCTCAGAGGTCTACAAACAATGCAATGAATCTCTGGATCTCCTCCATGAAAAACAAACAGTATCAAGTTCACAATTTTTCTCCTCTTCATTAACAAGGTCTTTCTAGAAATTTCTGTATTTCTGTCCTTTTTCCAGCACAAAACCAATTGCACATTAACTAACATGAGTGAAATGAGACAAATTACTAGTACTGCATTATTGTTTTTCAAAGTAAAAAATTAAGCTATCAGCTTCCACAGCACTGCATATGGACTGATCTTTGAGTGCTACAGTAGATGGTTCACTGGTCTATGTTACTGTTATATTTCTCAAATATCAGCTCCTACCTTCTGCTACTATGAACCCAGATCTTATTTGTACCAATGCTGTTTTGAAATACTGCATTTGGATGTGCTATGCTGTTCCTACTGCTTTCATTAGCTACAAATAGTCTATCAGACTAGTAAGTCCAGGTTAAATTCAGTGCAAGAAGTGTTCAGAACTCATGGCTTTTATGAATGGTCCATACCAAGACTGGAAAAGAGCATTATGAAAAAATATATAGAGCATTTTCTAAGCAGGAGGTGTTAATATCAAGTGTAAATGTACAAGAAATGAAATCTTAGAACTTATTTTTCTCCTCTTCTTTAGGATTTACACTTTTTTTTCCTCCATAGTGACCTAAAAGTGTTGTGTTGATAAAAATGTAAGATTCATCATCTGTGTGTCATCTAAGTTAATAGAATTGTTTCTCTACCTAATAATTGAGGAACAGTGAAAGCAGAGCTGCACTTTTCCACCTCCTTCTTTGATTTGAGACTGAACCTAAAAGAGATACACTTTCACACCCTTGGGGAAAAGAAATAGAAAATTAATCTTCCATTGCTGTTCTGCCTCTGTTACCAGCAGGGTATGAGGTCACACTGTTGCCTCAATAAAGATTGCTCAACCTCCTACGCCAAGTGATGTGGTTCCTGCAGAGTATGAACAGCTTGTCTATGAAAGAATCTCTGGATGCCGTGGCTCTATAAATACCTGGCCTTTGCTGCTAATAAGGGATATCAGCTGGTGAAATGTCTTGCAGATGACTAAAGACTATTGAACAGTAGTTTGCCAGCCCTGTAAAATTGCTCTCCCACACCTTCTCCTTAGAGTTCACCCACACACAGGCATAAATCCAGACAGAACTGTAAGTTCCCAAGGTGCAAGGTGCAAGATATAAAACTGGGGATTTAATGCCCACTTTCTCCCCGTGCCACATTCCTCCAAGATGGAGGATACAAAAGAAGGGGTGGGTTGTGTGGTGGTGGTGGTGGTTCCTGAAAAGCAAAATACGGCAGCTACTGACTCCCTAAAAAGGCAGGGAAATGCCTGGATCACATTGTTAGCATCACCCTCAACATTGCCTGGGTTTTTCCTTTTCTTTGTTAACTCTATTGAGCTGCATTTTTGGAAGAATCATAGAATATCCCGAGCTGGAAGGGACTCAGAAGGATCATAATGTCCTACTCCTGGCCTGGCACAGGGTAATCCCAAGAATTACATCACGTGTCCAAGAATGTTGTCCAAACGCTTTTTGAACTCTCTCAGGCTTGGTGCTGTGACCACTTCCCTGGGGAGCCTGTTCCAGTGCCCAACCACCTTCTGGGTGAAGAACCTTTTGCTAATATCCATTCTAAACCTCCCCTGATACAACTTCAGGCCATTCCCTCAGATCCTACCACTTGTCACCAGAGAGATCATTGCCTGTCCCTCCTCTTCCCCTCACAAGGAAGTTGTAGCTGCACTGAGGTCTCCCCTCAGTCTCCTCTTCTCCAGGCTGAACAGACCAAGTGACCTCAGCCCCTCCTCATACAGCTTCCTCTCCAGAGCCTTTGCCATCTGTGTTGCCCTCCTTTGGATGTTCTCTAGTACCTTTATAGCCTTCTTAAACTGTGGTGCTTAGAATGCACACCAGTCCTCGAGGTAAAAGAGTAGTACAGAGAAAGACTAGGAAAGGCCTACAGGGAAACCTAGGATACCAGCTGCAACTATTTGTAATATATGCAGTTCTAGTTCCTTCTACCTTTAAAGGGTTTCTACTTACCATCCTCACTACAGAAGCATTTAGAAGATTACAACTAATGAACCTCATCTAATCCTGGCAATTTCCAGCACCAACACCATAAAATACTCACTTGCATGGCCTTAATGCACATCTTACAGGTCATGTCAAACAAGAAAGTGGAACAGATGAATATATGAAGTCACCAGATCTCTGCTCTCCCCAGCCAAGAAAACAGGTATGCTGTGGTTTTTTGCAGCTGAACACAACACAAAAGCAACTACTCCAGCTAAAGGGGGGAAAAGGGTCAATGATAAGGGAGGAAATATAAGAACAGGGATCTTAGCTTTCCACCAGCCTCAAATCTCTTCCTTTAAAGCCCTCCCAAGACACTTTTTCCTCTTCTGCTCCCATTCATTTTAAATGTTGTCCAAACGCTTTTTGAACTCTCTCAGGCTTGGTGCTGTGACCACTTCCTGGGGAGCCTGTTCCAGTGCCCAACCACCTTCTGGGTGAAGAACCTTTTGCTAATATCCATTCTAAACCTCCCTGATACAACTTCAGGCCATTCCCTCAGATCCTACCACTTGTCACCAGAGAGATCATTGCCTGTCCCTCCTCTTCCCCTCACAAGGAAGTTGTAGCTGCAGTGAGGTCTCCCCTCAGTCTCCTCTTCTCCAGGCTGAACAGACCAAGTGACCTCAGCCCCTCCTCATACAGCTTCCTCTCCAGAGCCTTTGCCATCTGTGTTGCCCTCCTTTGGATGTTCTCTAGTACCTTTATAGCCTTCTTAAACTGTGGTGCTTAGAATGCACACCAGTCCTCAAGGTAAAAGAGTAGTACAGGGAAAGACTAGGAAAGGCCTGCAGGAAAACCTAGGATATCAGCTGCAACTATTTGTAATATATGCAGTTCTAGTTCCTTCTACCTTTAAATGGTTTCTACTTACCATCCTCACTACAGAAGCATTTAGAAGATTACAGCTAATGAACCTCATCTAATCCTGGCAATTTCCAGCACCAACACCATAAAATACTCACTTGCATGGCCTTAATGCACATCTTACAGGTCATGTCAAACAAGAAAGTGGAACAGATGAATATATGAAGTCACCAGATCTCTGCTCTCCCCAGCCAAGAAAACAGGTATGCTGTGGTTTTTGCAGCTGAACACAACACAAAAACAACTACTCCAGCTAAAGGGTGGAAAAGGGTCAATGATAAGGGAGGAAATATAAGAACAGGGATCTTAGCTTTCCACCAGCCTCAAATCTCTTCCTTTAAAGCCCCTCCCAAGACACTTTTTTTTTTTTCTTTCTTTTAGACACCAACAAGCTCAGGGAGGAGACATTGATTGTTAGTGCCTAACCTGAGTTTTTAGCACACAGCATATTCTTTGGCTAGAGGATCTACAGATCAGCTACATATGTGAAGGACCATCCCTGTTGTTTTGTTTTGAACCTGGCTCTGACTACATAGTGGCTACTTGCTAATTTTTGCTCCTCCTCTCCCCACAACGAAATAATATAGCAGCAATTTTCTGCTCACAGCCTGTGTGCTACAAATGCATCATTGTTAACTCTCCTCTCCAAGTTGTCTTCTCCCTCAATTGCTTGATTGAACACTTCAGCTCTCTAGATTTTTACTATTTGTAACAGAAAATAACTCAGACACTTGTAATTCAAAGGTAGAAGTATGGTACTAAAAAAATCCCAAAATAGACAATAAAACATCCTCAAACGCCCCACCATATCCAGACCAGAATGCATGACACTTTTAGAAATTATTCATGTTTTTGCACTACTTTTCTAGCTATTTGGAACAATATGATTTATTACACCACCTAGTCAGATTTACAATCAAACCTACAGCAGTCATATTTTACAGTATTTCATTATTGACTTCAAAAAGGCAATAAAGGCAATAAAGGCAAACTTTAAGCCCTGACTTCAGGGGTTATACATTTCAGGGAATATTTCAGGGGAAAATTAAAAACCCCACACCTCTATATTAATTTGCTCATATTCAACCTTTCATCTTCCCTCTTTCTTGATGTGATAATATAGTTTATTTACATAAACATCCAGGCTTCCCTAACTGGTGGCTAGTACAGTCCCACCAGCCTCCAACTCCAAGGTCTGTTGTCTTTTTTTATTTGTCCATGATTACACGTCTCTAATCTTCACATAAAAATACTCCACACAGTTCTTTCTCAGTTTGTTCATGCACTCACAAACCAAGCTAACTCTCAGCTCTTCTGCTCTTGAATCTACAAGTGTTGTATTCCCTACTACTCCAATAATAATGGAAGTCCCTTCCAGTACCAAGTTTCAAACCTTTTTTCCAGAGCTGTCAGTCTCTTGCCTAATCCTGATGTGAACACCTCTAGCATTTTATCTCCAGAGATAAATCAAGGAAGTTTTATTCCTCAGAGCCTGATCTTTAAGAAAGAGATGTTACCTTTATAGATCATTTTAGAGGATATAATTATATAAGCACAATTTAATAATTATGAGTCATTGTGGATATGGAAAGAGTAAATCATGTTAAAGAAATCTGATAACTTTTTAAAATGAAAAATGTTATTAGCCTAGATAAACCAAGAATCCTGACTTAGTAGGGGTCTTCAAAAGGTTCAGAGGAAAGTCAAAATGATGGATCGTTGTTATCTTTAAGAAAAATTTGTTGTGGATGGAGTAAATCTTTATTAAAACTTTTCTCCCAATACCAAGAACTTGTGACCCAGCATTCACATCTGAAAGTCTGTATCCTGAAGTCTGCCTCTTTACTATCCTTGATGGGTTTGGGTTTTTTAGAGCATCTGCTTTTCCTGTAAGACTGGGATAAGTTCAGTTGACTCCAGATCTGATGCAGTTGCCTACCTTGAGGTTTGAGCAGTACCAAGGTATCATTTACTACCCAGAAAAACAGGGGATTGGATGGAAAATGGAAAGGCAGCTGCTGAGAAGTGAAGTCTCACAGGATTGTAGATTAATACCAGCAGATTTTCATATTTTATTCAATGGCCTACATAAATCTGTAATAAGTCAGACCATTAAATTTGCAGATGATACTAAAATAAGCAGAGTATTCAAGACTCAGAGGGTATGCAAGAATAATCCTGCCATTAACAAAATGGGCTCAGAGGTGAGATAGAAAATTAAATAAGTATTCATTTAATGTAATGAAAATTGACACACTTCAGTAAAAATAATGTTCAGGACACATACTGAGACACTTACAACTTAAACTATACTAAGGTAATTAATATGTAAAGAGAGAGAAAGTTATGAGCTATTCATGCATTGCCATTCGTAGTTTTAAATTCTAAGAAGACATGACCCCTGTCCTAAAGAGATAACAGAGTGGCACAGACAAAATAACACACTGTCATTTAATACAGTAAGAAAGAGTGTCTGCCAGCACAGTCTAGAAACGAGGAGGAGAGCCCTCTGGACCTGTTAGTCACTAAGATGCCTCAGAAGAGTGACTGTGATGGCCATCGCCACATTTGGTTTTTTGCT
The DNA here is from genome assembly GCA_024865655.1 of Emberiza elegans. Classification (NCBI taxonomy): domain Eukaryota; kingdom Metazoa; phylum Chordata; class Aves; order Passeriformes; family Fringillidae; genus Emberiza; species Emberiza elegans. The sequence goes on from JALJVW010000206.1 coordinate 32,900,302, forward strand.
GTTTTCTTCTCTACAAATTTATATCTGACCAGAAGCTACTTCAAAGCTACACAAACATTTTAAGAAGAGAGCTCTCAGGTATGAAAATAGAAATACCAATTTTCTGAATAATAGTCAAGAAACTTAAATGCCTATTTCTAAGAGGAGGCAAAACCACCCCAAAACAAACAAACAAAAAAATCCCAAAATCCCAACCACTAAAAGTAAGCCTTTAACTCTCTCTTAAGGTTGCTGAAGGAAAAAGGTCTGAGAATAAATCAAGTTGAAAGCAAGCAAGAGGCAGAGGAAAGGGCAAAAAATGGAAAAAACAAAGTCAAGAATATAATAAAGCAAACCTGCTGGTGAGCTAAAGACAAAGATCCTTTGCCCTAGTTCACACCAGAGAAAAGCAACCCCCAAAACATCACAAGAAGCACCAAAATACTTTTTAATTATATAGTAAAAAGACTGTAAAAAGCAAAGTTGCTCTTTATTTATACCACTATAACAGCTTGTCATAACACATACCTCCAGATGGAATACCCCTTTCTTTTCATTATACTAGTGAAAAGTCCGAGGAAGACTGAAAAAAAACTCCTCACTATTCCCTTATTGAACCATCTATATTAAGGGCAGCAGGGTCCCCTGCTGTACTTGGTTTAGCCTAATTTCCCTGGCTGGTCTATTAACAGCCCAAATTAATTAAAGTATCTACAAACATGTAGAGATTTGGTTAGACGTATTATTTGTTACAGTTTGAAGAGCAAAATTTCAAGGAAAAATCACAGCAGTGTTAACAGAGGGAAACTGCCAAGGTCATATGATTCAATTATGTAAAAGCTTAGCAACAAAGGAGAGCTGTGAAATACTGTAATAGCAATAAGTCAATGGATTAACACAGCATCAAGCAACATCTTGAAGGAGATCAAAGTGGTAAACAAAATGAAATGCAGTGATAAGAATGAAATAAGGGTGTTCAGTTTTTAGCAGTATGAAAGACTGAATGATTAAAAAGGACCCACATCTCAAAGCAATATAAATAAGAGGAGGGGAAAAGATGCTAGCTTTACCTCAGTTAAAAGGAACTGAAATAAATTTCTATTCCTTCTTAAATGAAAAATTTTGTTGGTGTCTTTACTAAATAAAGGAAAAGAACTGTGATTTTTATAAATAATGTTCTCCTAAAATATTTAAACAAAAAGTAGAACAGTAACAGGACATAACAAAGTACTATTTAAGATTCCCAGAAAACAAAATAATTCATCTAGGACACACTGCAGTGTAAAAAAAACCCAAAACCAGTGACTCATACTGGTAAGAAAGCACTCCTGTTTCTCTGATGTAAGTTGAGAGAACATAGTTTGATAAGTTTGTGAAAGAATTACAGTAAGTGTATCAATATCAATCAAGTCCAAGGGTTTATCAAATATATACTCTATTAGGAAACATTGCTCCACACAAATGAAGGGCATACTCTGTGATATAAGTGGAATAAAACCTGTTAAAATACCACAAATTCTGATTATTAAAGAAAAAATTCATTTAAATATAAACTTACCAGATATCAAACCCATTGTGAATGAAGAGCATGCTAGGTGTCAGGATGATGGAACCACACTCTGTAAATATGAGTGCATCATCTGTCAGTCTCATCTCCTTGCTGCAAGCACCAAATTACATCTGCAAAATATTTTGTCTTGATCACATCTGCTGGTAAATATCAAGGTCTAAGCTTGTGTCTGAATTTACAAGTGATGACATTAATAAGTCTAATTTAGCAATAATATTTCCTACGGAAATCTTTGTAATGCCTCAAATACAATAACAAATACATGAAAATACTACTTAATAGCAAATGCCAAAATTGTGGGTTCAGTCCCTGCATGGGCCATTCATATTCAAGAGCTGGACTCCATGATGCTTGTGGGTCACTTCTAACTCAGAATATTCTGTGATTCATCTGTGATTCAGTTACTATAGAAGGTGGAAGACATTCAAAAGCTGAAATCTTTATTCCTCACTTCTTTTGGGTTTTTTGGTCTCCTCTAGCAGTCTCCCTCACCCCATCAAGTCACCCACCCACATGGTTGGGCCTTCAAGGCCTCTGCACTTAATGACACCCAGTCTCAGTGAATTTTTACTTAGTTGAGTAGTTCTGCTTTTGCAAGAGATGGCAAGAAAGGAAGCATCTATTTCACTTCTTTCTCTCACTTTATACCATAAGAATGTATCTATTACTCTGTTTAGGACAGGAAGGGCAAGGAACTCTGGTACTACAGTCTACTACTGATACCCCTACCAGTTGTGTTAGGAAGCAATACCAAAACATCTACTTTTTAAATTTTTATTCTAAATTTATTGATGATTACTTTTCCCATTGCATCTTAACTTCCTTGCCAATTAGTTTACCGGCTTCTGTTTTTCAATGTTTAGTCCCTGAGGACTCAAAGGTTATATGGAGATTGACCTTTTATTCTCTCAGGTTCTGGTGTGCACCCCAGTTGCGTTTTGACTACCTGCTGGCACACACCAAGAACTTTCCATCCTTCCCTCACCATGGCAGGTGATTATGCCTGTCTGGAAGCAGCACTGTGTCCTCAATCTGAACAAGAGGAACTCCCTGCTGATTCCAGCTACCATGCAATCTACAGCCTGGGGAAAGCAATATTAATGCCTCTAAGCTTTTGGTTTATTTCTTATAAAGATGACTCATTTTACAGTCTTCAAATAGCCTTTTTTGCCTGTTTCTGCACATAGGTGACTGGAACTGTATCTAATATTGTGGTTATATGGAGGGGATCTCATCAGCATCTTGTAAAAGCGGTATTAAGCCTTTTCCTCTAACAAGGAATTTCTCTTTGCACACCTCCTCCTTTCTCAATCCTTTTGAGACCCCTAGAATTGGCTAGAAAACCCAGCTATTCCTTCTCAATTACACTTAGTCACTTGTCCTTTGAGTTAGCAGCAGGTTTTTGTCATTAGCCTTTCAGTGAATGACATTGCTGTTCACATTACTGGAGTTCATTAAATTTCTGTTATTCTATTTATTTAAGATTACACTATATCCAGATATGTCTGTCCCAATGTCTTTCAGCTTTATCAGCTAATTTTCATTTCTTCACTCAAACATTCTCTGCCAAGGTAATTAGAGAAAAGTTAAATAATAATAACCCCAAGACTGAGTCTCTAAGAGTCTAATATTAACTCCCATGGTGTTTTTTATCAGCTTCATCCAAGAAAATTAGAACAGGTGATCTGCATGAGACCAGAATTTCCCTTTCACATAATTGCTTAAGGGAAAGTATATGATGTTTGTGTTGAACAGCCCATGAAAGATTTTTTAATTTGTTCCATAAATTCAAATATTTTTGACCTCCAAAAACAATTTTTTCATTAATAATATTCTACAGCTGTAAAGTTCACAGATTAATTATGTGGTAGGTGGAATCCATTTTCCTTTGAATCTAACGTCCTATAACTTCTTTTGATATTACCAATTTTTTTTCAATATAAAGGAAGTTAAGGAGCATCCCTTCCTACTTTTGATTTTATAAAACACAATTGTATTCCTTTTCTTGAGAGTGAAAAGACCTATTGTATTGAGTCATCTATTTTTCTGTTTCCTTACATATTTTATTATTACTGCATTTATCACAATCTCTCTCAATCATTCCAATAATTGTTAAAGTAATGATAAATAATAGAATATACTTTTCTTGCCTAAAAAAATCACCCCATGGAGAAATGGCAGCAATTTAATCTGAAATGACCTTGCTTTTGTTAACTATTTTACTGTTTTTCCTATTCACCTGAGCACTTTAAAATTGTCTTCACTTCTTAAACACTTTTTGAATTCTAAGGTCAGATTAATGAGCATCAAATCACTTTAATTATTTTCTCTTTTTATCTAATAGAAGTGTAGTTTCTCTTGTTCTCCGGGGATGAAAGAATGCTTATTATTTCATTATTTTGGAACACTAAATAACAGGTGCCCAAAGCTGAACTCATTAAGCTTACCTTTTTTTTCCAAGAGTTATTTCCTTTTTATATATTCAAACTCATGAATTGTCCTCATTTTGCTTTCGTGTTCTATGTCTTCCTCCTAATTTAAAACTGGGACAAGGCATTAATTTGCACGTGTAGACATCTAGAGTTTATTTTTCCATTCCTTTTACAGCTTTTGAGCTCAATATTTTGGAGCTCTCAATTGATCTTTACTAGTATAAAGCCTCCTAGGTAAAGTTTTCTTTGCTGATGAGTTCTATTTTTCAATTCTTTCAGATTTACTTCTAGTATATTTTTAACACAACTGTTCATTTAGTTAGGCTTAGACCTTTCCCTGCATATTTATGTACTTTATTCTGTTAATATTAATAATAATTTGTTTTATCTTTGTAAAGGCTCTTTAGAGGCAATTAGGAGGGATCATTTCTTCAAAGCAGTGCCTTTCTACTAGCTTCCATCACCATGGATCTAGTGAAGTACCTGAACTGGCATGCTGCCCCTATAGGCTGCACAGGGGAAAGTGATGGAGCAGGCATCCAGGTGGCTCTGCACAGAGCTGTGCTCTGTCACAGCTGAGATGAAGGTGGATTTTAATAAGACAGGACAGGCTCAGCCAGGATGTCTCTGTCCTGTGCTCTCAGTGCACAATGTTCCAAAGAGCTTATCAGCACAGCACTGTGCAAATCGGGCTGGAGCCTTTCTGAGCTTAATGGACCCAAATGAATGATAGAAGAGCAGACGTCTAAATACCTTTTCAGAGTCTGGCTGAGAATAGTCAGGTATATCAGAAGCTCCTGGCCATACCAGAAAACAGATATAGATACATATATAAAATTCCCTTGTGACATCCCTATCCCTTTGTTTTTTGTGATCTTACCTGCTAAGTACCCAGCAGAGATATTAGTGAGTTTTACTAATTTAAACTAAATAAATTCCTCCCTGAATGTCTATCTTCAAGCTTAGAAAATTAAACTTTATGCTTCTAGCATAAAGTTATATTATACTTATATATATTTATATTAAATATTATATTTATATTATACTTTTATATATTATACTCCTTATATTCATTTGTGCAACTGAAAGCACTGTTCAGCAGAGAGAAGTGACTCTGCAGTGTTTGGTCACCTGAACTATGTCATGAAAACTGTCCATAAAAGTGAAATGGACACGGTACCAAACCAGAATTATTTTTAGGTAGTGATATTTGCACAGAAAAGTCACACTATGCTAACTAAACCACATAATTACTTCCTATTTTATTCTTTTACTGACAATCCAAAACTTCCAAGAGTATGATAGAATTCCTCTCAAATAAATGAAAGGTGTGATTAATTTGGATATATTTTCATTATAAAAAGTGTCTTTACAAAAACATTAACATTTCATTTCTCCCGTAGGCTCTGTAAAGGCTGAACAAGAATGAAGAACTTACCACTGGCTGTAAAAATTGAATATTTCTCACTCAGCAGCAGGAGAAATGGATGTGATTTATATGAAAACAATAACTGCATTATAAATTATTTTATGTGGTATATTCTAGGGTTTAGGCATAGAACTGCAAAACAAGCAGTTCAGAAAACAGTAAAGTAATTTGAGTCTTTGTCAAATACTTTTGCACTAAGATTGTTTGAATCAATTACATTTGCTATTCTAAGATCATACTTCACCTTTTCATTTCATAGTAAGTTCCCTGTCTGACTAGTTCCCTGACTGATGTGTGTGTTTATTATCATAATGGAGTGAATAGGATATAGCCGTGTTGCTACTGGGAAGACATACCAGAATAAATAAAAGCAAAACCAAATTTTAAGATACATGAAACAATATCAGGAAGTACAATCGCATTTAAAACTTTGGTTTCTTGAGGAAATAAATTTTCTTTAAAAATCAGAATTAACTGAAATCAAATCATATGCAAAAAACACAAACCAAAATAAAACCCTATCAAAATCTATTATCTGAGGCAAGGAGGAAACCCCCTGATTCTTTTACAGGGAATCCTTTATCATATTTTTGTAGAAAAGAAGAAGCCAGGAAAAAGCCCCAAAGTCACAACTTCTAGCAAATGAAAATGAAACTTTCATATGAAGATATTCATCATGACCCAGATGTGGATGAAGAGAGGTGGCTTGAAGAAAATTTGCATTTCTCCAGTGTGCATTGAGGAACTCTGAGAGTTCTCAGGAGAATAAAGAACAAACAGAAAGAAAAGGTCCTGAATAAGTTCTGAGGACTAGCCACAGCACACTCTCCTTGCACATTTCATATCTCCTAATTTCTCCTAGAGATTTTGAGAGGTAGCATTACTCAATACTGCCTACTCCTGACACCAGGGACTGACTGCTAGAGCTGTTTTACAGTGCATACATGTTTAAAAAAATGTAAATACATTGGGTAATTTAGTGCAACATAAATCCACTGGCCACATTTACGAATTGTTTATCAGTCTTACAGTTCTGGAAAAGTCTAGGACCCTTGTTGTAAGCTCTAAAGAGACACAAGCCATATTCTCAGTATAATACATGAAGACAGCCTGCTTATTCAAAGCAGAGCTAATTTCATTCCAAATACTCTGGATGGCTGTGTCCCTTTGACAGCAGAGACATCAGACATCACTGCTCATGAGGAAGGCTCGTCAGGTCTTTGCTGACTGGCTGACTGCTACTGTACCCACTCTGTTAGATTGGGTTCTGTTAATACTTGTCAAAGACTTGACAATATCTATAGAGAATTCAATCAAATGTTGCATTTGTTTCACTTTGAAGTTACAGCTTTAGTGATGGGTTCATTCTAAACAAACTTCACACAGCTGGGGAAGTTTCTTAGTTCACCCATCATCAAAAAAGAGAAAGACACATTTTTATTCCTGAATCTGATTTGAACTGCTGCTACTTTTTTTTTTAAATCAGTATTTCCATTCTTATATATGTTTTGATGAGAGATATATATCTGCTTTTCTTTGAACTGAAAATTTTATTGTCCAACAATTTTGCTTTTACTAATATACATTAAGAATTTTTTTCCCCAAATAGTATTCTTCAAAGCTCCAATAGATGTCACTATCAAAATATAAAAGAGAGCTGGTTGTGTAATGCAGTCAAAGAGAAACAGCAGGGAAGCCTCACTCTCTGGACTGCTTCAAATCCCAGCACGAGAGCACAACTCATTAAGCTAGACATCGAAGTGAGCAGCTGCCAGCCATAGACTGCATGTCTTTTCATTCTTTAAACCCTCACCATTAGATCAAAAATATCTAATAGTTTCACTGAACATGAAAGTAACACTGAACCTACTGGGTGTTTGGGCTAATAAGCAGTTTCCTGTTAGGTTTTTTCCTCTCTGCCCATTCAACTTCAAAAAAATGACCTATCTTTTCTTTAGCCCACTTTGCACATTACTCTGCTGTGTTTTACAAATGCTCCTTTTTCCTGTTAGTTGGAATCACATCTGGAGTAAGTCTGCTGTGAAGCTTTACTACTGCTTTTGGAATGACATGTCAAAACATGACAGCACTGCTTGAAACAGATAAGTAAAGCTTATAAGTAAAATTATTTCAGAGCTATTTGCCCATAATACAGAAATCTAAGCTTTTTTACTGACCAAGAAAATACTTTGTTCTTTTATCTAACCCTTAAGTCTTTGGGGAAAAAAAACAACCCACATGCTTTCTGTATGAATATTGGAATCTTTGATTGTTCTGAACAATCTCTTTTTTATATTGCTTGAAAGAGGAGGTAAACTCTATACCTCTACAATATGATGTGGAGCAGAGTCTACTAGCTCTCCTGCCTTGGAAAACTAGATACTTTAAAAATTAAAACATATTATTTCATTGTTTTTAAATAAATAAAAAACATATAGCCCCTGATTCTTTGGAACACACCTGGGAATGGGAGGTTTTCCATATTCAAAAAACCTTGTGGCTTTTTATATAAATCTCTGCAAGCTTGTATGGTAAATGTAATTTTGAACAAGTAGTAAAGTATTTTTACTGGTGCAAGTTTGTCAAGTTTGTCCTTGCATCAGGACCCATCCCCAAACTAAATTGTACCACAAGATGTCAGTGCAAACAATTCCCATATTGGCGGCTCCACATTACTTTCTTGCAAACCTTGTTCCAGTTTGAAATTATTTTGAGCAACGACATGCCTAAAAGCTTTCTATCTATTTACAAGCAAATAGCTTAAGGATGAAAGAGAAGAATTGAATAATTTGTTGCAGGATGGCCTGTCCAGCCTAGATCTGCACTGTTTATGTAGGAAGTCTTCTTCCTTTGTCTAGAATGCCAGACCTGGGCATTTATTCAAAGACACAGACACCTGAACAGTTCTGCTAAAGAGAAATCTGTGGCTACAGTCTAGAGAACCTTTGTGCTAGAATGCAAATATCTTTGTGAAAAAATTGCGCCTGAAGCTACAGAATTTACAATATGCTACCACAGTTACCTTTTAAAACATGTTTTAAAACAATTTGGCTGAGCCACAGTTTAATGAGCTTAGGATGTCAGGGAATTCAATGAAACAAAAAGAAAAAAACAACGAATCACAAAGGTCAGCACAGCTACTCAATTTATGTCAGCCAAAGACTAGGCTCTTTTTAGTGAAACACTGTAGGAACATCAACAAGCTACTGCTTCTCTCTCATCTTCCTATTTTCATATTTTTTTATTTCAGGACCAGCTTTGATCTGGGATATGGGAACCTCCATAAGGTATAAACATTGGGGCACACTGGAGACCACCAACATAAGCAAACACTACAGGTTGCAAGGTTTCTTCCCACCAGAAATGACATGACCTGAGTACATGTAATTTAAAATTAGCTCTTAGGCAACACAGCAAGTGCCTTTTCCATTTGCTTTTTACCTGCTGTTTCTTGTGAGGAGGAGTTATTCTTTCATCTCTTATTAATCTTCTCTGGTGTGCTACTGACAGCAGGAAATTTATCTGTGATACTCTCTTCATGTTAGACTCAGTTCATTAGAGACAAGTAGACTCCAGGTACTCACACATGGTGCCTAAGCAGTTTACTTGAGTGACCACCTCCAGAGATTCTGTAAAATGGGAAGACAGAAAGCAGTCTTAAACTGTACAGCATCCCTCTTGAATCTTAAAACAATCTTGCATAGGTATTTCATCCACAGGTGATGGTACCAGGACCCTCAGCCTAGCTGGCTTGCCCCATTGTGCCTTCCTGTAGGGAATTCAATGAAACAAAAATCACAAAGGTCATTCTCTCAATTTATGTCAGCCAAAGACTAGGCTCTTTTAGTGAAACACTGTAGGAACATCAACAAGCTACTGCTTTTTCTCATCTTCCTATTTTCATATTTTTTTTATTTCAGGACCAGCTTTGATCTGGGATATACCTCCATAAGGTTTAAACATTGGGGCACACTGGAGACCACCAAACAAAGTAAACACTACAGGTTGCAAGGTTTCTTCCCACCAGAAATGACATGACCTGAGTACATGTAATTTAAAATTAGCTCTTAGGCAACACAGGTGCCTTTTCCATTTGCTTTTACCTGTTTTTCTTGGAGGAGGAGTTATTCTTTCATCTCTTATTAATCTTCTCTGGTGTGCTACTGACAGCAGGAAATTTATCTGTGATACTCTCTTCATGTTAGACTCAGTTCATTAGAGACAAGTAGACTCCAGGTACTCACACATGGTCCTTCTTTCTGGTGACCAGTGACTGTAAAATGGACCCAGGGAATGGCCTGGAGTTTTGTCAGGTAAGGTTTAGTTTGAATATAAGGAAGAAGTTTCTTCACCCAGAGGGTGGCTGGGCACTGGAACAGGCTCCCCAAGGAAATGGTCCCAGCAGCAGCCTGACAGAGCTCCAGAAGCATTTGGACAATATCCTTGGGCAAATGGTGGGAGTTTGCAGGGCCAGGAACTAGCTCTGATGATCCCTGTGGATCCCTTCCAACTGAGCATATTCTGTGGGTCTGTGATTCCATATTTGCTGCAGAGATAAAGAAAATAATATCAAGTTCACAATGATTGTGACCATGAAAGGCTGAAAATTTTTAGCAGAATTTTTAATGCATAGTTAAAAAAATTAACATATCTTCTCCAGACAAGAAAATACGAAATAGAAAACATGAAAGGAAAACATTTTTCAATGCAATTTTAGCTCTCTTCTCCTAAGAAGCTGTTTCCTAGGTGAACCACATGTAAAAAACAAAGCCTTGTGGTGTTATTATTTTGCACCTTTTTAACCTTACTGTCTGCTAAATGTGTAGTCAGTAAAAACATGGAGGTTATGACTGCAGGTACCCAGAAATTACTGCAGTTACTAGAGATCAGTTACCTTCTGGAAAACACAAATCTTCATCTACATATCCCATTCTGTCAGAATTCAGACATAAATCTCTACATCTTAGAAACCAAATGTATATCTGCTAACCAGACAAGCTCAAGGACTCAGGCAGTATTAATTCTGTTTCCCTGAGATCTCCTCAACAGGAAAATGGACCTTATAGTTGAATATTTTCCACAGAGTATATTTAGACTACATAACTACATTTTCCATAAGTTCCAGAAAATCTTCCAGAAAAAACAAAAACATCCCAGTGCACGTTTTTGGCAAATTTGACTGAGCTCAGACTGTGCAACTGAACTAAAAAGCTGAATTGCTTTTACATATATTAATAGTATATTGATTAATATTTCATAACCCTTTTTAACACTTATCAGTCATCACTACTGTTTCCCTCTAAAATATTACTAGAAGACATCTCTGATAATTTCTTCAATATACTTACAAAAATTAACTTCATAGCTACTACTCTGTGTTACACTGCCTACAACTTTATTGTTTGTGAAATACTATCTAGAGGAAATATTACCTGAACTTTTGTTTATTCTGAAAATTCAAAAGAAATAAATTTTTTAAAATAATGGACTTCAGCATTCACTAAGTAAAAGTGGTTTCTGATGGTGATTCACAGTCATTGTATACAACCCTGTATATTCCCCATTCTAGAAGAAAAAATAACAGTATGAAATGTGCAGAATTACCCTCTTTAGTGGATGTATTTATCACAGCTACAAGGTCTAGTGGTCTATCTTGCTTAATTTCATTATCTTGCATGTGAGTGCAATAGAATCTGATAGGACCATAAAGAGTTGCATTGTGAATATAAGTCTTCACATCCAGCATAACATTTCATCCTTTTAATTCAAATATTGTTAAAAAATCCCTGAAATGTAGAAGACCAATTTGTTTTGCAGTTATCCAAGACACAGCGTAACAGAGAAATTCCTAAACAGAACTAGCCCAAAGAAAGCTTAATAACAACAACCATCACCCCAAACAGGCCACAGGAACTCTGTGGACCATCTCCTCTGTCATATCTGTTCTTATTAAATTTCTATCTTGAATGACAATGACTTTGAGCTGTTCACTTCTGTGCCTGATAGGCTTGTAATTGTGACAGGCTTGTAACTGTCCGACAGGCACACTCCCCTGGCCACCCCAGCAGAGACTGCAATAACCTGTGCTCCTTTCTTGCTCTGCATGTTTTGCTGCTCAAGTCCACCTGTGCTTCCCTGCCTGGAAATGCTGAAAGTTTTGCTGCTCAAGTCCATCTGTGTTTCCCTGCCTGGAAATGCTGAGGAAAGGAGACTGGTCACCTCACCTTGATTAGGCTGTCTGACACAGTACAATGCCCATATCTGCTAATGCTCAGATATCTCTCAGCCATACTCAGAGATGAGCTATTTTGCATGTAGCATCGTAAGAGCTTGTTAATTCCTTGGGAAAAATACCACAGGTTTCCATAAAGAGGTGCAAGGAGGAAGCCATTAGTAGAATACAGCAAGTTTTCATGATCCTATAATATCTAGGACTATGTTAGCCAAATTCTAACTCTACCCCTGGGCTTTCTTGCAAGGAGAAAACCTGGGGAAAATAATACTGAAGAATAATTCTTCTCCTGTAGCACAAATCATTGATAATTGTTCTTCATTAATAAGGCCATTTACACACATACTACAATCCAATTATCAGGCATAATTATTCATAATAAACTATAGGCATGAGACACTCATAGATTTTCTCATGAATAATAGGAATATTGTCAGCAAAGAAAAAATGTATTGAAGTATATATCTTATTGTTGGCCATGAAATCATGAAGACATTACTTTTCTCTTGCAGCTATAGTTCAGAAAAATATAATTAATATATAAAATAAAACCAAAGGTGATCTGACCTTCAATGACAGATTTTTTTTCTCAGAAACTTGCCTATAATTGCCTTTAATTTTTTCCACCAATCCCTGATCATCAGGCTTTCCTCTCTTAGACATCACCGTGAAATATACTTTATGGTTGTGGATAGAAAACTGGGAATACTTCAGGTTTTACAAAATGAAGTACATTGTTACATACCTACACTGCTGCAGTATATAACACTTTACCTTGCCTCAAAGTATTTTTTTTTGCACTGTGATTAAAAGAAGAGCAAAAATAAAATCTTTGCTTTCAGAATGATTAAAGGTAGTGAGTCAGCCATGAGTCATGAGCGGAGAGAAGGTAAAGCACTCTTAGATCTGAAATCACAAATCCTGCTACGTGAGGCAAAAGAGTAATGCCATTATCTTCAAATAACAGCCTCATGACCTCAATGCAGACAGACAGCAGAAAAAGACATGATCACACTCAGAAAGTTAACAATCTGTTCTTTGATCTAAAAAATTGTAGTTCAATTGTCTTACCTTTTTTTTTTTCCTGGCAAACATCTATAATTGTAATTTATGTGCTGATAAGAATTTGCATGCAAGGTTTGTGGAAAAAAAGTAAGTAGCAGAAAACACTACACATTCCATAGTGTTTAAAATGTTCCGTTCTTTTCTTTATTAATTTAATCTCTTTTTAATCAAACATTGTTATTACTGGGCTGCATCTGCCACATTAAAATCAGCAGGTCAGAAAATGATCCACAAGAACTGCAGTGGTGTACCCTGGAACAAAGAGACAGTGACAGCTAAAGCATGGTGCTGAGGGGACAAAAAGTAACTACAAGGAATTAATAACAAGGAAGCAGAAGAGTGAGTAGAAACTGGGAAAAGGACAGAGCCATGTTACTGGAATTTAAATAGAAAATGAATCATTAGAGGAAACTAGGCAAATACAGGTGAAATAAATATAACAGTAACAATTCATGAGCAGTGTATTGGGTTTTTTTGAATATTAAAAGATATCAGCCTGTTGACTGATAGGAGTAGTAAAGAAAGGATGCACCTTTAGATAAGTATTGGCTCTCATCAAATAGAAAACAATAATTTATTGTTTTTATTTTATTTTACTTTTTAAAGTAAAATATTTGCAGACATAGAATATACCACTATGTACCTCCACACAAAACAAACATAAGGCAAGAAAGGAGAGTATATTTTACAAAGATGAATAAACACTAGAGCAAGAAAGAGAAAAATGGTGAGAAAGAATAAAGGAGGAAGCAGTAAAAATATATCAAGGGGTGGGGTGGAGAGAATTCATTTTGTATCACTTTTCTGTGCCAAACCATAAACACAAGGACACTCAGCAGTTCATTCTTACTCAATGTTTCCACATTTTTCTGCTGTTTTCCATAGGTGGGGCAAAAAAGACAAAGAATGGAGCCAAGCTTTCCATTGGCCTTGATACGAACATGGAAGTGTTTCTCCAGCATGCGAGATTATCTTAGTTTTGCTTTATGTTGTGGTTTGTACCTCAATTTCAAATCTGGCATTTTAACATTTGTTTTCTCTATAGAAAGAGAAAACCCTGGAAGTCCACAGTACATGTCTTGTTTGCTTTGCCCCATCTGCTGGGATGGGAAGGCAGCAGGGCATACAGTGGTGAGGTCTGCGTGTGCTGAGAGTTACTGAGGGTCATGGCCCCTCAGAGAGCTGGCTTGTGCTCTGCTTTGTTTGAATTCCAAACTGAATTGCTGATCACACACCAGCAGGGAACCAGGAAACCCAGCAGAACTCTGCCTCATAGGCATGGTATATGCCTGGGCTGGAAACAGGTTTTATGGAAAAAGGGTAGACCAAGAATAATTTTTTCCCATTCAACACTAGCAATCCCATGCTTAAAAACTATGAGTCAAGCCTCATGTAATCACTGGGGTTTTTTAAAAGGGAAATGTTTTAAAATATTACTGATTAAAATCTTGCTTGCCTTTTAGATTTTGAACTTTTTATAGGTCCTGTTTTCAGCAGGCAAAAATATTTCTTTATCCACAACATTTCAGAGGCTGGAATTTTAAGAAAAACTTTCAAGTAAGGGCAACACAGTTTACATAATAGGCAATGCTTTGAGTATTCTCTGAGAGTTACTATTGTTCTTGATGAACTACATTGCTAAGACTTTGCTTTTTTGCCACAAATTAAAGAGCAAATAAGAAAAATCCAAACGACTCTTACCTTTAGTGACATGCAGTTTAGTAGTTTCTTATCACACGGCAGAAATTCCTGAAAGCTCACAGATATTTGGCTGCAAAAAGCTTTATAATACCTGATCAACTACCCCTTTAGGTAATGGTTTGAGCAATGATGTCTTTAATCCTGCAAATCTGAGAGAAAACTGAAGACAACAAAGACAAGAGAAAGTGCCCTGAGTCCTTTATATCTGGTATAGGTTACAGTTTTAACTGTCAGCATTTATCCAACAAAGTGCTCTGGTTTTATTATACCAGAAAGGATACGATGTTAGCCACTCTCAGGAACAAGCAATTGTGCAATTCTGTTACTTTTAATCAATGCACCTGACCAAAGCCTGATTTGCAGTAAATATTACCTCATTCTTGTTTTCATACATGACTTGAATGGCGCAGGGTCAGGTCTCAAGTGACACAGGATTCAGCTGCTTACTTCTGGGTTTTCAGTAACGTGATATTGCTGTGTACATAGTCCAGGAAAGGCCATGTGTAGGGATGTGACTTTACTACAGCTGGTAGGAGCAGGGAATTGCTTTTTAACAGTCTTGATGAAAAAAAGTTCTGTTTATCCACATTCTTCTCCTAAGGTGTATCACTGGGGAGTTTAATAACAAACAAGAACAAAAGGAAGTCTTATGCAATAGTGCAAATTACAAACATTATTTATGAAGTTTCATGCTTGGATATGTGAGGCCAGGCTGTTAGTCTAGAATATTTTTCTTTCTAGAGACCTGAAAGAGTGGTTTATCAAATGAAAGATAGTTACTTACACAATATCCGTTAGTTCTACGTCAATATTTTGTCCTCACACTGCTGTCCTCCCATAATCCACCTTATTTCACTTGATCCCATATGATTGTTCAAACCACACAACATAGTCAAATTATGAAGAAATAAGTTATGGAATATTAAAAAAACTGAGGGGAGAAGGCCGGCTTAACAAAATATCATGGTACCAATGACCATTGTTTGCAGTTTGCATTAAATTAATTGAATTAACTGCATGATATATATTAACTGCACATCATTCAATTCAGTGGCCAGCTGGTCTCTAAGTTCTCCTGACTCCCACCCAGACACCTTTGGGATAATTATTTCACTCTTTAGTGGATATAAAGACAGCATAAACTAGATCCAGTAGTGATGCTAGGCACCTAAAATATGATATAATTTATATTTTAAAAAATTTGTGACAAGCAAGTTGCCAGGGATATAGTTACCTACCACATAGCCAGTGAAAGAATGGTGCAAAGGTGTTTCTAATAGCTTGTCCCTGAAACTCTCTTCTCCAAGAGTGGCAAATCCTACCTTCGAGCCTGTAGCCAAAGGATTGCTTATACATACCCAGGCGATGTTATTGCGAAGCACAGGGGTCCTGGACACCCACCATGAGTCTGTTCAAGCCTTCAGTCGAAGGAGCTATTCTCAGACCCTACTGATCAGTATGCAATGGAAGGATGTTGCTCCTGTCCTGCACCTTGCTTTCAAACAACCTATACACAATGGCAGTCCCTGGAAGCAGGAAATTTGGATCTAAAGACCCTTGGAAAAGTGGAAATTTTTTTGGCCTCTGCTTTAATGACTAGGTTGTCTTCATCAGACACATACTATATTTGCTCTTGAAATCACATTCCTTTCCTCTTGTAAATACATGAAATTCATTAGGACAGCTTTAAAATTAATTTAATTTTACCTAATTTTTCATTGTTGCCCCTCCAAAACTGCCAGTTTTCAAATTCATAAAATGTTAACTTTTTTTCCTGTTTCTGTTTCTTTGAAGGATTTATTTCAATAAAGAAACTGACTTTCAATATGATTCTTTGTTATATTAAACTGACCATATCACCATGACAAATTTGGAAAATATAGGTGCACTAACTCACAGGGCCACATAAGAACTTGGTAATTTTCTTGTACATCTGGAATCAGATTCTGTTATTTTTTTTAATTATATATTAAATAACCTATCATTAAGGTTCCTTGCAATCCAAGCATTTTGATGATTCTATTTTACAATTAAGATGATACTATCAATAGACAGTGCAACAATTTTATATAAATAACATTACTGTGTTTCTGAAAATTTATTAGAAACATCTCTTTCCATGGACAGTGGCATATGTTACAGCTAGAGACTGAAAATATGACTTAATTCAAAGTAGGTTTTCTAAATCTGAGATGTCTGTTACACTGCCATGAAAATGAAAAGGGTTAAAAATGAAATGGGTAAAAAAGCAGAACACACACTTAAACACATTTTTAAATCCAGGTATTATTACTAGTTTGAAGCATTTAAGACAGACTCCATTTTTTAGCTACTTGACTTTAAGCACTTCTAAAAGGCTTGGAGCCAAAAAAAAAATTTGGATGACTATGAGGAAAGAAAAACAACCTAGATCCAGTATTTTTGCCAGTCCTGCTGTTTGGAGACTCCCTCTACCATTTGTATCTAATTTTCCTATCTTAGTACACACCATCTTTCCAACAGCTTCTGAAAGACAAGACATGCATCTCCCCTGACATCACCCAGCAGGAAACTAGCAGAAATTAAGGGCCCAGCCTTGCAAATATATGGTCACGTGAGTGTCAGTGGGATACCCATGTGTAAATCCTGGTTTGATCACTATCTAAAGTTGGCAACACAGGTGTATTCTGTAAATAACTCAGCCTCAGCTGCATGCCTGCATTATACAACACATGCATCAGCCCATTTTATTGAAGATGTTTCAACTCATACTAGGCCAAGTTATTTTACCATGCTGTTTTTAATAATTTTCTTGCCTTAACTACTCATCCTCATGTAGCTGTATGTTATGAACACTGAATTGGGCATGACATGGAGATTCTAGTGTAATTCAATCATTACAGAAAAAATGACATTCACATATGTTTATGTTTAGCCTCAATAAGAAGACAGTCAATCACTTTACACCAGGTTACATCAGATATGATTTTAATTATTCCTCTTGTGAAAAATGTTTTTCACATATTATTACTAACAAAATCACTGCAAAAATTAAATTAGTTTTACATGGTTTTGAAGAATTTGTAATCCTATGAATGCAAAAAATCTATGCTGTGAATTAATATTTTATTTAAATTGGGAAGAAATTAAATATTTCTTTTAAAAAAATCAAATAAAATGATTATACTCCCTTAGGAATCTTTCAAACATTCATAGAAAATCACAAATCTCTCGTATCATAAGTGAACTGATTGCAATACAGCATGATTCATGGTTGATTAATTCCAAGAAACTCAGAAGGTTATTCTGAAGTGCTGTTTCCACATTTAAGGTGATGTTAGGTCTGCTCTTTCAGTGGTATTTATCTTTGAATGAAGTCATCCGCTTCATAATTTGGATTCCCCAGAATGCAGCACAGAGGGAAAACAAGACCTACAACACAGAATTTACAATGAGAATGAGAAACATTATATGAGGTCGATTTGGTTTTGGTTTTTTGGGTTTTTTTTTTAGTTTTTTTGGTCTGTAAACATAATGAATGGGTGAAAACAGAGAATTTGAGAAAAAAAACCCAAGAATTCTAGGTAAATGGACTTTAGAAAAAGATGCTTCCTTTTTTCTACTACTCTTTATTGTGGACATTCGTGTTGAATTTTGACAAATGATCTGAAGAATGCTGACACCGTAAGTGGCATGATAAGGTATGAATAACCTTAAACAGGATCTACAGCAAAAGAAGTGTTCTAATTGAAATACAATACATATTTACTCCCCAACCTGCTGTTCAGGATGAGATATAAGGTAGATTGAAAACAACTTAAAAGTGCAATACTCTTTATCTTGTCCTTAGCTCTTTGCAACTTGATTTTTTTTTTATTTGGTGAATTTATTGAGACATCTAATAATTTGTTTTCAAAATTTATTTGCTGAAAACTGCATTAGGATGAGTGGTAAAGATTTCAGAGTAAAGTCCAAATTAGGTGATTGTTCTGTCTAGAACCACAATGGACCAAGATAAAATGTGTATGCACATGGGCACATGTGATATTTTGTATTTAATATTTTCTGGAAGAAACTCTTGTCTTTCACATAGAAAAATTTCTCTAACTTGGAAAATTGCAAAATTTAGGCAGTTCTTATTGGTTATTGAAATGACTTTTTTCATGAGTAAAACAAAATAATTTGTTTCTACTGAAAGATATTTTAATAATGTCATTTTTTGCTTGTTAAAAGAAACAGAACATTTGACACGTAATTTTTGAGTTGGGTTGTAATAACTCTTTTTTCAGATCAATCTGCAATCTAAAGGTGCTGACTAGGAAAGCTCTAATTTTAACATTAACATAATTAAACATTCGACATTTAATAAGGCATGGCCCAAAGGTCTACTTCCGTCTTTATCTAGACAGTCACTCACTGAAGTACATGGGACCAGAATGTCCAACATAAATAATAAATTATCATATTACCCAAAAGGTACTCATTTTTCACTCAGTGAAGGAAGCGTCTGCTCTGATCCCTCTCAGAATCTTTTTGGGACAGGTACAGGCTTCATGCAATGTGTACTTTAGGTGTACAAGTTAGGCTACATGTTTAGTAGCACAAGATGAAAAGAGCACAATGTAGGAGTAAGTAAAATTCAAATAAAATACAATTAAAATCCCCCAATTCTCATTCATTTTTTCTGCATTTCAATTATTTTCATTAAAGGCTTTAATTCTACTTGAGCAGGGGTAGGCTTACTGTGTTTAAAACCTCTGATGATGCTGTTGACACTGTACTTGTAGTCCTATTTGCAGGAAAGACTCAAAGTGCTCACCAAAAGATTTTTTTTGGTAAGAATTTCAGACTTTAGGTATGAAAAATGTAACTTCTTTTAATTGTATTGCATTATCTCAAATACCTTGTAAAGCTGTGTATCTATTTTCACAGCTATGGAAAGGAAAGTCTTTTTAAGCAGTACTGCAGTCACATACTGCATGTTTGGTGAGATATTTCTATGCTGAGATGCTCTGCAGAAGAAATCTAACTGCAAATAACTATCTGTATTTTTTATCTGGCTGTTATGCAATTGAGATGAGTATAAATTGTGATGTACATAAAACAATGACTCACATAAAACATGCTTTTACTGTGGAAAAATTCTGTCTATCTCCAGAAACAGAACTTATCCACTTGTCATAATTAGTACTTCTTTGACAGATTAATAAACTTCTTTCATTCCTCACCTCAGAAAGATCATACCTATTCCTGGAAGATGCATTAAATATAGAACTATTTCATTTTCAGAAGAAGCACATTTAATGACTGAGGTGCAGGGCATTCGTAGGGGATTAATGACTGTTGGGAGATGATGATGATCACCTGAAGAAGCACAGCCATGGGCCATTAAGCCCCAGGAAATGTCCTCAGCTAAAGATGGTTATTGCTATTATAGCCTGAAAATGAACAAAATATCTCAGGTGAATGTCTCTTTTTAAAATGAAGTGATGCAGTTTCTTCATTCTTAATTAAATTCTTCACTGTGAATTTCCTAAAGCATGCAATCAATGCTTGTGGGGGAGTATTTAGAATTGCAGTTATTATATCCAGAATGGAAAATCACATACTGCACACTGTGGATCTGCAAAACTAGTTTGGCTTCAATTCTATAAAATATATAAATTCTATAAAAGTATTGACTCACTGCCTATCAATGTCAGGACTGCCAATACTTGATGGAAATAACGCATTTGGGAAACAATAATGCAGCAAAGGTCTGGGAGGTGGAGGGGCTAAGAAAAACCCAAACATCAGGATAAAAAATTAAGGGGCCTCATCCTTGCTTGCCTGACAGCAGTTCTGGCTGTCTGTACTGCTGTAATGCTGACCTGCCCTGAACAGAGCCAGCTGTATGGGGCTACCAAGCAGAAACTTGCTGTGTAGGTTGGAGCTCAGTTTCTTTTGATTGCTGCTACATATTTTGGAGTTACAAGGCTTGACCCACTTGAATGAATCGTGCAATCAGGTGATGTCAGGAATGGAAAGCTGAGACGATACGTGCCAGAACTCTGAGCAGACAATAGTGTGGGCAGCAGGAAGCAGCAAAAGAGCATTCCACCAGGCAAGCTGAACTATAGTTGACCAGTATTTTTCTAATGCCCTTGAGAAAACATATTTCCTGAATCCTCTGTGCAGATATTTTGTATTTTCTACTCAGCACTCTCACATGCGAATGGGTTAGGGTTTTTTTTTGGCTGTTTGGCTTTGGGTTATTCATTTTCTAAATTATTTTCACAGAAATACTCATTCCTTCTGATATTGTCCAAACCCACTAATACTTGTCCTTTGATAAAAATATTCACATACTGGTTTCATAATTCACCTGGTTTTGAAATAAAAGGAGAGAATTTAGTATCATACCTTTTTCTTTTTTACACTGAACGAAGCTTTCCCCACCAACAATATGACATAAGAACAATAGTTTCACTTCTGTCTTAAAATGAAAAATTACTGTGGACAGTGTTCATATATGGAAGAAGTCTAAAAGCAGGATTTCTCACAACCCTATATTTAGCTACTTTGAATGCAAACTTTTTGCCACTTTAATATAAACACTTGTTACATTTACCTGTTCAAGTAACTACAGATTAATTATAGACTGTCCTTTAGACTGCTGGAAGAGCACAAATATTTACATTACCTCCTTTCATATAGTCTATTTCCATACAGCCCATATTCTCTCCCTGAATTGTAGAAATGCAAATAACATTATTCACAAGAACAAAGATGGCTTAACTAATGGATTGACTGCAGGACTGAGTCTGCTATTCACAGGAAATTCCCACTGGAGCAATCGAAGTTTATTAGGCTCTAAAGTACTTTAAAATCATTAGCTGAATTCAGGCACCCACTTCTACATGATTAGCTTTGTTGCTGAACACTAATGTTGTTTTCTGCCATTTTCTCTTTTGTAACGTCCTTGTATATCTGAGATGCCTAGACATGATGTCTTTCTTTTCTTCTGCAGATTTCATCTGGATAGAATTAGAAGGCTTTAGACGTCGGTCTAAAAATGTAGACAAATATCCAAAGATAGTTCTGCTTTAAGGAGGGGGAAGAGTCTTGAACCACACCACCTCAGATCCTTTCCAACGTAAATCATTCAGTGATTCTCTGACATTTCTCAGATTCTGCCCAGATATGTTTGCTCCAGATTTTGCTGCAGACACAATCTGCAACTGTTATTCACAATTTCTGGGATACAGTATCATATGAATGGGCTTATTATATTGGATTCTCTGAACACCTCTGTGCTGGATAACGTATTCTTAGCTCTGGAGATGACTCAGGAAGATCAGCATATCCACTTATTTCATTAAGTTTGCTGGTCACATCATAGAGTGGACCTGATACTGGTAAATATGATAAACAATTAGTCCTTTCAATGTGATGCTGGAGTAGTTTAATCATGATACTAAACATGATTAAGGCTCTTTTTATGTTCTTTATATACAAATTTGGACATGGCTTCTTCACAGGTATGAGACATAACTTCATACCATCAATAGTAATGATAATGTAATTTTTAGATTTTGTCTGAGAGACTGTCTGGACTGTGTCTGGGTAATGTCACTGTCCTTTCAAACTAAAGATGGAGATCAACAGCTGATACAAAGACAGAAAAATTTCTAATATTAATAACAAAATTATTGAACAAACTACTCTAGATTTCACAAGTACCCAAATGACACACTTTTCACCAATACCATATTTTTTCCCCATTTCTCTACAAATGACTGTTACAGGTGCTGAAATACACAGAAGAGATAGAAAATTTATGTCTCATAAGGAGGGGAAGATGTTTACTATTTCTGGAAGTCAGGATTTGGATAACAAATGCATGTATCTTCATTCTCAGTACAATGTTTGGAGACGAGCAGTCTGAGGCTAGTTCAGAAGGGCCATAACATTAGCAGCAAATCTAGAAATCACTAATGTTGTACAGTGCACAGACCAAGAAGATTGCACTTTAAAAAAAGTGGCAACACTAATAGATGGAAAGAGAAGCTAGGAAACAGGAAGATTTCTGCTCTTTGTGATGATTCCCTCATACTTGGAAATATATGCAGAAGAAAGTGGGAAGCCAATTTTTCTTTTTTAGGTGAAGGAACTGTGGATACAAGGGAACACAGACAGCTGTAATAATAGTGGCTTCACAGCTTTTGTTCAAGATTTCTGTAAAAGCAGACCATGTTTGGAAATTCTCCATAAGGGCTCATGACACACCTTCAGACTACTGGTGCAGGAGGTCTCACAGATCCAGCATGCCCCTGACCTAGAACAAGGTGCATATCTGATGTCCCTGCTCACTGCAGGGAAGGTGGAACCAGACTATCTCTAGAGGTCCCTTCCTAGCCTAACTATTCTATAACTCCATGATTAAGACTCTGTTGGCACACACAGGATTTAGCCAAGTATTTTCAACACCCTCAAAGCATATTGATAGTTCACTCAGAGTGGTTTCTTCTTTTATGACATATCTCATTGGTTTTATACTCCACTATTAACAAATAATGAGAAAACAATAGGGAAGAGATATATACACCTAATTTTTATTCTGTTAAATATTTTAAACATTCCTTCTTTTATTAAAATATGGTCTGAGACTCTAAAGCTAGATAATGCATGAAAACTTAACCTGCAAAAGCCCAAATGCCTTAAAAGGCTTATATTACCTACCCAGGAAAGACAAAGAAAGATCTGGAGAAAGAATATCTATTTCTCAGTTGCTTTCACAGCTGGACACATCCCCAGTATGAAATCAAGTGCACTGCAGAGATGCCTGAGCTAGCAAGCACATAAGCTGCTAAATCTCAGCACAGCACCAGCTTGACTCTGTCTTTCCTGGCATTGCACACAAGCTAGTAAGTCACATTCCTCAGTTAAATACGTGGGGATTTTTACACAGGCAGTGTTATTGCCGTTATATTTAGACCTAAAATGGCTTATGTGCAAGCAGTATGTTATCTGGCATCATGTCCTTCACTCAGGAGAAGCCAGTCCACTGCCTCTCAAATCACTTGTGTAGATAAATGTATCCTGTTGAACTGTTACCTACGATTTACTTTTTCTCTTGGGTCACAGAATAATTCACAATCTAAGCACCAGGATTAGGAAGATTTTACCTCATTCCCCAAAAGACAAAAATAGTTACTGAAGTGGGAAGATTTTCTGTCAGTCATATGAATAGGAAATCCAAAATATGTTAATAATTATTAAATCTTCACCTTGTGATGAGCTAATGCAACCTGGAGTCAGTATCAACATCATACTCATTAACATGAATATAAACTCTGTATCTCCTCAGTATAAAATTTGTCTCATAGTATTTTATTGAAACATCTGAGAATACTTTCCACAGTGTTACCTAATTCCATCTATAAATTTCTTGATCATCCTAAAATGCTTATCTATTTCAAGCTGACCTCAAAGTAAAACAATTTTAAAGAGAAAAATCCTTTTAATAATTTAAAAACATTTAAAAATAACTTCTGAACCAAGGCAGTTTCATAGTTTTGCAATTAATTTCCAAAAAAAGAAATTTAGCGTTTAGAAAATATCTATCATCCTCTGAGCTTAAAAATTTCATAAAACCTGTGAACAAAATTTACAATTTACAATTTGCAGTTCTAGAGCACAACAATATTTTAAAGTTTCTGTCATATTGTTTTAGTTTTATTTTTGACAAAAACAGCCCTGAAAAACAAGTTCAAAGATCAACAGTTTCAGAAGATCTTAATTCTGAATGTCACCTTTTGTATTTTAAATGTTATGAATTTTTTTCAGCCTCAATTTAGCCCCAGCTTTGAGAAAAAAGAGCCATGGAAATTTTCTCAATTATTTTATGAGGTCAACAATTAAATTCACATTTCATCAACAATTAGAAATAAGGCTTTCAGAGAAGTTAACAAAACTGACGGTAAAACAAAATGAAAAACTTAGCCAACCAGTAAACATACCTGTTTAATCTGTTGCAGGCAAACAGGCCAAATGAGATTGAGAGAGTTATTGAGTCATTCATTGCAGAAATGAAATATGTGAGGTAGTCGTGTCTCAGTTTGGCTAAAATTGTTGAATTTTTTATCTTAAACATTTAAACAGGAGTTGTATCCATTGAGATGCAACATCTCATTTACTTCCACACCTGCCAGCAACTGTAACATAATTGCATACACCTCCCTGCATCACTCCAACTCAAACACAGCTTGTAGGGTTAAATGGATATCTGTAAAGAAGCATTTCACTTCACAAGATATTATTTAATTTATATGTAAAGAACAGTTTAATCTCCATTATAAAAAAAATAAAGCTCATTTTACTTTAACTGATAGATTACTGCACACACCTTATATTTTATCAAATTTATATTGTTCTCTTAGGCTTAAATAATTGAATGCTTTTAAATTCAGTATTCTAAGTGAGAAAGACTGTATGTATATATAAGAGTAAGTGTAGGTTTTTTCTATGGTCATGGCTGTAAGCAATGTTTGGGTACCATACTGCTTAATCCTGCTTTGAAAAAAGTTTTACTTTAAAAATGGGACAAATTCATTTCAGGGAGAAGGGAGGTCTCCTTTATGCTTTCATCCTAGTTTGAAAATACAGGAAAATTACAGCTCCAGGGAAAAAAAAGGGTAGTTTGAACATGGAAGAAAAACTGTTAAACATCACATTTCAGAATTTGGACAAGATAGTACCTGGCTGTGTAATATTTTCCAAAGAGGTATCTACAGACATATTCCAATCTCTTCAATCCTTTCATTTTTATTTCATTTTAATACAAACTTCAGTTTTATACTGAAGCAATGCAGAGTCCAATCTCTCCATCATTAGCAGGCATAAAGTATTCTTTGTTTTGAAATGGATGTCTTCATTTCAGAGCATAGCTGTAGTGCACAACCACCCTGGCAGGTGGCGAAGAGAACCAAGAGTGCTCAGTCAGCTTAAAGAGCTCTGACAAAGGTGCTGCAAAGTGATCTCCACTCACTGGTATACTAAATATCCTCTGGAGAGAAGGCTGACTAGTTATGATCTCCAAAATGGAAATTTTTCCATTGTATGTGGGGAAAAATGTTAAAAAAGTAATCCCAGCCTTTAAGCATAACCCACAGACATTAGATCACTGATGGGAAAAACTTTGCTGCAGATGTTGAAAAGACGTGATGGGGAAAAGCTGGCTTCTGTGACTAATGGCAAATGTGAAAGAAAGGATTAAGAATGTGCAGAGAGGGATAAAACAATTGAGTGACAAGCAGAAGGGATTTCCAGTACAGTGAACAAACACCAGAAAAGTATTCAAGACAGACAGGGGAAGATCAAGGGTAAAATTCACTCTAGATGAAGACTGCTCTTAAAGCCAATGTGTTGTAAGGAGAAATTAATCCTTTAATTGAAAAATGAAGAATAGAGAAGGCTGTTCTCAGCATTAAAAGAATAAAATAAACCACTTTCTGAATGAAGGAAATGGGTCAATATCCATTGATACCATAAAGGAAAAGTCTTGCCATGAAAGGCACATGTCCATGTTAAAGGTGGAACATAGCAACCCTGCTGACCAGCCCTCTTTTGAGGCCAAAGGCAATAAATTCTGACTGTTCTTAAGTTCACAAAGAAGAAAAATATACTGAGGTTGATCCAGCCCTCTGTGTATTCCTTTACATGGAAAACTAGATGTCCTGGCTGTTGGTGTCTCTCTTCCCTGCTCTCAAGACTCTTCTTATGGTTGTTGCTTCTGTTCTTGCCTGGGGAAACTCCCATTTATTCCAAAAACTCATAATCTTTCTATTATATAAAAGAGTTGTTATTGACATTAACCACAGCTGTATTCAAATGGGCTAAATCATTCATATTCCCACTTATTATGTCAAGCCAATAGAGTTGTATTGTTTATTAGGTTAGAGAAAAAAAGCCTCCTGGAAGTAATCTATGTGACTATTTAATAGGAAAACTAAGGGACTATGGTCCAAATGAAACTTCTGTATGGAAGATGAAGAACTGAGGTGGAGAAGAAACACCCAGAAAGGAAGAACTAAAGATTGAATCACAAAACGAAAAAGAAACCAGAATTTTTTTGAAAAAGCAGGCACTTATATTATAACATTTCTAAAATATAAAAACAAGACAAAATTGTAGATATTTCTCTTTTCCTAGAAAATGTGAGATTCATAATAGTTTTTTAAAAATCTGGAGATGCTGAAGAAAACATGTAATTGAGTAGAGATGGGAGGTACTAGAGACAAACCAAATACACAAATATCCTGTGAGGAATAATCATCAAAGAGGAGTATATAAGAAAAAAGAGTATATAAGAAAAAAATTTGAGTTAGAGTAGTTCACAAACAAACCATGTCTCAAACTAAAATGCTGATAAAAAAGATGTCAGTATCAATGTGAAAGATATTAACAGAAGCATTTATAAATAACTATTAAATAACATATATTATATATTTTACTATGTTATATTATATTTTTTATGAATTAAATAAAAGAATTTAATGTATTCATTCAGTGACTGAAAGGTGCTGAAGTCTTTAGGGAGATATATAAAAGCTGGATATAATAATGAAGTAGACTACAAGAATTATAGAAAGATTTAGAAAAATGGACCTGTAGGAAAGCTTGAAG
This sequence comes from Emberiza elegans, assembly GCA_024865655.1. Lineage (NCBI taxonomy): Eukaryota > Metazoa > Chordata > Aves > Passeriformes > Fringillidae > Emberiza > Emberiza elegans. Next base: position 32,927,355 of record JALJVW010000206.1, read on the forward strand.
CAGTTCTGCTGTGCATTTTTGATATTTTTTACTCATGAGTGGAGTAAGATCAATCTTTTGACATGTAAAAGACATACAAAAAGGAATGGTGATAAGCTACTGCTTGGGGTAATGGAAACAAAACACAAGCCTTTTCTAACTAAAATTTTCATTAGAAAATGGGTGGTTTAAGGATGGTATAGCATTGGAATTAGCTATGTGTGGAAGTTGGTCTGTAAATAGACAGGCATGTGTCTCTGTGTAGCTGTACTTGATGTTTCTGGCAGGATCTCTGCCAGTTTGGTATTTCTGTTTATTCACAATGAATACAAAAGCACTCTACACCTCTAAATAACTTTTTCTCAGATCTACTTTGCCAACAGTGGTTAATAAAGGTATGTCTGCTTAGCACAGGGAGCAAACATGACTTAGCAACTATTTTTTGCAATAACCAACCTTGTGCAACACTTCACAAATTTCAGTCTGAGATGTGGTTGTCACCTTAGTAAAAGTATGAAAAGCAGAATCTGACGTTTCTTTCCACCACCACCCTCCCTGCTCAGTTTCTGGCACTGAATGTGCCTGAAACTGCTTCCCCCATCAGAGAAGTCACAGGACTACATCATTCAGAGATCAGCTTGCATTGCCTCTTCAGACAATAGCTGCAAAGGCTGATGGCAGAAGCATGAGCTAATTTGCTCCTATTTTACACTCAGCATACTCTACATGAAAGCCATAGGATTGCATAGGAGAAATAACTTGCCTTTAAGACTGAAAGAGTAATCAAGTAATTATGGTAAAAGCCTGGAATGCTGGGCTATTCAATCTGTATATTTTGCCATAGATTATATAGCATAGAGCAAGACAATTAGTCTCTATAGTTTCTTAGCTGCAAAAAGCTGGTGACTCTGTTTCCCCAAAAAAGAGCTACTTTCCAATCTCTATTATACTAAAATCCAAGATAGTTTCATTTACTACAGCAATTTCTGAGAAGACAAAGACATTTCAAAAAGACATGGATTTGGCCTTCTGTGTTTTTATTCTAACAACCCTCATATCAATAATTATGAATTCTTTTTTTGTTTTTTTAATCTCAACAAAAATGTTCTTGGATAAATACAACAGACATCCTTAAGAATCAGATAATTGCATGCATTTTTTATGTCGCTCCAGCTATTGAGCAATCTTAGTTCCATAAATCATGGCGCTGACCACATGAAGAGCTAAAAATGGTGTGAGAATTTCTTTCTGTCTCATGATTATATTGCTTTTAAAAAGTCACAAATCACAGTAATATGAACAATGGTCGAGTGTTGGAAAAAATAGCAAACCAGGCTTCAATTTTATAGCAACATATCCTTTTCTAGTTCTAAATTTTTGGGTTGGGTTTTTGTTTTGGGGTTTCACCCCCCCTACGTTGGACCCTGCATGGAAAAGCATGTTGTGCCCTGAATATGCTCATCTTGGAAAGGCTATTTGGTATTGTTGTATTTGTATGTCAAAGGGAGGACTGAAGTCTCAACAATTGTTAACCTCTCCCATGGTGAGCTAATAAAAGGTCAGAGACCCACATGTGGCTTGCAGCCTGGGGAATTTCTCTCAGTGTTCTGCCAGGGATGGGACTGCCTGAATGATTTCTCTCATAAGTTTTAAGCCATAAACTGCATCCTACTTGGCTTGCTGTGCCAAAACTGGACCCAAGGGTATCCAGAGTCTTTGCTGATGGAAAAAAATGAGCGCTTCCTATGGAAGCCACAGATGTTTTCCTGAGAGAGAGAGAGAGAAAGAGAGAGAGAGAGCGAGAGAGAGAGAGCGCACAGATGCTCAAATATTTCCCTACTTTCCATTTCTGACTACCTGTGCTGGCAGTAGTTCCAAGAAAGGGGGAGGACAGAGGCAGTCATCCAGCTGCTTTCAATAAACCTTGGCAGCACAGGTACTGAATGCCTAAACACTAAAAGTGTTCAAATTTGATTTTTTTTCTGGATTTCAAACTATGAAAATGTGAAAGAATGTGCTAGTGCTCCTCATCTTCCCATCTTTCGCAGAAATTTAGTGATCAGGATAATTACCCTAGATATGAAAGTAGACAATTTTTAACAATTTTTAACAATTTGAAAAGATGTAACTCATAGAAGGGGATGTCTTTATGAATATAAATATACACATACAGAGACATTCAAAAGGATATATAAAATACATATAGCCCATGCATTTTCTAGAAAGATTTGTTTCTTCCATCAGACAATAGGCTGATTGTTACAATATGGATTTGATGTTACATTGCAGGGCCATAGTTATTCCCAGTGTAACTCTGAAGTCAAAGAAAACACTTATGCAAAGTTATATTATAAGCTGATTTGACTCAGAATTGTATTTACATCAGCAACCTCACAAATTTCATTGAAGTTAAATTACATTAAAATACATCAATTATGATACTGTTTAGTAACTATTCATAGCCGCCATTTTTTTTGCCTATACATATTGATGTCCAAAGATCCTTTTATGGATACACTTGATCAAAAGTCTATGTTTCTGTTCTGCACAGGTTACATAGCTGGTTTGAAACCTTTATATTGCCACTGTTCAACACTTTCCTCCAGTTCTACCTTTTGAAATATTACATAGGTATTTCTTAAATGGGATTAATTAGTCCAGTTAAAACATAGTAAATAAATGGAACTAATAAGTGGAAACTGTATAGCAGATAGCTATAGCTGATAAGTAAACAGCAGAACAGCACATATATAGGACTGCAAACCTCCTGGATTTAATGGCTATTCATTGCTCAATTAATCAGCAGAAGCACTTTGAGTTAACTTTATAGTTCACCAGTTTATTTGCTTATTATAAGGACAGCTCTTTCCATCTCATTCATAGTTGCACACCTGTTTGCTACTGGCAGTCAGTGCCTGCCCCTCCTGTTACAGCCTTTTTTCCTATGAAGTGGAAAAACTGTCTAGCAACAATGGAAGTAAGCAGATGAATACTGATGTCTGCAAAATCTTTGGGAAAATGCTTTGGGAAAGAGTAGCTCTATAAAAGTGCTAATTTTCCCAACAGACAATCAAAAGGGCATTCTCTCCAGAAGAATGAATTCTCTCCTTCTGAATGATGCTCACACATCAGGCTGTTTGAACAGCCACTGACCACTCTTCCTCAGAGCAATCGCTCTCCACCCAATTGCTCATCAAGACCTTCAAGACCTTTCACTTACATTCAATCCCCAACATTTTTTGGGATTTGTGTCTTGATTGTTACCTAAACACCAGACACCTTTTTCTACATCAGCTGAGGGATCAAAGTACATTGCAATATTCTTGCTCTAAGACAAGCTGCTCTCTTAGCCAGTACAGAGCAATAGCTTTGGCTTGACACTTCCGCAAAGGTATTGTTGTTGAGTGTCTGAGTGCTCCTTCAAACCAGAGAAGCTTTAAAGCTGGTTCAACATGGAAGATAAAATATTTCTAAAGCATAAGGATAAGAAGTTAGATCTTCTCTAGGGGTGATCTCATAGCTTAGCCATACAGGCTTCTCCTGCCCTCTTAGAGATAGAAACCACCAGCAAGACAGACCATGGACAAATCCTTCTAGGAAAGAATGAGAGGAAGAAAGTGGTTTCACTTGACCAAGCCATGAGAAGTCAGCAAGTCTGAGCTTGTCACGAATTCAAAAAATAGACTTCTGCATCTAAGCTACGCCTTGCCTAAAACTCTTCAAACAGGGAAAGGTGTTATGGGAATTTTGCTCCCTGTATTATACGCTAGAGTTTGATTCTACCATGTCCTACTCCTTTGCGACTCATGTATTGCATTTCCAAAAACATCAGTGCCCGACCTTTCTGATTTCTTGTCCCATTAGTTTTAAAATAGACACTAATACTCCAGCAGCTAAAAAGTAGGCAATCATCCATTTTTTTCTCCAAACTAAGTGACAGAGGTCTTTAAAAAGTCAGGTGTCTGCCCAAAATAAAGCATCCCTTTGCAACAATAAAAATCAATCCCCAACTACCTATTTAAAAGTAAGAATTAAACAATTGCCAATTGTTCATTAAGAATCAAAGAGGTTTTTCCAAGGACTAATTAATCTAGGTAATACATTTATCTCTAGTTTTAGTTTACTTATTTGAAATATTTTTCTCTGCTAGCGCTTTTAATTTTTTTTCTACTCCTAAACTCATTCATAATGAATCCTTTCATATTTACTGAAATTATCCTCCTTTTTTACATCCTTTAAGCTCTCTCACAATAGAAGCTTTTTGCAGTTACATATCAGCCATATCATTTTTTCAGCAGTACTATACAAACACACTGCTTTTTGTGTAAGCCTGCATACTTAAATATTGAATCAAACAGAAATATGGAAAACAAGTGAGTTATCATTGTAATCACTAGAGCAAGAGAATGAAAGGAAACAGGATTACAGAAGTGTAGACACAGTTCTGACAAATTCATATATATATATACACATATGGGATATAAGAACTAATCTTACAACCCTTACTTATAAAATAATCTTACAGAAATCTATAGGAGGACACATATTAAAAAATATAGCATTAAGACTGAAAATCTGAAAGAAATCCAATTTTTTTTCAGCAATGAGAACAAATATTACACCTTAAAAAATGATGTCCAAATGAGCAAAATAGCTCAGCAATAAGATAATCTTATAGAAAAATCATAGGTACATCTGTAGTGATGACAGATAATGGAATCTGAGGAGAGACTAGTACAGACAACTTGGAATATGGCTTTGAGTCCTATGATTGTTAAAGAAAATACTGTCAGATACCACAAGATTAGTCTATCTAAGGAATTTACTACTGAATTCATAATGACACCATCAGAGAACAGCTCCTTTATTTTTGAATAAAGGGGAAGCTAACTGGTTAAAAAAGTTACTTAAAAGCACCTCCACCTGCTGCCAATCAGAGAAAAAGAAATGAGCAAGCTACCTATAGATTCAAAAACACTTAATGCAGTCTACAATTTTATGTAAAAGTATTTAGGAACAGAGACAAAAGTGAAGAAGAGCCAAAAAAGTCTGAACACAGATGCTGTGTTTCTGAATAGACAACCATGAATTTTTCACTAATAAACCCACACAATTAGGTAATTTAGATGCATATGATTGTTCTATGTGTAACTAGCAGCTTTCTGTGGGACTCTCCCACGGGGCTGGTTCTAATCCACAGATGAGGAACTGGATCTTTGCTTGACTGTGCTCATTGGGCTATGAGCCATGCTAAAATACTGAGCAACTGGAACATGAGGAGTGACTCCTAGATGTTCTCTTCATCCACACAGGGTGAGCTGGACCTAGTATCTTACAAAAGGCTGCAACAATGGCAAAGGCCACTTTCTGATGGTATTTGGTTTCCAAAACAGGCCTTGAATGGACTTCTTGTTACGTTGTTCTCCCACACACATTCATAACAAGAACATGTAATAATCGAAAAGTGAAAAATTTATTCTTCGTAGTTTTTGTAATTTTGCCCAGTGGTTTGTCAGTCTTATGAATTCCAAGTCTGTTCATTCCTATGTGAATTTATACTCAGTACTGAAATATAATTGTCTGGAAAATGTGAGATAGAAAGAAGTAGCCTTTATTTGTATATCTTTATTATAGCTGAACAATTTTAGAGTAAAAAGACATATGCAAAACCAATTAGACCTATATTAATGATTTTATCTCCATAACCCTGTACTCTCTTTATGAAATACTGTACTGTATTAAATAAGAGTTCCATTCTGATGGTGTAAAACTTTAACCAGGGAATTGTGCAGAATGTGTAGTTCATTAAAAATGAAATAAAATTTGTAGTATGACACATATATCTGGAATTAGGAAATAATGGTAAAGACATATATCTATCATTACCCTGTCAAAATGCAGAGACTCATGTGGGATTGATACAACTGAATCCTATTACTGAGATGAGGAGAGGAAGAAATTAGCAACCTAAAAGATCTAACTCTGGATTTGAGTATGCTTTCTTGGGTGTTTTAGCATTTAAAAAAAAGCAGTTGAAAATGATTGATCTCCACGAAAAGCTTTGCTATGTTTATGTAAGGTATACATTTTGTTTAGATTTACAAAAATAATTTTTTTCAATACATCTCATTCCCTCTGCTACACAAAAATCTTATGCAATAGATTTATTACTCAAAATTAACTGGCTATTTCTGTATGGGTTCTTTTCCTGCAGATCATGTCTTATTACAAATAAATCCTTGATGTGCCTGCATCTTACTCGATTTTATCTTTGTTAAAGATTTAACCCTATATGAAGACATCCTACTGTATTGCAGACATCTACCCTGAAAGAACCTGACAACTTGACAACTTGTGGGAAGGCAGTACCTGAGAAGCCTCCAAGAACAGCCTCTCCTCTCTTGAATCCAGTTGAGCTTATCTGGTCCATCAAGTCTAATACAATCCTTTTTATATACTGGCAACTAGGCAAAACAACACACAGGTTTAACAGCACACAACAATGCTGGTTCTCCAGCTGATATAATCAGATGGAAATTTACAGCTTTGTTGTTGAGTGGGAATGTTCTGGCATAAATATTGATTTCTCTTGGAAAAACTGGCTGCTCATGTCTTAGACAGACACGCTCTTTTCTTGGTAAAACCACCTGTTTGAATGACTGGTCACAAAAGAAATGGTGCAGTTATATCCAGCTTGTAAACAGTGACAAGTGGTTCCTTAGGTCTCAGACAGGGTCAATTTCATTCCATATCTTTATCTGGGTAAGGGGACCAAGTGCCCTCTGTCTCTTTGTAGATGACTCCAAGATCAGAGGCAGTGTTTGACCTGTTTGAAGGCAGGAAGGTTGTGCAGAAGGATCTGGACATGCTTGATTAATGGGATGAGACCAACTGTATGAGGTGAATCTTCAAGAAAGCAAGGTGCCAGCGCCTGCACCTGAGTCACAACAACTCCAGGAAGCGCTACAGGCTGAGGGCAGAGTGCCTGGAAAGTGCCCAGTGGAAAAGGACCTGGGAGTGCTGCTCAACAGCTGGCTGAATAACAGCTGTCAGTGTGTCCAGGTAGCCAAGAAGACCAATGGCATCCTGGTGTGTATCAGCAACAGTGTGGTCAGCAGAACCAAGGCAGTGATTGTCCCTCTGTACACAGCACTGGTGAGGCCACACCTTGAATTCTGTGTCCAGTTTTGGGCTCCTCTCTACATGAAAGACATTGAAGTGTGGAAGCGAGTCCAGAGAAGGGCAAGGGAGCTGGTTAAGGGTCTGGAGCCCAAGCCCTAAGAGAAGCAGCTGAGGGAGTTGGCATTGTTTCAGTCTGGAGGAAGAAGAGGCTCAGGGGGAACCTTATTGCTCTTTATAGCTGAAAGGAGGATGTAGTGAGGCATGAGATCAGTCTCTTCTCCCAAGAAAAAAGCAGAAAGACAAGAGGAAATGGCCTCAAGTTGTGCCAGAGGAGGTTTAGATTGGATATTTGGAAAAATTTCTTCCCCAAAGGAGTTGTCAAGCACTGGAACAACCTGCCCAGGAAAGCAGTGGAGTCACCATCCATAGAAGTATTTAAAAGATATGTGTATGGGATGCTTATAGATGGGGTTTAGTGTTGGACTTAGCAACACTGCATTAACAGTTGGCCTTCGTGACCCTGGACCTTGGACATTTTTTCCAACCTGATTCTATGTTTTTATGGACTGAGACTATATTAAGAAATAGCTCAAGAAATAGCAAGCAGGCAAACCACTCTACCCGTGCTCACTCAAAAAAGCTCTGAATGCAAGGAATGTTAGGCTGCCACACAGAGGAAAGAGAAGACCTGCAATGTTCCATTGCTAGGGCCAACATATGGTGGAAGAAGCGCCATTCAGAAAGAATCAACTCTTGTCTCATAGATGAAGAGCAGCACAAGGAAGATTATTTACTTGTATTGAGTCAGTAATATCTTCTTAATGTAAGAGAGATAACAAAAAGCTAACAGGTCAGCAACATCTGCATGTTGGTATAAAACCCCTGTTAAGCTCAGAGAAGTTAAAAAAAATAGGCTCTTGGGACACATGACAAATAAACATATAAAGTCCACTTGCCTCTTCCCCAGAACATCAGTAGAACTCTCATAACTTCATTTTTTGCTACTCTCCTAAGGAAAACTTCTCAAACACTGATGGTTATTACTCCCTTCATAGTTGTCTCTTTTTATTTTTTTCTTTCCATTGTTACACTTGACATCTTGCTCTTGCACCAAAAATTGCACCGGCAAAGCCTTAAAATAAACAATAACGCCCTGCTAGTTTTAGTTTTTCCCTCTTCAATCACTTTATCTTGTCACTCAGCCTGGCATTCCATGTGTTGTAGGAACTACATGTATGTACATATCCTGTATGAGACTCTCACCCCTCAAATACCCAGTTCCTGTCTTGGACAGCTCACACTGGACCAAATCTATAAATATGTGGATAGTGGTAACACACCCAAATGAATTATAGGGCAAAAGGGTCAGAAAGAATTTTAGCCAATGGAAACATTATTAAGGATTTATATACTCACATCATTAAACTGCTTTATATATACGTTGTCTTTAAATAGGGAAAAAATGATACCTTTACTTTATATTGGTATGCCATTGAAAGCCTAGCAGAAAACTGTGACTAAAATTTCTGGTTGTGTTAAAAGAACAAAAACCAAACCAAAATAAAATCCTGGACAGACAGAGAATTAATTACAAATGAGGAACTTACAGGTAGGATGTAATTTTCTCTAGCTAGGGCATTAAAGGACAAATACGAGTATTACAAGTCCCCTGTAGGTGAAGGGAAGAGATGGATCAGGTTGGAACTTGGATTGTTATCCTTCTCAGTTATTGTAGTGATGAGAACATTATATACAAACACTCTCTAGAAATCCATTACCTATATCAATTCCACAAGAAGAAACACAAATGTACAGGAGTTTAGGATATTAGAAACATGACAGGAAGAACTTTTGGAAACAAGTTGGGTTCCTACAGTGATAAGAAAACATACAAATATTTTGTCCTGAAAAGCCTGCAGAACACAACAGAAGGTAAAGAATTTCCTCAAGTACTGTGCTAAGATTTAGTCTGTAATAAAATCAGAAAATCTACAACACTTTATATACAACAGAAAGATCAGGGAAGCCATGGTGACACTCAAAGAAGTACACATACAATGGGATTACAGTTCCTAAAATTCATGGGTGCATAAACCAGCTTTTCTCTTTATGTTCTTGCTATAATCTAATAACATACTGCTAGATAGAACTAGCATGTAATGAACTTCAGCTATAGATCCTAAATTTTGTAACTCAGCAGAAAAAAAACCAAAAAAACACAACCCAGTGCATCTCCAAATCAGAAAAGTGGTGTGGAGGTTTATCAATATAAACCATCTGAGTAACCAATTCAAACTGGCCACTCAGGTATTTGTTTCTTTCATGCATTAACTCAGTAGTGCAGTTCAAACAGATAGTGGATCAGGTTGAAAAAATTATTCTTTAAGAAATCAGATATACATTCATAAAACTCCTTAAGATGCTTTCTTTCTAATAAAAGTTTACAAGTAGCTTGTGCACTTGGTGCACTTGGCAAGTAAGTCTCATTGAGATGATTAAGCCCATTTGAAGCTCTTTTCCCTGACAAACCTTACCACGTTGGTATGCTAAGGAATAGACATAGAGACATTTTGCAAAAGTTAATCAATTTTGCACATAATCACAAAAATAACAGTAATTTAAGTAATCCATTCCTGTAGGTTGGCACTGGGAGCTTGTTTTCATTTATGTTTGCTGTCTTAACATCTCTGTAACAAGTATAGAGAAAAATCTTATTCAAAGCTTTCATGTAACTTAGGGTTGAGTTTTTGTTTGCTTACTAAGACTTTGGGTTTGGCTTTCTTGCAACTTAAAGATTATGAATTTGGACATGAACCATCACCAGTTATAGTTTTTTGATAAATAAATAATTTGCAATATATATATATATATATACACTGAAATTTTTGTCTGAAAAATCTCAAGTTTTAAACATATTAGCTGTCTTTTATTTCCTGATGGTTATATTTTTGACTCACCTAGAAGTTCTGTCTCCATCTGTTATAACTATAAACATATTTTTAACTCTGTAAAACTGGTATAAATAATATGAAATCATAAAAAGTAGCATTTTTTAATTCATTCTTCAAGGAGTTAATGGCTACCAATATGCATGACTCCAGAGAATGAAGCACCAATTGTAAAAATCAAAGTGACTAATTTTAGTGTCTTTAAAATGTTAGGTGTTACCATTTTTTATCATTTATATCTGAATCTTATAATCTTAGTAACTAACAATGCTAATGGAATTACACAGATCAAATTGATCCCTTTTCTTTTGTGCTCAGTTGTTATTTAAGTAAACTTAACAGTCCTGTCCAAATGATGGATAATTTATGTTAAACCCAAATAAAGTGACCACTTTGGTAATCTAAACTTTAGATCCTTGCAGTTCAGTATTTCCAAGCCATCCCTGTGACCTGTTAGTTTGTCTGCATTGCCACCTGGAGGGCCTCTCAGCAAAGTCAGGCTCCCGACTGAATTCCTCCGCTGATATTCGGTGATAACACTCCAGGACTTAAAGCAGCCTCTCCTGCTCCAGGGGGAGACCCCATCATGGTTCCCACTGTCCCCCACAAGCCCTGGAAAGTGCTGAGATAGCCTGGAAAATGTCCAGAAGCCTAACCAGGTGTCTGGTAAGTAATGCAAATAGGAAATAGACTTCCCTAACCTCTCCTTCCCTCCACACTCTCTTGTACTTTAGCATACACACTAATGATTAAATTAGTTGTCTTAATCGTGAAGGTCTGACACTGGCTCAGTTAGAAACCACATATGAGAAGCTGAGGAAATGAGACTACAGCTCCTTGAAAGCCAAAATCAAAATGAAGAAGTTAAATTCTCCAGTTCCATTGCACTACCTAAAATTGTGGAAAAATAATTAGAAAAACAAGTCAGTCAAGAACTTGGACCATTTAAAAAAAAAAGACAAACCAAAAAAACCCCTACTGATTAAATATACAGCAAATGGTACCCACAAGACATCATATTTGGGAAGGATAATAAGATTATGCTTCTTTGAATGACTGTAAAGACAAGTCCTTTATAACAACCAGAGATAGAAAACTGGTTTTAAAATGCAAACAAAGTAACTTAGAAAGTGAGAACAATATGTGATAGCAGGAAAAAAAATGTTTTCTCCAAATTGACATATTTGCAAGAAGCAAAACTTTTCAGAAAAAAAATAAACCTTTTCCATAGGTCCCCTGGAGAAACATAATATTCCAGTCTAATTTTTGTTGCAAGTCTAGCTGCTCAAGCAGATACCTGCTACTCAGAGCAGATCAGAGTCTTCCCAAAAATCCAGGTCATGGTGAATTCATGAAAGGAGCAGATGCTACCTGACACACAGAGATGACACCACTGCACCAGGAAAGAAAGGCTGCTTCTACAGGAGTGGGATCAGCATGAGTCCAGAAGATAACTACAGCTAGTGGTTGGGTTTTAATTCCAATGCAAGGAATTGTAATGAAATGGAGAGATTCAAACCTGACCCAGTACACAATGGGTGAGTGTGAGCCAGATAAAAAAAGGAGGAAAATCTTAAAAAGTCAGAACAATAGGTTTTGGCAGAAAACACCATCTGTTTGTTAAGGGTATGAAAATTATACCCTAGGTACAGCTGTGTGTCTGAGAAGAATAGCCTAAGGAGATAGAAATGGAAGTGGAGACAGAAAAGAGAGAGAGAGAGAGAGAGAGAGAGAGAGAGAGAGAGAAGTAATTTTAATAAAAATAAAGCTAAACTTTCAGGAACTAGAGAAATCACAAGGAATTACTGACAGAGTATTATAGAAGTTACTTCTGCAGGATGGCAGTGTTTTGGCTGCCTTTCACAGCACCTGGGCATGAATAATCTTCCTGTGGCAAGGTACAACACCTTCTGTTGCTCTTTTTCAGAGTGGAAGACCAATTGGAAGCAATTGCTGCTAAGCTCCTTGTGTTTCCACTGTGTTTAAGGAAGAGAGAATTAATCTGGATGTAAATATTTGTATCAAATAGAAATGCTAATTTAAGCATACCATTTCATTATCCCAAAGCCTCACACTGTCGGATGTGAATGAAATCCTTATAAAATATTCTGGAGACTTAAAGGTCTATGACTAGAATATAAAACATGAAGGATGAAAAAAAAAGAAAACCTCCATGCTCTGACAGAAAAAGAGGACTCTGACATGGAGGTGGGCAGGGTAGACACAGCACACAATAAAGCATATAGTCTTCAAAACAGTAAGAGCTTACTTTAGCATGCTTTAGCATGCCAAAACTACTAATCTGGTTTAGTATTATGCTGGATACTACTTTTATTTATTTCTTCTACAGATTTCTACACAGGAAATTAAAGTCTGTACTTACTGTATGGCTGTTACTTAACTGTAACTGTTAGGCTTCACTTCAAGTCTCTTTCTTTAGCAAAAGTGTGCTAAAAAATAACAAATCAATAAGCTGCTTGAAACATGTCCTGAAGGATTGATTTGAAAGCCAAAGATTGTTTCCTACTGATGGGAACAGACTTTCTGTAAATTAAGTGTTTCTTTTAAATAAATGCCAAATCTATGGAAAAAGGAAATTCTTTTAAAAAACACAGTAAAGAATATGCAGTGTATATAATGGGACAGAGAAGTAGTTAAGGGACTATCCCTCTGAGCAACTTATGTACTAGTGTCAAAAAGAAAACAATAGGGGGGTAAGCAGAAAAGAAAAAGAGTAGAGCCAGGAAAAGGAAAAGCAGAGTTAAGAGAGACTACAGGAGATGGAGTTTGATGAACACTGTATACAAACAAAAATGAAAATAAGGAGGAAAGTTAAGGGAAGAAAAAAAGGAAGGGAACAAGTATGAAAAAAAATTATATTACTCATTCTAAAGATATGCAAAAAAGCAGGGGGGGAATCTCCAGGTCCTCTCTTTATACAGTGCATATGCCTTTCCTCTGCCATCCTTGCAGGCAAAAAGGCTTGCTGGCATTTCATGAAGTCCAGGTGTATGGAGTGGCGACACTGTCACCCAGTGGCAGACTCTGCCATCATTAGTGCTGCTCTGCTGGAGAGGACAAGGGTCATCACAACACCCTCTAACCTGGATATTTCTGCAACAGCACCAAACTGGCTGCCATTTCATAAAGCAAAATTCATTTGACAGAAAAGGGGTTAAATTTAATACAGCTGGACAGCTGAGCAGCTGCTTTCATGATTTAAATAAAAATAAGCTGAAATCCTTGCTGTCAGCTCAATGATATATGACTTGTAATGGGATGTTTCCAACCTTTTCTTCCATATGGTCGCCTACGTTAGGTAATACACACAGCCTGCAGTGCAACCAGCTTCTCAGAAAACATCTGGGTCCCATTCCTGCTCTGTTAGCTTCAGTGTTGCCTCCCACAAACACAGATGATTCATAGGAAAACATCTCTTTGGTTAAGGATCAAATTAGGACATTTCATTGATAATTTTATCATGCATCCCAACTGGAGTTATGGGAAAATGGAACTAATTCAAACAAGAATTTCTCCACACATATTTCCCTCCTATCTGCAGTTGATAAAGTTAAGATTTCAGAAACAGATTTTAATGACCGCTTAGGAAAAAAAGAAAATAAGAAAAAAACAGTCTATCTCCTGGGAGGAATGCATTTCCGCTTGATTTCATCTTCTCTCTCGCCTAGTTTTAGAGTATTTCCCCCTTTAGAAATGTGTTTGCTGACAGGAAAATCAAAACACTCTACTTATTTCTAAAAGCTGAAATCAAAGCCAATTATTTCCTCTATTGATAAGAGATTAGGATCTGCTTCAAGTAATTTTTTTCATGTTTAAAAAATATAATGGAATAAAGAGGAAATGGACAATCTGCCCTGGAGCTCATGTGGTGAGTGACACAAGCTGGCTGCTAAGGAAAGATGAAGTTAGCAAATATTGGCCAGTCATTTCTTTACCCCAGATCCCCCAAATATTAATTCAGTAGGCCCTTTGCTGTTCCATTACTTCAGTTTTTGTGGTCATGCTTTTGAACAAGAAGGACTGACAATGCCAGAATTTATGCAGCAATTTACTGGTTTGCACACTTGGTTGCCCATAGCAATTGGTGGTTTTGTGTGAATGTCTTTCAATCATCTTTTCCAATACACTTTAAAATCATCATGACTTTGGTGTGATGCAAAGCATTTGCATTTAAATTTTAGCATTTTAGCATTTTAATGCATTTTAGCATTAAAAAACCAAGTGATCTATACCACTTTATATCTACTCAGTTTTTCAAAATCCTATTTTTTCCTCCCTCACAATTTTTGTGAATGACAGAAAGTGGATTAGGGACAGAATTTAATCAGTTAACCATTATTAAATTATAAGACAGTAGTTTGCAAATGCATCTCTATTATAATTTCATATTAAAGCTTAACTCCATTAATTCAGATAAGTCAAAACAATATAAAGACACCAAATGGATATCATATTAAGAACCTGTTAAATTGACTCTGTACTTTTCTCTTTAGCACATGTATACTTTGTTATGTGCAAACATAAAATTTAAAATGCTAAAAAAAGGATGAGATTCTTGTTCACTCTACATCTCAAGTATAAAATAAGATAAAGCATAAACCAGCAATAGTCTCCCAGGGAAACATGCATACAAATGCACTCCTAAACTATTTTTCCAAGAGTCATGCAGGGTAAGGCTGGGCCACCACCATGTACATCAAGACAATCTGCTCACACCACAGATACACTGGGTCATGACCCTGCCCATAAGGAGACAGAGATAGACTACTCTAGAGCAGAATGAATCTGGCTTTCAAGACTTTCTAAATCATGCCAGGCTTGTCAGTGTGGGTCCCAGAGCAGACCAGAGTCAGCGCTATCAGAGACTTCCAGCTGCCAGTTCTGTGATGTGCTCACATCTCATACAGCACACATTCTCACCCAGTGTGCTACCAGGATTTATTGAAAAAAAAAAAAAAATCAAGGGTCACCTTTGTTTCAGAAATTCTATCTATATTTTTTTGCAAAGATCTACTGGTGCTTTTGTTTTACTGACACTTAGAAATTGCTGAAAAGCTAAAATTGTGATTAGCTCTGGTAAAGAATCTCTCTGACACAACAGCATGTTCTGGAATGACTGAAAAAAATCCATAAAAGGACAGACACAAGGCTAGATAGAAATGTGTTGGGTTTACTACTAACTTACTTAAGTAATTTTTCTCCCATTGAATCGATTTTTCTGTCAATTGCAAGTGTTCTGTTGATTTGCTGGGAAACAGACCCAAATTTAACACCTTATACTCAGCAGCTCAGCAAAGTAATATCAAAAGTCATTGACAGGCTGAGCTGGGGACTGTTCTGCCTGGAGAAGAGAAGGCTCTGGGAAGACTTCCAGTACCTAAAAGGGGGCCTGCAAGAAAGCTGGAGAGGTCACAAAACTTTTACAAGGCCACAAAGAGATTGGACATGGGGTAATGGCATTAAACTGAAAGAGAGGAGGTTTAGATTAGATATAAGGAAGAAATTCTTTACTTTGAGAGTGGTGAGGCACTGGAACAGGTTTTCAGTCAAGAGTTTCACCAAGAAGTGGTGGATGCCCCATACTTGGCAGCGTTCAAGACCAGGCTGGATAGGGCTCTGAGTAATCCCAGTCTAGTGGAAGGTATCCCTGCCTGTGGCAGGGGGGTTGGAACTAGAGGATCTCTAGATCTCTTTCCAACCTAAACATTCCTACGATTCCCTGATACATATTAGACCATTTAACTCACACAGGAATGATAGGAATGCTTTTCAGAATTAAGTTGAAGTGCAATAGAATTTTCCACATTATATAGACTGCTGTAAATAGCAGAATTCATGGAAATCTTTAATTTTTCAGTTTTGTAGGAAAGTATTTCATGTTTTCTCTAACAGGTCATTCACTACTGGAGACAAAATGTAATTTGAATCACTTTTCCTCTATGTGACATTAATTTTTACTCATTTTGGATGTATTTCTCTTCTTAATAAAATGCAAGAGAGTAGGAAAATTTAAAAAATAATACAAAGCCTAATTTGACAGTTCATTATCAAATTTTAGGACTGGTACAACATCAAAATATACATCATCTACACTAGAAGTGATTTATCTGGAGTGCTATAATGCACAGAGAAATTCTCCTCAGTGAATGTTTCCTTCTGGGCACTAAGTGACTAAACTTCTGTGCACCTTATCTTGAGATTGAAAGCGGTGGAAATAGAGAGCAGAGCGATCATACCACTAGTGGTGGAAACACCAAAAAATAAAGCAATCAGCTACCAGTGCATGAGAATATCCTTGGATATGGCACACATGCTCATTCCCTTGCTGCCGATGCTTAGAACTGCAAATACTGTAAAATTCCATAGAAAGAAGCTGGCTGAACTGAGGCAAAGAGGTTTTGGTTGAGAAGAAAACAAGATCTCAGTAACAGTACATCTTCCTTGTTTTATTTCTTTTTTTCCTTACTCATAATTAGATTTGAGAGACTTTGAAAAGGTGTAGAGGACAAAGGCAATACATGAAGACAATGTATGCAAAATACCAGATACCTGCTGAATACTGGAGAAGCTACACTAAACCACAAAATATTTGTTGCCAAATTCTCAGCTTCCTTGAACCTGCCTTAGTGACTGAAGGGCTTAATGGTTAGGCTCCTTCAATTTCATCTCACTTGCACTTTATGAATCTGAGTAAAATAATACAAACCTAATGTTTCAATAAGTTCTGAATTCAGAGATTGATACCTACAGACATTGGTATAGCATTTTTGCTGCCAAAGCTAAAACCATAAAAGGATTAGAGACTGCATTCTACTCTAAATAGGAAAAAATAATAATATCATCAAATTTCACCTAAGTCTCCATAACATGTTAAAATGGTGTTAATTCTAAGCAGGTGATATACCTAGGTTTTAGTTTTCCTTTCTCATGACTGCTTCATTCCCTCATTTAATTTGGTCCTCCCCCATGCATCCTTTTGATGGTGCTGTTCAGAATGCAGAACAGCATTCTGGATAGCAGAATGATACAAACATAAACAACGAAAGCAAAATTATGAATTTATCTAAGAATGCTTTGCACTCAAAAGTCAAGCCAGTAGAATTGTGTGAAGACCCCAACAGCATGCATTTGGGGAACTGAATGTGTATGAAACAAAAAGTGCATTAAGATGATGTATTTTCTTTCACATGGTGGGCTATCCAACACATCATATATACAGAACTTTTCTTAAAATTTCTAAGACTATTTAACTAAGAATTATCAATACTATAACTATCACCTAGCTTCAGTGAAGAAATACTCTCATGCAGCAGAAAGCCTTTCCATGAAGAAAAATTTGTATTTGAAGGATATTTGAAAGACCATTTAACTCAAAGAGGAATGATAGGCATGCCTTTCTCAAAAATACACATACATCTGCAATTCTTTAGGATTCAGCTAGATGCACACAAGCACTCACAAAACTGTAAGCAGATGACAGATTTAGAGTGTAGGAGAGTAACCAGAAGCACCAGAAAACTAGAGAAAATTCCATTTCTCTCTTGTGAAAAATAGTATGTTCCAATGGGTGAAATCCCGAGCTGACTTGTGTCCTTACTCCTATCCTCTCCTAAATGAGACAGCTCAATGAGGTAACACAGGAAGCTGCAGCTTCTGAACAGTATTCTCAATATCTTGTTATTGGGTACTGAGGTAACCAATTAAAGTTAGAAAATGTAAAGAAATTCTTCTAGTAAAATGAGTTCCAGCCATTTTTCTTCATCTGCTTAACAGACACTCTGGTGCAAGAGATTTCAGCAGGAAGAGTCACCTAATCCAAAACATTCAATTTCTGCCTGAACTGATTATCAGGATATTCCCAGGTCGTATCCCCTCATTTCTATTTCTTGAGATGAAAATCAATTTTTGTGAATATTTTTATTTTTAGGACAAAGATCTACTTAGGGTGATTTTTCTTGTCCCTAACAAAGTTCTCAGCCTGAATATAGGTATTTTTCACCACTTAAGAATTTCAGAAAGGACCATAACTCACTATTAACCTTTGTACTTCCCACCCAGCCCTGAAAAGCAATTCCTGAAATGTCCAGGGCCACAGCAATATCATTCTGCTATACACTGCTCTCAGTTATATGTGCAGTCAGTTAAAAAACACTATAGTTCAAGACAAGCTGGTCATATTCCCTTCTCTAAGGGAAGATCTTCATGAACTATGTGGAGGTTTTGAAGATGGCCTTGAGTCGTTTATCATTAGCCTGTGATTCAAGGAAACTTTCACTTATGTTTGCTTTATTGGTGACACACAAAAGGTTTGAAAGTCCTCTGAAAAAATCAGGCTTAAGTTCAGTAATTTGTTCCATTCATTCCATCATAAAAGCCTAATCACAGAATAGGTTATTGAATTTCATAATCTTCTTTTTCTCTCTACATAGACATTTTCTTCCAGGACTCATTCAGCACATATTATTGTAAGCAAGATCCAGAATACATGAATAATTTTTTTTCCTTACCAGGCTTAATAATAATCATGATTCTTACTTTGAAGAAAATAATAACAACAAAAATTATCATAGAATAACACTGAATAATGAGAGTAAACTATGTACCCAGAATTCAAGTTAATGATACATGGAAAGAGAATGTGTCCGGAAGCCCAGGAGTTCATAACATTGCTGGGTGGGGGACCAGGATAGTTACAGGAGGGAACAAAGCCTGGAGATAATGCATGTTAAGGGACCTGCAAACTTTCTCAAGGGTGGATAAAGCTTCAACAGGAAGGTCAGAGAGAAACAGTTGGCAAATAGGTGTGGAATAGCATTCTTGAAGAAGACTTATGTCAGAGACCTGGGTTTGAACTAAGGCTAACTTGGGGAATTCTGTTAATCAAGTTGGAAGTTAGAAGCATAGTACTGCCAAGAATATGATGCTCCAGTGATAAAAAGTGAACTTTAAAAATACATAAAATTATGGGACTAAACACTTCACTGATATCTGAAAGAACATAAAAAATCTTAAGGTCTGGGCGTAAAGAAACAAGCAGAAAAACTTGTAAAGCTTATTTTGACTTTTCAGGTAGTCAGGGTATAACCTTTGCAGGAAAACACCTGAAGACAAATACACCTTCAGATACTCTGCCTGAGATGGGCAGGCTCCATAAAGAACACACAGAGTTTTAAAATTACCAAAAACCCCAGTTCATAAATACAGGCAAATGGAGGAGTGCTCCACCTAAGATACTTAATAGGAGGCTTAGGCCTGTCTCTCAAAGATGCAGGAGAATGTAGGAAATTCTTTTGTACCCTTCAATATTTTCATCTCTTCTTTGGATCTGAGTGCCTGGAAATGTTATTAATTTTAAAGTAAAAACTGGAGGACTCTTGCACCTTCTGTATGGTCAGTATGATCGCTGACCCAGAGAGACGAGGAGTATTACAGCTTTGTGGCCTGATCACTCAGTTTAGCCCTCACAACTGAGTTCAATTTCTTCACAGAATGTGGAAAATGTTGGTACAAAATTGAGAGCATCAACCAAAAGTTCTAGAATGCAAGCATCCCCAAAATTCCCTTCTCCTTACCACTGGAGGCCCTAATTTTAAAAGCATGGGCAAAATGAAACAGCAGAGAAGCATGCTGAACTTGAATCTTCCTTTCAAGTCCCAGACAGATTTGAGAAGGGCATGGCAACTACTACAGTTTTTGCTAAGTTTCATGGGTTAAACCAGTGACACCAGTAGTAGCTAGGCTCACTTCACTGATACACCTAAGAGATGGGAAGAGTTGATGCTGACCAGATTAGAAGACCTGTAAATCAATTCACCAATGATGAGCCTTGATACAGCATTTAGGTAGTTGTGCTCTGAACTTTGCCAAATTAGTGTATCCCAGCAGAATAAATGAGAAATAACATGTCTGAGACTCTGTGTGCAGCCTGACCAGCAGAGCTGTATCTGAACTTGGCTGGTCTGTACTTTGGTGCTGGAATGTTTGTGGCTTAGGCCATCTCCCCACCTGGCTATCTCAAAGCTTTAGGCACAAATTTTTTCTGCAGCATCAAGTGTAGTGAATGGCAGAGAGAAAAAAGGGAGAATTTTGGTGTGATGAAGAAATTGGATGCAGTTGCATAAAAGGGAGTCAAGTAGGTATCTACCCCTATAGAACTTAGAAATTATTACTAGTGATAGTATGCGCATGAATGAACTTGAATACCCTTAGACATATGACAAAAGCATCTTGTGGAAATACAGTAGATGATCTTCTTTTAAGTGAAAAACAGTAATTTAGAAAGTAGTACGGCTTATAAAGGATTACTCCACCATCCAAAACTTACCATATATGTATGCTACACTGGATACAAGCTACACTGATTTAATTCAAACACACTTAAGTGAAAATTGTCCAGGAAAAAAACTCAGAAAAATTAAGCATAAGAACATACTGAAAATAAATTTCAAGAAAATAATGAACGAACATATAATGGAAAGAAAATATTTAAATCAATTTTGATTTTTGCATATGAATCAAAAGCTGCATGTTTTAACAAGTCTGACCAGATGAAGAGATTTAATAACTATTAAATTTTAAATGCTATTAATCACCCTTGGGTAATTATGAGGTGAGTAGCATATCTTATTTTTAAATGCAAAATGTATTATTGTAGAATGCTATAGTTTGTATTCAACATACTAATATTAAAAATAATATAAAGTGTATGACTGCAGCATGGTGGAATTTGGCTCAGAATTTAAAAGAGAAACTCTTTCCATAAGACACAGTAAAGAATATCATATTTAAATAAGTTTAAGATGTTTTCAGTCTATTCTGTTTTACTCAAGATGACATTTTCTTCTCTAAAACAGCATAAAAGAATCATATTTAAATAAGTTTAAGATGTTATCCAGCCCATTTTTTTTTCTTAAAAAAATATAATTCATCTGTCAATGAAGACAATTAAATTGTTTCTCAAAGTTCCCTTCCATAAGTATAATGAAAATACCATTCCTATATAACCTATCAAAAGAAAGGGAAAAAACCCCCACATTCTAACATGACAGACAGACAAAATTGCTTTTAAAACTAAAATTAAAAGGAGGAAGCAATACGATAGCTTCACAGGTTTTGCTGACCATCAATAAAAGTAAAATGAAATACAGTTTTTAAATCAGCCATTTTGAACCATATAGCAGAATGACTCAGCAGAGTAACACCTTTATTATTTAAAAAAATACAAAGAACAACTGCCATTAGCACGCTCCTCCACTCTCTCACCCACGCAATATTTTTCTATAGCTTCTTTTATGATACATAATAATGATTTTAGATAGCAGTGTATTTTGTTACTCTGCCTAGAGTGAAAATGTAATTATCATTCCCTGTTTTATATCACCTTGCAAAATTAAAAAAAAAAAACTACACAAAAACCACAAAAAAAACCAAACCAATCAAACAAACAAAAACTCCAAACAAACACAAATTTGATAAGGCTAAGTAAGACCAATAAGAAAATTTCTGACCTACAGGATGTTCTTTCTGTCAGTCATCTTAAGTGTGATCCCTACAGTTCACATACCTTAAGGTAATATCATGACACATTGAGACTACAGCAAAAAAGTGGTCTTTTAGAGCAGAGGGGTGCTTCTAAGGAGAGAGAAAAAAAATAAAGGAAAGGAGAAGATTTCTAAAGTTCCCTGGTTACGTCTGGTTCCACTGAATGCAGAATATTTGAACCTGCAGAGAACCCAGTCATCCATCACAGCTGCTAGCCCCAGCAACATGGACTCAACAGGACACTGAAATAATCTCCACCTCATTCACCACCATCCATTTTTTTAAACACTTTGAATATCCAGAAATCGTCCCTCATCATCTAATGTGCACATTGATTTTGTCCTTTATTCTCCATTTGCTTGCAAAGTACATTTGCTATGCAGCACTTTCACCTTCTGATGCACAACACAATCTGAGATAATCCAAATCTGCAAAAATTCCCAAGATTTTTTTACATTTAGCATAAAGAGAATTTCTAACATTTCTTCCTCCTCAAAGCTCTGAAAAAAAGTTGTTCCCATAGGAAAAGATACTTCAGCACATCTTCTCTTAAAGTTCAGAAAAGGAAAAAAAAATCAAAAAGTAGAAAAAACAGGAAATCTTGAAGGAAATGCTCTTTTTAGTCAATTAAATCTAAATTCTACAAAACTGTTTGACAATATGCATGTCTTGTGTGTACATGCCTTTTACTTATCAGCTTGGGGGAGTGGGTGGGGGGGGAACACAAATCAGCTGATTACTCCTGTTTTTCACGTGGGAAATGGAGTCAAGCTAGAGGGAAATCTGAAGTCTATGATTGTTGCATACTGCTCTAAACAGTGTTGGTAAGGGTTGGGTTTTTTTTTTATGCCATGCTAATGAAGTGATTTAGGTGTTCTATCAATGCTGTTTGACTTGACAGCACTGTAATTCAGTGACTAGGGACAATCTTGTTGATTCTGAATAACTGCTGATGTAGAATGGGCATGTACAGATGCTCTAGAGACTTATACAGGAAAATAGGCTTGAATGCATTAAAAAGCAGAAATTTTCTGTACAGAAGAAATGAAAGGGGTTTCTGAGGGAAGTTAGAGTGTCTGTAGCTCATAGTTTGAGAAAGAGTATGCTTGCCCCACCTTCAGATAAAGGGACGATTTATAGGCACCTTTGTAAACCTGAATGAGCAAGGAAATTCAGAGGATTATAATAAAAACTCACTGTCCCAGCAGAGATATGGAACCTTCTGCTGCACTGCTAGAACTCAGGTCATTTGGAAGTAGTTTGATAGAATGAATGATATATTAGAAAGAAACATGGATTTATTTCATGCTCCTGCAGTGCTGAAACAGCGAATGGTTTTGTTAAGTAGGTGATTTTTCTACTTTAAAAGCCCAGTTTCATACCAAAAAAGGACCCATTTATGAACTCAGTTATAC
Organism: Emberiza elegans; assembly: GCA_024865655.1. Taxonomy (NCBI): domain Eukaryota; kingdom Metazoa; phylum Chordata; class Aves; order Passeriformes; family Fringillidae; genus Emberiza; species Emberiza elegans. The sequence continues at coordinate 32,950,381 of JALJVW010000206.1, forward strand.
AGTCACAGACTCATTTCCTGTCTTTATATTTCCAGTTTGCTTTCAAAGTTATTCCCTTCTTCAATTTGCCTTTTAAAGGAATAAACTGCTATTGAAATTGTGGGGGCAGAAAAAAAAAAATCACATTTCCTCCAATGCACTTGTGAATTTCATTATATGTAAAAAGCAGTTTTTAGTTGCAGAAGCCAATATTGCTCAGAGGAAGTTGAGTGGAGGGGCAGCTGGAGGTGAATGGCTGGTCTATACTTTCTGTGACCTGTCAAGCTGAAGCACATGCATGTGTAGGCCACTGACAACAGAATGAATCTAAAAAAGGTGGAAAATTCTTCTGGTGTCGAGGGAAAAGCCTTGGAGGATTAGCTGAAAACATTTGAAACAAATTGCTGAAGTCATTTGAGTTCAATTTATGTCTTGTTGTGTTGCAAAGTGTGACAAAAGTTTCCTACAACCCACATCTTTAATTTCCTTTTTCTTCCCCTGAAAATGAGCATTGATAGCGATGCGAAGGAAGAGGAACAAAGTGAAAGGGACTGTGTTTTTTTCCAAAGGTAGAAAAGTATATTGAGACACTAATGGAAAAACCTCCCCTCCTCCAAACAAAAAACACCCTATTAGTACAATGCTAAACCTCAAAACTACTGAATTTTCCAAACACTCCACTGGTAAAAAATTTACTTCCAAAGTATCTGATGTTTAATTAACTTCTATCAGAAAGCAAAGTGATAGCATTCTACTTTTCCAATAATTATGTCATGCTTTTTTACTTAATGAACAGTATGATACTTTAGAGTTAGCAACATTGCCTTTTATGCCATTTAATATGAAAGAGGAGGATTAGAGTAGCATAAGTTTATGATTTTTAAATTCAGTGTGGTTTTTAATGAGCTTTTATTTTTTTCTGGATATTTACTCAATTACTATCACAAGACCATTTGCCAACTTTTCCATTCTCTTCCCCTACTTTGCTTTTTTAAATGTGTTATAAAAGGGCCCTAAAATACCTTGATAACCTCCAATTTGCATAGGTTACATATTATCTTGCAGACAAAATTTCACCATGTGACCTGTTTTGTGGCACTCAGTTGTAAACAAAAACGAAACCCCACACAGCTGAAAGATTAAAAACCAATCTATTCAATCACTATCTATCTCCTGAATGTATCATATCTCTGTGGATAGCTCTACCCAAAATGACAATACAGATTTTTCTGTGATTAAGCTACCTGCATTAACAGACTGCCTTTCTATGGTCTTCAAAGCCATTTCTGAAATGCTTTATAACATATAACATGAAGAAGTTATTCTCAAAAATATATGTAAATAAATGCTCTGCAAATTTTGGATTTGTATGTATGTATCTTCATAAATTAATTTAAATATTGCTGGCAGAGTAAGTATAGAAACAAGCAGATAAGAGAATTCCCTTAATGATATATCTATTTACACAACACATTTCTATTTTCAGCAGAGTTAGTTACACTGTGACAAACTTAATCCACACACACTGATTCTGTAAATAATATCTGTGGAATAATTGGACCATTCCTTCCTTGACTGATTATAACTGGGTTATTAATGCTCAACTGTACATCTGCATATTTTATGAAACTTTTTTCCATTCAGAATAAATGCTCAGGTGCTGAGAAAACTATTAACAAAGGCTACTTCTGGTAAGCATCAGCTTTTTTGGAAAATTTAAGGCTTGCTTTATTAATTAGGGTGAAATAGAGTAGTAGAGCTCGCCTTAGGGAACTGCTTCATAATGCCTTTAGTGATGCACAGAAGGTGATAAGTGAAAATAGAATCTGATTACAGCCTCAGAGAAAGAGAAAATATGAGCCCTACACACACAAGAAAATAAAAAGAGTGTATAAAAATCTTGAAAATAGGGCCAGAAATGTCAGGTAATGGAGCAGCAACATGCTTTTGCAGATCTCTGAGTACCAGAGTTTTGGCTTAGCTCCCAGCTTCAGAAGTTGGATCAAGCTAATCTTCATTTTGCCAAAGTTGATGGAAGCTCTAAAAATGTAAATCTGAGCTACAGCATAAAAAGTGAAAGAATATTTCTTGCCTTATACAATTTTTCAAATCACATAAATTTTAAAATTAGGTACTGGAACTCTGCAAGGATTGGACTACACAACAGCCAAACTAAGTTACCAAAATTAATGGAAATAACTCAGTAAGCTTTTTCAGTATTATAATGTGATGCAAGTGTTGGGCAGAGTGATGACAAGTTTTCTGCTCCTATAGATATGTGCGCTCAATTATTTGTGCTCAATGGTTGCACTAAGTTAATCTATTTAAAGAAATCAACAAATTCTTAGATTTTCACCAAATAAAATGATTTGTCAATCTACCCCAGAATGAATTATTTAACAAATCTCCACAATAAATTTTGACCTATATGAAAAAAAGTATTAAAAATATTATGAACTACTATCTCTTCAAAACTAGAGAAAAATTATATGCATATATATCCTGAACCTTGTGATTAAAAAAAAAAAATAGAAGCTTTGGAGTTGAAGTACAAATTATTGATGGCTTACATCTAAATGTGGCATTTGGGTGCAAAACTTGGGCTGAAGCAAAATGGTATTATTGGGCAAGTTTGACCCCTTTGCAACTTTTTGGGTGAAGTTAGAGAAGTGCAAAGCAATAAAGGAAGTCATACACAGGTATTTGTTCAGGAAGCATATATATGAAGTAAGTATGGTATACAGTAGTGGGGTGAACATCATAGTCAGTTCATACAGGGATATATCCACACTGTCTTATGAAGTGACTGGTTATACAAGAACAGCTCATACTTTGCTTAAATGAAATATCCACTATGTCTAAGCTGATAACCCAAATTCCAGCAAGACAGCTGCTCTGCTATGGAACACCCCTGAAACACATGAAATTACTTGGTTTGAACAAAAAGAATAACTTTCAGTATCCATGCAAATGCTGTTTGCCTGGTACTATTGACTTCAACTACCCCAACACCTAAACGATTCCAATACCTTGCCAATGCATTGTAACATAACTACTGTGTAGTTTCTAAAATGAATTGGGATTTTTTTTTTGGTTGACCTTTTTTCTTTCTGTCTTACCTAATCATGAAGTTCTGTGCTAACCCTGGACTCTGGAAAACAGACTCTTTCTAGCATGATGGAATAGTGAAACTTAACAGAAACCTAAGTACTACTGCAAGACAAACAATAATAACATAAGGTGGTGCTGTTAAGTCAGTGAACTGACTTTACCTAATTATTCTTAATATATGAGTCAGTAATTTTTAAACGTGGGTGCAGCTGTACCGTTGTTCTGGGTTTTTTTTCCATAAGGAACATCAGCCTCACATCTTCCTTATCTTTCTTCTTTTTCACTTGCTTTCTCTGGGAATGCACAGTTAAAGCATAAAATCTTGGCTCACCCCAAATGCAAACCCCTCAACTTGTTTGACATGGCCTTTAAAAGGGTGTAAGAAACTGCGTTCCTCATTGCCTGAGTGAAGGAAGGGACAAACCAACCTGGAGACAGGACATATGAGAATATGAGCTGGATGTTGACAGGGAAAAATAAATGAACTCTGTTCTCACTATATATTGCAAATTTTGACTGGGAAGATTCTAATGTGCAAGGATGTTTACCTCAGTATTTTATTTTAGATCATAACTCAAAACTAAAACTCCTGATTTAGTCATCCCCACTTCCTGAGATTTGGTTCACATTGCAGTTCTGAAGTGTTAGAACTGGATTCCTTTGGGGTGAAGCACAACTGGAAGATGCCTTCTGGCAGCTCTCCTGAAGCTCTCCAGCTGCTGCTGGGCATTCAGTCTGAAGAAGAGGCCCAAGTAAAACAGGCTCAGTGTAGACTGAGGTCCTTGGCACCAACCATTTCTCTCTAGAGATCAGCTTCTGTTTTGCTGTGCAACTTTTTGGTGGAGCCAGAGCTGTATCACACAGGCACTCAAGAGAGAACCAGAAAGGCACAATAGTTGTACTGATGCCTCAAAACAAATAGCAAATATTGCTTTCTGAAGCAAGGGTACACAAGAGCTAGGAACACCTATTGTTTTTGAAATGCAACCAAAATAAACACTTTTTAATAAGTGGAAGAAAGTATCTGAAATGATCAAACTTCTCAGAAACGATTTGTCATGGATTTCGTTGGTAGGTTGGGGTTTTTTTAGTTTCTTATTCCATTTTTTTTTTTTAAAGAAGAAACCTGCAAGTGTGGAGTAAAAAGAATAAAGAATAACTTATGTTCTAGGAAATGCTTATGAGGTAAAACTACCTAGAAGTGGGATATTGTTGACACATACTGGCAAAAAAATTCAGTCATGAATGGCAAGATTACCAAGAGAATTTCTTCTGTGTTATGTCATTCTTCCATGAAAGACAAATACTTGGTAGTGAAAGCATAATTAATACCCTATTTTCTTTTAGACTAAATAAAACAGAAAAATAATCAGAAATAATGATAACACTGCATTTCTACAGCTGAAAAAATGGCAAAATAGCTTTGTTTACCTAGAGAAAACTTATCAAAAAAAGCTGCAAACATTTTTAAGCAGAATAATTTAATTGAAATGTTATGATCTTGGTCAAGACTTGAAAAAGAAAGAAATAAAAAGTGCATTTATATTATTAAATTGAGTTACATTGAGAACTATGAAATCATATGCAACAAAAAATATCCACATCTCCATGAAAATCCAGATATAACCAGATATAACCACTTTCAGCATTTTATAAATATTTCCTGTAAGTAGTGGAAGCATCTCAAAATGCAACTTAAAAAATATGGAATTAACTTTTACATACATCACAAGTGCATTTAAACACACTGTGCTTTGCTGTTTGAATAACAAATATAACAAGTAGGATAAGTTATGGGTGCTTCATGCCTTGTTGTTTTGGAAGTTTACATGAAAAATGATGACAAACCATGCAGCAGAAATCCTGAACAAGGAGTGGTGAACATCTGTGGTGTTTCCTCTCTGAGAAAAAGAAAAGTTCACATCCCACCCAGGGAGAAGAAATGATCCTGATAAAGAATGTAAGTGATCTTGTTTGACCTGTGACACAACACTAGTGCTGACCTCTGTGCCTAACCACAGTGCATGTTTTTTGTTACAAGAGTGAGCAAGTGTGCATTGCTAAAAAGGAATGCAAGGAGTATGAATGATGCTGAAAGTCAGAATGAATTATTGATTGTGGAAGTGAAAGTGTGTTTGTTCAGGTAGGTATGAAAGGCTAAATGGAGGAGGAAGCGGAAGAAATGCAAGAAGAAAATTAAATAAACTTACTCAGAACCAAGCCATTTCTATTCTAGAAACAAATCAAAGAATTTGCCATTTCCTTGACTCTCCACAGACCAATATTGTGCTTAAAAACACATTATAACTTCTAGTTATAAACGATAAAGCAATAAATAACTCTAGTACTGTCCCATGTGATTAAAAGTACCGAAATGTTAATCCAACTCTATTTGGGAATATTATTCATCAGCATTCTATATCATTTATAAAAATCTTCAAATTAGAAATTTAGGACTCTTAACTCATCACATGGAGAGCATGATTAATTGTTCTCATCCAGAAACCACCTACCCCATCATATTTTGCTTTAAAAAAAGCAAACACACTTATTTTCCAATAGCTGGATGTGTAAATATTTCTAGTATTGGCATAAATATAACACACTGTTCCTGAAAAATGAGCACATGAGAGATTTTAACTGTCAAATTTCCCATGTGGCAACACTAAAGTAAAATAAAATACAACTGTCTGTTTACTGACAATGACTGCTATCTACAGTTCAGGAAACAGCCCACTTAACATCCAGTCCTTATAAACATATTGTCTCTGTAGGTCTTTTGTTACATATGATCAATGCAACAGATGAAAAGCTGAAGTCAAAGTTAATCCATGCAATCTCAAAGCACAAGTCAATGCATTTCTTTTCACATTCAAGAAAAAGGACAATTTATTAAGGGAACTCTGGAAAGAAAGGAATTTATTCAAGGAATTCACTCCAGCTGAAAATTTGGCCTTCAATTATAAAAGTGAATAATAGAAAAATAAGAAAATGCAACAATAAATCTAATTCTATTGCAGCTATTTTTTCTGGAACACTTTAATTTTATCCTGATATATAAGCACAAAAGAATAACACTGCCAGGTCTGATGTACAAATCCTGGAAATATATTAAACAATTGGACAAAGAGAGCCTAACCTGTCAGCAGTCAATGTGCAGTACATTTTTAGCAACAGTAAGAATATGTTTGATGGGGATAGATGATTCAAAAGACAGGAAATATAATGGAATTTTACATCCCTAGGTCTCAAGCTCAAGGGCAGGACCCACAGTGCAATGCCTAAACTTTAGGCACCTGCTATAAAATTGTAATCCATATTCCACTCACTCTACACAGATGCTTAGATGCCTTAAAAATGTACATGGAAAATAAACATTTTTTAAATTCTGTTCAAGAAGATTAGGACACCAAACAGAGAAGAACCCAAATGAATCCTCACAGAAAAACACCTTTTCTCCACAGAGAATAAGCACTCCAATTTAGAGTGCAATTGAAGAGTCCTGGATTTAACTGATCATTTATAGTACAAGTTTATCTTCAGAGTCAGGTTTTCAAGCCTAAAGAGAGACACCAAAAAGAATGGGTACCTCAAAGACCTAATAAGATTCCCTTTTTTAAAAATGTAGGCAGAGGCAGATGCTGATATTTGCACCAGCCATTTAAACCATTGCATCCCTTCCAAAATTTATTACAAAGTAATTTGATAAGTTGTTTAGGAAGATTACATCAATTTTCTCCTTAGTCCAAGGGAGTTTATACCCACATCCATTGTTTTGCATGCTCCAACTGCCATTCTAAAAATCTGTACTGAAAAAGGGAAAACACCATTCCACTTCTGTTGAAATTATACCCAAGAATACAATTAAAGACCTAAGGACTGAGAGAAATGTCAAAAAAAAACCCAAAAAAAACCCAAAGGCAAGCATGATTCTACAGACCACTGACTTGAGAACTCTAAATTCTACTCCATGCTTTTATTGCTTTTTATGCAATTTCAATTTGAAGCTTTGTATCAAAAGGACAACCAGAAGATAAAATAACAGAATTTGGAATGGTTTGGTTTGGAAAGGACCTTAGGGATCTCCTAGTTCCAACCCCACTGCCAAGGGACAGGGACCTCTTCCATTACATCAGGTAGCTCAAAGCCCCATCCAACCTGACCTTGGAGACTTCCAAGGGATGGGAAAGTTTGCTGATTTCGGTACTGCTCAGGAAGGTATCAAATGTCATGGCACTTGCAGGGTCAATCTCCCTTCGAGATGCAACAGCTGCTTAGTTATAGCTGTGAGAGCAAAGCAGCTGAAGTCTGGGTACTTTTATTGTAAGGAAGAATTTTTAATGACAATCTTAAGTGCTCCAAATAGTCTCTCCTGAGGTTGTAAATCCTTCAGCTACGAGATTAGTCTAGCTATAAATCTGCGTGTCTGGAGTTGCTGCCAGTTGATGAAACATTGGCAATGCATGACATGAACACACTTGTATTAGCAAAACATCTTCATCAGCTGGCATCTCTTCTTCCAAAACAGGGTCTAAGCAGTGAACAGTGGCATAAAGGAATATTTTCATCTGGCCAAAAATTAGGCACACTGGCCAACCTAACAGTGTTTATTAAACCTCATTTATTTCAGTATCATCATTTGGTAGGTAGCCCACCATAAATATGCACACATTAAAGGGAAGGTATGTAAATACTTCTACTATATTTACTGAATTTCTTTACAGCTTTGCTGATTAAATGAATTCTTTAACCACTATGGGGTTATGCTGTATAAAACCACAGATTATAATACATTAATGCCACCTGTTAGACATCAGAAATTCTAGTCAGTAGACTGGTTTCAAAAAAAAAAATCAATTTAAGGAATATACTTTAAGTCCAGAGATTTTTTAGGTAACCATAATTGAGGGATTAATATTTCATCAGCAATGACAAATGAGTATTATTAAATTTAAATGGATGGCTGATTCATGAGCACATTTGAACTCTCAGATGTCCAAGTGACATCAGCTCTCCCCTCAAAACACTTTCTTTTATATCCCACTTTTTTTCATATATCCCACTTTTTCTATCCACAAATCACTAAGTAAGCACAAGAGTACAGGAGTAAATTTCCAGAAGTTACCATGCAGCAATATTTTCTCCCTTCCGAAGTCACAATCATCAGAGGTAGACTAGAGAATGCTTTGTTTTTCATAATCCCAAAGGAGGTCCTAATAAAGCATTGTATTATTTTAATTGAATCTAAAATAAAGAAAAGGCTTCATAAGACCTTGGTATGCTACCTTTTCCAACAAATAGATATTTCCTATCTCATTCTTATTGTAATAGCAGCAGCCCACTTGTTACAATTAATCAGCATTCTTACTCTGCTAAAGAGTGTATTACTAATAGCAGTGCCAGAGACTTGAAGGTTTTCTCCTGATTTTATGAATTTCATCATTACTCAAACTTCAATATAAATCAACATGTCTTTTTACATCATATTTTATAGAACATTATTTTTTCTGCCTTGGGGACTTGCACAGACACCTCAGCCTCATCTCCAACAACTGCAATCAAAACTCTTGACATGTCTTGAGGTTGAATCCATTAAAGTGTAAAGGCTCTGACATTTTTGAGCATTCTCTTTATGTTACATTGACAAATGGAGGGGTTTTGTGTTTCATTGGTTAAGAAGGAGTCAGGTTTTAGTTATTTGAACCTAGGGTAGCTTCATTCATGGATCAAAAAAGACCTCTTGGGGCTTCCAAAGTCTTAATTATTTTAGAGCTACAAGGCATGATTTGGTAGAGATTTGGGTAATGGGAAACATATTCTTCTGGGATCACTTCACTTTGGGGAACTTTCCAGCTGTGAAACAGGCTCTCGAACTTAAAAGCTCTCCAAAGCTCTACCTGGCCCCAGGCCCAAATTTCCCTGTAACAAAAGTTGACTCACGGAACTAGTGTAATATATGCAACCAAAAAACTGCAACATTAAAGAAATGGTAGGATTTATGATAACACTAAAAGTTGTTAAAGTGTTTTTAAAAGGTCAGCTTTTCACATTTAGAAGCAAAAGAATATTCGTTTTTAAATAATCACCACATATCTAATTCCACAAGCAAAAGTGACAGCTATTTTATTATCCAAGCTATCTAAGGAGGTTTGCACATGACAGTATTAGCTTCTTAAAATAAAGTGAATGTTCCATTTGTTACCATTCAGAATGATAAATATCATCTCTTTTTTTTACTTTAGAACTGGTTTTCAGGAAAACTACTTATATGATGATGATGATGTTTCATTTATTAGTTAATGCAGCCATAAATAAATAATAAATTCATTGCAATGTCTGTGTGTCTGACATTACCCTGCACCATTTTAACAAAATATATCACTTTCAAGGCATATTTATCAACAAAATACATGTAAGGCAAGCTACTAATAAACCCATTAATAGCAATTTTATGTTGTATGTACAAGCAGTGGTAAAGAAGAGCTGTCCTATATGGTTTAGGATCTGAATAAAGTGTGATCTTCATTTACAATTATTCACAAAAATTTTTAACTGCCATCAATATGAAAAATAATAACTTGAATACTACAATAGGAATTTGAAAACTAGAAACTTTCAACAGTAAATTGAAAAATCTAAAAACTGGAATTTTATGCAACCGTACAACAAAAGTGTACAGAAAACCTCAGGTCCCAGAACAGACCTTCAGCATAAAGTTCAGTTTGTACCCCAGTATGAGGGTTTCTTACATAGGTCAAAGTTAAAATGTCTTCTTAAAATGAGGACACTTATAAAAAAGTGAAGGAATTATGAATGCCATTATAGAAAGCCATTAAGCTTGAGGAAATGACACATGCACAGAAATCACACACAGCAACCACCACAATTCCCTACCATAGCAAAACATCAGAAAAGCATGCCATGAGAAAAACCCTTCCTCTGTTAAAGTGTAGGGAAAAGCCTTTTCATGTTTATGGGCTCCATTTGAAGTCTGGAACCACAAATCTCCTGTACTTGAGAAAAAAGACTGTAGATCAAAAAGTGTCTTTTGCTGTCTCTATGGTTTCTCCTCTAGTTCTGATCCAGAAAAATCTTGTACATCCTGTGTTCTACTCTGCAATAATGATCCTTTTTTAAAAAGTTCTGAAGGGGAATTATTATTACAGCTTCAATTTTATACCATAAGTGACTTTGAATAATATGCCTAAGCACATATTATTGCTTTATTCTGTCCTGATCCCTCTGTTTATACATTTATGTCTCTTCCTTACATTACAAATTCTTCACATCTCTGAGAGTGCATTCCAATTGCCTAACTGAAGAGTAACACAAACACTATCACCTATCTGGTATATATGATCATGCTGGCCATCTGGAGTACCATCTGGAACAGAGAAATGCAGAGGAGTAGAAGATAGAGGCAAGCTCAATCCAGGTGAAACCTGGTCTGTCCTTAGCCAGAAAAAAAAGGAAAATTCTCTTTGTTTGATCCGCTCTCTGCAGAGACTTGAGACAGGTACTTTGAGACTGTGATCCACCAAAACTAGAATTTAGGGAAGAGACAGCTTTTTCAACATAGGCACAAACTGAGACGTGAGCCGTCTCTTTGTGAAACAATGGGGTAACAGTCCAAATAACAAGTGTTCCTGGAATTAATAGCACTATGGAATCCTACAGGCAGCCAGGGGACCCCCAGCTCCACTGACTGGGGACACAGGCAGGGAGATCTCAGATGGTTACGTCTCTGATTCACTCTGCAATCCATTTATAGTTTATGCTATAGTTCATTATTTTATGCTCTTTTCTGAGCAAAAACTGGTAGCCTGCTCTTGGACAAAAACTCTGTAGAAAAAATATAATCATGTTTGTCAAATGGCAAGACTGGGCTAATAATACAGGTTTCAGTCATCAAGCTCAGCATCTCTGTATTTATCTAGGATGTGCATCTACAGCTTAGATCTAAGTTGCCGTGGATAACTCAAAGCAGACTGTCATCATAATTAATTGGCAATAAAACCAAAATCTCAAAAGAGTAATGTGCAGCTGTCTAATAAAGTTCTAAATGGATGACTCTATTTATTAATTTTTATTTTATTCAAGCACACCTTTAGACACTAGGAATGAAGGAACTTGGAATTTCTTTTCAGAAGGGAGACAAGTTCAGTATAAATTTGGGAGTCTTTGAGAAGTATAATATAAAGCTTGGAAAAAAAATAAAAAGAAAAAGCACTTCAAAGTGATTTTCTTTGGGGGATTATCCTTAGGTAGTAGCACTTCCTGATGCACTGAATGCAAGACCACACTGAACACACAATGTAGTATGCAAAATGATATAAACATATTGTCATCTTTGGAATGAATGTACCAAAAAAAAAAAGGCTGTTTATCTCAGTATCCACTACATAACAGTGGCCAAAAGCAAATACATAATAAAAAATGCTTGTACGGGGCAAGAATGCAGTGATATCTTTCCAGAACCCTCTCCCAGTCTCCAGAGATTTCCAATTCACAGAATTAAGGGAAAGATCGATCTGAAAGAAGATCATTCACAACTCCTATTGTAGAGGCAACAGCTCTTACTCAATACAGCAGCTAAATTATATTCATTCAGTAAAAACTAATATGTTAATAAAACTATTATTTCAGAGCCTGCACTGCTTGAAGCCTAAAATGCCTGTGGTGCATATCCCAACCCACAGGGCGTGTTTTACATGTTCACTTACAGCCTCCTGAAAGGCTCACTGCCTGCAGGGTGGGTGGGTCTGACCAGGAGCCTCAGAGCTGCCCACAGACAGCACAGATGCAGTTCCTGCCAGGCGCACAGTGACAATGACGAGTGACTCTGAAGCTGCTTTTCACACAGGAAGGACTTGCCTGTTCCATGGACGAAGGGCCTGTTAAAATGCACTCAAGCCTCATCAAAACATGATATCTAAGTGCTAGGAGTGAGATTGGGCACGCACACAGGTTTCCTGTAGCCTGCCACCAAGCCAGCAGCAGAACTGGAGGGTCTAGCAGAGCATCTGCCCCTCTTGCTTTTCACAGCCACAGATACTTTTGAGCCCTTATTCCCTCCAATCTGTGGAGTTATCCTAAACATTATGAAACAGTTAGTAATGAGATTAACAAGCTCTTCAGACTCTATTTATAAATGCCTTGAAGAGATGTGTTTTAAGTGTTTACAAGGAATTAAGCTAGAAATACAATTCCACAAAGTAAGTTTTTGCCCATAATGAGAAATGGCAGAGCTGCTGGAAAGGCACTGTTCACAGTGACCTGTCACAGCTTGTGCAAGGAGTACAGCCTGTGCTGCTGGGCACTGCTTCTGACCATCCAGCAATTAACAGAGGATCACCAAAAGATCTCCAGGAAAGAGAAAATGGACAAACTGCCTTTTTTTTTGGTGAAAGAAGTTAAACCCATATATTTGTTTAGGCAATGTGTGGTTGTGGTTAGGCAACAAGTATATTGACTCATTTACTCCTTCCTTCTAAAGGAGTGCCTGTGACTTAGCACTCCAATGTTCACAAGTTGAAGAGGGTTAAACAGATTGTGTCAGTGTGCTCAAGAATTTATTCATTAACGAGCCACTACAGTATAATACAGTAACTGAGAAAATGGAAATAAAAACCAAAAACCAACAAACCAACCAACCTACTCTTACAATAAAATAAAAAAAGTCAGAGAAAGCAAGAGACCACTGTTTCATCCCTGAATAAGCCGTATTTGCAAGAGTGACCCTGCCTTGATATCATGCTGTAAAGATACATATTTCAAACTGTATAAAAATCATACCATGATTTAAGCTAGGCTTAGATCAGTGGCTGCAACTTCTTCATGCAGAAAAAACTCCATCTAATACTCAGAATTACCATAAGGACCCAAATGAGGTTTTACCTTTGGCCATGCACATCAGCATCACAGCAGGGCAGGACTACTGGCTTTGTGTTCACAATCTGGCAGATGGTAACAGACAACAGTACTCCCCCAACTTGAAAGACAGGTGCCTCAAAATTTCTCTTGAGTTTTATTTCAGTAATTATAGGTAGGAGACACAAGATCAGTGTTCCACTCTCAGAAGTACTTCCTCCCATCACAGGCATCCCCTGCAGGAATCTTACAGACCCCTGCTTCCTGATGCTCTGGTGTGCTCTATAACTGCCCCTACTTCAAAGAGTAGTAATTAAATTATTTTACCTAATTTACAACACCCATTGGAATGTAATTCTGGGTAAGAAGTCTCCATAATTTAGGTATTTGAAATCAGTTTTTTCCCAAGAACATGTGGACAGCAAATTACACTATTCTGACAAAAATATTTTGCTGTGCTATTCATCATTTGATACAGTTCAAGCCCTCAAAATAACATGTATACAGATTCATACACCCACCCCCTCCCAGACATAAGAAAATTTTCATTTAAATAGTGTTTATTGGTGATTATTTTGGGTATATTAATGCTTCCAGTGCACCCTTTTTATAGTCAAAACTGCAAATCATCTCCTACACTTAAGTAAGTCATCACTCATCAGTTACACATCATAGTAAAATTCTATCTCTGTTCCTTCTCAGAGTAATTATTTCAGAAGTATCTGAAACAGGGAGCAGCTACGTATCTGGCTCATGTTTAATGGATCAGATTTGGTTTTCATTTAAAAAATTTCATTTTTAGTCCATAATGTTACATAAATAAACATTAAAAGCTGAAAAAAGCCAAAATAGTTGCAGTAAGTGATCAAAGCTGTGGTTATTTAAGTTCCCTTTTCAACCACATTAGCAATGGTTTTCATTCTTTTGTTTTCTCCCATTACAGTGGGATAGCACTCTCCAAGTCATTAGGGTGCGAATGACCTCTGCCCCAGAAGTCACAGCAGAACACGTTAGTCTTTGCCCATTTATCATCTCAACACTTTTCAGCCATTGTGATCCACTTACTAAGGTGATACTGCATACAGACTTTCCATTTTCTTTTTTCTCTTTCTGCTCTTGCAGGATTTCCCACTTGTCACCTAGACCTAGGAACTGCAATTACCTTATTTTGATGACTTTATGAGACAACTTCAGGTCTGCTAACTGAAAGAATGATTAAATTTTGGGTTAGGAACTATGCTGGATTTTCAGCCTAATGGTTAAACCATACCAGTGAGAAGAAAGTCTAAACCATGGACTCAAATGTGTAAGTGTGCTGAGATGAGACTGTCAAATGAAGGAAAATGTTGTGGCATTATGAAAACAAATGACTACAAGAACATTATAATAAACAAACAGCAATGTGGTTGCTACAGATCTTTGAAACTGATTGTGCTTTCATTCTTTCTGATAAGCAAGCTGAGACTCGCAGTCATAAACATGTTCAAATAACAGTGACTTGAGTGAGACTTACAGACCCTAATCCTCAAGGAATTACTCATGTACATAATGCTAATAACGTATGTAAACTTTTGCAGCACCAGAACCTCAGTTTGTACATTATGCACATCACATCATAAATTGTGTTATGCAAGCATCATTTCCAGTATTTGCACATCTTATTTTCTGTCAGCCTGTTAACATACAATTGTGTTGGTATCTAATACAGACACTATTAAAAGAAAAAAGACAGACATCCACTTGCAATGAAGTGTAGGCAAAGGCTCCTAGGACTCTGCTGGGCTGCAATTTCCTTGGTTCAGTATGGAATATATGGCTGGGTTAAAAAAAATTCATTTGGACTTCAGCCTGAGAAGGTTTGGCAAAATTCCTGGTTTATATAATTTCTGCTGCCTGCTGCTTGTCTTCCAGGTAGTGCAATGCTTCAGAATTAAAGATTTTTGCTTTCGTAATTATTTTTACAGACTTCTTGATAATGCCAATTAATTGATTCTCATGTGAAATAGTTCTTACTGCTTTAGCATGTCATTTATAATTAAGTTTAAAATCACATGTTAATAGAGCTGCTTTGAATAATATTTGGTTTAGTCTACTCTATATATTTAACTTATAGATAATGCTAAAATAATAACAAAAACATACCTGCCAATGTTTGGAACATATGAAAATCTACTGCCTCTTCTCAAGGAGACTAGAAAAATATTCACTGTGATACCAAATCTTCATAAAAGTCTGCATTTCCATTTTGAGTCAATTTTACTTGACACGATGTGACAAGTCCAAGCTAATATTATTGAAGATCATATCCAACATCTCAGCTGCTTAATCATTTATTTTATTGAGTATGAGGCTTTCTGTGAGCAACTGGCAAAATCCATAATATGAATTGTGGTAATAATGCAAAATGTAACTATGATGACATACTGCATACAGACTTTCCATTTTCTTTTTTTCTCTTTCTGCTCTTGCAGGATTTCCCACTTGTCACCTAGACCTAGGAACTGCAATTACCTTATTTTGATGACTTTATGAGACAACTTCAGGTCTGCTAACTGAAAGAATGATTAAATTTTGGGTTAGGAACTATGCTGGATTTTCAGCCTAATGGTTAAAGCATACCAGTGAGAAGAAAGTCTAAACCATGGACTCAAATGTGTAAGTGTGCTGAGATGAGACTGTCAAATGAAGGAAAATGTTGTGGCATTATGAAAACAAATGACTACAAGAACATTATAATAAACAAACAGCAATGTGGTTGCTACAGATCTTGGAAACTGATTGTGCTTTCACTCCTTCTGATAAGCAAGCTGAGACTCGCAGTCATAAACATGTTCAAATAACAGTGACTTGAGTGAGACTTACAGACCCTAATCCTCAAGGAATTACTCATGTACATAATGCTAATAACGTATGTAAACTTTTGCAGAACCAGAACCTCAGTTTGTACATTATGCACATCACATCATAAACTGTGTTATGCAAGCATCATTTCCAGTATTTGCACATCTTATTTTCTGTCAGCCTGTTAACATACAATTGTGTTGGTATCTATTAAAAGAAAAAAGACAGACATCCACTTGCAATGAAGTGTAGGCAAAGGCTCCTAGGACTCTGCTGGGCTGCAATTTCCTTGGTTCAGTATGGAAAATATGGCTGGGTTAAAAAAATTTCATTTGGACTTCAGCCTGAGAAGGTTTGGCAAAATTCCTGGTTTATATCATTTCTGCTGCCTGCTGCTTGTCTTCCAGGTAGTGCAATGCTTCAGAATTAAAGATTTTTGCTTTTGTAATTATTTTTACAGACTTCTTGATAATGCCAATTAATTGATTCTCATGTGAAATAGTTCTTACTGCTTTAGCATGTCATTTATAATTAAGTTTAAAATCACATGTTAATAGAGCTGCTTTGAATAATATTTGGTTTAGTCTACTCTATATATTTAACTTATAGATAATGCTAAAATAATAACAAAAACATACCTGCCAATGTTTGGAACATATGAAAATCTACTGCCTCTTCTCAAGGAGACTAGAAAAATATTCACTGTGATACCAAATCTTCATAAAAGTCTGCATTTCCATTTTGAGTCAATTTTACTTGACAAGATGTGACAAGTCCAAGCTAATATTATTGAAGATCATATCCAACATCTCAGCTGCTTAATCATTTATTTTATTGAGTATGAGGCTTTCTGTGAGCAACTGGCAAAATCCATAATATGAATTGTGGTAATAATGCAAAAATGTAACTATGATGACATTTTGTTCAGGAAAAAAACAATAAAGCACTACCAAGCTTGTACTTTAAACTTTTTAACTAAAATATGATTTCTTGATACAGAAAGAATAAAAACAATAAAAAGGAATGACCTCCTGTATTTGATTCTTTCTTTCAGGAATAACACAATGAGAATATCAAAACATAATTTGACAACTGAAGTCCAGTGATCACTAAATAATATCTTTAGTTATTGGAAGGGTTAGCATAGGAAGAAGGACTAAGAAATGAAACCAATGAATTTCACTTCAACAATGAACTTTTCCATGAACTTACATAATTGGTTGTATGTTTTTAGGAAAACCTATCTAAGGTGAAAAGGAATTAAGGAGTGTTCATAATACCTTAAAAAAAAAAACAGTATAAAAGAGGTAAATCATAAAAAGAACCCCTCCACACCAACACAGCAAAACAACAAAACCATCATTAGAAAGAAAGAATAATAAGTTGCCCCAAATTTTGAATTTTTCCTGATTCCAAAGACAAAATATCCTTTCAAATATATGTGTAAAGCATAAAAACTAAAATAACTGTATGAAAAACAAACAATAAAAATATATCCACATTAGACAGGAAAAGAGATAGTAAGCATGATTCAAGCTTAGTATTTTTTTTTTAATTGCAAGAACACTTAAATACTGAAATCTATTGCCTGGGAAATGACCATTGTTCAAAGTGTCTGTAATAGATTAGAAATCCATCTGCCAGAAGGGCTGTTAGGAAGTGTTACTGACCCTGACTGGGGAAGGGAGAAGGATTAGAGGCTTTTTATGTGTGACTCTTTCAGCCATACAGTTCAGGGGCCATTGTCACTGAACTCTATCAGTTTTGCATGGTATTCTGTGCCCTTCAGAGCACAACCCATCATCTCACTTATCTTGTTTCTGTGAACCTGTGGCTCTCCATTACATTTGCCTCAGTATTATTTATATCAAGGGTGAAACTGGACCATCTCCTCAGTATCTGATAGCACTGTTGGTATGTTGGGGAAAGAACTGGGCAGAGAATGAGAGAATGACATTCTCTCATGTTTACTACAGTCAGGGTGTGAAGAGAATTTCAAGTGGGAGGGAAAACAAGGAGGGAGTTGAGTTTCTATGTTTTCTATAAGGGTAAAGAAGACACCAATTCTTGGGGAATGCATTTATTGGTGTAATATCACTGCTCATAAAAGGACCGGGTGCCTTGTCCACTGAGCAGTGACCTTTGCAAATATCTGATCAAAGGCTTTATTAAAAGTTGGATTTTTTTTCTGGAATAACTATGAAATATGTGAGGCGTTTTAAAACTACAATTTCCCTGAAATAAACATTTCTTGCAGTTTTTAAAAAGTTGTCCCTAAATAGTGAGCTTGCCCACAAGGGTAAAGGCCATGTGTAGCCTCAGAAAACTTAAGCATATTAGCTTAAGGAACTGAAAGTGATGCAGCACTGACTATGCCATGTTATCATAACATTCCACCAGGATAACAAGCCTTGCAACTTGTTGTTCTTCATTTACCTGGAGGTTATTCTTAGTTTTTAATCCTTTTCAGAAAAAAAAAAAATTAAAAAAGTTGATTGCAAAAAATTTTAAACAGCAGCAATGATTTTTGGTCTGTGGAGGCTCTTACTAAAAGGCAAGTGAGTAATGAACAGACAAAATATCCCACTTATTTTTATACTGTTTCTTATTTTGCTTACTGTTTGCAATGAAGTTCAGATGTCCTTGAATCCTTAAGAGTGCAGCTGGGTAAAACAGCAACCCACTTCTTGATTAATGCAGGTAACAGTGCAAGGCTAGAGGGTAATCCCAAACTTCCTTACATTTCCTTTATCTTACCTTTCATCTGCTGTGCACAGTGGTGGCCCGAGTGCATTTTAGCCATGGAAGAGAGCCAAGGCTGAAACTGCCAAGTCCCCCTGTGATAAAACTACTAAACAGCCTAAACTGTCTAGTCCTGGAGCAGCGGGGCCCTGGAAACCAGCGGAATATCTTGTCTTGCCTCACCTTTCCTTACTTGGGGCTCTCTGAGGGTTACGGAAAATATCTCAAGACAATCAGACACATCAAGATTTTGGAATGCAGTCAGGGAATCATTACTGCCACTATTTCCTAAACCATTTACAGCTTGACAACACTGTTACAATATCCATAACTACAGTTAAGTATGTGGAAACTTGTAAAAGTTTCTTTTACATGCCTGTCATTGTTGACTTCAGGAAAAGACCTTAATAATCTAAAAGACCCTTTCAATAACAACTTCTTACTCCATAATGAAAGTTTCTTATATGTTACATATGCATTTGAAAGCTTAAGTACTTTATCTATCTATATTCACCTGTGTCCATACCATAAAATTTACTGTAAACATGCTAGTATGTGAAAATTCACATTTCTGTCTGAAAAGTAGGCTATTTGGATACAAAAGGAAAAGACAGTAGTAAGTTTTTATGTTTCTCTCAGTTATTCACTATTTCTCATTATTTTTTTAAAAGTCATTCATGTACAAATCCCATACAGTCCTTACCCAAAATCAGTGATGCATTTTGGGCTAATGTACAATGGCTAAATCTGTCCATACTTGCAAGTTGGGCTCTATTATTATGAAAATTAGACAATAATTTTCTTAAAGAAGTCAGACTTTTTTTCTTTAATTTTATTTTTATGAATCAGTGAATATTGTCCAGTTTTTTTTTAAATGTGATCCCTGATCACTGACTGAAAACCAGAAGTTTTCACAGAATAGAAATTAGTGTATTACTAGCAGATATTACTAGAAATTGACTGTGTCATTCTAGACCACACACCTATAAAACTGAAACAATTAGAAATCAAATAAGAATGCTGCAATCCTCTAAATCCAGGCTGACAGAGCTTTATTAGTTGTGTGCTAGTATAAAAAAAAAATATCAGGTATTACGTAGAGGAATTCAAATGAAATTTAACATCACATCTTAAACTCTCAAAGTCTTGATTTCTATACAAAAAACTGCTTAAACATTTGTGAACTTTCTGTTTTTACAACATGATTCTCGTGAGAAATTCAAGGCCAAAACCAAATTTTGTCATCAACTACATTTTTTATTGTTTTGTTTTGCATGCCATATTAGCTTCAGTTGATGGTAAGCAGTCAAGGACTTTTTCCTTTTTGTTCCCATGAAAACAGTGCACTACAAACTGCATCAATGAAGGAGAGGTCCATTGTGAAACCTGGTAATGAAAACATGCACAAACTGCATAACTAAATATTTCTCATTGCTACATGAGCTAAGACATGTTCCTTAGCTGTGGCTTCCCTCTAACTCAATACATTTGTAAAGGGACTTTATAAAATGAACAGTTTGTGAATTTGACCGGGGAGTAGGGCGGACTAATTAATTATTTTTAAAGTACTATCAATTACAATGCACCAAGTGTCATTTCAGGGCTTCCTCTTTTTTTTTTTTTTTTTTTTTTTTTATTGGAATACTATTCAGATTTTGCATCTGTGAAAGGGCATTCCCCAGTAGAAAAGTATACTATTTTGTGTTACCATTCCTGGCTGAACCATTCTCAGTTCTGTTAGTTTTTATGTTCCATCACTAAACCCAAGCACATGGTTCAGTCTGAACTTCTATGCACCTGTCACCAGATTAGTTAAAACAACTAAGGGTGTATTCAGAGACTCTCAGCATTTCAATACTCTGTTTAATAGGGTGCTTTTAAGAAGCCAGGCTAATATATAAAGGTTGAACTTAATTCCTGTCTAAATTTATTAATTATCCTATGTTTGATGAACATACTGCAGCTGATGTCTACAGCACACAGCAGTGCTGCAGAACTAACAGGTGAATTTAGAATTTAGAAGTATGAATCAAAAAGGCCAAATCAAAAATGCAATGAAATTTTGCTGTTTAAGAATATTCCCTCTTGAACAGCTCAACAGTATAACAATATATCCATAACAATAGCAATAATAGTGTTGGATGGTGGAGTAAGCACTTGGTGGGTACTCTTTAAGAAAGGAGTGATGTCTAGTAAATTATGGATCAGACAGGAGCAGCAACAAGAAAAACCCTGAACATGAGTCAAAATAGAATAGACAAATTTGCACATAAATTAATCAATATTAGTTTACCTGGAGGACAGAAATAGGACAGAACAGCTGGTGATTTCAGACTCACTTCAAGAAATTATTTTCTTTTTTTTTTTATTTTTTAACAAAAGGGATCAAGATGTTTCTTTTGAAGAATGTTGAACAAATATTTAAAGGTAAGTGACTTTTTTTCAAGGATTTTGCTTTCTCAGTCATAATATTGGTGAAAAACCCCCATTTTAGTGCCAAACCATATATATTTAAAAAAAAAATCAATGTATCCCTAAGTGCAAGCAAGTTGTGACTCCATTTCTGTTACTGAATTTTTGATAAGCAAAACCAAACTCAAAATATTTCAGAAGGAAGTCCAGAGGCAAGAAAAAGGATGAATTATGATCTGGCTTGTCTTTTTGAAGACAAATACAAATTCATTCTTAAATGCATTTCCTACTATCTATTGTATATTATATTGCATACTATATTAATATATAAAATGCTTGTGCAGATGTATTACTTAATGTGTTCAATAAATATATGTGTGTTTTACTTTTGTTTATATATACATGAACACATAGATATTAAATAATTTCTAAGTTAATGTCGGAATCCTCTTGTTTTCTCCATTTATCTCTTTTAAAAAATGGACAAAAGTGGAATTTCATGACACATAACATTCTTTCATAATAATTTCAGTGGGGAGTAAATAGCCATGAATGACCTTCTTGTCTTTACCTTTGATTTTTTAAATTTTTCTTGGCACTTTAACAAATGGTTCACCACACTTCAACTGAAAGGGAAGAAGATGTCAGTGACTTGATGGATGCTTTTTACTAGAATTGTGAGTAGAAATGCTGCATTTAGCACCATGTAGTCTCCTTATTTTTTAATACTACTCCTGAATATTCAATAGGTAGAATATATTGCTAAGAATGCATCTTTTAAATAGAAATAGTTAACAGTAATGTTAAGAAGGTTCTGAAAAGACATATAACATTTTCCCTGAGACGTTTATAATGAAGGAAATCTGACAAGATTTTGTTCCTAAATCTGTATTGGAATTTGCTCTTCGGCTTGGATACAATAATGTGTCAGAGTTTCCTGATAATGTTAGGGAATACATGCTATGCTGCAACATTCAAATAACTTCATAGTGATGACAACAGGAAACAGTTATTGACAGAAAGGGCTATGTATAAAGAAGCGTCATTAAGCTTGTATGCACTAAATAATATTTTAAAAAATTAAGTTTATAATAATGGATTAATAATAATTAATTTAATAAGCTAACAGTTAAAAGACATTTTGTGAGTGGGAAAGAGGGGGTTTGATTTCTTTTCTGTGGAAGAATTCTCTGGTAGTTGGAAGCATTTCCTTTATTTTAGATCCGAGCTTCATTTAATATTTAATCCACTGGTTTTTCCCACATCCTTTTGCAACCAGCACATGCTAATGGAAGATGACAGACAGACTTATATAAGTTACTTAGGGACAGCTCCAAAATAAACACTGATGCCTTAAATTAGATGCCACTACAACAAACCATACCCAACAATCCCTCAGAGATGGCTATGTAATTTTTTTACTTTTTGACCTGAAACCACATCCGCCATTATGTCTTTTGGCATTGATGCATTTGAAATTTCTCATCTTCCTGTAAGGTAGCTAATTAATTTCCACAAATAAAATGAATACAGGACTTCTCTGAAAGTGATATTTTACTGGAATAAAAGATGAAGCTTTCCAGAGCTGTTAAACCAGTATTAGTCTGCAAAGAATACAAAGAGCAAATTCACAAGTGAAAAGTTTGCCCATGTGTCTTTGCTACAGAAGAAGCATTACATTTTCTGCTCCCTTCCCTGCTTTGCTTACCAAACATCTCCACACAAGTTCATTCTGCCATTTTGTCCCTTGTTTGGTCAGTTCTCTCTGTGCAAGCCAAGCCCAGGCAGGTAAGAGTGCTGGCAAACCACCACGGTGACCATTGGTGGCACACAGCTGACAAAGAGACTATGAGCTACTATTACATGGAAATTCTATGAAAGTAACTCTGTGATCTTCTTGCATGTTTGCATTCTGCTCTCAGCTCGTAGGACCTAATACAAGGCTGCAACACATTCCAAATGCACTATTAGGCCATTCTAATACAAAGACTGGCATTTTCAAAGAAGGCCACATTTCTAGAGGTGAAATACCTCAATTTACCCATTTTTCCTGCCATATTGCCAAGGTAAGATAGGCACACAGCTACACATCATCATAGGTTTACATTCAGAAACACACCTTCTTCACCACCTTTTGCATTCTGCTGCTTGTCCAAAGTGAAAGGGTTACCTTAGCTTGCCCTGCAGTGCTGTCCACTTTCTCTTTTCAACTCCACTCAAAAGCACTGTGACTTTATTGTTAATTTCCTGTTGAACTATAAATATTGTATTTTGGAGCTTTTTGACACGTTTTTCTTTTCTTGTTTCCTTTGCTGGCCTGTCCACAGCTCCCCACCCTTTCATGTTTGCCTCCTAATTGTGGCTAGCCTTAAAAATATTTTTGAAAGTAGCTCCTTTTATCCAAGAGTGTGTGGGGTTTTTTTCCCCTGAAAAAACACTCTCTGCCAACCTTCCCCTCTTTTCTGTCCTTACAGCTAGGTTTAATAAAGTTTGGCCAACTCTTCTGTTGCATTCAGTGGATAAATTCTTTTCAAATAAGCACACTGCAGGAATACTATCATGGCAATTCTCAGATGAGAACAAGTAAATTCTTTAATTCACTTATTCTAACTTTTTCAGATTGACAGTCTGTTTTGATTTTTCCAACATGGACACAGTGTACAGATTACAGAAATATTTTGCAAATACTCCCACATTAACACAGAGATTTTTACTTTCAATATGCAGGATGTCCTAACCATAACAATGTAAAAACCTTTATAATTAATTTTTATTTGGTAAATTAATTAACTAACCCAAAGTTTTGAATCTATTAAAAAAATGGTGGCATAGGGATTGAGAGATAAAATAAGTAGAGAAAAATATATTTTCCACTTTGATCAGGAGAGAAAAAGACACCAGACCTTTGTCTCCATAGCCTCAGTGTAACTTTAGTTCAATGAGATTCCAAAGAATATGGGAGGACTTATTAATCCCCCAAGGCCTGTAAACTGGCTATTTTTCCCTTTTTCCAGCCTCTCTTGTAGTCAGGGTTCTTAATTTTCTACAATTCTCTCAAGAGCTGAGGCAGTGGAATTTTAGGCTTCAGTCTTAATAAAGGAATTCTTTTCCCTTGGGTATGAAGCACTGGGAAGAGGTATAAGAAAGTTCAAATTCAAAATGAATAGAATAGTTTCACATATTTTTTGATTGTTATCTAGTTCAGGTGACTGGAGAACACTGACAGTTCAACAACAATAACATGGCATCAGTACAAGAATAAGTGCATTTCTGATATTGATGTGTATACTATCTCACTAATGCGATTTTAATTTAAAATGACAATTTACTTCCATACTGCCAAAGTGTATTGAAAAGATTTATTTATGCACTTAATGAACCATAATGTAGAGAATTATAAAGTAGTATATTACTCTGTGGAGCTCCTATGAGTTCCACATTCCTGTCTAATTTTTACTCTACTGAATGGTAATTAATTCTGGTCATTTACTTTGACAGCTTTCTGTCATACTGCCAGGCGTAATGTGCAAAATACACAGAAAAGCTACAACACTGAGATTCATACCACTTTACATGTGAAATATTAAAGTAAATAACAGAAAATCTATTTGATTTATGACCAAAAATCCAAAAATAGAGGATGTTTTTTTCCCATGAACTTATGCCTAGATTAAACTGATTTGGACACATAAATGGCAGTGGTTTTATTAGGCAGATCCAAGAAAATGCAATGATTCAAGAGGCTTAAGTTCAGTGGCTCCCCTTCCACCATTCATTGCTAGAAGTTACCTCTACACACAAAATTGGAAGCATGTTTCTTTACCAAAAGTACAAATTTTTGTTTGGCTAACTGGTTAATGCTTAGTCATTGGCTATCAATTTCACAACTTTAAATACACAAGTTACCTTCCTCAGTGAGTCAGTAGCTATAAATTATACCTCAAAGGAAGTTGCAGAGTGTCTATATACTTCATCATGACATTTCACTTAAAACAACCAACTCAGTAAGTGTATATGGCTGCATTATTTCCTCCGCAGAAAATCTGGTCTAATTTATATGATCATAATCCAACTGCCTGCGTGAAATCTTCCATCAGATGGCTCCATCAGGAAGCCTGAATTTGTCTCAGTGGTGATGTAAATTTTTTAGTTTGGAAACACTGTTTTAACACATTTTCTTGAGGCCATGATTCTGAGCATCACAGATCTGTGCCTCTGGGCTGTTATCTACAACTCTTTTCTGTCCTCCCAATATAAATTCAGCTATAGGCTTCTCTTTGAGCAGCTAGTTTCCATTTCTAGTCTTGTACAGAGATTCACAGCTTTCACTATAACAATGCTCTCTAATACTATTTAAAGGATTCCCCGATGATTTCCAGGACAAACTATACTCTGTAATTGCTTCCAGGGTTGCTCCCTGTCAGTCACCATAACACATCTGCTGCATGGCCCAGGACAGGGCCCTCAGAGAGGTCACATTAATAATGTATCTTTGGCTGAAAATTGCCTACTAACAGCACTAACAGTGCCTATTAACCTGCAATTCAGCAATTCATTTAGGGTACCCTAGTAACTTTACTATTTCAACAAGGTCAACTTCTGCCGCTGAAATCAGGACCACAGTTTCAGTAAGTGAAGGGTTACAAGCAAGCCTTAATCTGACTTTTTTCTTATGAGTTTATAACCCATAATGACAAATAAGAGCTCACAGATAAGAGAGACAGTTGTGAGGGATGCTTGTACCACACACCACCTTGAGCCAGCAGCCATTTAAAGGGGCTTTTTGGCCAACACCAACAGGTTCCTGTCTTTCAGAAGCCCTCAAATAAGCAGATCCTGAGAAGGGATTTGAGGGAGACATTAGTAAATAATAAGTTAAGAAATCATCTCAACAAATGAGAGGAGCAACAAGACAGACATTTAAACCATCAGGCATTGGCTCAAGTCTGACTTTCCCAATGAAATGGGAGGTGACGGGAGACAATTCCATGCAGTCAGGAGAGTGGAAATTTGCATGGAAGATCTGAAGATTAAGACAAGAAGTTTGAACTCACTAGGACTGGAGTTGGTGAAAGTTCAATAAAAATGTGAGATGATCACAAGTTATCTGTCAGATAACAAGCTATCTGTTATGTAGCATTTTCTTCCCTTTGAGGAAAAATAAAAAAATGTTGGAATCTTTTTTGATCTTGACTGGGGACTTGGGTGTGTAGGAACACAAGTATGAAGGGCTCATCAAGCTAATGACAAGAGCATTTTTTTCCCTCTCACATTCTCCATTTCATCTTCTAAAAATAAGCCGATTAACACAGCAAAAAATTAATACTAAATTGCATACAGTTTCTAGCTGAAAGTATCTGCTTAATATGTGTGATTACAACCATCTTTGTCTTAATACATTATTTTGATAGGGGTTATTTGAATTTGATACTTCTCAGTCTAGATCCACTAAAGTTGATTATACACAGTATACATAAACATGGAACTGATAAATATGCTTCATGAGGCAGGGAGGTTTCCAGATAAAAAACAATAAAAGAGAAATTATCATACACATTAATGAAATTCCTAATATAAAAATTATTTTTCTTGATATTGCACTTCATTCATCTGAAAAAACAGGGAGTTATCCAGAACTAGTCAGAGTCAGAACCTAGGTTCTACTGTGTTTAAGCACTGTGCAGCCTTTTAAATTCATTTAAATTCAGTTTTTGTCTCAACTTGGAAATAATGGAGGCTAGGGGAATTCACTTTCAGAGTTCTAGTCTGACTTGGCCCACTTAATCCCTTAATTGGATATTGAATGATCTAAGTATTAAACCAGAAACTGTACATGCTTCTCAAAGAAACACATGGAAAAAACTGTGTGTGTGTGTGTAGAATTGAAAAAAATGTGGGGATTTAACACTAGAAAATAATTTTAAAGTACAGAAAAGCATTCAAAAAGAGTTTTGCTCATTTTTTGGTAGAAAACAGAATCCAGAAATGCTTATTTATATTATTTTATGCTAACACAGATGACACAGCTGACAACATTTAATGAGCTTTCCAATATTTATTTCAAAGTAATGTTTTATGGCTTGAAATGAATACCAGTGCTGGCAGGTGTCAAGATGAAATAGCTATTTACTTTCAGAGTAGCAATGCAAATTGCACCCTTGAATTTTACAATGAAAAGAACAGCAGCAAAATATGTAGTGACAGTAGTATGAAGTTTGTAGGAAGTGTAGCAGCTCAACTTCCTGATATATGTGGTTTGCCCAGCAAAAAAAAACTTTTGTGACTATCACTGACTGCAGAGTGTATTTAAATTTAGCTCCAGGATTTAACATTATATTTCCTTAAAAGCTCACTGTGTTCTAGAGCCTAAGTATTTTGCTCTGGTTCAGCATTTCTATACATTCCTTTTACTAAATTGAACACTTAATAGGAAATCTTCCAATCACAGCACAGGTTCACTCACTCC
Source organism: Emberiza elegans (assembly GCA_024865655.1). Taxonomy (NCBI): domain Eukaryota; kingdom Metazoa; phylum Chordata; class Aves; order Passeriformes; family Fringillidae; genus Emberiza; species Emberiza elegans. The sequence goes on from JALJVW010000206.1 coordinate 32,977,802, forward strand.
CAAAATGATAATACAGAAGTCATTAAAACAGATAATTCCCTTAGTTATTTTTATATTAGTATTGAGAAAAAGTTAAAGCCTCAATTAAGAGTAAAAACTAGTAGAAGAGCTAGAAGCCTGTATCATTATTAATAGTAGTTTTAATTTAAAAATAGTAATTGTTTGGGGATTTTATTTGAAATGAAATTATACATATGCTTGCTATGAAAAAGTAGCAAGTATATACAAGTTATTTGAAATTTGTACTACTAACCCTAAACAAAATAAAGAAACCACAGATATAGCAAGATTGAAATCCTATGGCAACTAGGGACGATCTAAAACTAAATTCAGACATATAAAATCTTCTTCATAGCCAGAGAGAATTTCTGGCATTGCAGACCAGTAAGGTAACTTCCCTGTGTAAAGGCTCAGGTTTTTGGAAAGGGAAATACAGACTACAATCCAGCAAAGATTTAAAACACATGCTTAACTTCATGGACCTAAATAGACCCATTAACGTGAAGTTAAGCATGTGTGCATGTTTTTGTAGGGTCATTCTCAAGTGATATCCCTTTGATGAATGTTTCTTCCTGTGTTAGCAGGGAATGGTGTTTGATCAGACCAGCATGGGGTTAAGCGCCCTTTATCTTTCTGTTCTCCACTTGGAGGACCCTACTATGTTGGTGAGTGTGAGGATGAGGATGAGAGGCAACATCCAGCCCTGAAGGTATACAAACTCTGGTTATTTTAAGAGGAACCTCTAATATAGCTGAAACTGAAGGTCTGATTGTAGGATTTGTATCCTGTAAGTTCCTGAGCTGCTCCAGGTTGCAGAAAAATTCCTGACAAAATGTTCTAGATTTTTTTCATAAATTACATTTAGTGATTAATATGGAAGTAGTTCTGCTGATCTCCTGATTAATCTTGTTGTGCTAAGAATACACCAATTATTTTCATTTCTTAGCCACTCTTACTTCAACAGGAAGTCCATTTGTTTATATACTCACCATTTTTTTGCAGTTTAGATTTTGATATCAACAATAGTGATTGCAAAATTACTGCATAATATATCACACTGAACAACTGTGAGCCTAAGCTGAGGTCTAATAATACATGAAGACTTGAAGTTTCTTTAGGCATATTCACCACAGTAAGACTAGTTCAGCCATCTGCATGACAAGAGGAATGTGTCACAATAGGCAACAGAGTTTTGAGCAGAAAAAAGCAAACCAAGCATGCAAGGAACTGGTTTCCTCTGACAGTGTGACTTCCAGTTGTTTAAGGCCCTTTGATAGGGTATTTCTAGAGCCCTCTGCTACCAGAGTAATCGTATCTAAAAAATGCATTTGAAAGTGGGCGTTCTAATACTTGGATTCATTTTCCACTCAGTTAAACCAACACAAAGAAAGATTCTGTCATTTGCCCAAGCGGTCACTAATTTAGCAATAGGTAGGAACACATCCTCCAAGTTCTAATTCTCATTTTAGGAGCAGTTAAGGAGGTTGCATTTTTGCCCATCATTAATTGAAAATACACTTTGTTACACTTCTTCCATAGCAGAAGTTTATAACTGCATTATAGACTGCCCTAGAAAGACACACAGCTTGACTGTATATGCCACAAAGAGGTAGCCACTAATGCTTCCAAAAATGAAGGAGAATTCAAAACATATGAAGTATATCAGGATAGAAAATAAAAGAAAACATAGCAAAAAGATGAAAGGAATTAATTCTAGATCTTTTGGTAAAGAAAGCAAACTGAGGATTATTAATGGCTGTAAACAGTCAGTGGCTGAGTAAAAATCTTGTCAAAAGCTAAACTGATCCAGAATACAAAGCTGAGAATTTATCTGAAAAAAAAATCTTTTCCATAAATGCTGATTTAATATTCCATATATTATTTCAACAAAAAGTAGATTTTGAAACATTTAATTAAGGAATTGCATTGAAATTAACAACTGAATCATAATGCATCACTTAAGATGTCCCTGAATTATGATTTGGGATTGCTTTGCATATTCCTAATTTTAGAGCTAACAACCCTTCCACCTTGTTATTTCCATTTTTCCTTCACAATGTTATGGTGACTAAAAATTATGTGACTAGAAAATCGTAGCCTTTCATATTTCAATTCCCTGACTTTCCCTGGGGAAGCAGATTACTGCATCATAATACTGGTATCTTTTAGTTAATGCTGTGGGCTTCATTCAACTTCAAAGCAAAGATATTAAAGGCTCGTTTTCCACTACAAGGCAGGTGTATTTTTATTAGCTCTTTCTCAAAATTGCTATGACTTCACTTGTGGATACCCCGCCAACAGCCATTATTGAAAGCTGGACTATAATTGCTACGGAACATGCAACGTCTGAAGCACTAAACCAGTGTTACTGCAAGCCTCCAACGACTGACTGAAACCAAGTGTTACATCATTAAAGCTGAATTACAACACACCCATGGCGTGTTTTCCATGTGTGCTATTTTAAACAATAGTAGAGAAAAACCTGGCTATAAATTCACAGATCCCAAATTTGTTCAAAATCCATGAACAATGAGGGCTGTCTGACAGGATCTTTTGGCTCTATTTTTCAGAAATGTCACGCACCATAATTAAATGTCTGTTTGGTTTTTACTGGAGATGGAAATGCTAGCTTTAGTTATAAATTTAAACAACCTGTCACAAGGGGAGACTCCACATTTATATAGTTTAGGAAAGTTTAGGAATTGTAATTGCTCCAGGAAAGACAAATAAACTAATGGAAACTATTCTATTTTTTAATTGGCTTTGCATCAGAAAAAGAAAAAAAAAAGCTAATGGGATTATGGTATAGCTTTCATCTGGTTTGAAGAGTGCTTTTTGCTTTGGTAGACAGTTTGTGCACTAGTACTTTCCAATGCTTAATTTTCATGCAAAAATTTATTGTAGAGTACAGTGATCACAGTTTCTAGGTTGAGAAGATGCCACTGAGAAGTGGCAACAAAATACAATCAGTATTCCAGAAAAATGTTTAGCTCAATTCTGCACTGCTCACCCTGCTGTTGTCCAAGTGGAAATATTTTGCTGTCACCTTGGTATGCAGAGACTATTATAGTTGAAGCAAATCCTTCAATTTTTCTACTCAGCTTCAGAAATTTTACTGTGCCCAGATTCCAGTGGAAAATATTTGATCACTCATATGCTTGGATAGAAATTTGTCACCTGGAATAGAAATCAGGATAAACCTGCCAGCATCCTTATGCAGACAGGCTCTACAAATATATACTAGGCAAGGTCTGTGCCAAATAACTTGTGTCTGGCCAACACCGCCCTTCAAATAGTCTGTGAATGCCAGTTGCCAATAAAGACTCATTATACCATGTATAGTTAAATATTATTTTAGCTTTTGCATCTACAGTTTTAAACTTACACAGTAGCAATTCATTTGCTCTCCGCATACTACCTGTCTAAAAGTTTCTGTGCAGTAGCCAATCACAATAGTCACACTTCTCACTAGCACCTAAACAATATATGTATTTTACTTAAAATAGATCAGTAAGATGTAAACATTTCCAAGTTATGTTTTTCACTCACACACAAAGTATGTACTATAGCTATTTTAAATAGCAATATCAAATGCAAAACTTTGCACTAGATGTTATAATTATCTAAGACTTTCTAAGACTTTGCACTGCTTTAAATGTATGACAATGTGTAATGTCTTCTACTCCTGAAAATGCATGCATCTATTAAATCAAAAAAATTAAAGCAAAAAAAAATAGTAGCAATCATAGTGAAAAAAAATCATAGTGAAATTTTAGAGCCATTCCCTCAGGTGCAGGACATCATTCAGAATAGTCCCAAGTCAGGCAGAGTGTTTAAGTTGTTAAAAAATGAAAATATTTTTAAAGGCAGTGTGTACCACTTTCACCATAAATACTTGACTATACATCTTTATTCTCTCTCTTTTAGAAAAAGCTCAACAACTCAGATTATCTCAGTTCAGGATGCTATTTATTTTTTCAGAATGGCACGAAACTTGCTGTTACAATACTTCTCAAGCATTTGTGCTTATTTAACTAATTTTACCCCTGTTTTCACCTATTAGAAATATATGAGAACATTTCAGTGGATAGATATTACCTTTTAATTCCTAGAAACAAGTGATAGCAATACCATTTATTATAATAATAATAATCATCATCATCATCTTTTTTCTACAACATTTTTATTTACCTGATAAACCATGTTGCTCTTTTCCTTCCTTTCATTGTATTGCATCCTTTTACACAACTTCATCACTCTATTATTTCTTCACCTCTTCCCATCCTAGAGTATTCCAGTGTCCTTATGTCTCACTAGCACTTCAGTTATTTGAAGTTGTCTCCTGATATCTTTCTTTACTGTTGTTCATATATTACTTCAGATTTTCTATGGAATTAATTATTTCCTTCTTTCTGGAAATATTTTAAATACTAAGGTTTATTTCAGAGGGCCCTTTTCTATATGAAGACAGCTAATAAAGTTTTGCACAGATTAAAAAGAAGAATCTATGCTTTTTCATGCACCAGAGAGGACAGTTAATGACAAATATTTAAATCTTATTTATCACCCTCGTCTTTAATTCTACTGGCTATTGACATGTCATAAACATTATTTACTGATTTCTCAACACTACATTCCATTTTTGCTCTTGCAGAAGGCACTGGTGGCTGAAGAATCACTCTGTCACAGATTAATCTCCTCTGACTCTAGTAAAGTCTGTGGTGCTAGAGTGCTCTAGTGCTACATACCAGGGAACATGTTTGATCCCAGTTTCCAGAAAAATTAACTTTCATGTATTCAAAAAACAAACAAAAAATAGTTTCACCACCATGAATAAAAGGAAAAACCTATTCTTCTTTTGTGTATCTGAACAATTTTCTTTTATTAAATATATTTCTCTAAGTTTTGTTTTCATTCAAAAAGATCTATTTGTAGACCTTTTATAAAGTTTATTTTAAGTCATTATGAAGGGCTCAGTAATATCAAGTTTTTATGGTATCTTGTATAGTTCAGATACACCATTCTTGTTCAAGCTTTTTCCCTTTTCTGTGCTTCTCTATATATATTATTAATCCCAGCACAAATTCTATCATCTCTATGCAGATCCCACTCTTTTCTTCAAGTCTCATCCTCCTCACCCCACCACAGAAATTTAATCTGTCCCAATATTGTTGTGTGTTTGAATGTTAGCTTAGGTTAAATATACTTTAAATTCTTTATCTCCTCTATTTTCAAATCCTCTCTGCCAAAACCTTCACACCTCACCAATGTCCACCCACAGTGCTACTGAAACAAATGGCTAAGTGATTACTTTCTATGTTTCCATTAGCCTCCTTTTCAAAAGTAAGATAATTTTCAACATTTGAAGGATCTTTGCAGCACATCTCTCTCTTCCCTGAGCTACTTTGGTATCTTTCATAACGAACATCCTCAGTTTTTAGACAAATGCTTTCTGATTGGTTGTAATATTTGTCTATTGGTCCAAAATGTGTCTATTTTCATCTGCTGCTTTATCTCATTTTTACATTGTACATACCTGGAAACAGGACTATTGCTTTGTTGTGGGACTTGACAGTAACTTGTGCAACTGTTAAAATGACTGGATGTCAACTAGTTTGACTTCAGAGTTAATAAAGGAAATATTTATTCTTAAGTATCACATTGCAAGCAGAGAATGTGGTAATGAAGTGCTTTGCAACTTGCAGACCAGCATATCATTAGTACATTAAAATCCTGATTTACTGCTGTAGAGCCAATGGACAACATGATGCTTCAGGACCTCCTTAATACAGGAAAGATCAAAACCACACAAATGTTTTAAATGAGATTCCTAAAGCACTAAATAAACAATTGAAAAGTATTTTCCTCTCTAAATATAATGAATCAGAAGTAATAAAAAATTCATATTTGGAAAGCAATTTTTAAACCACATTGATCAGAAGAACATCTTGGAGGTACTTTTCTTTGAATGTAATAACAAATGTAAGGTAAATAAAATTGTTTTCCCTGCTGGAAAGATTTGTTTACACTGAAAACTCCACAGTTTTCTTCAATTAAGTTATAAGACAGTAAATAAAACCATGAAAGCAAGTCACTAAGCTACCAAATTTAATCTATTAATAAGGCAATCTATTCTTCTGGTCAGCAGCATACTTCAAAGTGCATATTCAACCAGAATTTTTCTTTTTTTAGCTCCCATTAAAATATAACAATGAGCTGTTTCATGTGTTTCATGTAATGCTACGTGTTATTTTTAAATTAAGCAGTAAGAAAATGCTGGAGCTCCAGAGAGCTGGCATTACTTTAAAACTACTGTATATGAATAGTTACACATGCGTAATTATATAATTGCACTTGATGGCAGCAATAGCACATAGAGAAGACTATTAATAGTATGTAAAATCTGCAGCAATCTTGTGAGGACAAATATCCTCCAGAAGTATGAAAAGGTGGCTCTTGGTACAGAATATATTTTAGTTTTACCTTTCAGTATGACGATTACCATGAAAGAAAGGATCAAAGGCAAATGGCACAGCTGGCAGCTTGAGAATAATTTAAGAGGTGTACGGGCAATAGCTTTTTGGTTTCAGTGAGATGGACTGCATTAGCTGTAATGGGGAAATGATGCTGGAGAACAGTCATACAGCACTCTTGCCTGGCATTAATACAACATCAGCTGAACCTGCAATTTTGACAACTTCATAAAAATTTCAAGGAAAAAACTTATGCTAATGAATACTAACAATAGCAATGTCTCCTCTGTAATTCAGGACAGAAAATCCAACGCCACATTTAGGCTTAAATCACTGATTCAGCAACTCATGACCACTGAGAAAATAAGGTTAGCATGTGCCTGTGTATGTGACCATGATTCCATGACCTTGTCACCAAATTACAGAGATAATCTTCCTCAAGGACTTGTCTAAAGACTTTAGAAATCAGGGCATGTGGGCTGGAAAGATGTAAAATAAGATAATTATTAATTGCAGATAATGCCATACAAACTTAAGGTTCTTCTCTCATTTCCCACTCTGAAAAATATGAATTCTACAGCATTGTAGGAGTGGGTTCACATGAGCAACTTCTAATCATTCAGAGCCTTACCAAATGAAGTAATAACCGAGTTTGGGAGAATGTACAGATCCTCCCTGCTTTCCACCTTTGCCCTCTCCCCCCAACCATTACAGGTACCCTGTGCATCAGGTGTGCCCTGCATAGTCAGGGGATGGTCTGTGCCTGTCATCCCTCATGGCATTTCCTTCCCATTACACCTTTAATCTGTCCATTTGATAATATACCTGATAGGCACAAATTTTCACATCCTTCTCCCAAAGGACCGTGCTTTGGACTAAAGGCACAACTCCTGTTTTTCTGTTTTCCTTCAAAGAGGCAGTCATTCAGCACAATTTTAAAGGGTTTCAAGCCTAGCTTGTTTCTTAGCAATTAAACTAACAACACGGTTGCCTTTCAACAACAGTTTTCCAAAGAGCATTTACATTCCAAAGACTCTGTCTAAGCCATGGGTTCTCTCTTACTCATATATGCCCAAACATGCTTCTGTGTAGAGTTTATTAGTATGGAGTATTGCACAAAGCAAAATAAAATAATGAAGATCATGCAATTTAGTCCCAAAAAGATCAAAATAAAAGGGTAGAGGATTCAAAGTAGTTAGTCAGGCAGATTTTATTTGGACTGTCTAGGAAAAATGGACCAGTTTTGCCTGCACACTGCTTTCACAGCTATTATTTTTGTTACTTTTGCAATCTGATGCTTTTGATTTTTATTTGATGTTAATAAGTTGTGAAAGACAGAGAGCTTGCAAAGCCAAAAAAATAAGCCTGGATCCACTAAAGAACCTGTTTCCTTCTTCTTAACTCTCCACTAGTCAGGAGTTCACTGGAATAAGCAGATTTGGTTCATTTAGTGGATTGAGACTTTTTTATAAGAACTTGGCAGAAATTAGCAATTACTTAGAAGGTGATAAATAGTCCAATAAGAGTCCTGAAAACATCAAATTATGATAGAACCAATATTGTTATATAGCCATAATTTTGTTATAAATTGGTGCAATCACTATTCTTAATCAGACTACTCTAGAATTCCTTATCTGTTTCAGATGAGGAATTGAGTCATGTAATGAAAAAAAATCAGAGTGCAAAAAAGCTGACCTGAATCCCAGGCACTAAAGTCCTACCAATACCCAGGACTGTTTTAAAACTAGACAGTGTTTGCTTTTTCAAATATCCAGTTTCCCTCTGTCAATGAAAAGCTTCTTAATTTCAACAGCAAGATCCTCAGATATTCCCATAGACGAAACACTCACTTATCTCTCTGCTCTTAAAAGTAGAGATTGGACAACTGAAACAAAGAATTTTTTTTTTGAAATGTATTATTTCAAGAGTATTGAACTCAAAACAAGTTGAAGATTTTTTACTTTATTTTAAACCAAGAAGTTTGAGTGAGATGCTTTTGTTTCAGGCAATAATTTGTTCTGCTATTTGACTATTGTTATTTTATAATATTGGGGTGAAAAAAACCAAAGTGAAATAAAAGTGTACCAACCCAGGTAGGATGAAACATTCCAACTACTCATCTTGAATCTCCCACCTGTTCATCTTAACATTTTGTAAAAAAAAAAGTGATTTCCAATTTTCATGGACCTTAAAATATTTTATAGGTTTTATTTTATTTTGATTTGTTTAGAGAACTAGAAAAAGTTTCCCTAATCCTCCCCATTTTCCTTTAATATCTTTTCATTTCTCACACACTGAAAAAACAACAAAAGAAATAAAAGGGAAGAGGAGTAACGAGTTCTGTATCCTTTTATTTAGAAAAGTCTCAACTTTTTCAGTACTTGTTAAAACATATCAAAGCATATGCCATGGTTTTTTATTGAACTGTACATTTTAGACTGCTATCCAGAAGGCAAGGCAAATTCTAGTAAGTTGCTTCTAGCAAGAGGCTCTTCTCAGTTGTTGGTATCTTGGTAACACATTTTTAGGTCCAATTCACAAGTCTGGCAGATTAATTCCTGCTTTTTACATGTTTTCTGGTCTGAGGATGCAGTTTAACAAGACTCAGATAACCCCAGGAGCTAATCACCACCATGCACATAGTATGGAAAGATACATTTGGAACGGATTCACTTTAGGGCAACAGTTTCATTAGAAGCAAAGACAGCCCAAAATGATGTTAGAATTATACTTCAGAACACTTCTCATCCTGTTCTAGAATGTTCTCAGCTGAAAATGACAAAGAACTTTAAAATATTTGTATGCATAAACCCCCCTGACTTTTCTAAAGCAGGTAACCTTTTCACTAATAGGTTTCACTTCTAAGTCCTGAAAAAAAAATTGACCAGGAATTCAACCATGATGATGGCAATTCTACTCACTGCTTACACAGCAAGCAGAAGCAGGACAGGTCCTTTTATGTATGTGCAATGACAGGTATCTTCCCTAAAATGTAATAAACTCACTAGTTGGTCTCAAAAGGAAGTGGGAAGAGCTATGAAGTAGGTATAAAACAATGCAGTTAATGGCCAGACTGTGCCTCTTAGCATCCTGCTTCACTACCACTTTGAGCTGTTTCCTAGTATCTGACCACTCTTTGTAGGCAAACTACATGAAACCAAAAAGAGGATAAACTAATAGATGTAGAGAGGTATAGTAATATGCAGATGTGCAATGAATTCAGGTAATAGCTAAGGACAAAATATAGCATCCCTTTCTCCATAAAACAAAATCTGGAATGTTCAAACTGAAACCAGGCATCTTCAACTGTATTAGCTTCCAATCAGCAAAATAAACAACCTATTCAAACATTGCATGGTTTCCACATGAAGATAAACCAAACAAATTCTGTCAGGACAGATGTGATCACTCCCAGACTCTATAGAGGGTTGCTGTATTATTTTGCCTTGGTTTCAAGTGATAACTAGAGCTTTATATTTACTTTTTTCTCATAACACCTATTTCCAACTTTTAAACATACAAAGTGTTTTGTGTGTTCTGCATTTGGTAATCAGTTGTTAAACACAGCATTTGCTAATCTTCTTTCATCAAGCAATTTTTATTTGGCATTGGCAGGAAAAGGAAATTTTAAAACATTCTCTTTGGGCTGCGTAATACCCACATATAAAATCAAATATAGCATTGTTGCTTTCTCTATATTCTCTTATTCCCTTACACTAAACATCATAGAAAGCAGAACTTCTGCATGGGAATGATATAACAAGGCAGTAATAAAGGAAATAAATCACAGCACATATAATGGCTTGATTTTATCTTACTGATCTATTGCCCACTTTAGACAAAAGGCACTGGCTGGTTAGAATTTAGCATGCAATTGCCCAGATGTCATGAACTAGTTTTCAGTCTCTGTAGTTATTTCAGGTGTTGCTAATAGGAAAACAGAGGCTCAACTTTTACTGTGCTTTTCTTCCTTTAGTGTTCACAAGAAGCTTCTGAAAAAAAAAATAGACTGAGCAGAAGATAGCATTTATGATTTTTAAAAAGTAATAAAACATTATAGAACATTTTGAATTAATTTCTGCATTCCTACACAAATGTATGTATTAAGATTTCCAGTGGGGTAAATTAAATTCCAAATCTGTGTGTCCTACAAAGACATTCTGTTGCAGAAATGTTAAGTTTTCATAGCTGCTCACTGTTCCAGATGTGGGGAGAGACATTTATGGGAAGAAGAGTCTGCTACCATTTCCACTGCAAAATGCAAATATTGAGTAATCCTGGACTGTATGTATTTTTAATATTTGGGGTTTCTCTATTTAAACTGTACAAGATAAAAACATCCAAAATATTTTAAATACTAGGTTGGTTCTTTGTGGTCACCTTGTATGTGCCAAACCCAGATCTTTTCCACATCACTACAGCTTTTGTCTCTTAAAAGTTAATTCAATCCCTCTGCCTATCATGTTTGAAGATAAAATTCAAATTAAGTCATTTGTATTTGTGGTCTTGGGAACACAGATACCACTCTTCTCTCTTTAGGATAATTCCTGTAACTTGCCTGTTACAATAGTTTTGGAGGTAAGCTATCTAGTTTTGGAAAACAGTCTACTAATTTTGAGCATCAGACTGTGCTGACAAGCACAGATATGTGGGTGAGCCTGATGGGCTAAAGACAGCCCAGAGAACACACACTCACTGGCCATGCACAGTGATGCTGGAGGTTCCCCACTCAGGGGTATTCTTCATGGCAGGGAGAGCCCTTCTGCACTCCTCAGACCACATCTTCTGCTTCTCCCCACATGACCTGTGTGGAAGGGGAATCTCCACAAGTAAGCCCAGGACACACGAATTGCCCATCTTACCCTGTCTTTGACTCTTAGACATTGCAATGTACTTTACATGATATTTTAAATCAACTTTGAATGTAACATTTATGAGAGTGCAAAGTGATCAATAAACAACAGCTCTGTCAACATAAGTCTTCCACATCTGTAAAAATACGGGGTATGAAACAAATTCATGCATTTGTGCATTAACCAAAAAAAAACCCCAAAAACAAAACCAAAAATCCAAACAAAATACTCTAGTACTGCAACTACAGTTACACAGACAAACATCTACCCATGTGGACTATGTCAGTTGTCACTAGGGACTAATATCAGTGAAGTGATTAGCTAGTATGGAGATCTCTATCATTATCCATGTGTTATTATGATATAGAAAAGAATGTAATTTGACAGGGATTGTAGGATTACTGCCTTATAGAAAAAAATTTGCTTTGACTTACAAACCAATTACATCAGTAACAAGATGTGTGAAATACTAGAGCTTCATTTTTGCAGATACCCTCAGATATACAACTGAACATTAATAATCTCATTGGCATGGCTGTTACTTTTAAAATGCAAACACTGCATACAGCTACATGCCAATCACTGACTGCTTTGGGATAAGAAGGGTTAGAAAATAAAGTTTATATCTATGAGAGCAAATGTTGACAAAAGAAAACACAAAATTTCAGTCAGTACATGTGAACATGTATTTTCTATGTTCAGAGAACTGCCTTTGCTTCATCTTTGGCTGCATGCTTCTGATTTCTATTAAGTATGACTACCTCCTTGTCTTGTCAAGCAATTAAAGTGACAAAAGTAATAGCAGATGCTTCTTTCATAGGTAAAACTCCAGCAAGCAGACCATAGCTTGCATTTTATTACAGCTGCTCTATACAGCCTAGTAATTGCAAGGTAATTGAAAAGATCCTGATAATAAACTGCCAGTTTACTTTTTTTTCCCCGAAAAATAAATATATAACCCAATTCAGGCTTCATTTTAACAACACATTAGATGGTTTCCAACTTGTCTTGATTTTTGTTTTATTTTATGATTGTAAATAAACCCTGGAAAATTCCTTCCCAGATTTACCACCTGAAACTGCAGCTGTTGGCTGACACTATCAAAGCCTCACAATTCCAAACTCACGTGCAAATCTCATCAAGCGCAGACACTTCTAATTGATTCCAGAAGTTTTTCTTTTGCTAAGATCAGCGGGCAGAAGAAGAATAATGAGCAGCTTTTAAGCAGAGGGGGAAGGGTGTTGAGCTCAGGGAGTGGAGATTTTAAAAGCTCCAGCTCAACTGCTCTGCCAGAAATGCAGAGCAATTTTACGGTCAATTGGCCAGAGCATCTGGAACTATACATCATAGTCCTTAGTTGATGGTGGTGAAGCCGACTCTCAAACTGGCTAAGTCTAAAATCAGTAATGACTCTGCTGTCACACCTAAGTGGAAACTAACTTAATCTACTGCCAGATTTTACTGTGACTTTTTCTAAGGGACATTATTCCCCTTAGGGCAGTTGTCAAGAATATTAAAAGTCCAGTCCCTGGGATACACTGCATGGCATAGCAAACTTTTCTGAATGAAGCTAACATAGAAAAAAAAAGATTACAACGCTTGTTTGTTTAATTCCGTGTGTGTTGACAAGGCTTTTTGTCATAGGCAGCAGAGTTTCCTTCCATCCCCAGTTTCATTTCTAAAATATATTTGAAATACACCAGCCAATCTAGTTATGGCACAGAGACTGCATAAATGCTGAGGTCATAAATCACAGCACAGGGCATGGAGCTTTCACCTTAATGGAAACCAAATATGGGACACGCGGCTCTTTGAAATGTGGCACAGATGATCTTAACGAGGGACCAAGAAAAAATGCTACAGAGCAGAAAACTATCGTTGATGTGGAAATAAGTTCTTATGAGTAAATGTTTGTTTTATGTCTGTACTCATAAGTCAGTATTCCAACACTGGTAAATTATACTAAGAACCAAGTGAGGTAACAGCAACTCTTTGTATGATGAAAGGAAAAATAAGTAGTGTGATAATATATCACATTAAGAGGGACTTCTGTGGAACACACGATACAGTGTAAATCAGTTCTTTAATAAAGAGATATTTTATATTTTATCCAGACCAATTAGATTCTATGTCATAAGAAATACCAGAAGTGCATCAAAGATCAGAGAAGCAGTCCATTTGGTACAGAATACTGTCTCCAAAATTTTTTGCAACACCTGCGTCTACCATGTTTAGATACTCTGGAGGAGCAAATAAGCTATTTGACCACCATAAAGCTAATTTCTACCTTCATTAGTTAAGGGTTGAATTACACCCTGCAGCACAAGATTCTGTATATCTTCCAAAGCTGGTTATATTTCTAATGTACCACATGCCCACATAGAAAAGAAAACAAGTTATTAATTTAAAACATCACACATGAATAAAACCTCCCTTTTTCTCTCTTTTCCACCATGAAAGTTGCCCTAGATTTTTTCCTTCCTACCTGTGAATTAATACATGCCAGCCAATGTGGCATAGCCAGGCAGCTCATTAAGTTGCAATGCAGAAGTCAGGATGAAAAGATTAACTCTTAGATACAATGCCTTAGTTACAATAAAGGTAAAAGATAAACACATCAAGACAGACATCTATTTCCTCCTCCCTCTTCCTTACTCCTAGCCTCTTATTTTAAGAGTCTGACTTGCACCTACTATGAGAGTTGTTGAAAATATTTAAAACAAGATTTCCAACAACATGTCAATGGCTCTCACTTCTACTTGCTCCTCATTAGTACTACTGTCAAATAACAGCCAGTGTTTGACCAAATTCAGCTCATGGAATATGCTGGCTGGTGCCAAACCAGTGCAGTTGGATGGAAACACTTTAAAGAGGTGGACCATCATCACAGATTTATTTTTACATATCGTGCCTGCTGAACTGTCACATAACTGAACACACAAGCAATGTTTTCTGCTACCTCCAGGTGGTTAGGAGGCTCCAGGCCCAGTCTGACAGAAAATGATTTGGCTTTAGTAATACACACAATCATCACATTACGCAGGCATGAAGTAATCAGCCTAAAGAAAGCTAACTAGTATAGGATGTGGCAGCACAGATTCTCAAAAGAAACACACCAGCTCTTCAAACCAGTCAAATATATTCCCTGTCACTGAGGTTTTTATTGACCTCCACCCACAAAATAATTTTCTTAAGATATAAAAATTTCCTCATAAATCACCACTTTTTTCTTAAATAAACCAATAACACATAAAACCTCAAACAAAGAAACAACAACAAAAAAATTCACTCCGTCCCCCTTCCACATTCACCTAATCATCCATATGAAATATATACAGGAAAAGGAACAGAAAATGCATGCTAAGGAATGTACACTGTTCCACCTCCTGTGGTCCCTTTTGTAGTGATGATAGCTTCAAATTATTTTCTTGGAGAAGAAAAGGACACTGGGAGAGATCCCCATGAGTGTATCATATAATGAATTCAAATACAACAGCAGGGAGGAAAATATATTTAAATGATCAGAATTCATAAGGAACCAAGTCTGGTAACACACAACTTCAAAGCATCGATGTAGTCAATGCTGATTTTACTTGACTGCAGACACAGAAAACAACATACTAAGGCTGCAGCTTTAGCAAAAGCAAAGTCTTTCTTTCTTACACATAACTATAATATCATTTTGCTTCCTCCTTCCCTGAGCCCTAACATTAAGAAACTTTCTTGCTCTGCATCAAGTTGCACCACTTACCTGAAAAAAAAACTTTGTCTGGCTAAGTCAGTCCTGCTAGCAAAGCCAGTTAGCAGGGCAGCAAGGAGGGTAACAGCCAGAGGGCAGGACTGCTCCTTCCACTCAGATTGCCATCTTCAGCTGCTTTTTTCATGCCCACCTGAGCTAATCTAAGGACAAAGTGGGAAAGGCTTGCTCCTTGTTTCCTCTGTTCTTCTCCCTTCTCTAACTGACCCCCTAGTTTTCTCTCATTTCTTCTTTATTTCCCATTTAGTTTCCCCCCAGAAGGTGTTCTTCCAATTCAGATAATTGTCAAGTCTCCTTATGAGCCAAACACAATAATTTGCAGTTTAAAGCACCTTTTTGGCAATTAGAATAACCTTCAAATAGTATTGCAAGGATATTTTCTTTAGAAATCTTTACTGATCCTAAAGTAGTCTTGAGAAATAGGAACATATGAAACACAGTAGCAGAAAATCCCCCACACGTATGGAAAACAGCAACATATTTTTTTCACTCATTATTGAATATGCTGTTGGTAAAATCAGTCCTCCACTTATCTGCTGCAATGTGCACCGTTTACTTAAGAATTCTGAGAAAGAATTGGTTTTTAGATTCTTAAAACACTTCTTTATCCTTAAGTAATCATGCCCTTGAAGGCTTAATTTATAGAAAAGGTCAACACAAACTCTCTTACACGAGGTTGTGCATTCATTCTTTAAATGAAATTTAAAGACACTGGAATACTAAACTGAATTTAAACACTGGATTACTAAATAATTGTTAATTTGGTAACACATAGGGATGAAGATGTAAAGACAACATCTTTGAGCATATTACAGGTTATGATTACTAGAAATATTAAATTAAGAAGACCAAAATCAGCTAAATCTAGGTGTATGTTAAAGACAGGATATTTACATGAGGAAAACAAAATTATTAAATAAATGTTTCAATTTACACCTCTTAAAATTTTTAAGAGAATGTGAAAGTGAAACAGAGCAAAGGAAGTTTAAAATCAAGCAGATTACCTATGTTATTATATTATGAAGGATAAACAACTTGGAATGATGAACAGAAACATATTTTAGGATAAATTTTATACCTAACTTCTGGGGAAACCCTCTGTTTATGTATTTCTTATGCTTTCTGGTACTGTTGTTTCAAAATGATCACATCAATATTGAGGTAAAACATTACTATTTGAAGACTTTTCAACATGAACAGAAAAATCTCCAGAAATCTCTTAGATTTCTTTTTTTTTTTTTTGACATAAGTTCTATTAGACCCCTAAGAACATGCCTACCATGCATATAATACATTGGGAGCAAAAGTGGGTCATTCATTTTAAAATGGGGGACATTTTGAAGTTCATTACAAATATTCAGACTGCAAAAAGGAGAACAATTTTTATTGTGAAGATGGTGAAGCACTGGAAAAAATGTCCAATTAGGTGGTAGGTGCCTCATCCTTGGAAATTTTCAAGATCAGGTTGACTGGGGCTCAGAGCAACCTGATGCAGCTGAAGATGTCTCTGCTAATTGAAGGGGATTGGACTAGAGGATCTTTATACTTCATACCCAAACTATTCTATTATTCTATGATCACAAAAGCTATTAATGTAATGAAATTGTTGATTTGTGATAAAATGTCAAGGGTGGAAATATTGGCATCACTCAGAAACAATACCTATTCTGGTCTGCCCAAGTGCAAATTATTTGAAAGACACCGATTTTTTTTCAGTATTTTCAAAGAAAAATTGTGTAGAAGTAGTCCTGTCTCTTGTAAAAAATGGGTTATGTCATCAGTGTCAAACAAAAGACTAAAAAAAGAACGATAACTGTAATATGAAGGATGAAGGAATAAACACAAGGAAGAAAGTATAATAAGTACAGTAGAGAAGAACTCAAGATGACAATAAAGTGTTTCTTTTAATGGCAGAAACATGTAAAGAACAGAGCAAGAACTCCTTAATTTTATTTTCTTTGTGAAAGAAAAGGAAGCTATAGAATTCCCTAGAAACAATATGAATATTAAACTAATCTTTTTCTTCTACACATTTCTTACTAAGACACATTTTTATATATGAATAAAAATATATTTAAATAAATATATATAAATAAAAATACCATCAGGGCAGGTATTGAGGGTGTATATAATGACATAATTCTCACAGAGTTCAGTTAGAATAGCCAAATAATTCAAGTCTGAAAGCTATGTCTCAAGGGCAAGGTAAATTGTTCCAAAATTTTAGAATTTGTCACTTCAAGCCTTTCTACTGTATTAGGCTACTAAGGAAATTTTACAAGTAATTTTCAAATAATATTTAAGTAAACCTCTTAAAATACCTGTTAAATTCTTGCAGACTCTTATCAAAGGAATTCAATAACTATTTGATTTATACACCACAGCTTTGACAATGTAAAAAGGGGGGCAGGGGAGAAACGAAACAATTCTCAATTAGTGGCATTTGTCTAGCTATAAATATTGTCTAATAGCTATTGCTTTCCAACCCAGGCAGAAAAAAAAAAAAAAAAACCACAGAAAAACCTCCCAGACCCACAGAAGCAGATTTTTTTTTTGTTTTTCTAATTCCATTTCTTTTAGAAAAGCAGGAGAAGCGAGACCACTTCCAACAGGGAAAGACGCTATAAATTTTGCATATGTTTGAAGTCAAAGGAACCACTCTGAACCTGAGTCGCAGTTCCTACTGTTTTATTAGATTTTTTTCTGATTTTAAGCCAAAAGAGTAATTTCTGATGAGGTTGTACTAATCCAGCCACCCATTCATAACCTTGTTGGTTATCAATAACCATTATTTCCTGGTAACCAATAGTAAGTAGCTTGGTAATGTTGTCCAGATAGGAATAGTAACAATGACTATCGTTATTTCATTGTGATAATATTAAAAGAGATATGAAATACCAACTGTACTGGAAATTAAAATAATAAAAAGCAAAAAGGCATGAAGAGGATGAAAGTAAATGCTAAGAACACAAAAGTAACCACACGTATTGGACCATAGGTCTATTTAGTCCTGTATCCACTCCTTGCCAATGGCTAAAAGTCAGTTTCTGAGGCACAGGATTAATGCAGAGCAAACACTTGAGGTCTTCCAGCCTCCAAGAATTTTCATATTTCTCCCATAAAAGGAGAATTAAACAATCAAAATTCAGCAATGCATTTCTATCATTCACTTCAAAGCATGTGATCACAAGTAAATTATTTTTGCAAGAAGTGGTAAATGCAGTCCTTCATGACCTTTTTTCCAAGAATAACTGGCATCTCAATAGTGACCTGGAATAATTTTCTTACAAAATAATCATAAAAAGTGAAAAATAATGAGATAAGAAAAAAATAATACTCTATTGAAATAGCATAATGAAAAATAAGAAAGCAAAATTTAAATGTTTAGTCTTTCTTTTCTGCAAAAAGATAAAAAAATCTAGAATAATCAGCATAGACATTTTAAAATAAATGTCTTACCTCATATACATAGCCCAAGAAGGAAAAATGACTCCTAAAGTAGCCAAGTTCATAAGCACCTATGAAGACTAAACAGCGGATGATTTCCAAAATTCCTGCTTTGGACCTAGAAAAGGGAATCAATTCAGATTAACATCCAATCTTTTCCTCTTTGCTCAGTTCAGTGACAAAGAGAAAATAGAATTAGTTTGTGATGTCCTCCACTTACATCTAGTCATCCTTTCTTAACTTAACTTTAAGTTTTTATGGTATTTACCTTACATTGACTTACAACCATGAATTTGCTGTGGTGAGAATACCAGTACTTGCAAAATATATTTGAACTAACACAAATGGAGCTGTATATTTAGTTATTGTCCTTTGATCTCAAAAATTACCACAAAAAAATTCTGAGAACTTCTACATAAGTAGTTCAGAATATTTTCAGTGGTCTATTTCCACAAATTTTTACTAATGCCTCTTTATTAACTCCCTAGGTTATTCATGTCTTGCACGTTGACAGATTTTTACCTATCCTGAATTAAACTGTTCTTAAAAGTGAAAGGTATTCCTTTCTGGAAACATAGTGAACAATAGGTGCAAAGCAGTACTGGCACCTCAGTCTCAAAGGAAACTTCTACTCTACATTTCTTCTCTGTCAGGGCAAGTAACTCCTTTGCAAGCAAGTGTGGATGCTACTTACTCTTCTTTAGCACCACAGCGCCCATATGGACTACTTCTTAATGTATCTCACTGGCCTGGTGTATTCAAGATCCAATTTCATTTGAAGCTATACTGATTAAGTTTAGTCTCAAGTCTACACCATCTTTCACATGACTTTGAGCGCACTCTGAGCTACACTGTGTGCTCATCATGTACCATCACTGTATCTGGCACCTATGGCGTGCTACAGAGAGCTCACACAATCCGACCTCGAACAGCCTCAGACAGCTGGCACGTCCCACTCACCTGCCACTGTCCCAAACCCAGAGGAATGGACCCAGTAAATGCAAGCACAGAGGAAGACATGAAGAGCCTATCCCAAAACCTTTCTGGCAAGGTTTTCTGCACAGATGTAGTCACTTCTTGCTATGGGAACAATCCTGGATTTAGGTACTGGCTAGTCATGTGTTATTTTCTAGTAACAGACAGCCATGTGTGGGTCTGGGTGATTATATGCCTTTATCGATATAATTTCTGAGATTTACATATAGTTATAAATAACCCATAATGAAAGAATAAAAAACCCCACATATTTTGTATCTTACTTGTTCTCCATAAGTAGTCCAAAAGATGCCAGGGACAGAATGATAAAGCCAATTCTCACAAGAACTGTTCCCTGTGACAACATCTGTTAAAAGGCAGACAAAAAATTCATTTAGAGTAATTTTCTAGACAGAAATGGTGTTTTTATGGAACAGTAACTTCAACTTACTGAGTGAAGCAAGTGTCCCCTTTTAAAGTAATTTGCTACTTTAAATTTTAGGGAAAAAAATCTGCTACGGATAGCACTCACACCTGGAGTAACCACCTTCACAGTTGGTTCCTGAATACGGTATTAATGTTTAATGTTATCCCCTTCTGTCCTGTGTGGTTTTTTCCCAAAGTTATTTGATTTCCTTTTGACTCTACTCAAGAGGGAAGAAACTTACTTCTAGATAAAAATCCCAGCAGCCCTGTTCTTTAAATGTCATAATATGTTACCAGGTCTTTACAATAGGCATCTTTGAATCCTACTGGATAAAAATGTCAATGTACTGGTGAGAATAGCAACTCACATGACATGATCATGTTTAAGACAAAACAAAATTAATGTTTTCCCTTCATGACAACTCAACACTTGGTTCCCAAGTCAGCAAAACTTTTTTGGTTACATCATTAACTTTAATCAGACTTAAAACACTTTTAAACATTAACATGTGCATGAGTATTTGGATGAATGGCAGCATGAGGACTTCTGTCCTTAAAATTTACATCAAAATGACATAAACAAAATTCATAAAAACAGAAATTGTTTTGATTGTAAAGTTTGAATTTTAAAAATTTATTAAATATTTATTTTGTATTATATACAGCTGCCTTTGAAAAATATTTAATCAGCTTCCTTTTTTTCCCTCTCTGATTTTGTTTCAAATATTAGTTTTAAAAAGCTTTTAGTTTTGTTTTAGTTTATTAAAACAAAACAAAACAAAACAAAATAAAAGTATTGGATCTGACTGAGTTATAAAAATCCTTTCTTGCTTCAGCAGCAGAGGAGTGTATGAACAGCATCTTGCACTTCATTTGCAGGCATTGGAAAAATAAAACTCCACAAATGTCTGCCCTGATTTCCATAAATCCCATTCAGTGACATGCCCAACTTCCTTCGGTCGTGGCCCCAACCCCTCAAAGAGATCTAAGGTAAGTATCTGTGAGCATGGGAGGCCACAGGAGGATACTCTCAAGTTTTACAGCTGCGTGAACTTAGAGTGCCCATGTTTGCAAAACACATCAAACCACACACTCAGTCTGGGCGGGTTTCTGTTGTTTTACTGAAGCATCACAAACACCTACTTAGATATCCTCAACAGTTATTGAACAAAGAAAACTCAATCCCAGCAATGTGCAAGCTAAACAGCAGCCTCACCAGTTTACAAGCCAGAACACAGTTCTCACAAATGACACCTGTCAAGCCACTTTGTTGCACAGATTTGTACCAGGTGAGAATCAAACTTATTACTGCATTTCCCCATTTCCAATCTGCTCCATTCCTCCTTATGATAAACTTTTCGTCATTAGCAATAGGATAAATTTGTTTTGAAGTGACAAATTTTTGGAATGAGTTTTTTTGAAAAATCTGGCACAGATTCTATTTGAATTTAATTAAATGAGGAGTACTTTAACTGCTCATCTAGCCATACTGAGTTCAACTTCCACTTCATTTTCCTGTACAATCTAGTTCATACAAAAATTCAAGAAGTGAGCAAAGAAAAATATGATTTGGCACAGGCATAAGGGAACTCACCCATAAATTTCTTAGAAATGCTTTGACAGGCTTTTCAATGATTGTTACTTGTCTAATAAAGGGGTTTTCAGGAACAAAGACTGAAATTCAAGACTTTTCTCCTTAAAGACTGTCCTCACTTTTAAGCTGAAAAATTACACCTTTTTAAAAATCCCCTCTTTCTTTCCAGGTGGGTCTGATTTTTCTTTGTTTCCACTGTGATGTACCAGGTCCTGCAGAATGCCTGAAAAATGCTCCCACAGTGGTAGAGCACTAGGGAAGCAGGGTTTTGTATCTTAGGCAGGAAAGAGAATGAAACATCAAATCCAGATTTTCATCAAGTCATGGAGTAGCTACATTACAATATATGGCTAAAATCACACTTTGTGGAAAATGAATGAAACTGCAATGGTTTCATTGCATACCTGTCTTCAGGAAGGATTCAACAGTACAAGTTATGAATGAGCAAGGGTGTCCCTAGTTTCCAGTTTTAAAGAGCTGCATGATTTCAAACTTTTCTGCCTTTCCAGTGATCCCAAACTTTTAGATTGTCCCAGGCATCTGGGTTTCCTTATGACTCCAGCTGCAGAAAACTGATAGCAGCAGATAAGATAATGCTGATTCATTCTACCTCCCTTTAAGTTAACTGAAGTGCCCTAAAAACCATTATTAACCTAAGCTTCTGCTGAAACTTGTGGAGAGAGCACACTGGGAATGTGGGAATAAGCGAAGCACTTTAGGAATTCCATTTCTTGCCATTAGCTGGACTGCAAGCCTAAAGACTACATTTGGTACTGCCTTAAGAGTTGGATTTGAGTGGATGAAAACACTTCCCAAAAGCAGACAATTTTGGGTCATATTTTAGTGGTGGTTTTACCCATAACTTCTATCAAGGACTTTTTTCTTAGCTTAAAGATATATTTTAATTTACATTACTAGAACAGGAAAAAGAATTAAAATTATCCCCCACATATATATAACACAGTAGAATAAAGCACAGACTAAGAACCTGACAGGAAATTAATAAATTTCAGAGCAGTTTTAAATATGGAGTTTCAGGAAAAAAATGGGAATAGAAATACATTTTAATGTCTGTTTGTAAATCAGAAGAACTGAAGGAATCTTATAACATTTTAAAAAATCAAACTCAAATGTAAACAAGCCTTTATCTTTAAATGGTTAAAATGCTATAGGCAGTTCTATGGCATAATAACTACCTGAGCCAGGTGTGATCATACTTTACAGACTTGTTTTTCCAGGCCAATTTCCATTTCTCTTCAGACACACTCCTACTTGAACTATACTATTTTGAACACTAGATATTTGTAAAACTCCTTATGGTGAGCACGTACTCTGGCCCAGAATGTAATGGACTGGAGGACTCTAAAGCACAACCTGCAGATCCTGGTTAATTTCAAATTGGCTATCATCAAATTCACACAAAAGCATGGCACTGTAATGCCTGAGCACAGTGTGGCAGCTTCCCACTTCCCAAAACATCAGCTTTTGCAGTGGTGAAGGTGAGGCAGAGAGCCTTACTGGGAATCATGAAGGTAGAAGGTGCGAGTTACCCTTCACTGTAGGTACACGCACCACATTCACATACAACAAAAAAATTTCCTCATTTGTACTGCTATTCAAGGATTACCAAGAAATTTTCAGTGAAATACACCATGATGCTATTGGGAATAACATCCTTTAGAAAAGCAGCCATATAGTGTAATTTTTACCACTGTTAGTTTGCTTCCCTACTTTCTCTTACAGTTCCAGTGGTATAGTAATATGCTGCCTTGATTCTTTTATTTGCTTTCAAACATGTATCACCCTGTGAAATGGATGCTGGCAGCTGAGGCATCCATTTTCTAGGCATTACTCTACCAAAATCAACAAAATAGTCAGTGGGTTATATCACTAAACTAACATCATATATTAAATCTATGCACTGCAAGCAGCAGTGCAAAAAGAATGTGCCTTTTACACCTTCATTAGTGTTAGCATCCTTGTTCCACCTAAACATAGTATGCATGGATATATATAAAAAATAAATGAGTATTTATATACTGGAGTATTTGTATAAACAGAGAAGCATGTGGGACCACAGCAGGTTCCCCAATTACAAGTCAGCCACAACTTTGCAATGTGGTTATTGGCTGCAATCAAGCAGAAAAAAATATTTCTGTTGGATTTTCATTTCATTTAAAGCTTTAAAAATATGTTTGAGCCTTAAAAAATGTGGGGGAAAGGGATTATAGAATTTAGTAAGAAGTTTACATGGCTTTGTAATCAACAGAATGCCATAGAATTATTATTTTATGGTTTTTTAGTAATGAAAAAAACGAATTCATTTAAACAAAGGAAATCTTATTACAAATATGTATTTAGATAAGCATTGAAATATTCAAAATTTATTTTTTTATACTGCAAAGAACTAGGTTTTCATTCCTTTGGAAGAATAACATGGATGCATTTTCCCGTTCTGATTTGTCCAGTGGTTCAAAAGAACTTCTAGGAATGATGTCAGCACATTTCAAAAGTTAACAGTTGCCCTGATCTCATACATCAGATGATCAGATACATTCCAATTAGGAATGCTAATATGATTCTATGAATTCTCAATTGTTAGGTGTCATTAGCTGTATGAATTTATTTTAACTTAAAATTCCTAGGGGAAAAAAAAAAGTTAATTCTTAACAATATTACATACACTGTGTACTTGGTGATGTCCTGCTGAATGGATACATTAGTTGTGTTCTTAACTTTCAAGAGATCTATCTTACTAATTTCCATCTAATTGAAACTATTCCATATTCATATAATTAGAAGCACAGTAAATGTTATAGTATCTATTAACAATAAAAAAAAGACACTGCAAAATGTGCTTAAGGTGCACTTCACTTTGATTTATATGATAACTGAAGTTCTGGAGCTATGAGACTTTTGCTTTGAATGTACTGCAGTTTTACACTCCTAGCACTCTCTCTGGGACTGATCCAAACCCCATTTCTTCAAGGAGCTTTGGATCAGATCTAGATGTGCAGAGCTCAGAAAGAAATTTTTATTCGCTGGATGTAGTGCAGATCACTGTACAGAAAACAAACACTGTATGATCTCTCCTGTGGAAAATATATATTTGTTCTTTCCTGTTTTGCTCTTTTCATAAGTTAAATGTAGGTCATTCAGACAGAAGGTATATGGTTGCTCTTTATGGATAGAGAAATTTAACACTTCTACAGGGCGTGAGACCAAACACTGAGCAACTGTAATCACTTGAGAAATGTAATAGCTGTGTGCTGTGTCTTATGGCTGTTATGAAATGGAACTTATACCTAAAGATGAGGAAAACAGTTAGTTTTCTCCATTTATGGAGCTACGCCACAGTTATGACATAATTCATAGCCAGACAGAACGTTCCAGTTGTATCCATAGACATTTCATAACTCAGTGTAGTGGAAAACTGATATTGAAGAAAGGTTTTTTGCCAAGTAAAGTTATTCATACACAAGCTTCCTTCTCATGACAGCTTCTGCACTGTACTGCAGAGCAATGCTGGAACTCTGCCTTGGGACCAGCACTTTCTACACCCACGCTGAAGGTTTATGTCCTGAGATGAGGTGCTTCCAGGCCCCTGTGCTCCCCTTATCCTTACTACCTTATTATCCTGCAGTTTTGTGCAGAGAATTTTCTAGCTGCTTTTCTACACTAAGTTCATAAATGGAGGATCTTCAGGATGTTTCCTCCATGACTGAAAGAATTTAGTGATTATCTGGGGCTTGGGTGCATTTCTCAACTTTCTTTATTACTTATTCTTAAACAGCAACAGTTACCAGCAGATAAAATAATGTGGACCATCCATTTTTCCTTCCAGGACCAGAAAAAGGCCAAAAGAAAGAAGAATAAAATAGAAAAAAATCAGAATCACTAATTCTGGCTGCTAAAAGCAACAGCATAGAGTAAAAAAAAAAAAAAAAAAAAAAAAAAAACAAAAAAACCAATCCAACTGCAAAATGAAACAAATGGAAAAAACTCAGAGACAGCTTGATTCCTATGCAAATGTAGGAATCTAGAAGTATTCTGGAAAATCTTGCAGAGGTTTTTCTCAATATAGGAACATTAGCAATCAGGTATACTGTTTGACTTGTGTATTTTGGAGGTATTTATTCATACCTTTCACTTAATTTCCTGTCCTTATAAGAGACTAAGCCTCAGATGATTTAGTAATCTCCTAATTCCCTGCAATTGTAGTGTGACCCTTTGCAGAAGTAAACATGGCACATAGAATAACTCCATACTAATCCAAAGAATATGCTTGAGGTAGCTTTTATATTATACCAGGAATGCTACATCCTGCAGTGTCCAATGAGGTGGGCAGGGGACAGTGACCACTCTTGGCCAAGGGCTGGAGATTGCCAGGTGAGTGTGCCAGGACAAGGCTGAAGAACCCAGGGGGGCCTTTGGGTGCTTACAGCCTGCCTGTGGCACTGTGGGTGACACAAACACACCAAGAGCACTGCTCTTTAACTAAGGGGGTCTTAGATAGGGTTTAAGAAGACTAAAGGGCATTTTATCAAACTAATAGAGTTTTGTGGTGTTTCTGTACATCCTCAGAGGTCTTTGACTTATTTGTGGGAATATTATATCCATTAAATCCTGCCTTCATAACTATGAAATTTTAGCTTTAGCACATGAAGGAGAAAGACGGGAAGGAAAAAAGGAACTTGGAAGGATGTGAAACCTTGGAAGCAGTTAACGTCTCATTTCTTTTAGGTGGGCATGGCCTCGTAGTTCACTTTCAAGGCTGCCAGGTATCCATACAGGAACCAGTCACCATGAAGATGCCACCAGACAAGTCTGTGGTGATAAATACATGCCTCTCCTGGCTATGTTTCTATCAATGCTCTTGTATGTTGGAGATTGGAAGAAAAATTTGCCCTGAACTCCAACTCTGAACTCATGCTGACATCAACATACCCATCTGCAAACTCTGCAAGGCCATTGCAATCTTCCTTCTAAAGCCTGGGCATCAATAGTATGACCAAACTTAATGTCCTAAAACTCCATAGTGTCAAGCCTCATGAGGTACTAAAAGCTAAAGCAGGCATATATGTCTTCTAAGCAAATTATTTATATTCAGTAAATAACTGATGTGATTATTAAAAACTGTTCACTGAACAATATCAAATGTATATTTAATAGCATGGAATTATATATTTAGCCATTTAGGCTAATTCGTTTACAGAAACTACTTATTATTTTAGTAGTTCAAATAAGATATGAGTTGGTTGTAGAACTGCTGCCCAATCCTTTAATATTTAAACATGTTGTGTGTCATTGCTGTTAGCAGGAGATATTATTTCATAAGGGAAGGAATTACTTACAGTCACAGAAGCAAGAAGTTCAATGTACAAGTCCACTATTACAGCAAAATGTACAAGTGCATAGCAATTAAGATAAGCTGGTACATGTGGGTTGAAGGGAACTTCTTTTCCAGTGATCTGTATAAAGCAAAACAGTTACTGTTATCAAGAGTGATCTGCTCTGGCCTGTTGCTCCTTAATATTCTTTATACTTACAAATACAAAACGGATGACAGCTAACTGAAAAAAGATAATCTACTGTCAAACCTATGTACTAGTTTGAGACAATTTAAATTTGTGTGTTTGTGCATGCCCACAGCTGAAAAAAAAGGAGAAATTACTGTACTCCATAGAAAAAAAACCTGAAAATCTCTTCAGGAAATGAATAATGAAAAAATAACTTAAAAAACACGCCTTTTCCATCAAATAAAAAGGAAAAAAACCCACAGTTAAAACATTCATTTCCTTCAGTTTCTTCTCCCAATTCATCTTCCCCCATGCTTTATGACTGCTAATTTGCTAATTTAAAATAGCATGTGTAGAGTTTTTAACATTGATCCAGTAGCATTAAGAGGCCCAAGTAAATTACACACAACTGAAAGCCTGTGCATGTTCTATTTACCACTGGGATTTCCTCAGGAAGGCCAAGTCTAGGTTTGCCTGGTCCCCAGCCTGGCCCTTTGAATATGACAGAAAGCTTATTGCAGAATCCAGGTGTGGCCCAAAACGTGTTCCAAATATGAGCCAAGGGACGTAACTGAAAAAAAAGGTAAGCAATTTTTCATTGTTCCCAAAATAAAGATAAATAAAACATTGTTTTTTATTAATTTTTAGTTTTCAAATAAATGATTTTTCAAACTCTATAAAGAGAATAATTTAGATAGATGAAAACAGTTCAGAAAACCTGGCTGAAATAGGCAAAAGCAATATGAAGCCCTTGGTTAATTTGATGAGGATTACAATGACTTCTGCTCAGAGGAAAATCTGTTTTTCCATCTGTGTCTCCTGTAATCACTCCTTAGTATTTAGTGGCATATTGTATAGCTATATTTATGCAGTATGATTAGGTTACTGGGACCTTGAAATGACACACTCTCAGTAATGAAATTACTTAGTATCTGACTGAAATGGATATAATTGCACATCCTCCCACTTTCCAGCTCTGACAGCCCTGACAGCAAAATTTCTCTTTTTTTGAGATTCCTCCTCGGATGAACAATCATGAAAAGCAAATATGGACTCCACTGCTTGTCATGTTTTCGCAGAGATTTTTTACCTAGCTTAAGTGAAACCTGAACCAATAAATCTAAGAAGCACCACACTAATTAGTTTTCTTTTTTGTTATTATATGCTTTTGTCTGTGCTTCGCTATTTATTACTGCACTACAAAGCACCTCATTCAGTCCAACACCTTATTTATCACTGTTCTAGTTATTTGTTAATTTTACTGTTATATATTTTCACTATTACCACAAGCTCTGCATATACTCAATGCAATGAGTAGAAATGGCTGTCTCATAATGAAGTACTGAAGAAATTGTAGATAATGTAATTGACTGGTCAGCAATGCAAGGATGGCATCAAGCTTGTTGAAGAGAGAAGTTTCTTTTGAATATGACTGAATGTTGAAGATATCAGAATCAGTGATAAAAACTATAGCACCTGGAGCATGATGGGATCAAATGAATTTACTGGATGTGTTAAGCCATATACAACTTTTGCATCTTCGGCCTCAAATGTCCCTGATGGAATAAGAAAATAAAAGAATGACAAACAATCAAATTCAAAAGTATACATATTTTTTCCACACTGATTTAACATGACAGAGAACACCTTCTTTTACTTACCAAATATCCTGTCCCAGATAATGAGTGTGCCACCATAATTTTTGTCAATGCAGTAAGGATTTCTACCTATAATAAAAATCAATTATGAGACAAGTAATAGAATAAATCAGAATACTAGGAACTAAATTATGAAGAAAAAATCATCATTTGCATCACATTATAATCTAAAAATAACTTTAAAAGACAGCTAACCCACCACTCCTCATACTTCTATATACATTTCTTTTTTCCTAAATTGCCTTATTGCCCTCTTTCTGTTCAGATTCAAACATACAAATCAAATGTGTCATGTCCAAAATTTCTCTGAAATTTGGAGATGAAACCAGGTCAAAATATATTTATAAAAGACAAACTTTAAAACAAACAAAAATGATTCCATCAGTTTACACCTAAGAAAATATACAGTAAATACATATATGTGTAGTTGTCTCATTAATATCTGTCAGGTGTCTCTATCCCCAATGTCATATGTCTGATCCTGCACTATTAATTTCAGTGAGGAAAACTGAAAAAATCCTTCTATGTTTTCTAGGGAATATGTTTGTATATAAGCAGTCCTCTCAAAGTTATGAATGAAGAAGCATTGGTTGCACATCCCTAAGTTTGTGGAGATACTGGAGCAACTGTACATCCCCCTGATCAGCTCCGAAATGATTTAGCTTGACTCCAATCAGGATGAGAGCATTAGTTCAGATTTACAGCTGAGCAAATAAAAGCAGAGTGTCTCCCTGAGGATTACCAGTAGTTGTGCAAATTTTAAGGACTAGACACTTAGAGCACCACCACTGTGGATACAGTGATTGTGAGGATACAATAAACATTAGTACCATCCTCTGCACATGTAGCTCCATTTGAGTCTGTTTCAAACTGTTCTTCCACTCCCCCACTTTTTTTAAACTTACTATCTCTGCACACTGAATGAGCTAAGGACATCTGTGAAATCCACTTCTGTGTCTCAGATACATTCATGACATTTTTCAGTATGCAGTACAGTTATTAGTACAATTTATACATGCAATGCAGACTTGAAGACCTGTGAATACTGATAAAAATCAACCAGTATGCACTTTTGTGAAATGAGATTTACCAATAATTCAAACACGTGAAATTCAACTTCCACTAAAATATTTAAAAGTTCTTCTAAAACCCATGTTTGTATGTTTGTCACATATACTGTGCTTGAATTTGAGTGCAAAAAGTGTTTGTTCATGATTCAGTAGCCAGGGAAGGATGAGGTATTTTTCTATCACTCTTCATAATTAAAAACATTGAATTTTTTTTCTCAAAGTCCTCTAACTCATTTGTTATCCAGACTTAATTTCTCCTCAATAATTAATCTTAAACAAAAAAATGTTTAAATTAAATATAAGTTCTGATTATATTTTTTAAAAAAACTGTGAAATTTCTAACTGAACAGGGAGCACTTCTGAAGTAGAGATTAAAATTAAAATCTTTCTGTAAAACTGATTTTACAGTACAATTTTACTATATTACTATTACTATGCAAATAGTGACCCTGAGGAAAAAACAAAAGGAATAAGACGTTCCACTTTTATCTTACCATGATGAACTCTGTGATGACTGGGAGTATTAAGTATCCATTCCAGAGGCCCAAGTTTGGTGATAACCTTAAAAAATGTAATGTTTTAATGAGCTTGAAAATACTGTGTAAGACCAAGAAGAATTAGGGAAATGAAAAAAAGGGAAAGCTAAAGAGAGGATTCTTAGCTTCTGGAGAACTGCATAGAAAGACAGAAGTGCAATATTTTTTCTGAACCATTTCACTGTATTTCAATTACAGAAATTTTCATTTAAAAATATTAAAATACAAGTTATAAATTAAATTTCTTTTTGATCCAGAAGCTAATTTGTTTTGATCAAAAAGTGAACCTTTTTTATCTTTATTCCATGAGAATCTTTGAGAGAATTGGCAATCATGAACTGATAATAGGATGGAATCACAGAGAAATGATTGTCCCAGTGTACTAAGCACTGTTGAGGCTGCACCTTGAGTACTGTGCTCAGTTTTGGGCCTCTCACTTCCAGAAAGGAATTGAGGTGCTAGAGCACTGTCCAGAGAAGGGCAAGGGAGCTGCTGAAGGGTCTAGAAAACATGTCATGTGAGGAGTGACTGAGGGAACTGGGATTGTTTAGCCTGGAGAAAAGGAGGCTTGCAAGGACTTCAATGCTCTCTACCTCCCTGAAAGGAGGCTCTAGTGAGGTGTGGGTCAGTTTCTTCTGACATGTCCCAAATGAAAGGACAAGAGGAAATGGCTTTAAGTTGTGCCAGAGGAGGTTCACATTGGATATTAGAAAAAAAAATCATTGGAAGAGTGTTCAGGCATTGGAATAAATTGCTCAGGGAGGTGGTGGAATCAGTATCTCTGGAAAAGTTCCAAAGGCATCTGGATGTGGCACTTGGGGCATCTGGCTTAGGGGTCATTCTGGGTTGATGGTTGGACTCTCTGGTCTTGAAGGTCACTTACAACCTTGATTCTGTGATTCCATACAAATTGTTTCACTCATTTTTCTTATCCCTATCCAGTGACACTGCTTGGGATTCAGTGCAACTCTATCACACCAGTTTTGCAAACACTTTATGTCTGCAATAGGTGCCATTGACCCAGAAACAAATACTCCTTCCCCCTTCAGTACATTTGACTGCTTGTTTCTTCTATCAGTAATTTTTTTACCTGGCACAAATGCATAAGCACAACAAATCTGACTGGGGAACTGATGCAAACCAAAACTGCTTTTGTTTTGTTTTTCTAAGTCAGTTTAACTAGATCAGTTCCTGATTTTGGTCCAATGTGTGGTCACTGTCATGAGTTGGAAGAGACAGTAGATCAGCATAAATTCATCATGGAGCTACAATCCAAGGCAATGACTTGACAATATAGAAAGATTGGCTCGATCATTTTAGTACCAACCCGAAAATTATAGAAAGTATCCACTGCCAAAAGCCATCTCAGGTGTTTCAAGTTTTGTCAGAAAATGCTGACAAATTAAGTTTGTGTGGGCAGGCTTTCTGCCAAATTAGGTACTCTCAGCTACTATGGAATTAGAGGAAACCAGCACTGACTTCAAATTTGGTGCTTTGGTTAACTCAACAGAAGTGTGTGGAAAAGCAAACAGAAATTAATAAAATAAATTAATAAAATAATTAATAAACAATAAATAAATAAATAAATAAATAAATAAATGTTTCTGACTAATAATAGTAGAAGTATTTTCTTTGAACACAGCAACTATTCTTTAATCCCAAGCACAAATCCATCTGTCACAAATTGATGCAATCACTGGATGATCAAAAAGGACATCTACTCACAATATATTCTGAAATGGTATCTATTCACCATGTCTGATTATGGCTATGTTTTGCAATTAAAAGGGAGCAGGGGGCATTAAAGCAGCTAAATAAAAATGCTTAGACCTTAAGAAACAAATCCAAGAATCTGCAATTCTTTTCCTTTTAGAGAATTTAATTAGTAAATTTAATACTCATACTGCCAAAAGGGGTGATCTGTAATATAAAAATAGAGATAAGATAATAATGGAAAAAAAACAAACATCATTTAGAGGGACAGTCATTACTCATGAGAGCAGGTCCATTAATCAAAAAAGAATTTTCATTCCTTTAAGGTTTACAGAACAAAGCCCTGAAATACAGCACTTCCATGTCTCTTTCATTTACAGTTCTGCAAGTGCAAGTAGATTTAGATTCAAAAAGTAGACTTAGGATATTCCTCAGATGCATTTAAATTCTTATGAATTAGGTAAAGATAATAAAAGGAAAAAGTAACATTTTTTCATTTTTTCTCCTCAATAACTGCAAAAATAACATCTACTTAATTGGTTAAGTAGAGAATTTCTGTAATTAAAGGAGGATAGAAACATGAAAATTCTTCACATACATAGAACTGTAATATTTGGACCATCTTCCACAAAATCCTGCTCACACTTGACTGGAAAAACAGAATCCTGAGACAAGTTTGTTTTGTTTCATTTAACTCAGAAGCCAAGGACAACATATGCAGGATCAGCTCTCCCTCAAAATAAGTTCAAGTCTGAAAAGACCACCTAAAGGTAAGAAACAATCCATCATTCGTGCTAGTTCCATTTTCTGCCTTTCTCAAGAAGAACATCCCACTGTTTTAAGATATGTGAGATGTGACCATTAAATTAATTTAATCTGAGACAAATGTTTTGAATTGAACTGCAGCCCAGCACCTGAGAGAACACTGATTTTTCTAATAGACCACAACTAACTTTGATCCAGTTGGTTTTAATATAATTTTAGGTCAATATTTTAACAGTTTTTGTAAAAATAAACCAAGTGTGCACTAGGACAGCAGGGAATCAGTAAGGATTAGCAGTCTTCACCTTTATCCTACAGGTAGATTATAACAAAATGTCCTCAGAATGAATGCCTTCAGGTCTCAATATCCAACTGGTTGAATTAAAATTTTTAAAATAAAATTCATCCTTTTGAAAGTCTACATAGTACATCCTTATGGTAAAGCAGAACTTTTTGCCTTGAGACTCTCTAAGGACCTCAGGGTATAACTTTATATAAATTTATATATGGAACTTTAAATAAATTTTTCTGACTAATAATAGTGGAAGTATTTTCTTTGGATAATGAAATCGCTCTCACCCTTTAAAACAGCCTTTCTTTGAGTGATGAAATTTAAAAATCTACTGAAATATCTTCTCTATGTCATAATTAGTGATTGATACCCAAGCCTATTTTGATTAATTATTCACTCAAGGTCAACTCCATTGCAAAGATATTTTAGCCCCACTCTGAGGAAAATATCATGTGAGACAACAATCACAAGCACATGACTTTAAAGCTCACCTTTAAAGCTCTCAGGTAGAGAGTGCAAAACTCTCTACCTGATGAAGCAAAAATCTAGTGTGTTGACATTAGCAATCCATAAATCAATGCTTTGTCTAAAACACATCAAAAGTATTTTTTCATCAGATAGTCAAAATAGTGCAGGGTGCTATTTCTAGAAACTTCCTTTGCCATCAGTAAGTTTTCTTGTAGATATTTAGCTCATTCCTAAGAAACCATAAAAAACTGTTGTCAGAGGAAAAACTTTGGTGCCAAAAAAATTATAAACGCATAAATGCTATAAATATAGCCATATATCTATCCAGCATACAGAAATGCATCACCACTGAAAAGCTCAATTTTGAAAGCTCTTGTAGCACTTACATGCCAAACAACATAGCTCTTTTGTCTAAATTTGTTGAACTCTTCTTTAT
Organism: Emberiza elegans; assembly: GCA_024865655.1. NCBI lineage: Eukaryota > Metazoa > Chordata > Aves > Passeriformes > Fringillidae > Emberiza > Emberiza elegans. Next base: position 33,011,781 of record JALJVW010000206.1, read on the forward strand.
TCTGCCATCTTAACTGGGGCAAAACTCCTAGAAGCAGATTTTTTAACTAAGTAAATTGGATAGGATAGCAAGACAATTTTTACCAGACATGATTCTGAGATGGTCATGTCAAGCTGACAGGAACTTACTGCAGTTATATTGAAAGAAATTAATTTAGTCAGTAAGAACTGACTCATAGCAACATTTAATGTGGTGTAGCAACAGCTCTGGTTCAAAAGAATAATCCAGAGAGAAGAAAGGCAATGGCAGGTATCCTGCTTGCCCATCTATCTTTCATCTGTCAGTCTATCCTCCTTTCTGTGTCTTTATTATGTCCAGACATTTTCCTTGGAGAATGGCAAGTTTAAAGGAGCTCATAAGCATTCTTTGTAGCAACAACCTGGCTTACACTGCAAATACAACCAGTCACCAAAGCACACAGACTACTAAGTTTCAGCCATTCAGAAAGAAAAACATTTTCAGCCTGCAATATCACTGTATTCAAATAGGTTTCTTAGAGTAAAAGCTTTCATGATCACATATTAAAAAAAAAATTTAAACTTTTTAAAGAACACCAAACAAATGTGATAAGAAGATCAGCTTAGTTTTTATGCTTGTAATTGGGATTTTCATTTTAAAAAATCTGCTACTCTAATTTTTGTATCTGACCTTTTTATTGGAAAGTATTCTAAAAAGTAAAAAAATAATAGCTGAAATGTCATTGTTCCATAACCCTGCCATCAGTACTTCAAAACTTATTTCATATTACTAAAAAGAAAAAAAGGTCTGCTTGTGAATATAAAATATTATTATTATATGTATCATCAACTAAAGTGATTTGGGGAACACAGCAAAATAGCTACCCATACCCTAAAAGCTGAAATGCTCCAACTGTTGTCCAATGATGACCTTATCTGTATTTTGACCATTATAACACTGGGGGTTTACATTTGTGTTTGTTTCCCTGATACAGACACCTACTTTTCTAAATCAAGTCCTGTATGCAATTTTTCCTTTCTCAATTAACACGTCATGTGCACCTAAACTTCCATACCAGTGACCCATAGATGAACTGCAACATTCCAACAAAACTCTTTTCCTGTTTCCTTCATTTTCTAACATCTCATTGTCACAAAAATAATTTTTCACTTGTCAAAATCCTTAGAAATGGACTCAATAAACTACCTGCAAATCAAATATGTAGGCATGTCATATATATATATATGTATATGTTATAAAAGTTGTTACTACAAAACATGTATTTTTCTTTCTTTCTTTTCTTTAAAAACCAATGTATTTCCTTTGCTATACTTGGATATCACTAAACAGTAAAGCAGAATTACTGACAATAATTGAACAACTCCAAAAGCATTGTAATAAATAAGGCATGCTCAGAAATACTTTTCATACATTACTGAATAAAATATCCTGGAATTATAACCTTCAAATATAGATGATAGAAACTAAATGGATTTCTTTTCCTACAATAGTTGTTCTTATATAAAGATGTTTCCATTGTGACAGCAATCCCTCGCCTAAAGGGAAAGAACATTATGCAATATCTCTTGTGGCATGTAAGCACCTCCGTCTGCGGTCTCAGAGTTTGTCAGCACCAAGGGAAATCTTTATTGCCTGGTACCTGCACCACTTCAATGTAGTTCTTGTTTAAGTAATGAGAAAAAATCGTGACATGAAATCCAAGGGAAACTTTACGTCTTGTGTAACAACTCCTCCTGTCACCACTACCACATGAATCTTTACTTAGCTCTGTTTCAACGTCAATGTTAGAAAGGAATGTCAACTGGGTAAAGCAGGCAACCTTACAGGAAAACTATTCGCATATAAAAAGTTCAGGGTTGATTTTTTTTCCTTTGACCATAAGGAAAGCTGTTTGTAGCACAGCGTTATTTTCAATATCATGGTGTTACTGATCTGCAGGACAGAAGAGGGTAAATTTACCCCTGGAGCATCACTACAGAGCACTCTGAACTTAACTTCGGGCTTTCTGTAAGACTAGTTGGTAGTAAAACACATATTACAAGTCATTTCCTCATCAAAATCAAGGTAAGATTCTTATTTCTGGGATATAAATCTATATTTTAGACAGCCTGGTGGGGAAATTTTAAAATATGACCTTAATTACATTCCCCAGTAGAGCTGCTGTGTTAATTCAGGACAACACACCCATGTATTTATACAGATGGCTCTGGTGACCAGATTTGCCATGTAAAATCTCTACAGGGAAGCTGAGGAAAGGCAGAACTCCTGGGATATGTGCTCGTCTGCCAGTTTCACACTTTGAAATCCTTGGCAACTCTGATTTATACACCGCCAACTGTTTTCCTATCTGATTAGGCAGTTTTCTACTCCAGTAAGCATGTAAAATGGATATAGCTGAATTTCCACACTGAGGAGTGAAAACACAATATTTACAGTTTAGAAATAAAACAAGTGAGAGGAATCAGGCATGTTGGGATCATAAAGAGTTTCATAGAGGGTGAATTTCTGATAAATCTGGATTGTAGGAATGGGAGGTAAAAGCCTAGTTTTAATGGGCAGTCTGGTTTAGGGCATATTTATATAATAAACACACAGACTTCAGAAATGTGTCTATTATAAATTATCTTGAAGGCAGGCTGTTGTCACTTTCCATTGTTTTATACCTCAGCCAGGAGGTAAGGTTTGAATCAAATTGGGCATCTTACATAAATATTAAGTTAACTGTTTCAACAAGTGGATGCAACCTTTTGTTTTCTTTATAGGTCCAATTAAGCCTTGAGAGAAAGGTGAGCACATAGAGGAAATTTCAATCAATTTTTCCACAAAAAATGAAAAAACTTACAGTAACTGATTGGTTTAATTGCAGCATTACAAATAGCAGAGCACAGAGCAAGTCACACTTTCAGTCATACATCAAGTTAAGCATTTTAAACAAACTCCAGGAGAAAAATTGCTATACAATTTCAGTATTTTTCAGCAGCCTGACAAATACATTCTGGCAATTGCAAGAAAAAAACCCAAAAGTCATAAATCAGTATGCCAGCCCTGAAATAAACTAAAATATAGCCAAGTTAGGCTCTTCATCTTCCCTTCTAAACAGATAAAAAAACATTCAGCAGCCTATACTTTGTGATTTTAACAAAGAAGGGTCTTTCAAATTTTCTGTTGGCTTTGAAGCTATAAGTAAATAGATTCTCAATGAGTACAAGTTATGAGAAAAACTCAAGAGCATTATGCTAAGATGGAAAAAGAGGGTTTTTTAATAAAGAGCAGAATCTCTAACATTATTAATGTGATATCCATTTATTATTACATTAAATTTATTTGGTACATGAGTTGTTTAGATTATTTTTCCAGAATGCAGAATGCACTGAACTGTGTTACATCTCTAAGTAGCTCACTTCACTTTTATCTTGCTAATTCTCCAGGGACCTAACAGACAGAAGTGACCTAAATAAAATTCTTTAAGTACAATCTTTAGTTTTAGGGTTTCTGCAGGCAGATTAGCAATAGTCAGGCCCACTGTTGCTGAAGTGAACATTTCACAGCTGTTGCCTGCAAGAAGTCTTTGGTGAAAGAAACAGAAGCCAACACTCAAACTCTAGGACTTAACTACTAGGATCCAAATTGCAGTTACTGATTATGTTCTTGTCCTATAAAGTTTTTATTTCAGGCCTCACTAGCGACTCAGCTTCAACAGGGAGGATTCTTCTGTCTGGATTGCTGCCCATCAAATGAAAACCACCAACATAATCCTAATTATCATGGAACTGTGCTGCATGTTGAATTCAGAGCTATTGGGTGCACAGCATTATTAAAATAGGAGTTCACACTGACAATAGGAGGTTCATCCTGACATTACTAAAGTGGAGCATCGGCATTCTGAATCATCACTGAGCTTTTCGGTGCCAAGGAAGGAACTCCAAACTTCATCCTGCTATGTTTTTCCTGATTATACTGAGTTCAAGCACAACCTACACTTAGCAGGACAGGAACAGTGTGCTCTCTTATGAATGTTTTATTTTCTCTCTCTTTTGTTATTCTTTTTATTTAAAACAAAAAGCAGAGTTATATGCCTTATATATCTAGAAAGACAATACTTTTCTCCCCTCATGGGGCAAGAGAAACATGGAAAACTGGAACTTATTTTACAGTTATTGCAAGTATTTGTGTTTAACGATAGTGTTGTCAGCTTTGCTCTTTTCTGTGTTCTGGCAAGTGCAATGATGACAAGACTTTGATCCTACAGGTTGGTCAGAAAATCTAATAAGCCCTTTTGGCAGACAGGCTGGATTGAAGCAGTGAGATCTCTTTGTTTCTTGAAATCATGCTTAAGTTTTAATTTCTGTATTGCATATATAGCCTAGCTGGACCTACAAAGTCACTGTCTGCATTAAAGAAAGTATGTTTATCTTCCTGGTGTTTTTTGAATTTGTTTTCTTTCACTCCAGAGTAAGCATGTGATTTTAGAGTTTGCAGAAGACAAATAATGAATTTATGAGTGTTAAAAGCATCAGCTATCAGGAATGGGGCAAGAACTTTTTTTTGTAAACCAGAGTTTGGTTCTTTATGCAAATCAACCAACAGTTCTTTTCCTATTGTTTTTAAAATAATTTCATGGATCTTTGTTGCAGTAAGACAATATGCAATAGGCTAGGGATGATGTCACCTGTTTCCAGGAATTCCAGTTAAATCATCGTGTCATTGAATGTTCACTGACACAATCTTGAACATCAGACTAGGAGAATGGCTGTAATCACCTCTAATTACCTTCATCCCTTTGATCACTTTTAGCCAAAGTCTTCTGAATGATAAGTTTCTGATTCCTTGTAACCTGACAGGGACAGGTGTGTGTGTTTTCTAATTTAAATGAAAGGGAACATCAGACAGAGCTGTGTCTATTTTTGGCTAACATGGCCAAATTAAAGGAAAGAAATTCATTATTTCATTAAATGAAGCAATGCACTAGAATGAAAAAAAATAAAGGTTTTCTTGGCATATGGATTTTGAATTCAAAGCAACCTTTTACAATCGAATTCAAGAGATACTGCAGTTTCACAATTCTACTCAATACATTGGATTATTACTGATTTTACCTTTTACAGATGATACTTTTTAGATTAAGAAAAAATCAACAAAAAGTCCCCCAAGAAACACAATCCAAAACACTAGCACCAAAACAAAAGCAAAATTGTATTTCTTATCCTGGCCAGAAGATCAGATCAGTCCACCATACTCTATTTCCAATGTGATCCATTCAATACCACCTGTTTGCCATAATTTTGCAAACACTCTCATGTGCTAATTTGTCTCATATCTTACTGACCTTATAGGAAATATTCACAGTCCAGTAAATTAGTAATGAATAAATAGACATACTTTGTAAATATATTACTATATAAACAATAAGTATACAAATTACAAAGAATAAATATATGACTTTGTAAACCAGGGCCAGAGATAGTTTCCTTCCCAACAAAGCATCTCCTTTTTTATCTGCAAACTATTCAATACTTCTGCTCTTTACCAAAACCTTCCTTCAACACCACAAATCAACCACAAGAATAAAACTATTTTCTTTCCAATACAAACACTAAAACATGTAACAGTCAAATAAGTTCAGTAATAGTCAAATAAGTTTTGTTAAAATGCTTTTTAAATTCAAAGTCTTATTTCTTAATAAAATTTATGTTTCTGTTTTGAGAAATGGATTAAAAAACTACTGCAAGTACTTGAAATAGATGAAATAGACTTTGTAACATTTTTTTTTTACTCTTGAAATCCCTTCTTGCTTATTTAAATGAGACTACAACACACAATGCAGCGAAAATAAGTCCAAGAAAATTGAAAAATAAAGTTTTCAAAGAAATAGACCAATCTCAACTGTCAGGACCTGGAAACCAATAACTGAATATTTTGTCTATTGTTTTTTACTGTCACGTATTTATCACAGTGTCCTGATTAGAATTCTTTCACCCAATTCTTTCACCATCCCATAGACTTTTGTCTCAAACATCTTCTGCTTGAAAAGACAAATAAGTCCTCTAGAGTTTCAAGAATAGCTTTTGCTATTGATATGATGGTAATCACAGGTATACTGCTACTTAGAAGAACTTATGTACACTTTTTTTATGTATGCTTTTTACCTATTTTCCTTTATTTTACCTGGTTCTTCTGCTTGTTTAATTTCCTCATTGGAAAATAAAAGTCAAATCAAAACAGGTTTTTTTTCTGAATCTGGCCATCTTCCTAGATATGATCTGATTGATGCAACAATTTAAGGACTGGGCCACAAGAGCTCACCTGAACTCATGGACCCCAGATGGGCTGTGCAGGGCATGAAAGCAGGAAGAATTCCCAATTTCTCTCTTCCAAAGCTTTTCCTTAAAGAAAACTGAGCGGAAGCCAAAGGTAAAACAAGACTTAGACCAGTACACAATGTGTGTGCATAAGTGAAAAACATCCTTTTGACAAATACCATACACTTCCTCAGCAAGTTTCAGTTTTACTAATGGGTGTTTTCTGATAACACCAGTTGTATTTTCCCTATATCTGTAGCAATTTTATGCCTCTCTTTCCAGTCTGCATGAGGTGTTGTTAAAATTATTCCCATTCTTGACCTGTTTTCACCCATGTTACTTCTGGTTAATAGTTGCAGCTCACCTTTTTCTGCTCCCAGAGCTGGATGAGGTAGAAAGACTTAAACAAGAGGGGCTTTAAAAAACCTGACTTCTGTGAGTATGCTAAAGGGCAGATCATGTTCTCTCCTTAAATTAGCAAATTAAACAGAAACCAATACATGTCAAAGATCAAATAGGCAAGGAATAATCTGCTGCTGCAATTACTACCATCAGGGACTGGATCAGTTGATACTTTCTAAATACAGTTTGACATCTCATAAAAATTACAGCTAAACCAACAGAAACTAATTTCTGTTTTTCACAGGTGTCTATCAGGTTATAAACACACCTTACTTATTGGTTGTAATAAATGCATAATGGAAGGATATAGTTTAATATAAGCCATAGACCTTCTGAATCACCTGCGAAAATAAACCGAAATGGAGCATTTCTGCCTGTCAGTAACAGTCCTGAAACATTTTGTGGCTTTTGAAAAATTAGTTTTTTAGTGCCCTTTGACTAAAGTAGTTTTTTTTTTTACTTCCCTTATTATCTAGATGAGAATGGTCTGTCTGGTCACTGAAGCATTTCTCCCAGACTATTTAAGAGTAGATATGAGCCATTCAATTGACCTGAACAGTACTGGATAGAACAAAAAATTATTTTTTTCTTGATTTATTGAGATCACAGAACCATAGAATCCTTTACATTGAAAAATAGCTTTAAGATCATCAAGTCCAATAGTTAACCTCTCACTGTCAAATGTTTTCCTCGGGGGTCTTCTTGGGTTATCTTTTTTTGCCTTTATTTTTCATTTAAATTAATTACTAGGAGTTTATTTCAATGCTTTGGTGCTACTTAGAGATTTATTTTGGATCCTTGACAAAATCCTGTGATAATTTCAGATTTTCATGTACATGGTGCAATATTCATAGAATCATTAAGGTTGGAAAAGACGTACTAGACTACCAACTCCTACGTTTGACTAAACATCACCACATCACTTAACAATAGCCCTAAGTGTCATGTCCATTTCTTAAACACTTCCAGGGATGGTAACTCCATCACTTCCCTGGAAGCCCATTCCAGTGCTTAACCACACTTTCAACTAGTAAATTTTTCATGATGTTCAACCTGAACCTTCTCTAGCACAGCTGGAGGCCATTTCCCCTGGCTCTGCCACTGGTTGCCCTGGAGAAGAAAACGGCTCCCACGTGGCTGCAGCTTCCTTTCAGGCAGTTGTAGAGAGGATAAGGCCCCCCCGAGCCTCCTCTTCTCCAGGTTAAACACCCCCAGCTCCCTCAGTCACTCTCATAAGACTTGTGCACCAGACCCTTCACCAGCCTGTCCTTCTCGGACAGGCTCCAGCACCTCAATGTGGTGAGGGGCCAAGAACTGGACACAGGATTCAAGATGTGGCCCCTCTAATGCAGAGTACAGGGTGGCAATCCCTGCCCTGGTCCTGCTGGCCACACCATTGCTGATCCAGGCCAGGATGCCATTGGCCTTCTTGGCCACTTGGGCACTCACACTGGCTCATGTTCAGCTGCTGTCAACCAGCACTCCCATATTCTTCTATGCTTGGCTGCTTTCCAGCCACTATTGGAAAGCCTGTAGCCCCGCCTGTAGCCCTGCATGGGATGGTTGTGATCAAAATGCAAGACCTGGCACTTGGCTTCGAATCTCATATCTCTGGTCTTGGCCCATTGATCCAGGATGCAGTGAAAAAAAAAGTAGTTGAACACAAATGCATGACATAAGTCTCAAAGTTGTATTTTCACTCCAGCATACATAACTTTATTATTTTCAGGCATGCCTTTCCTGTATCAATAGTCCATTCTAATAAGAAACAATAGTAAAAGAATCCAGCACCAGAAAAATAGTATAATTTTTATATAAGATTTATAGAGCTTAAAATGCTGTTTTATTCTATATAAAATTACAAAAACTAATGTATACCAAGCATGTAGGAAATACAGAAGTCTAAATGAGGTAGAACAAATGTGTACTTTTGATCTTTATGATACTGTAGTCACAAGAATATATGAGTCACTTGAGTTAACATAAAATAGACCATGTCTGATCTGCTGGTAGTAAAGCTGGACAAAAACTGACATAACAAATAATGAGACAGGTCAAAGTCATAACACAGGAAACATCTCTTAATATTTTTTAAAGCAACACTGGACACATGTAAAATTTAAGTATAGGAAAATACCAGGGATTGTACTTGTCTATAAGCTTTTGCTCTGGGCAGAAACATGGCATAGAAAGTTTCAGAAAAGCATGATCATTTTTTTTTAATTACTGAATTAAATTTAAATTTCTCTCAAAACAAAACATCTTCCCTCTGAAACTTTTTCATGTACTTAAATTCTTTCCTATTTCTTATATACACCTTTTTTTCTTCTATAAAAAAAAAAATTGTGCATGTACTTTCCTTTTCAGTCTTGTGTAAAAAACCAAACAAACCACCACCTATTAAGGAAGAGAGATTTTCTTCCCTCCTCTATCTTACTAGATTTTATTTTTCTTAAAGAGAAAGAAGTGCAATCAAAAGTCGTGAAGTGACAATTTCCAAACATCTGTGACTAGTCAATGTGGGCCAAAACTGTATCAGGAAATTGATACTGATGAAAAGAAAGAGAAATTTGGGGGAAAAAAAATCAATTGCTTCTTCATTTTACAAGCAAACAATTACATTGCTGTAAGATTACGTTGGCAGAATGGAAATAATGAGGTGTATCTCCTCTGGACCCCTAATGATATGTAACAGCACCCTCCACAGCTCCCAGAGCTGCAGGGGGATGATATATATCTCCTCTCAGAGCAAGGGCTAGCAGCACGTGCTGAGACAGGATGCTGTTTGCTATAGAGCCCCAGGCTACAGACCTGAACAAACTCTGTATGCTAGTAAAATGACAGAAACAGAGACTTGAAGAAAGGACTTTCATATTAATAGAATCTGTGTGAGAAAATTAGGATCATTAAAATTCAGAAAAGGAGCATTAGAAAGAAAAAAGAGCAGCAATAGCTTTAAACAGTTAAGTTATGATAGCTATTTCTAAGAAAACCCAATATAATGGTGAAGCATCATATTAATTTCACCAAAAATATAGGGTAACATAAGCCTGAAGGTTGATACCATTTCCCTTCCTTTACTTACTTTTTTCTGTCAATGCCTTGCCCTTGAGAGCAGGAAATCTGCTAATACATGGTGTAACCCTATTTCTATTTCGACATAATTTTTGACCTTAGAGCATGACTCCAACATATTTCAACCGATTTCAGCTGTGCTATAAAATCAACAATATCAACATTAAGAATAACTTCCCTTGTTAGCAAAGTTCTATGAGTGGATCAACTGGATTAATACAAAAGATCCATTGTTTTTCTATCAGCACAATAATTTAATAGTAAGGAGTGCTTATCTTTTCATTGAGACTGAAATTCATTCTTGTTTAGACTAGTGTCTAAACTTGGCACATTGCACATATCCTATGGAAATTCCTTTTAAGCCCTCTGAAGGATTTAGCACTTTAGAGGGATGTAGGCAATTCATAAGGCTCTGAAATTCACTTTAGAACCTCTAGACGTGCACTGTGGCACCAGTGCTGAAATTCATTGAGTTACTGCTACACAGCAGAATGTTAGAAACCTCTCAGTCAAGGACAAGATGGCATCAAACACCAGAGAAGAAACAGATGAGGCATATCATAATATTTTAGTGGCAAAGCACATTAAAACTAATTTGTAGAACCTAAAGCATGGTCAAAGAAACTGCTACTGTCTGAGGCCTAGTATTTATTTGGTATAGTTTCAAAGACTGCTTGAATTTTTTCAAAATATTTTAAAAGTTTAAATGTGTATTCCTTCAGTTTATGCCACTTCTGGTGATGTGTGTGACATTTTATCTAAGCCTTTCCTATTCACATGGTGTTTTAGATCATCAGACATATGTTAATGATTTTAGAAATGTGTCCAACAGAAACAAAATGTCAACAATCAAAGTTTGCTATTGGTCCACTATAACTATCTCACTTATATTTTTTAAATTCTTTTTTTTAATGAAACACAAAGAAAAAAATTTAAAAGTCTGCAATTTAAACAACATAAACACCTAAAATATCAGATGAAGAAAATAAAATTCCCAAAGAACTGTCCTAAAAATTGCATCATAAAATTAGAGAGGAAAAGGCATCTGTCTGGGCAGAATAAACAAAGGAGTAAATGTCATAGAAATAATTAGCCCACAGCCCACCTGGGGCTACTGAGAAATATGCTACTGACTTATAACATAAAGTACCTTTAAATACCTCTATTGTAATATTAAGAAGAAGGCAAAGGCCATTGAACTACCTGAGAAGTGTGGGAAACATCTTGCTAATTACAGTGTGTTATTAACCATGTATGTATGTAAACTAGATATGGTCTATGCATTCACAAACAGAAATGAAGTGGTGTAGTCATAAACAAATAGCTATCAGATAATCATACAGCATTTTTCATTTGAGAATTACTTGCATTAAGAAACAACATCATAATTAAGTTGCAACTCTAAATGATCTTTAAGAAGCACCAACTTTTGGGTATTTTTCCCTAAAATATTTATCCTAGAAATGAAATCAGCTTCAGTATCTGCCAAAAATGTTTAATAAGCTGCAAGATAGGAAAATACAGTATTAAAATAGCAAAAAGTTTTGATTCCTTACAGTTTCTTTTTTTTTTTTCTAAATCTAATTGGGACCAACTGGCCTCATTGCTTCTTATAAACTTAGCAATATATATTCAGAAAAAGGAATAAAAATGAACAGATGTTTCTCCTTAAAGAAGTCAGACAAAGATTTTTCTTACACAATAAATCAGCTGCTAGTGGATTTCCAAGACATTGCTCCAGGCTAACTGTTTAGGTATGGCTTAAAAACCTGGTTTACCTCTGTATGTATCCAAAACTGGTAAAGCAGATTAAACTGTAAATGAACAGCAAACACCGAAGGGGGAATGAAAAGAGCCATGGGCAAGTTGAACATCTGAAAAATGAAAAAGAATACATACATTAGATACAATTCTAAACTCAGGATGATATAATACAGTACTATCAGGAGCTCAAAGCACTGCACAAGATGCTTGCTTCTTCTAAAACATCCGTAATGCAGACATTACATAGTGTACATAGACAGTGATTATTAAGTTACTACTTGATGTGCTATAGCAAATGAGACACAAATTGATCCAAAAGAGATTTCCCACAAGCCAATCTGAGCAAGTAGAAAATCCAACATAAGAATTCATAAATCCTGGTATTAGATGTTTATGCTGTGTACTATATGGAGCAGACAGCAACACAGCCTTGACATTAAGGGTTGCCATATAGGGAAGAATTATCACGTATTAAGCAAGATGCAAATTTATAACACTATAGGTTTTCCATCCAAACTCTACATAAGCACCATGAGGGTAAGGCAGCTTACTTGGCTTTCCAAGTTAATTATAATTCTCATCTTAACTTTCTTATTGCATCTCCCATAAAGTCCAAATATATTGCTGATTCCTAAAAACATGCTAGCATGAAAAAAGTATCAGAAAACTGCTTACTTGGGAAATTCACAATTGCTTAACTGAGCAATAGAATAAAATTTCTAAGACCTTCATACATTAAAAGTCAATCTACTTTCTTCACAAAAAGGAAGATCTTGAAAGAGCTTATCTATTTTCCCTTTTACCTAACATTGTGTCATATCACCTGCATTGAAAAGTTAATACTTCTCTAAAATACAGAGATTTTTCCTAAACTAAAAAGTAGCAGAGGTATCTTCAAAACTTTAAATCTCTTTAGCACTCAGGGAATATCTCTTTGGCCAACAAGAGCTCCCTTTGAAGCACAGGAAAATTAGAAAAATATATTTCCGAATTACTACTGTCTTTTTGACAAAAAATCAAATCTTTTGACATCCAAGAAGGCACTCCAATTGCCATGACAGGACTCCTGGACCAGGAATTCCTTTAGTGTAGGTCTGGATATAGCAGGTAAAACCAGTATTCTCTCAGTTTTAGCCAACAGGGCTGCCCAATAGATTAGAAGTCACACTGAGGCTGTGAAACAGCTGCACTTCCACCCCAGAGATGTGACTGATGCTCTCAAGAAAGTCACCACAGACACATCTCACTGTGACAAACCAGTGGAGAACTAGGACCTTGCAATATCAGCTTTGTCTGCTGGCTTCAACACCAGACAATGTCTGAAACACTAGGACAAAACCCTGAAGCCATTGCAGTATCACCTGGCAGGGCTGCGACAGCTGGGATTTCAAAATCTACATTTAAAGGCTTCATGGATCACAGCTGCCCCACAAATTACCTATGGGGTGTTTCTGTTTCTGTCTTGGAAGCTGCTTCCCAAGAAGTAAAGGAATTAAAAGGTAATAGAGGGGGACTAAGTTTCTGTCTAATGGCATGATAACAGCAGGATTTTTTTAAAAAAGAAATGGAGAGGAAATTGATTAAAAAAAGCCCAAAAAACCAAACCAGATGTTTTTCAGATTGTTCATGGAAGTGGTTACAGGATTGAAAGCAGGGTTAAAAAATTATATGCTTTTTCCCTAAAAGTATCAGAAGCAATTTGGTGGTATTTACAGATGACTCAAAGGGGAAAGAAGGATCATCTTCATATTTATTTCCTAACTTACTTTACACAAGAGTACTAGGATTTCCCTGCTAAGTGGTGGGATGAAGGAAATTTTATATAAATCTGTAGGTAAATTTGAAACTGTCAAAGGAGAATGCTTTACTAACTGCCTCACATTTTCTTGCAGTGTAAGCTTTATTTTGCACAGAAAGGATTTTAAAGATCATTTACAGAAGTCGAACTCATAGGGAGAAATGAAAACCTCTTCCATACCAAGATTTGACTTTTCCTATTTGTGGTTCCACTGAAACAAGAAGAGCAATCTCAGGAAAAAAAAATCATTAACGGTTCTTTACTGGAAATGCCAATTCTCCAAATCAAAAGATTTCATGGCAACATACCAGCTTTAACAGATTTGTATAGGAAAAGCTTTCTTGGCTTCAGAATGGAATTTCTGGTCAAAACTACAAGAAAACTTTTATCACCCTGACAGATCTTTTCTCACTTGGGAATTCAGCAGCAGAGATTGGGAAAGTGCTACAGTAGCTGATGGGAAAAGCACACAGAGTAGGGGGTGCAGAGACATTTGCATCTGGGCGGCTGCACTGCAGCTGTTGGCACCCGTGCCAAAGGCATTGCCCTTTGAAAGGTCCATTGCCCACTCTCCCATGTGGGCATCTCTTCATTTTTCCTCCCATTTGTAAGTAAAAGGTTATAACCACTTCCACTACAGAAAGGGAGTGCATTGAACCTCCTGAGGTTTAGCAGGAATGCTGAGTTTCCATGCTGGGTCTCTGGGGCCACCTGCTGATGTGGCTGCAGGGGATCTGCGGGGCACGGGGGGCTGCAGGACAGCTGCTGACAGCAAGTTCGTGTGGGCAGAACTCCTGTGAGGACTCTGCAGCAGTTAAAGGCAAGGATAAAATAAAAAAAAAATCAAAAAAGCCAACCCATTTTTTACAGATCCCAGACCTGGCAGACTTGTCAATAGACAAGAAGTGACTGGCTGCACTGAAAACTGTGTTCCTTATTCCATTTCCAGACTTGTATGTAGATGTTTCCACTGCTTTTATACCAAGGCACAGTACAACAATTTATCTAAATGTACGGTCTAAAGTGATCAAATTATTATGGATTTAATATTTGCAATTAAATCTTACCCTTAAAGTTGAGAATGGTACTCAAAGCATTAAATCATAGCTTTTCAAAGAGCATGTGCAAATCTCTCACAACTGCACTTTGACTGTTTTGCCACTTATACATTCATTTATATAGTATTATCTTGTTTTAGCTTGCTGTCTTCTTCTTAAAAATTAATATCCTTTTTTTTTGACATCTTTTTTCTCCCACTAAATGGGCCTCAACAGTATCTCAGTCTCCACAGTAGATTTGCTTCTCCATATGGCCCCTCCAGTGGAGAAACAGAAACACTGTGTATGAGCACTATACATTCAGTTCCAAAATTAAGAGTACATCTCACACCACTGATTGTCAAGCATGTTTTTCTATTCTCTTTTATTTCATATCTTTTCAGTCATAGATTAACATGCTGATTTATTTATCTTACAATGTTTAACTTAGAACACAACAGAGCAGGCAGCAGAATGGTCACATAATCCCACGCCATCCACTATAAGTTTCTCACACTCTCCACAAAATTGGATGTCAAACTCATTGAACAGTATAGTACACATTCAACAAGATCAGATCAATCTGAGATTAACTAATGATTTCACTGAGTTTCAGCTTGAAGGCAAATCCATCCATCGTCCTGGACAAAACTGTCAGTCCAAAAAAACAGCAGTTCTGTAAGAATTAGCAAGAATTGTGATCATGCACAATAAGGCGTTGCAGAAAGAAAACTGGTGTATGTCTGAAAAGTTCAGGGAGGAGACAAAACAGTATTTACATTAACCATATGTTTTGGCTAATAGCAAATACTTGGTGAAAAAGACCTGGCACACAAAAGTACCATGTATTCCTAGATTCATTTCCCTTTGCACAAAGCATATGAATTTTAAATGCACACATATTATTTGCCAAGTGATATCAGTGTGGTCCTGGGGATGGTCTTTGGAATCCAAGGTGGCCAAACATCTTGGTCTTTCAAGTATTTTACGCTCTCTGAAGTATCATCCTCAAAATCATGCTATCAGACAAAGTTCTCATATGCACACCCATATGTACACACAGGCTTTTTGTCTTTTTTGAATTATTGTTTTTGTTAAGCATTTGCACATATGGTCCCAATGGGTAAATGGGCAAAGGTTAAATCTTTAACATAGCAGTATTTACAGAGGAAGCAGGGTTGTCACAGACATCCCTTCCGCTAATGTTCATTACAGTAATTTAAATTCTACGTAATCTTGCTAACATCACATGATTATTTCCTTAATAAATAAACAACAAGAATTTATATAGAAGACATCAAGAAAAAGATCTAACAAAAAGTACTGCTTCATGATTTTCAGAAGAAATTTCCCTGGAATGTAGCACTTTAACTAATTTAATGTCATGCACTTAAGACAGTTATGAACTAGAGACTAAATCCATGTTCAGTTACATAAGCACAAATCCACTTTACCCAAGTTAATGGAGTTATACTGGATTTCCATGGGTGAGCACAGTCTCTTGACTTTAAGTCATTTGCTCACAGGCTGGATGGAGAGATTGCCAAAGGACTGTGGGTTTCCTTCACCACCCATATTATACCTCACTGGAGAATATATATAATTATATAATTATATGTATGAATTTATGTATGTACATACATTTAGTATCCCTTTTGAACTCTAATTCTGAAAATTAAATTTTGAAGTTATTCATTTTGAATAATACACAACCAGAAAAACTACAATCTGATTAAAAAAAAAAAACCAAAACAGTAAATAGAGAACATGAAGTCTCAACTCAGGAAATCAGCAGTTACCCTGGGTGCAGAACTAAACCCTAAATATTATATTACATTTATGAATGCATTTGGAAATATAATTTTTAAAATCTGTATATAAATACTGAATATGTACACCGCTCACCATTTCAAATTAGTTTTATCTGAAATAATGCTATGTAACATACTGTTCTTACCTACAAGGGTACTGATATTACATGAATGAGCAGAGACAAATAAATCCATTTGCATGTCCAAAGCAAATTTTAATAATTATTTCTCTCCCTGCTCCTTTTACCTAGACAGACATATTCTGAAATAGTTGAATTATACTCTGCTTTTTTTCTGTATTCATGTATGAATAACTGAATGAAAATTCTCTATTCTACTCAAAAAGTTATGAAAATATAAATGCAGGGTTATACAGTTAGCCTTCTTTAAATTTTGTAGCTATTTTCATGTTTGCTGTACAACATTAGTGAACATATTTTAAAACTTATGATTATCAGATTCTTCAGTTTCATCTTCTGTGCCTTCAAACATCTTTTAAAAAATCGTTTTTATTTGAAGGGAAATAAATGCTATGTTTTAACTTTTACTAAAACTTGTTGATATTAACGTGTTTGTCAAATCTTGTGCAACTTACCCAGGAGGTGTATTTCTGCAGTATAGATTGTCTCAAGGCTGTGAATAAGTTGTAATCTTCTGAACTATGGTGTACTTGGTGTGCAGCCCACAGTATATTAACCTCTGCAAAACAAAAAAATTTCTAATGAGGTTTGTGCTAGAGAAACAATATTTGTTTCCCAAGGCCCTTTTTTCTTAAGCTAGAAGCAACTAATCCTCCAATTTACACTTTGCTATTTTACATTAACATAAAAAATAAAACCTTAATGCTCAAAGCTGAGTTTGTGTAGGCAGGGTTACATGTCTGTCAGTGCACACAAGTCAGTGTAAATTTCATGCTGAAGTAAGGAGAGATGGTAGCAGGAATAAAATCATTGCTGGAAGAGCAGAAGGATATGTGAGATGAGAATTAAACAGCCAGAAAGCCTCATCTGATTTCTGGTAACATGAGTCAGTTGGAGCTCTGTATGGGATTCAGAGGGACAAAGACTGAGGATGCTCTCATGCTTGCACTTGATATATTTAAAGACTAGAAGGGGACACAAGATGTTCCAGAAGTTGTATGCATTAAATTTAAACAACTTAACTGGTGTCAGCTTTTATGCTTACATTTTTCTGGAATGTGTGAATGTTCAACCCACTTGTGCCACAGACCACAAAACACATCCACTGCTTGCCCACTAGTGACAAATGGAAAAAACAAACTGATGCTTGCTGGGAAGCCTTGACACAGCCAAAAGAGAGCATTGGCTCTATTGTTACAGTTCAAAAAAAAAAAAAAAAAAGCTGGAATAAGGGCAAAATCAGTGTCAGCCACATCCTCCAAAGGCATGATACCTCTAATGCACTGAAATGAAGAATACTTCAAAATCCTGATTATATTTCAAGGCATTTTCTCACACAAGTGCAGACCTGGGTAGCCTGTCTGCACCATATCTGGCCAGTGTGAAGTTGGATATTAAAACAGAAATGGTCATGGCCATCAGCTGTAAGGATTACCTCAATTACAGAAAAAAGGAAAAAGCATGCAGTCAGTGTAGCCCAAATAATGCCTATTTATCATAATTCTTAATTTAAGGTCTCATGTACTTCAAGGGATGAAGTACACACAAAGCCTCAGCTGATTACAGAAATTAAAAGTTGACTGGCTGGCTGCCAGCTGCACACTCCCACTGCCACTGACCTTGTTTCACCAGAGCCATTAGAGAAGTGCCTCTGGCAGACATTAGAATCACATTCAGAAAACGGTTTTATAATGGCTGTCTGAAGTCCTGTAATTATTTGCAACCAAGTTTACATCAAATAGTTTAAGTCTGGTGATTAACATGTACTTCTAGTGTAAAGTAAGTTAAAAAAATCCTCTTAATGAATCTGAACGTACCTTTACCATTTAGGGGACTAGATAGTCTTGTAACAGGAGGTAACAGTCTTGCATGCTAGCAACTGGGAGTTTTCAATCTAATTAATTTTGACAATTTGGTAATTAACATTACAAAATCATTTTTCAATTATCTCTAAGACCTTAAAAATACTTAAAATTGATGAAATGAATGTGTAATTTCAACTATCAAATAACACTTAACACTGAGTCTAAGAATTCTTTCTTCTTTAAATGAATTTGTTCCTGAAGGAACAAGTGTTCACTTTATCAATAATTAGTGATGTCTCTCAAAAAAAAAAAAAAACCAAAAACACCAACCAACCTCATCTGAATGCACCTCTGCCTAATAAACACACTAGAAAATGAATTATTCAGGTGATCTTCAGTATTCAATAATAATTTGTGTTTGAAATGTTTCTCAAGACCTCGACAGAAGCAAAATGAGTGAAAAAAGCATCTGAAAAGGTGGAGGTTAAAGACCTGTCTCCTTAGTTGTTTTAAAAGCATTTACTTCCTATCACAAACTGTGTGTAACACAAGCCTCCACTCAATGAAGTACAGCTGTGCAAACAGGGTACAGTAACTGGATCTTTCTTCTTTCCCTCAGTCATTTTTCAGCATTATGAAAAGTTCAAGGAAGGGAATCTATGATGATTTTTACAGTCTACTTTCATTGTAGTTAAGGTCAAATGGTTTTCAAAACGAATTACTAAAAATGCGTTTTATTAGGATTCATTTTTCAGTTAAACTGCCTCTTACACTAACAAGAATATGGAATAAGGTAACCAAATATTGGCAAAATGTTAGTTATTCAGATGTGCAAGCCAGCTTAAATGATCTATCATTCAAAAATGCACCACAGGAATATTGGGGAGATAAACAAACAATTCTTCCACAGGTAATTTAACTGCTACAACTATTTCTGACTTCTTTTATAGGTAAGTAAATTAAATCCTGCTCCTTAATCCTATTGTTGATGACACCAATGGCACAGACTACGTTAAATTCCTTTGAGAAATAGGCAGTCAATTGGAAAAAAATATTGTATGAACATTAATCTGAAGAAACTGATAATCAAGAACTTAGTTGAAGCAGAAGAATAATATGAATGGGTGAAATAGATCACCCAAAAACTCAGCCTGTAAGCATTAGTATCTTAAAAATACTATTACCATAATGCCAAAAAGACATCTCTCAAATCTAAGAAACAGACCGAGCATTCTTCATGGAATAAAGCTGACTGCTCACCAACTGCCCACAAGAGAAATGAAATTGTATGTCTCTACAGAAGACTTGTGGTTTCACTTTTTCATTTCTAATGATGATAACTTGAAAGAAAATAAAAAAAACCTATTTGAATGGGGATAAAATTATAAAAGACTCTTTCACACAGACTTTCTCATATGTATTATTACATAATGACCAATAAAGAAAGCAAGCTTGGGCCAATACCAACACAGATTAGAAAAAAAAATCATGCAGAAAACAGGAAGTACTACTGCATTTTATAAAATTATCAAATCCTACTGTGAAGCCACAGGAAAAAATTAGGCAATGGAATTGGAGAAGTCACTGAGACAGTGTTCTAATGGAATTTTTGAGGTTTCATAATTCAAATGTGATTGTTAAATACAATTTAAAAAATAGATAACTTCAGTACACTATACACAAACCCCCTATCTTTGATTGAGGAGAGTGAGAATCATAGGGTAATTCAGGTGGGACAGAACTACCAAAGGTCTCTAGTCCAACCTCCTGCTCACAGCAGGACCAGCTTTAAGTTCCTGAGACT
Organism: Emberiza elegans; assembly: GCA_024865655.1. Classification (NCBI taxonomy): domain Eukaryota; kingdom Metazoa; phylum Chordata; class Aves; order Passeriformes; family Fringillidae; genus Emberiza; species Emberiza elegans. Next base: position 33,031,695 of record JALJVW010000206.1, read on the forward strand.
CACTTGGTCTTGGAAGACCTCTGCATCTGCTGCGCTTATGAAGAACTACCTGTCAGTGAAGATAAAGGTAGCACTTCCTTTTCATGTAGCTGTGAGGAAAGTTATAACCCAGGACAGCGAGGGCCTCCTTTCCTGTCATGGCTTTCCCCAGTTTCCTGTTAATGGATGGAGGCATGATGAGCTAGTCTCATCTGAGGAACAACAGGGTAACTGCATCTTGGTACTGGAGTACCAAAAATTGATACTTGAATTAACTGGTACTTAAATTGTTGAATTTATTACTATTATTATTACTACTACTATTACTGACATCTACTGAATCAATTAATATTTCCATCCATCACACATTTTAAAGAATCAGAACGTAATCCCAACAGAGAATAAATGAGGCCATGTAGCTAGGTGACAAAGGAAAATCGGTGCTACACAGAAACTGCTGAATGAAGGACAGGTTAGGATTTGGCCCCCAGTTTTCATTCGAGCTCTTTAAGTCTCCTTGACATCATCTCAGAATCAGACCTGCATTTGCTAAAATCAGTGGGCTCCAAGCAGCTGAGAGATTTATATCCCACAATTTATTCCAAAAGAAAATGAAAATTTGTCATTTTAGCATTAGTTCAATGTACAAACTCTGCTATTAGAAGAAAAAAAATGAGAAGCTCAGGGAACTGGCCTGGAGAAGCACAGGCTTTGAGCAAACTTACTAGTAGCCTTGTAACAGCAATGAAGCACTGGCTAACAAGAAGCTGAAGCCAGGCTTTTTTCAGCAGTCCCATTTATCTTCTTTTCTGGATTTTCCAAAATGAAGAAAGATTATTGGTGTTATCATTCTTTTGTACTTCTCCCTTCCTTCCTTCCTCCTAATTAATTCATAAAATGTAATGTTTCACACACTTCACACACTTTCAAAAATCATATTGGTAAGGTGACCAATGATTCTACTTAGGCTTAATTTTTTTTATTTAAAAATAATTTTTCATTAGTAATCAAGTTCCATTCCATCAATCCCTAAGACAAATCCAATGTCTGGGCAATATTTCGCTACTTCTGAAGTATTTCTTTTTTAGTAGTAGGAAACATTCCTTGTGCACATAAGATTCCTTTTGAAGAATACATAATACAGAGGTGTCAAAATAAGATATTTTTTTTGTTGTTAATTTCAGTGATTTTAAGTAATTTCCAGAGCCCAACACATTTTGGTTAACAACAGGAGGAAATATGTATGCCAATAAAAACCTATAGTCATTTTTAAAGGAGTGATTTCAATGGAAACAGCCATTTTATGAAATTTTCAGAATCAGTGAAATGGTAAAGATTTGATGACTCTTGAGTAAATAAAAAAGATTAGAAATTAACTTTTAATTAAAATATGCGTACAAGCTTTATAAGACCTGGATCTTAAATAATATGGAAAAAAATACAGCTGATGAATCACTTAAAGTTTCCATTATCTCACAAGTCTCACAGTCAACACTGACTGTAGCTAGGAGAATAGGTTCAAGTTTCCCTTCAGCACTTATTTAAATTTAAACAGGGCCTTCAGTTTTGCTGTGCTAGCCATCTTTTAGAAGTTGGCATGGCCCCAACTGACCCCAGTATGGAATCTGCTGTTCCTAAAGCAGGTGTAACCCACAGGGCTTCAGAGGCAGATACTCTGTGCTGCGTTCACCTACAAGCAATCACAAAGGGATCATCTCCTGGGTCTACTTCTATCAAGTCAGAATTAGTAGAAACTCCAGGATGACTGAGGAAAGAAAAAAGGCCTGGAAGGTAGAAATGTCTGTCACCTCTTTTCTATGCATTTCAATTCTACCTAAAAAGATAAAAGACAGGAAAATACATAGAATTTAAATAATTTATTTGCTAAACTATTACCTTTTCTGATTCACAAAAAAAAAAACCCAACTGTTTGATTACTCACTACCTTACTGCCTTCTTCTAACTGAGGTGTTCATAAAATCATAAAATCATAGAATATGCTGAGTTGGAAGGGACTCACAAGGATTATTAAGCCCAACTCCCGGCCCAGCACAGGACAGTGCCAAGAATCACTCCATATGTCTGAGAGCATTGCTGAAACACTTCTTGAACTCTACCAGGCTTGGTGCTCTGACCACTTTCCTGGGCAGCCTGTTCCATCCACAGCCTGGCCATCCTCTGGAAGAAGAACCTTTTCCTGATATCTAACCTAAACCTTCCCTGATGCTTCATGACTGCTCACCAAAAAGAGGAGATCGGTGTCTGCTTCTCCACTTCCCCTCACAGGAAGTTATAACTGCAGTGAGGTCTCCTCTCAGTCACCTTTCCCTCAGGCTGTACAGACCAACAGACCAAGTGCCATCAGCTGCTCCTCATACAGCTTCCCCTCAAGGCCCTTCACCATCTTTGTTGCTCTCCTTTGGACATTCTCTAACAGTTCAATGTCTTTTTTATACTGTGGTACCCAAAACTGCCCCCAGCACTTGAGGTGAGGCTGCTCAACTCAGAGCAGAGCCAGACAATCCCCTCCCTTGCCCAGCTGGCCATGCTGTGCCTGATGCCCCCAGGACACAGCTGGCTCTTCTGGCTGCCAGGGCACTGCTGGCTCATGTTCAACCTAACAATGACCAGAATGCCCAGGTCCCTTTTCCTGGCCCTTCTCTCCAGCTTCTCATTCCCCAGTCTGTCTGTACATCCAGGGCTGTTCTGGTCCAAGTATAGAATTCAGTACTTGTCTTTGTTAAACTTCCTGTAGCTGGTGATCATCCAGACCTTTATTTTGGCAAGATCTCTCTGCAGGGCCTCTGCCTTGAAGGGAGTCAACAGCTCTTCCCAATTTAGTGTACTATTGCTGCTTTTTAAGAATTTGAATAAATCCCTTCTCATGCAGAGCTTTTTCCCTGAATCTCATTCCCTCTTTGATTCTACACTTGCATTGGACAAGCAACCCCTGCAATACAATACCACTTAATTTTTGTTACTGGGAAGGACAATTACTGGATTTATTTTAATGAAAGTCGCCAAAAAACCTGTATTTTGGGACCTATTTGGGATCCACCTCATATAAAACCAGAATTTAGCAGATTAGCTATCATCTCTACAACAGAGGTAGATATGAACTGTGGTGGAACTCTTCTGTTGTCTGTTATGGTGTAGCCCCTATTTTGTGACTCTTCTGAGCCAATTTTGCTTTATGTTTTTTGTTTTAGTATTCTTCAGGCAGAGTTGCAGGATAGCTGATTTTGCCAAAAAGCTATGCTTCCTGCTTATTAGAAATATAATTCTTAAAGGAAAAATTCTTTCCTCAGTTACGTTAGTGTTAGCACAGAGCTGTGCGGGTTTAATGAGAACAGAACTAGATCCAAGGAATTTATCTGGAAGGCTCTGTTATATACCACACACCAGGAAGCATGTATACAGGGAAATGTACGCTTTGTTTTGTTTTGTTTTGGGACTTTTTTTGTTTGTTTTTTTTTTTTTAATAAGACACATTTTTCTTAAATTGTGGCCTTGGCTACAGTGAGTTTCAGCAGTTTTTATTCTCAAGATAATCACATTTGTAAACCAATGACTGGCTGTAAGGAGATCCGAGTTCAAGTGGTGAACTAGATTTGATTTACTACAGACCTTCAAACAATTCTCTTAACCTTTCTCTTTCTTCTTGAGAAGCACCTATCTGTGCATGTTCCTGACCCAGACCAGTTCTCAGCCTTTAGAAAGTAGGAATTCCACCACTGTTTAAAATATCAGCCATTGCTCATGAAGTTGGTGTGTCAGGACAAGGGGGAACAACTCAAAAGCATTTTTTCAGCCTCAGTATTACCTAGTCCTCCTTGGTCATTTTGCAATGAAATGCACATTGTGCTACCCAGGTAATGCCAGGACAGGCAATCATACAGCCTGTCACAAACCAGTATCAAAAGAAAATTATGCTACCAAGAGACACCCTGTGGTCTATAAAATCACAATCCAACAGTTTAATTAGGTATTTTCACTTGGTGTTCTGCATCTGATCCTTCTGGGATGTGAGATGTGCTCTTTCTGAGCTTTAGTCAGGATTATCTGTTTTTCAGCCTTCTTCTTATGTTACTCTATGTGGTCAGTAAAGTATTTAGTGAGTGGGCTAACTTGTAATCAAGTAATACATGGTATATACTCCCATGGTTTGTAAGCCAAAAATTCGAGCAACCTTCCACAAAACCTGCCTCCAGAATGTATGCACAAGCCAAAACCTCCTGCTTGATCTGCTGCCATACCAGTTGAAAACACAAATCTGCTCCCACACAAAAAAGTCCACAATAAGATCTGCAAAACTTAAGATGCAGAATGGTCTGGGGAAACGTGGGAAGAATCAAGATAAGCCAAAGTATTACACATGCTACCCAGAATAAACAACAGGCCAGATCCTATCCCCTTCTAGCAAGAATCCAGGGAACTGTGAATTATACCCAGATATGCTTCTGAATCTGTAAAATATTTAAAAGACCATGTGGTTAGGAAAGCAGAGGCTGACCAGGTCAAAAATAATGGTCTTCTCAACCCATACGTGCCTTATGTTATTTCCTGGCATCTTCATAAGCATGGGACATCAATGGAAAGGCTAGGAAAAGCCACAGCACACCCAAAGATTCTGTCTCTTGAAACTAGTAAGAGCAGTTCTCTTGGAAACTAAGCCGCATGAGTCAAACTTCTTACACCATTGTTATATCCATGTAAATCAGAGTAAGAATCTCAGTTATTACATTAGGACCGTGTTAACTCATGGCCTGTGAGCTTTTCATACAGTTTCCAAGAACTGAACAGTCTGTTTCTACATACACCATGGAAAGCCACAAAAGAGTAAAGGCTATCAGGTGAGATTTAGAAATAAATAACAGTGAGTCAATCTGTGACTTCACTCGTAATTCTAACACAAAATGAACGTGCATTCCTTTGTGTTAAAAGATACTGAGAAGATAAAACGATCCAAAGCAATTTTAGCATGTAATTGTTGGATTTGGACATTTCCAAAAAGAGAAATAGGAAACATTTAAAAAATTAAGAAAAATACAATAGGGATTACATTTTAGTATTGTGTATATGTCTACTCTGAAAATAGGGGAACATTTGCCAAGTCTTTCAGTCCACAGTAGGTCTCACAAAAATTCTGCTACAACAACTTGCCTGACCAGCCCGTTTCTCACACCTTCCTGAAGCCAATTTTCAAGCACTCTAGTTGTCTGGAGCAGCTCTGCATCTGGTCAAAGCTTTGTTTCCCTGAACTCTGGACAATCTCTATAACAAAGACAAGAGTCTCTAGACCATCAGGAACCATGATGGCAGCAGCTGTTGCACTTTCACTTGTCTCTTTCACATATGTATAAAGCTTGATGCAGGTATTCTGTTTTTCAGTTGTTAAGGATTTCATAACAGATTCTTTATGTGTAAAAGTGTTAAAACAGCTCTGATTTGTTTAAAAAAAAAAGAATAAAATGGTGCCATGGCACTTTCAAGGATAACCAGATTATAGCATAAAATCCTCTTTGAGAACCCAGTCCCAAGCCCTATCAAGCATTTACCACAAATACTAGCCTCAATTGTTTTCAAATACCCTTTATTCAGTGAGGGTTCCTCCTGGTTTTAACAAGGTTTATCCACCTTACACCTCACAGCCTCCTGACTGAGTGACACACCATATTTTAACTTCTGAAATTCATTGATGTAGAAACTTTTTGTAGCACTTTGCTTTCTGCTCCTCTTTTACTACAAAGTGGAGAATATGGCTCATGAATTTCACAACCCTAAATCATCGTGTTGTGAAATTACATTTATGCATTAAAATAAAACCTATAACAAATTTCTGTGTAAAGAAGATCCCCAGCAGCTGTTTCAAAATGACTATAGGTCTGTGCCACTTTATAAAAGCTGCAGACTTGACTTAAGCTTTTCCCAGTATGGCCAATTACAGCACTGGCAGTCTTTAGTTGTGAGTACTTGCCAGCATGTGTAGCTTAGTGTTACTGAATACTGAGGTCAAACTGTGGTATGAACGTGTGAAATGCATTAACTGTGACAAAATTAGCACTGTATTCATTAGCCTGATGATAAAAGAGAACTGAGACTAAATTAAATAAAATCTTAAAAGGAAAATAAAGTTACTTTAGAAAACCTAAAAACCAAGTTTTACTTCAAGCCCTTCAATTTTTTTTTCTTTCCCCAAAAGAGTCTCAGCCACTGAAATGTCAGCTTATGCAATTTGAGAACATATTCATCTTGGAGGATCTTAGAAGGAAATTGCTGAAATGAAATGGGGAAAAAAAAGAGATAATTCTCCTTTTGTTTTTTTGTGTGGGGGAGTGGGGTTGAGAGTTCTCCTCCTGTATTCTAGGCTGTCTTTACAAAAGATTGATGTCTGGTGTCACTATTAGGAAGTGCAAACTGTTCAGCTTCATTGCAATCTATGTCCTCATCCTCTTGCTCTGCAGGATACCACATACTTTGGCAGGCAATATTCAGAAGGGAAGCACTTTAATGGCAAGAATGGATACCAGTGAAACCTTTTCCCACAATGTTCAAAACTCTGAATGTGCATACGTTAAAGCAACATAAAGCTGGAGGATATTAGGAAGAAAACAATAACTGATAGTAACTCAGACACATTAGTCTTACTTTTTTGCCCCTCAGAATAATACATTCAAAAAATGCTAGGGAAATGCACACACAAGGGTAAAAAAAATTAATGAACTGGAATGATTTCAAGTCTTCCAACCTAAAAGCATAAACATAAACATAAACATAAACATACTTTTTCCAAGGAAACATCCATGGTCCCTTCATGTATCTTTTACCTTTTAGGCTGAATTCCTGCATTCATTTATTTGGTTGGTCATTTTTTTTCAAACTAGATACAGTAAGAAATATCACTGGTAAGTCAATTTATTCTGGTAGAAAAGAGGAATTGGCTCTCCACTTTTCTCTTCCAATCTCTTCCATAGTGTCTTAAATTACTTCTTCAGCTAAGTTCCTGAATGACAGATGTGTGGAAACGCAGACTAGATTTGCAAAAAATCTACAGAAATTTACAGAGATATTGGGAAAGACTTGTGCTTATTAAACACTGGTAGTTCCATTGTATTTGGAACTTCATCCACTTCATTTATAGCATGTGTGATGTGTGCTAAGAGACCTGTCCTTCCACAAACTACATTTGAACCAGTGTTGTCAGTACTTATTTTATGCTCTCTTTCCTAAGAGCATATAGTTGACCACAGATCCTCTGCGTCCATCAAGTAATTACCTATGGCTGCATCTGTAATGGATGCTCTGGATACTATTAAGCATGCTAAGACTTCAATAGGCTTTTTCATTTATCATTCTAAGAAGAAGGATATGGAATCCATTTAAATAGATTAGATAAAGAGAGCAGAACACAGTTAATTGTCAAAGCAGGCAGCCTCCATTTAAATGTGAAGAAAAAAGGTACAAATTTTCCTCCATACTCCATCAAGCTGGGGTCTACTTGGTAGAGTGCACCCCTACGTGTGTCAGCTGGGATTATCTAGAAGATGCCTCTAAGCACCAGAATGTTATCTTCAAGGTTTTGTCTCCCATCACTCCCTGTCCTGTCTCTTCAGCAGGCAACAAACACGAGCCTAAATTAGGACTACACAAAAAGGTCTTAACATTGGAGCCATCCACAGGGATACAGGCACTGGCAGCATGCTCACATTTAACCAAAAGGCATGCAAACAGCCTTTAAGAAAGCCTTTTACTGGGTGCCCCTTGCTACTTGTGCTAACTTTAATTCCAAATATCAGTCAGAAGACTAGCTTTATATTACATTTCCTCTTTCCCCAAAATATTGATGATTATTAGCGGAAGACAGGTGAAGCCACAGGCAGTAGAGTTTCAGGTATGGGGTTCATTTCAATGTGCCCTGTAAGTTCTGATAATAAGTATGGAGAGCTGAAGGTGCTCCTGCCCTACCAGCAAGGACTGAAACAGATTTCAGGTCTGGGAGTGCAAAACAATGGCTGGCAACACCAACCACTAACAGATGAAGCCGGAGGTGCGGGGGAGCAGGAATACCAACAGACTCCTATGATGCTAATTCAGACTGATTTGTCAAAGAGCAGCTCTAGCACTTGACCTGTAAAGGCACTACTCCTACATGCTCACTGGGTTTGGCAGCCACATGTCTCCTGAATGATGTTGCATTTTCTGACTTTGAAGGCCAATAGCTAGTGGCTGGATAATTAGTACCAGAGCTAACAGAAAGAAAAGGATTTCAGAGACAGAAAATAGCAAGTATGGAAAAAAAAGATCTTTAGCTGATTAATTATGACATTTGTACACATCCCACTGTAAATTCATTCATTTTTTATCCTTTATCTGTTTGCTCTAAGCTACAGAACAAGCTAAGACTGAAAGCTCAATGCAGGATGCAACTGTTGTACTTTGTACTTTCCAATCACACAAAAGTCAGCACTAAAGCTATGTGCAAGATAGTAGAAGTGCAGGATACTAGACTGCAGGCTTACCTCAACCACTGAAGTTGTATATAGGAAACAGATCTGCCTAAGAAAAATAGGCTTCTCTACTCTATATAGTGTGATTATTATCTGGCAAGGGTAGTGTATTTCATTTTCAAATAGAAACAGAAGGTTTTTTTGCTGCTTTGAGATCTCTGGTTAAAATCCTTTGCTAGACAAAAGAACTGACCCAAAACAAGTGTGCTGTCGAGCCAAATTCAACTCTAGTCTACCAAAAAAGTCCTATTACTCCACAGCCAATCTCCACCTACTATTAGCAGGGGAGGAGAGGGAAACAGAGAATCTTCATCTGAAAAGTGTTGATTTTTTTATGGAAAACATACTTGTAAGTACAAAGTTTTACAGTGTGTTGAGACATACTGAACAGTATGCATTTACCTATAATTTCATAGGATATTTTATACGCACTCCAGTATCCATTATCTCTATACCCAGCACAGAAGCTTTCAAACCCTTTAAGTTAAAGGACTACCCTGCGTTCATCTCACCACAAAATTAGTCTTTGACAGAAGATCCCAGCAATTTTTTTTCAACTTCCCAGCCAAGAGACACTCAGTGACAGCAAAAGAGCGGCCAGAGGGAAGCAGAGCACAGCTCTGCCAGTGCCAGGCTAAGAATATTCTTTAGACAAAACTGCAGAGATATTGCTAGGAGCTTACACTAGGGAATCAGGACATAGATAATCAAATCAGTAAAACTGGCAGGTTCCAATATCACAACATGTAAGACAGTGGCTATAGCACAGGAACCTTCTTTATTTCACCTCCAGGCAGAGAAAAGCGGGGGAAAAGAAGAATTTAAGAAAAAAGGCAGTAGGGGGGCATTGTAGAAACACAAGCAAACCTAACTTAGAAACAGCTGCTGAAATACATCAAAACAGTAAATTCACATACGTTTATGAGAAGCTTGAAGGCTATAAAAATAGACATGATCTTTCAGAAACAGATCAAAACTTTAAGTGATTGTTTAAATAATGTTAATCCCACTTCAGTAATGTTCCCAATTATTTAACCACTGCCATAGAGAAGAAGCATGTCTGATAAAGCAAGTGGGAATTGAAAGACATGGTCAGAATAGAACATTTTTTTGTTCTTCAGTTTATACAAAGAAAATTTTACTTCACAGTCCTTTTGTTTACTTCTTCTGCTACTAGCCAAAAAAAGATCTGTAGTTTAAGAGTACTAAATACTCTTCTTATTCCCCCACCAACACTGCAAGAAAGACAGTATTGTCTTAATAAAATTTGGCTCTAATAATAATAAATGTTTTGGCATAACATCAGTACAGATTATAAATAGTACAGGTGTCTGTTTCCAAATCTAAAAGCAAAACAAACATCTGCATTTTGCAACTGGCTAGGGCAATCATATCACCACATAGATGTTAATCTAATTCTATTACAATAGGCTTCTAATCACCTACATACTTCCTCTGAAACTAGATTCAAATGCTTAGATCAGGAGCACTTCTTTCAGTGCATTTACTGAGCATATAGAACCTCGCAGCTCTGATCTCTTCTGAGACTTTGTGGATCTTCTGTGCCCTAAGACCACATAAGGTCTGAATATTCAAAGTTATAAGGAAAGATTTATAAAGGTGTACAAGAGACAGATACATTTGTTTCTGGAATTAGATAGGGGTGGTGAAGTAGAGCTCAGTGGAAAAGCAGGTGGTTGAGATTATGATCAACCAGGCAAACAAACTCAGGCAAGCTGGACCAGATGGCCTTTTTTCTGTTACTAATATTACTTATGTTCCTATTCAGCTGTAAGAAATTACAAATAGTTTACCTGTTCAGATTTTTCTGACTCAAATTACATAAGATCAATGCTCTCACTTCATTGTCACATTAAAACTTATCATGACACTGTCTGTAATTCTATTTAATAATTTACAATGCTGCCAACCCAGAGGAGAAACTGCTAGGTGTAATGAAGAAGTTTTGCTTTTAAAAACACCAATTACCTAGCAAACAATATAAAAAAGGAAAGAAAAAAACCCAAGAAAATCCCCAAAACCTTAATCTAGAGGATTAAGTGCTACTAGATACAAACAAAACCTGAAGTCAAACCGTATTTCCTGCATTAAAAGATGAAATTTGGAAGGAAAATTAATGGGCATGACTAACCTGTAGTCACAGAGATTGCATGACCCATTAATTTACAACTGCACCAACCATGTCTAAATTTCTCCTTCATCTAACATGTGACACAGTTCAGAGGCAATAAATTTAAAATCAGAATGGTATTTCACAGGTGCACAGAAAAAATTAACATCTCTAAGATTCCAATCTGCATTAATTTATTTCAAAACTATACAAGCAATTTTACATGTGGGCTACAGCTTATTTTGAACTTTGGACTAATATGAGTGTGGCTTTTCTGTGACAGCAGATCTGGATTACTGTTAGCAAAGGAAACTTAATCACTTGTGGGGTATACTCTGATGCTGTAAAGATCCCAATAATCTAGTGAAAATGTTAACTGAGTGAAAAGACTTACAGTATTATGACCAGCCTTCAGAGCAATCCACTCAACACCTATCTAAACCTATTTTCCAAACTAGCGCTCTCCACTGTAATTTGGTATCACACATTATAATACAAAGCAAGCTGTGCCTATCATACACTTTAGAAATCATTCTGCATTTATGTCTATTTACATTTTAAATATCATCTTCGTCAATTAAAGTCTAAGCTCCTCAGGCACTCCAGGTGCAGGCACATTGAGGCCACATGAAGAACTGCTAAGTTCCAGTTTACATCAATCAAGAGTCTTAGAAGACATCACAAAAATGTATAAACTATCTATACCTGTTCTTCATATGTTTTTATTAAAGCATGCATAGAATGTGGTACATCCCACAGCCACTGATACTCATAGTTATTGACTGCTGCTTAATTTCTTCATAATTATTTCAGAGAAATGCTGGAGGAAGAATTTGAAACTCAAAATATACTGTGGCTCCCAGTATAGATCATATTTTAGGGATAGCTTTAACAACTCCACAAATTTTCTTGATCCTGGCTCTGCAGACATGCAAACTTTTTCATTTACACATGGCATGGGGTTTTGGCTGGTTTGTTTACCATTTATAGTGAACAACAGCACACAGCACACTTCTTCTAGATATAGTAGGCTGGCCTGTCAGTGGAATGATAGGTGAAGTGAGCAGAGCTGAAATCAGTGGAAATAAGGAGACTTTCCCAATAGCACAGGAAAAAACCCCTTGAGTGGTATTATTAGAATCAGGATATGGCCATAAGTTTCTCATAGTTGCATCTCTCCCTGGAATGTCATAACAGGCAGGCAACACATGGTTTTTGTCACATTTCAAAGTTTTAGGTATCTGAATTAAAAGAATTTTCTTGTTCTATTTTATAAATGTATCCACTGTTGTGGTAAGGCAAAACTTCAGAGACTGGAAGTCTTCACCATATTCCGTAATTCTCTCATTCCAAGGGAAGTCAGATGAGCAGTTGTATCTTAAGGGTGCCCTCAACTTGGGACTTCCCCACATAGAAATATGATTATTTGTGTATTCAAGTGTTTTGTTCAATCAGAATGACAGAGATTTAAAACGTCTGCCTTTGTTTTGCACCATGCACAGTATTAATAGCCTTTGTATAAGTACCTGAACAACTGAAACAACTCTGTTTATGCTATATATTCCAGTACTTTATGCCAGTCTCATTAATTCAGAACAATAAAATAAGCATTAATGCAAAAAACTCAGCTGAAAGAATTTACTGTGCAGCCAAATAGAGAGATAGATAGTTTAGGGTTTCTCCTGAAGGCTACAGCCATAATCCTGTGTGATCATCCAGCTAAATATTGTGTTAGTGTACTGTATATACAGATGTTCATACAGATTCTATTCTGCCTTTGTATAACTTAATGAAAATGTTTATTGTAGACTACTTACTCTCCCTTGTTCCAATGCAGTGGAGAAGAGCAGAATGTTTGTACATCATCAGTCTGAATATCAGCAGGACACTTAAAAACTGAATCATAAAAGCAAAGATAAAACCATCATACTCTATGCCAGCCACCACAGTCTCTTCTATGACTCTTTGATCATATTTTCAAGTGCATTAATATCCTAATTGACTCTTAGATCAAGAGATGAACACGAACAAAATTGGAAGCATAGCACATTTCCTCGAGAATTCTCAAAACCACTAAATAAATAGCATGGTCAACACCTCCTGTCCACATTTAATTCAACTCTCTTTGCTTCCAGTAGAGAAATCAAGTGAAAGACCTCACATTTTCAGAAGCCTAACCAGGGATAAAGATGTTTAAAAAAAAAATCTCAGAGTGATTTTGGTGTGAGCATTGGCACTTTTAAAAAGTATAAATATTTTTGAGCAGTCTCTTTTCATTAAAATTTCTTAGAAACTTTCATTTCAATCCAGCTTAAAAATAAAAAGTAATTATTGTCTCTGTAATTATTTTTTATTAAAAAACAAAAAATCAGAAAGTGATCTGATTTACTATTGCATTTAACATTTCTGTATTTTGCCTTATTTTACTTCAGCAGTTTGGAGACAGTTTAAGTTTTCTGACCATAATTTCTTCTATCAAACTAGATCAGACAAACAGCTTTTCAGTGATTGCTTAATCCTGCAAGGTGCTGAGAACGCACTCAGCAGTGTGTACATACTGTATGCAGGCTGTCTTCTCTTGACCTGCAGTCCTAGACTTGAGCAACAAGAGATAATAAAACCTGTGAGACAAAGAAAACTTGCCTGGACTATAAGTCCAGAAAAATTTCACACCATTGGTGTCCTATGCATATTAGGAGCTTATGTATAAATTGCCAACCTCATGACCCAAGAAGTATGCAGTTTATGACCTCATGCACCACTAAATCCACAGGTGCAGGGGTTTTCTTGCATCTTGAAGAGTGAACCACAAATGGCAAACTACAAATGGCAAACTATTGATTTATCTGAGTGCACTACATTCTCAGATAAATCAATATTATCACCAACTATAAATACCCAGAAGATTGTTCCTTGTCACTTTTAGAAAAATGCTACATTAATTTTGTATTTCTGGATAGAAAAGATTTTGCTGATGGCAGAGTACTAAAAGAGTGGCTTTCCTCAGAACTTTTTGTTATAAGCCAAAATGCTGGAGGAAATCTTGACAAGAAAAACTAACCTAGTGACTAATCTTTGCTTGGACTTGAAAAGATTAATAAGAGTATTATTGAGAAATATATCTGCTCTCTCCTGGAATTTCTGCCTTTTATTTCCTCTAAAACCTTTATCCAAAATCTGTATAAGTTAATCCTTTCAGTATGATGTCTAATGTTTTGATCTCTGGGTGTCAACCATGTTTTTGGACTGGCCAAATTACAGCTACAATGCCTGTGGCAGCAAGTCATCAGCTCCAGCTTATACATTGCTGCTAATTTTCCCAGACATGGCTTTGCCCTACCTCAGCAACATCCTCATGGGAAACTGGTTTAGAATTCACCCCACTTATTCACTTATGGCAATCAAAGCATGCTCAAAAAGCACCATCTTGTATTCATGACCATCTTTACTGACTAATAAAGCCCTTGAAAAAGAACAATAATCCTCCTCAGTGCCATAAGCATTCAATCTATCACTTTGTATGTCAAGGTGGATTTGATGCTTCTTCAGCCCAGCAGATCAGTACACAATCACTTAAAAATACATTAGAATACAGAGAGATGGCTATGTACAACACACAAGGAGATTGCAATTTTGACCTCCTAACACAATGGCTTATTTGAAGGTAAAATTATACAAATGTTAAAATCAAGAAATCTGAGCAACATGCACTTAGGATTTTGCATTCATAATCTTCCCGTACTCTGTGTACTTCTGTGTAAGAATACAGCTATATATTACCTAATGACATTCCCCTGCAGTACAGTCACATGCTGCTTACAGCAGAGGTGTGAAGACAGATCCTACTCGTAGACAATTTTACTAGGCCAGTTTTCATCACAACTGAACTCTAAAACTTGAAGGGTGCATGTAGGGATTTGCTGTGGCCACTACTCTGGATTAATGAATAAGCCCCAGAATACACTGCACGTATGATGAGATCTCCAGCTGCAACCCAGAATAACAATTTATCATAGACAAGATCTGCTGGGTTCTATTAGGAAATAGGTTTAGAAGTAAGGGAGTGAAGATGTCATAGGTCACAGCTAAGGGACAGCTGAGGAAGCCTGTTGTGATTAAGGCAGCCTTACATAGCTGCCATGAAAAATTTTCAGCTCAAAATGCAACATCTGTGCAACCAAATCTACCACAGCAATTGTGAAGACAATGGCCAAAACCCAAGGAAAATGATACTATATTCTCTCATAAAAAGTACTTCCCACAAAGAGAATTTTATAGGACTTGACTGAGTGAAATGTTGAGGTCATAAGAGAGAAGTTTCCAGGGGCAAGCAAAAGGGAAGAAGGGATAGGGCTGCTGAATGAGCCAGGAAGGAAAGATGTTAGGGAATGTAACTTAAGAACAAAGAAATTATTAAAAGTAGAGAGCACTTATAAATTGATTAACCACATATATATATATATATATATATATATATATATATATATATATATATATATATATATACAAGCTATAATGGTGACAAGCTGATCAATCATATTTGTCCATGGACAGCAGGAGTAAGTAAAAAAGCATATGTTATCTTGCTAACATGAATCACTCCAATAACAGTATTAGGATTATCCAGACTTACTATAAGTACTAAAGATACATAAGTGCCCCCAATTTTTAATACTATATGTATAAATGGACAGAATAAATGGTCATTTATCACTTTCAAAAAGTATTAATGCTTCTTCAATAAAAATGAAATTTCATCATAGACATGTTGTGACTCTTCTCTAGTTAGTAATTTTTAATTGAAATCTTCCCTTCTGTTAATTTCATATGAAAGATAATATAATGCAATGTATATCAAAATTAAAGTAAAAAAATCTTTCCTTATTTCCTACAAAATTCTTGAAGGTTAGCTAGACAAGAAGATTCAGAGATGTTCATAAAGGTAGATTTATGAAACATTACTTGCGGATCAAGTATTTTCCATATCTCTGGATCTTATACCTAGGAAAAATTAAAAATATCTCTTTCCTTGACAGGATAGTGGATTAATAAATTGGATCAGCTCAAGAAAAGGGCTGATGCACACCTGAGAAACAAAGCAGGCAGGGTGAGATGGCAGCTGGACTGAAAAGGGAAGTAAATAGCAGAGAGGAGGG
Organism: Emberiza elegans; assembly: GCA_024865655.1. NCBI lineage: Eukaryota > Metazoa > Chordata > Aves > Passeriformes > Fringillidae > Emberiza > Emberiza elegans. The sequence continues at coordinate 33,047,468 of JALJVW010000206.1, forward strand.
TGTGAATGGAGGAGAAAAATGGTGTGGAAGAGAGCTGGAAGTGGGCTTGATGTGGTTAGAAAAGTGAAGCGAGATCGAGACAGTCCCTCCTTCCAGGAACTGAATGTAATCACCTTACTTCACACCAGGTCAATATTGATGGCATAGAATCATAGAAACATTTAGGTTGTAAAAGACCTTTAAGACTGAAAGGTAAATGCGCATTTAAGCCAAGGCAGCAGCAAAGTTTGCACAGTCAAGAAAAGGATCATAGTGGGCTCAGAAGGATCCTTTAATTAGGCTAATGACAAAGACCACAGCAAACAGAGCATTCTAATGGAAATCTGATTCACTTTGCAGGCGTTCCTGACACGGAGCAAGAAGAGTTTGGATATTTATCCTTAAATAACTGAATCTCCTCTAACCTGAATACAACTTTCTGTTAAGTAACATTCTGCTGGTTTTCAATCAGACTTAACATGAATAGACACATCACTTTGCTACACTTACACAGGAGATTCAACAGCTGCTTTTATTGATGCTTTGAAAGCACCACTTCACAGCACTCTACTGAACCCAGTTTAGATTTTTAGACCAAATTGATGTCCAGATTCTACTGATGTATTTAAAGATGGACAGAAAAAAGAAATGGGACTTTGTTTTCTGCCCTGCCCTTAGATTTCTTTCTCACAGACCATGACAGCAAATTAATCTTTACACAGGTGCAGTCTTTCTCCCAGAGACTGACAGCCAACTTTCACAGTTTTCAAAAAACTGTCTGATTTCATCTGTTTCACTTTCACAATTAATTCTGATATTTAAATTTGAAAAAAACCCACCCAACCTTCACTTAAAACATTGGGGGTTTTGTGTAAAAACTCGTTCAATGGAATGCATATGTGGAAAAATCCATAAGGTTTGAAGGGCTTTAATTAGTCACTATTAAATTCTTTTGTTGCTAGGACTAGAATTTATTTTTTTTATAATAAGTAAAATTGGAAGGAAACATATTCCTCTAAAATCAAGAGCAAAATATTCTTATTGTTTAAAGTTAAAATTCTGAATACAGTTTTCTACAATGCATAGGCATTGAAAAAATTCATAAACAAAGGAAATAATAAGTATATATCTCCCCATTTCAAATTTTGCCTACATCCAAGAAATCTGATACTTTGTTAACCAGAGAAACAATTGTTATGAGTCACTAACAGATTTGCATAATAAAAAAGGGACAATCTTACTTTTGTGTTTCATACTATTCTCACACATCAGAAAATAAAGAACAGGTATCTTTATTTTTTAATAAATTTTTAATAATCCAAAAATTAAAACAACTAATGGCATCAAAGTTCTACTGGCTTAAATTCACTATTTACTAGAGCTTTGTACAAGCAAAATTTGCTGTAAAAAATCAAATTTATGTTAAACATTTCCAGCATCTTCATCACCACAGAAATTACCCCCAAAAGACTGAAATGCCATTGTGTATCCTGAACTCAAAATCAAGATCAACCAAAAGTGAGGAAACATGGTTGTTGCTACAACAATAATTTTTAATCATAGCAAGGGATGGTGAACATATGGCTATATTTCCAAATAAAATCCAGTAGCAGGTGTTGGGCTGTGGTTTATGAGTGGTTTTGTAATTTTAAAATACAGCAAAGCTGTTGCTGGCTGCAGAGAAGATAAGCAATTTTTTTCTATGCAGAGGGCTTTTTCCAAAACCTTCTTCAAAGGGATTTTTCCTAAGTGAGACAAAATATTTCTTTCAAAATTTTACACATCTTTAAATAATGAAAATTAGTTGGCATTACCTTATCAGTAGAAACTTGAAAACTTGCACCATAGCAGATAATAAAAGACTAAAAATCCCACCAAAATTAAATTTTAAAAATATAATTAAAATTAAATAGATCTAATTTTTCAAGCTCTGATTTTTTTTATCCAGCATCATGGTAGTTCTTTAAACATTTTAATCCATCCTTGGAGACCAGTGCCTAATTTCCCAGCTGATTTCTACCAGCCAGGAAAGGGATGTCAAATATACAGATAGTACAAAATATTTTAGGATTTACATTCCTTTGGGTTTTTTACTTCCTGTTTATTGGGGCATACTGCAGAAGCATAATGAAGTGGTGAAGCTGATGTTTCAGCCCCCACACCACATGCTCACACTGACCTGAGAAAGCCAAGCCTCTGTAGGATTCAGAAGTTTGACCCCTTTTCTGCAGTACAGTGGGAAGGTAAGCAAAGCCCAAAATATTAATGGCTTTCAAACTCTTTGTCAGCACAAACCAGTTTCAGATTTCCAAAAGATAACAACCTTACTGAAACTAGTGAAGTGGAAAGCTGATGAAAAGGGAAATGCCTTTATTTTACCATCTTGCTCATAGGTACCACAGATACATTTAGTGCCAGATTCTATAACTGGAATTTAAATTACTTGAAATTTGTATCATTCACAGATTCTTGTTCACATCCAATCATTTTAGACACCCCTTCGTGCATTGGCATCTCTTTTGGCCAAGTTTATTGTATAACCAACACTGTCCTTGTTAAATTGTTTAGCTGCCTCTGTGCAGTTTAACTGGGAAAAAAACCTACCACCAAAACCCCATCAAGTACAACAATCAGTGAATTTGTGCAAAATGAAACAAATTCAAAAACTGATCTATTGAAAGGAAGTTGCAGAGAGGTAAATGTAATACATTGCATTTTTTTGGGAGGCTGCTAGGCAATTCAACTTATTTTGAAAAAATATACTGTGTCCTCCCCAAATGGAGTAATTTGATGTGAACATCTTTATACTGAACTACTGATGGCTTGAACTTTAGATGATGAGCAAATTTCAGCGTGCATTTGATATATTAATCATATGTGCACCCAAATTTTACAGTGTTGTCTTACAGACTGGCAATGCAATCACATAGGCAGAATGGTCCAATCAATCTTCACACTGATCTGAGCCACTTTGGGAGAGGGAGGATTTAAGCTCTCAGGATAGCATACTCCTGCTTGAGGGCTATTCCATGAATGATGCTTTCATTGCACACATCTGAAAGACTTGTGCTGAACACGTACTAGACATCAAGCTGCAGTAGTCAGGAATTTTCCATCTTTAAACAAAATACCAATGTAAATTCATCAGTAGCTAATAAAAATATTATTTTGCAGTTGTGGCGATCTCATCTGTAAAAATTTACTTATCTGTAAAAATTTACTTATCTGTAAAAATTTATTAATCTTCAGAATTAGTAAGGTCACAAAGTTTTGCCTCTGTATCTCTCAGAGTTCAAGATGGCTTGATATTGATCCACATCTTCTTTTGCTTCATTATATTTCTTTCTTATAATCAACATTCGTATATTTATACAAGCAAAGCTTTCAATTGATGCCTCCTCAGTTCCTATTATTTCAAAATGCAGTAAGTCTTTGTGGCTTAGTGACTCACCACTTCCTGAGAAATTTTTTTTAGGGTTCACAGTGAAAATTTCCTACTGTTCTACAGTTCTTCAGCAAGTATTTTACTTGATCTGTCATCCTGCAGTTCTTCCATTTCTTTGTTCTTGCAGGATGGAGTTTACCTTTGGCAAGAATCAAATATATACTTGGCAGTATCAGCCTTGAAAAAATGAAACTTAGTGGTTATTAACTCATGGAATTTTTGTGTAATTTTTCCATCCATAACTTTGACCATGGTAAATGGAAACTGGATCAATTTGTTCTTTTTAATTAGCTTTTTTCAGAGACTGTAAGATTATTGAATCAGGCTCAGGTCATCCTCTATTAGATGTTTATAAACTCTGACAGTTATCTGCTAAAATAGGTTGGAGAATACAAAAAGTGAATGTTCAACTCTAGATTCACCTTTTGATACACTCTTGCATAGCAGATGTGAAGATGAACTCACATTCAGACACTTGTAATGAACTGCATTTTGTCAATTCACACAAAATCTATAAACAGAATTTCAGACATATCAGGTTTGCAAATGTTTCCATAATTGTAATAACTCTCCACTGTCCAACTAGAAATTATGAAAGGAAAAAATCATCTATGAAATACATTTACTGAATTTAGTTATGTCAATGATAGATTAAACCTGTTACTTTTTATGCTGCTGATTTTAGCATACTTTGAAACATATAATAATTTTAGGTGAATTTGCTTTTGGTCTTATTTTACTCCTTCCAAGTATTAGGACAGAAATTCATAATTATGTTCAATGGAAGATAAAATCAAAATCTCCAATCTAATACCCCTTCAATACAGTGTTCACTACATATGAGCTATGAACTATAAACTGAAAAAATAATCATGTCCCAGCTGCAACATACAGATTATTTTTTAAAGGAAGAAAAACTGAATACATGTGCAAGACAATGTGCAATACAGTCAGTCCAGATTACAAGCCAGCTGTGTGAGCCTGAGCTCTTCTTAACAGGGTTAACTTCCTGGGTTAGGCTAAAACTTAGCATGTCTTTTCTTTTTCCTCTCCTTTAAAAAAAAAAAGATGTGGTTTCATGTTAAAAAAAAAAATCCTTATCAGGGTCAACTTAATGCCTCTCTTCATCAAATACTAACTTTTTAACTTGCTCAACCATAATTCTTTTTATGGGTGAGTTTGCTAGTTACACATTCCAGATGTGAGGCAATAGGAAAATTGGAGTGCGGGGGTTGGCTTTGGGATCTGTGTGTCTGAAGCATTCTTTTCCCACTAGGAACTTTTCCCACATTTATAATAATGAAATTGTGAATAATGAAAAGTAAGTTTTAAAAAAAGAAGTTCCTAAACACAAGGGCCAACATTTTCAAATTATAAACAAGAATAAAGTGTGTCTTCTTATGATTCATCCATTAATTTTGGAAACTGGCAACTGCAGGTCACACCATCTATTTCAAAATTCAGAAGGAAATGCTGGCTGATGGCTTCTTTTATTAGAAATAATTTGAATCTTTGGAAATGCAGCCAGTAGGAATTTAGGATGCAATGGAGTTCAAAGTTTGTGTGGGTGTATGTTGTTGGGAAGTAAAGAACAGCAATCCAGGCTACTTTAACTTGCCAGATACAATTTCCTTTCTCAGCATTCTATGGGCTTGCCTAAAAAACTGGAAAAATTTACTTTTTACTTGCAAAATTAGCTATAGCTGGAATTAATCAAGCAGTATTACCAAAATTTAGGTTTTGTGTAGGAGAAAAATAGTGATATTGTCCTGGTGTTGTCTTTCTTATCCTGAATCAGATGGCTGCAGCTCACAAGAACTGTACATGTTATATGTATGCAGGTAACATGAATGTATGTATAAATATACACATAGAAACAGTGTGGAAACACACAAAAATTACATCTATGTAACCCAAGGTTAAGACCAAGATTTTCCAGTGTAATCAGTCTGTAAATCCACTCATTGGCAAATAAATACATCCTGTTCCTGCAAAATACTGTGCTCCTGGGGCTTCTCTAGAAAATACTTGGTGTGGCTGGAAACACCCTGGAAACAAGGGCTGGGCAGGCACTGTCCTCCCCAAAGTCACAGATAATCCTCTGCATATGGAACAAAACCTGAATCTCTTGTTTTCATCTCCTGCTGCAGCCTTTCCCTAATCAGGAAACAGATAAACAGTTCATGCCCCAGTTCAGTGGGAAGACACTTTGGAAGATGGGCTTTTCCTAATAACTACCTTAGGCAGTGGGAGAAGCACTCTGAGCCTAATGCTGCCATTCCCAGGAGACCTTCCCTGTCCTCATACTGTTCTTCCAGAATCTTTCCACAGTGGTGGGATTTTTGGCCAAGTTCTCCAGCCCTGCTCTGAGGACACATGCTATCCCAGAGCCCCCTAGGAAAATGAAGGGAGCGGTACTTTTTGGTTGCTCAGTAGATTGTGCAGTACAAACTCCCTCTGCCAAAACACAAAATGTGTTTTGAAGACTAGCAAAAATATCCAGGATCTCACTTGCAGAAGATTAAAACTAGTCTGGATTAACAATTAAACACTTGGTCATTTTGCTGGAAGTACAAAGAGGACAAACTGAAACTTCATGTTTCTTTGAGGAGAGGACATGTCCTTTGTGTATTGCCTGCATGGGCACCTGGAGCATCTGAGATGGCACAGGCCAGCTCTGCTGACTGATGTAAAGAAACAGGGCCAGCTTTCTTCTCAAATCCAAATGTTTCCAAGAGTTTTTGTCAAGATTTTCTCTAGACTGACCCTCATTATGTCTTCTAGGGCATCACAACATTCTATCTGTCTCCAAAATACACCACTCAGCACCAAACAACCTTCATTACTTTTAGACTTTATCAGAGGAGATATAAAAGCAAGCAGAGGCTTGAAATAGAAGACCTTTCCCTTCCTACAAATGGCTATACCAGAGATCCTATCTTTTTTATGTCTCTGCTTTTGGATTACTAGAAATAACAAATACCTGGTTGTGAAGGAAAAGGTTTTTATTATGTTTCATGTAAATAATATTTTATGATGTATTGTGGTTTGGAAGAGTTATTGAGTACAAAATTGAAAGATAAGTGCAAAAGAATCGGTGTGTCTTTCTAGGAAATCTGAATTTATTACTGACAGAAAAAGCTTCACTTTCCTTTTCAACTTTAAATTAGAAACAAAGAGATAAAATAAAATATTTATTTCCTTTCTGAGTGTCTTTATATTGTGAATTTTTTCAAACAGCTAGTAGATACACTGCTAACAAAAAACAGATATATTTTTTTCTATCCTGCTGGGCCACTAGAAGTACATTTTATGAGTTTATGCGTAGGCTTTTCTCATATGTTTCAAAAATGAATTTAGTAAGAGCATATTCTAGAAACCTAAAGCTAAATGCTTATTGTGCTTTAAATGATTGAGTTTTTTCAACTCCAGTGGTTATTTTAGAGTTCTTTAATACTTCACTTATACATTTTAAATGTGAGATAATTATGGCTACTTACATATCTTCTGAGCCTTGAGTTTATTTTCTGCATTCCACTAAGTTTAACCTTGCACCAAGCATTTCAAATGACATCCAGAAAACAAACTAAGTACTTCTGCTCCATTGAGAGGCAAATAAGAAAATAGTTCTAGAAAATGAACAGTAACAGTGTCTTAGGGTACCAGCATCTGTTTTCTGGAGCAGGCCAAAGGCCATTCCTTACAGTCTTAAAAATTTCAGAACAACAAGTCAACATTCTGCCTCCTACAGAATTAAAGTTATTTGTTTGTGGGTTGTGTTGACCCTGGCTGAATCCCAGGTGCCCCTCAAAGCCACTGTAACTCCCATCCTTAGCTGGATATGGAAAATAAAACAAAAGGCTTGAGGGTTGAGACAAGGACAGGGAGAGTCACTCACTGGTTAGTATCATGGGCAAAGCAGACTCAGCTTGGGCAAAATATTATTAATTTTATTACTCAAAATAAGAGTAGGATAATGTGAAAGAAAAACTAAATCTTGAAACAACTTCTCCGGCACCTATTTTTTCCCCTTCTTAAATCTGTTGTCCCAGAGGTACTACCACTGTCACGGACTGGCTTGGCCTTGGTCAGCAGTGGGTTCATCTTGGAGCCAGCTGGCATTGGCTCTGTCAGACATGGGAGAAGTTTCTGGCAGCTTCCCACAGACAACACCCCTGTAGTCACACCCCACATCCCTCCCTTGTTATCTAGCTCAAGCTGTCTTCCGGTGCTATCATTCTCTGTTACTTTATATCAGATTCACACAGGCTCCTAAAAAGTGTTGAACCGGTCTAGCACAGAGTGGTTTTAAGCTAAAGGTGTTTTTAAGCCAGCACAGAAAACCAACTTTAACTCATTCTGTGTAGCTGATGTATTAGAAATCAGCTTGTCCAAAAGTTTAAAAGAATATAAAAAAGTCAAACATCACTAAAACTGCTGACTCTGAAGCAGCATACCAAGTATAAGAGAAAAATGGAAACATACTGTCAGAGTTGTCGCTTATCATTGGATCTTTTATTCTCAACTCCTCTCTTCCCCTCTGGTAGAATACCACAGAATTAAAGCACCAGTGGCCTTAGCTGGATATGGAAAATAAAACAAAAGGCTTGAGGGTTGAGACAAGGACAGGGAGAGTCACTCACTGGTTAGTATCATGGGCAAAGCAGACTCAGCTTGAGCAAAATATTATTAATTTTATTACTCAGAATAAGAGTAGGATAATGTGAAAGAAAAACTAAATCTTGAAACAACTTCTCCGGCACCTATTTTTTCCCCTTCTTAAATCTGTTGTCCCAGAGGTACTACCACTGTCACGGACTGGCTTGGCCTTGGTCAGCAGTGGGTTCATCTTGGAGCCAGCTGGCATTGGCTCTGTCAGACATGGGAGAAGTTTCTGGCAGCTTCCCACAGACAACACCCCTGTAGTCACACCCCACATCCCTCCCTTGTTATCTAGCTCAAGCTGTCTTCCGGTGCTATCATTCTCTGTTACTTTATATCAGATTCACACAGGCTCCTAAAAAGTGTTGAACCGGTCTAGCACAGAGTGGTTTTAAGCTAAAGGTGTTTTTAAGCCAGCACAGAAAACCAACTTTAACTCATTCTGTGTAGCTGATGTATTAGAAATCAGCTTGTCCAAAAGTTTAAAAGAATATAAAAAGTCAAACATCACTAAAACTGCTGACTCTGAAGCAGCATACCAAGTATAAGAGAAAATGGAAACATACTGTCAGAGTTGTCGCTTATCATTGGATCTTTTATTCTCAACTCCTCTCTTCCCCTCTGGTAGAATACCACAGAATTAAAGCACCAGTGGCACATTTTTAATGGAGTAACAGAACAGTCACTGAAACTTTTTTTTTTGACAGAAAACAAACAACAGGGAAAAAACAAGCAAATCACCCAACTCACCCCTTAATTTCTCATGCAAAAAGGCCAAATAAGATTTAAAAAATCTAGATGAAATTCTAGAAAATGCTTAGCAACCACTGAAACCATATCTCATAAGAAATGGGAAACAGTAGAAAAACAGAAAGATATTTGGGTATCTGGAAAATTCCCACCTCCCACAGCTCCTGCCAGTCTCTACTTTCATTCCCTCTTCCTACCAGCCCTATTGGGAGCTGTTTCTCTTTAATCAGCAGCTTTGGTGCAGATACAGACTTGTCCCTCTGACAAGCCTGAGACAGATCTCCTTCCCAGCTTGTCTTCTCCAAAGCCCTGCAAGGAGGGAGTGATGCTTCATCTCTGCCAGTGGTACCTGGGGTTACTACTTGCCTGTTGCAGCAATGGAAAGCTAGGACCTCTCTCCTGCATACCTGGTGATTCCCCTGGCAGTGCTCAATACTGTGCATCCATCAAAAATAATGGAAATATGAGGATATACAGAGGGACAATGGAAATCTACCAATTCCAGCTCCATAGGGATTCCCCCTGTGCTACCCTTGCTGGGCTGGATACTCCCCAAGTGGGAAGTCCTGCCTCAGTTTGCATCTGGAGGCACAGAAAGGAAATTTTTCTGTGGGATGGGGAGCAGAGCTCCAGGGAAAAGTCAGACCACACGGCAAAGGCCGTCTGGTCATTTGCTCTAACCGGAGTGATGATCACAAGTCTCTCTGGCTGCTCTTCCCCTCTGTCCTCCTGTACACCCACACACACGCGCTTGCTCACTCTGGCACTCACAACAGCTCTCAGCAGGGTAATTCAGCTCACTGGGTTAGTTTCTGGCTGGGAATGGAAAACAAGAGAAGTGGACTGTCATCCTTGGCTCTGTGATCTGTTTAGCTTTCCTTTTAACCCCTGCTCTTCCCAGCATGGATAGCATTTGGACCCAGTTATAAAAATACAGTCCTAAAAGCAGTGAGCACAGAAACACCTAAAAGTCAGGCATGAAGTTCAGAGAGTGTTTTTATCCGTCAGCATATCCATAGGGAAAGGTATGGGTGCTCAGAAGGCAGGCAGTGTTCTGAACTTAAGACAACTGAAAGTACAATTCAAACAAGCCATTCTGAAACCCTATTTTATGCATTGTCATTTCCCTGCAGTCCCAAGATCTCTACCTTGGATGGGAAAGCCGGACCCCTCACATGAAAGGCTGCTACTTAAAGGACTTAAGCCATGCTGCTGGATACAGATGACTGACCTGCTGCGCCCTGGTGTGATGGCAACAGGTGCTGGTCACAGTGCAAACAGCAACATTTGAGTAGGTGCAGAGATCTCTGGATTGTACATCTTATCCAGTCCCAGATAAGACTGTGAATCCAGACAGCCTCCAAAATGCAACTTAAGATTTTAGTTGTCATTGTAGAAGGGCTAATAATTTCAACCATTTTGCACACTTAAAGACCAACAAAAAATAACAGAACCATCTATTGAAACTCATCACAGAACTGCAGTCAAAGATCTTGTACAAAGGAAGACAGATTGTTTGAAAATCACAAAAAACAGTTTCAGAGATGTGGATCTATATATTTACATTAAAGGTATCCTGCTCTCTGGCATGTTTTGAATTTTTTTTTTTTAATTTCTTGAACACATAGCTGCTTATGGTCATCTTTGAGTGACCATTTTCAGCTCATTTATCATCTGTACAAAGTTTCAGACTGTTAAAAATCAACCTAGGCACCTATACTTCTTCCTATGGATATTGGTATGGGCTTACTCATAGCCAAGTGTTCCTTACAAAGAAATCAAATATGAGTAATAGTAAGACAAGTGTTCCTACAAAATATTTGTATGTTGAGTCAGTGCAAGAGGGGATAAAAAAAAAGCCATATAATCATAAAATATTTTGCCTTGGAGGGGATCTTAAATACCACTAAAGTTCCAACCCCCCTGGATTCCTTCCACTAGACCAGGGCAGGGACACCTTCCACTAGACCAGGTTACTCACAGCCCCCCACAACCTGGTCTTGGACACTTCCAGGGATGGGGCATCCATAGCTTCTCTGGACAACCTTTTCCAGTCCCTCACAACCCTCACAGTAAAGAATTTCTTACTAATATCTAATCTAAACTCTCAGTTTGAAGCCATTCCCCACATTGCCCATCACTACTTGTCCTTGGAAATGGTTCCTCTCCAGATTTCTTGTATACTCCTTTGAGGTACTGAAAGGTTGCAACAAGTCACCCCAGAGCCTTCTCCTCTCCCAGCTGGACAGCCCCAATTCTTTCAGCTTTTCCTTGCAGGACAGGTACAACAGCCCCTTGATGAACTTAGTGTCCCTCCTCCAGACTCACTCCAACAGTTCCATGTCTTTCTCGTACTGAGGGCCCCAGAGCTGCATGCACTGCTCCAGGTGGGGTCTCCCTCAACCTGCTGACCAATGGATGGCTTTACATGGATGTGGGCTTTTTGTTGTTGGGGAAGAGATGAGCAGGAGGAGCAGAATAACTTCCAGCACTCATTTGCTGCTTCCCACCATGGACAGTAAAGATACTAAGAGAAAAGGCATCTTCCATTCACTACTGATACACACGTGGCACCAAAACATGCAACATAAAAAGAATGCCTGGGCCTTTCAACAGTTAAAAAAACACTTGAGATTCTTTGTCATGGCAGAGCTAAAATCCTCATTTTAACTGCTTACAGAAAAAGCCACTTTGATCTAACAAGTATACATGTGCCCTTGCTTGACAGTAGCTTTTTACACATAAATTAACAAAAGAATCAGTATAACAACAAAAACGTCATTCATTAAATGGTATTTCAAAATGCTTCTCCATTTATTAGGAGCATATTATTTGCTAATAAAGACAGGATATATAATGAAATTGGTTTTGTCTGTTAGAAGTGTGTTGTCTTTCAACAAATACTGAAATGAAAGATGTATTTAAGTATACATAATTTTATTTTTACACTGATGCTTGCAAAAGGTACTGTGAAAAGAAAATGTCCCCTTGGGAGGAAATATTTTATATAATTTGTGAAGTAATGAGATATTCTAGTTTTAAGTGCCATATAAAAACATTATATATGAATCACTGTACATATCAAAATGGAATTTTGGTTGCTAATGGTTGAGAATTCAACTCCAGTTCTCTGTCTCTTTTTCACAGGTGCAGACATAGAATATCCAGTACACACAACTGGAAATTATTTTAAACAAACACGGGTATTTGGGCAATTTTTTCAAATACTGAGAAAAAAAGAATAGGCCAACTTTTGCAAGTAAAAAAGGAAATCTCTCATTTTACAGTGTAATTTGAACAACTCACTGAGATGCTTTAGGGAGGAGATTTCACACTGGAATTGCAATTTAAAAAAAAAACCCAAGATGACCTATTGAAAATTCATTAAAATCAATGCAGGTCAATAAAGAGTCATATGCTTCTACTTTTAAACACACTTAAAACCACACAAAGCAGCACAAAATCACCTTTTATAGCTGTCTAAACTCATTCTGGATCAGAAAATGCAATGGTTACTACAAAAATAATGAAAGCAGCTAATAAACCTTGCAGAAAACAGTAGAATCAAGCACATGCAAGCAATATGCCAAATAGCTGTTGATTTTCTGTCTGCTGAGTGACTTCAGATCTTGTAACCAGCACAGTCAATGGGGTACAAAATCCTATGGAATTTGCTGTGTGACACTGGCCAAGCAAAACAACCACTGGATCCTAGAACACTGGACATGTCACGTGCTGTCATCATAGATCACGCTGCTGTTCTCACTCCCATGCCAGCAGAAAAGCCTGCTTTTTATATTAAATGCAGACTCTCACAAACCAGTTTTAATAAAAAATTACTTGTGTGCAACAGTATTTAAATCTCTAGCAATTTCATTGATTAACTCAAGATGGTCTCTTTCTTCATTCAACTCTTAAGACTCACTACCTAAAAGTTGGATAGAAAGCATATCAAAAGCCATTTTATTCTGTATTTTGTTTTGGTTCCTCATTCTAACCTCACCACTTTAGTCACAAACAATGACAACTCCAAGAAATTTGCTGCCAAAGCAAGACTTGACATACATGGTGTTTTCTGAATATTTACTAAATGAGCATATACTTGAAAGCTGCTAATGGGCCATGCCCATTTTTCACAGGATTTAAAGAGTCAATGTATTTTGCAGAATCACACAGAGTATATGCACTCACATGTACTCTCATCTACAGCCTGCAACATAATTTCAGAGCAACTGTATACAAAAATGGTGATCTCCTAAATGAGCCTATATGTTTCAGACCCCAATGTCAAAGCATCTAGACTGTTATTGTCAAAAGCACCTTTGCCTTTTCTAAGGGATGGTGGCAATCATTTGAGTGGTTTAGTCCTGAAGATTTCTGAAAAAGACTGTAGTTTATTTTGACAATTTGCAATTCCATAGTAGGGTCACAGACACTGAGGAAGTAAGAACACTGGGTAAATGGATTTTTCTGTTCAATGCCTTGCTTTGTTCCACTTTGGCAGAAGGAAGTTGTTTTTTTTTTTTTGTCATTGTAATTACTGTGAATTGGAACACAACTACCGCTAACCTGGCTTTGGGAACTGAACAGGTACAGTTCAGTATAATAAAACATGAGGGCCTTCTACCCTTGCTGGAAACTGAAATACAGAAATATGATGTGATACGTGGAACAGTTGTTACTAGCACACAATTTATCGATTACTCTCCCCATAACAGAAGAGGTCTGTAGCTGGATAAAATATAGATCTCCCACTATGGCAGCAACATACATGCCAAAGTGTAGGACATTGATTTTCTCCTAATTACTATAAGCTATTGTCTGCATAGAGTTCATTAAGATCATAACATTTGACGTATTTCAAATTTAATCACAATTTTTAAATACCTGCCAAAAATACAAAATAGCTTTAAATACAGTAAAGCTGAAACTACGAAATTATTAGCTATCCCAATATTCACATTATACTAGTGAAAGTATTGGGGTTATTTCCCATCAAAACCTTCCATAATTAATTTCAAACACTAGGAAATGGATATTTTTTGTTTGATACAGACTTGAAAGCACAGGGGTGTCAGAGAATCTACACTGAGACTTATAGGGCTATATTATTTGCAGATCTCTGTGAATTTTGCTATAACATAGGAGGCTCAGGCCCCAATAATAAAATACCAACAATGAGCAGCATAAAAAAATCCATCTTTTCTTGTGAAACAATGAAGTTATTTTCCTGAAATACTCTCTTTCACTTTAAAAATCACATTTCTCCTGTGGGCTAGGCTGTAAAAGATAGCACAAAGGTATGTGACTGGCTTCTCTTTAATGCAGAGAATCTTCCTGCCAAATTTTTCCTATTTTTCCCACTTTTTCCTTCCAATCTGAACTTATTAGACTACTTTTCAATTTTGTCTGGTACGTAATCACTGTGCACAGCAATGCAGAACTTCCATTCCTGATAATGACAACTCAGTCCTAAGGAGAAAAATAAAGTCTGATTTTGGTTAGGTCTAATATGTTGCTAGAGAATTTTCAACATGTACAGCGAGAATTTTCTGAACTTCTGAACAAAAGAGCATAGGTTATCTCCTTAGGTAACATAAGGAGATAAAGTCTGGGCAGCTGTACAGTGGAGGAACATTAAGTCCACCTGCCATCAATTGCCAGGGTTGTCCTCAGTCGTTCCCTGCTCACCTGTCAGGGTGGTACATCTTTCTGTCAAGCAGATCGGGCTGGATCTTCCACCAGCTAGTGTTGCCTTAAGCTCACTAATCTACAACTTGTCAGTAACTTTTCTGTTTTCTGTGAGTACATTATGGACATGTATTAATTACACTTCAACTGCCCAATTATGCTCTGTTTTTCACTCCTTTCTCCCAGTCTTGGTATAAACACAGCAAATTAGCTCTTGCTGACAATTCTGGTTTCTGTAAGGGAATCCTGAGCAGCCTCTTTATGGAATTTTAATTTCTTTTTGATTAAGCCTGTGTGAATTTAAACTCTTAATCAAAGCTCTTGCCAACATTTTAAGTAAATTGCAAAGCCAATCAAGACTTCCTCATTTGCTTTCATTATGTTTCACCTCATGTAAAGTTTCCACTTGGGAAATTCTGAAATGTTAAAATAGCAAATAAAGAAAGGAGAACTTGCCCTAGAAATACAACAGCACATAAACTCTACCAACATACATTTTGCTCCTGTCCCAGCTCCAAGTACAATGTAAGAGTCTGCCTCTTCAATTCAAATGGCTTTCAAGCTGGCCCTGCATACTTGTCTAATTATTATACTTTCACTCCTCTGTCCTCCCTTGCTTCTTGCACAAGAAACATGAATTTCAGGGTAACACAAGTAATTTCTGCTTATGTAAAACAGCACAGAGGGATAAAAGAAAAGCTTCAGGTACAGCCCAGAATTAAAGATTATGTCACCTCTAATACCTGCTGCAATGCAAACCCACCTAAATGATACTGTAAGTTCAGTTAGCTCAAACAGCTGAAGTCTTGTGATTTTTGGACCTAGAAGTGTCCATTCCATTTTCAGTCACTAGTACATAGCTGGCAAACGCACAGGTCTATGGCTTCAGTACTGATTGAATAAGAGAGGATATGTATATTCCATAGACACATGTATTGTTTGAACAGGTGCAAGTATAAACCACAAAGAAAGTTTCTCAATTTCATTCAAGACTGTGAGATTGGCATGTCATCAGTATGCTCCAAGGAGGCTTCTTCAGTCAGCTTTGAGAAGGTCCTGTACTGCAAAGCACCTAACTCAAATGATTAACAGATGATAAAAAGATTAAAAAGGTCCCCTGTAGGTTGACAGGTAATTCATTATATAAAGATCTTTTCATCACAGCACAGCAAATGTGTGGAAAGTCAAAGTGAATCAAATATATTTGTATTGCAACCATTCTTTCTGCATTTTCTAATCTAATCACTATATTTAATTACTACTATAGTACTAACCGAGAAAGGAGAGCATTTTCTAAGTTGATATTTCAATGCTATTTCATTCTTTTTCTTCTTGCTAAAGAATCATTACAGTTTAAACATTTTATGTGGAAGGCCATGAGGAATCTAAAATTAAAACTGTTATTAGAAGCAGTTGAAAGCAGGCAGTGAACTGAAGCTGTGCCTTGCAATCTTGGCTATTGTTGTATTATTGCAGAGTCCCATAGGCAGTGCTCACATGTACAGTACAGAGACTTCACATCCTGGCTCTTTTGATTCTTTTGTCTGCCCTCCAACCTGCACAGCCAGGAACTTTCACTTGAGAAAGATTTATGAAGCCTCCGCTAACAGGGTCAGCCCTGTTATATCACCAGAGGGCTTCTTCTTAAAAATAATAACATCTATCCGCAGCTCGGCAGGGCGGTCTCTCTTGGCACTCGCTTTCCCTGTTTGTCTTAACAACCGGTGCACACAAAGCCCTCGGCTCCAGCGAGAATGGCCAGCAATTCCCTTAGGCACGGTAGCCCTGCTTCCTGCTGCCTGCCAGGCCTGTGTCAGCTGAGATAACCCACACCTCCAAAACCTGCTCCAGGTTTATGAAGTCTTGACTCCTGTAGTTGGTGGGGTTACACCTTCACATACTAGGAAAAGTTTGCAAATCTGCAAAATCCATAAAAAGTTTGCAAGGTGGACTAATAAAATGATTTTAGAGACTTCGATTCTACTCAATTACAGTGCAAGACCATTTATTCTTATGTGCCAGTCACTACTATATCATTATGTAGTCACCCTGACTGAAAAACTCCTGTCAATTTTAATAATTATGAGAGTTTTTTGGTACTATGTTAAAAGCTACTTCCAAGGCTCTTATGCACTTTACAGTGCAAGTGGTTTTGCTACTCATTGCATATATCATTTGAAAGAGGGTATTTTTTTTTCCACTGCAGCTATCAAATATTAAAAATAGGTAGGGAAAAATTATTTTTACAGTCATTTTCTCCAAAGGAGTTCATGCTTAGAAGCCTGGACAAATCCTTAGATAATATGTCCTTCTCTGTATATTTCTTAATAAAATAAAAAGTTGAACTATTTCCCAATCTTCCCCTCCTGCCTAAGAAAATGCTCTTAAATTTATTTCATTTATTAAGATTACATAAAGTGTTTCTTTCACAGTAAGCATTCCTAACAAGTTTAGTCCCCTGTGCTGGGAGGAGAAAGACTCTTTTCATGAATACTCAGCCAAGGGTTCCTGAGAGTTAATACTCCCACTCTTCTTCTTTGAGTGTCAAGGGATTTTTAACATCCGCAAAACAGACAGGAACTTGGGTTTCTGCCTTTGGAAAAGAATGGATTTTTTTTTCACCACATAATAATATGCTGTGCAATTACCAATAAGAAAGGAATATTCTCTACTATAAACTGAACAATGTGCAAGAAGCATTTATTGGTCATTTACTGCAAAAGGCATAAGGAATTTAAATTAAGTTTCAGAGTGAATATAGAAAGCAAACAACATAGAGAAACCCTGAGCACTAAACAGTGCAAATTATTCAAATGATAAATAGAAGTCTGTAATATGACAGAGTATTGAGACATCACAGACTAAACTGCTCACTTTTATAAAATACTGATGACTAGTAGATTGTATTCACTGTATCAAGTGCCATAAGATCTAAGTATAACATGTCCACATAAAAGAAGCATTAGTTTCAAATCAGCTCTGTGTGGGAGCATTTCCTTTCACAAATCCAGCTGGAGGACTGGGCCTTTATTAAACTAAAGACTACTGCTTCCAAAGTTTAATAAGACAGAAGGAATGAAGATTCTGTCCCTGCCATGTCCATTTACTGTGTACAGAAATGGGGGTTAACCTGTCTTAAATTAAAATGTGCTGCCTTTTTTTTTTTGGCTAGTGGGAGAGAAGATCAGTGCAGCAAATCCTTCACATGATGGACAATTTTAACAGTAAGGAAAGAAGTCAAATTAACATTGACCCCACACAAAAGCTGTTATTTTGCCCAGAGGACATTAATGGTACTTTAATATTTCATAATAAACTCATCCTGAACACTGAGCAGTTGGAAAAGTCATTCAGAAATATATGCACATGCTGCTATCAAGCAAGAACCTGGCAGTTGTAAAAGAACTTTCATGCTATACAAAACCATATTTTTCTCTCTTTGACCCATTTTGCACATACAAAAATGCTTTTATAAAACCACAAATTTCTGAATCAGCTTACCTTTACAAAGATAATATTATCAATTATGTATCTGCCTTCATTAATTAAAACTACTTCCAAAAACTTACTCATGATTCTGTGCAACATAAATTTTGGAGGTTGCTTTAAGGTGTGCTCTCCTAACCCATTGTCAAACTTTTCCATAGGCAGTGAAACAGCAGCCAGCACAGGATGCTTTCAGAGGGGGATACATTCCTGCTTAAAGCAATATAAGTCATCAAGTGTGAAGACTTTCCTGAGTGACCATAGGTTGTGTAGAATTACACAAGGTAATTTGCACTTAGCTCTTTTGCATATTGCAAACCAAGACAGCAAAATTTAACACAAAATAATCTTGTTCTGTCAGAGGCTTAGAGCTTGCAATAAGGTTTTTTTCCATGGCTATCAGAAACAAACCAGCTAGGTAAAGGATGTGTCCATGAGCAGCAGATAGTTGCACATGAGCAATTATAACAGGACATAGTCATTCTGTAAGAGAGAACATTCTTCAGACCCTCATGGAAAGAAGTACTCTTTAAGCTCTTCCCTACTACCGTTCTCCCTTAAATGCAACCTTTTTTTAAAAAACAGCAGATATTGATGCTCAGGTCAAATCTGGATCTATAAATATTCTTTTAATCCTCACACTGACTCAGGATCACAGCTTGGGGTCAATCCAGTGAATTAGAAAATCTCATCGTATTCTGGTTTATCTCAGTGTATTCATTTATCTCACCTTACAAGTTATGCCACCAAGAAGTAGAGCCAAGTGATTCACAAGTTCATGTCTTCCAATATGTAACAATTCATTTTGGGTTGGCAAATGGAAAGTTCTGGTTCTGGTTTAAGAGATCTTCATACTGAGGACACCATCAATATAATTTAAAAAAATTGTTGTTTCAAAATTAAATGCAATCAAAAATATATTGAAAGTGGCATTAAAAATCATAAAAATCAGCAGGAATATTACCTACAAAAATTTTAGGCATTTTCTATGGCTATATTTTCATGTGTGCAACTCAACAGTTGTGACATTTAGTAGCAGTTGAAGCTAATATGCACACAGAAAATCACAGGGATGCTCTCAGTCACGATATCGACTATCAGAAGATGTTTGCCATTCAACAGCTGTATGACTCAACTTTAAAGACATATTTTTAAGAAACAATACATTTTGTTACTCTAGTGGCCTCACCCTTCATAGTGTCTAAAGGTTTTTATTTGTCTCAAGTAAACAATTTATAATAGAAATTATTCCATATATTTATAATGTCACAAGCATATAAAAATAGCCATCTATTAAATGTGCACAGGTTCAAGAACATATTTTCCTGCAAAGATGACTTTTCCATACTTCCTCCACTATGGCTGGATGTAAAGTACATTACAAGTCACAGGGCAGTGAGGGAAAGGCCCTCCCTCCCAAGCCAGCAGGGAAGTGCTAGAGTCTCAGCACATCCCAAACAACATTTCCGTTGACCTTTTCCACATGTAAACGAGGCTCCAACTCAAAGGACACCCCTCATCTCCCAAGCAACAGCCACAACCCTCCTCAGTCCTTACTTTGCAACAGCTCACAATCCCTTGCCTAAAGATGTTAGGTAAATGAGAAACACCTTCCTAAGAAATGCAGTCTTTCTTTGCCATCCTTTTATTTTCTCCACCACCAGGTCAGCTGTGTTTGTACTAATTCCTCAGGTCACCTAATTTTAAAATTTCCAAAGTGCCTGGAACTCTGAACAATGGAAGAGTTTTTCACTTGACCCATTGAACTAGGAGAGTTTCTCTACTGTGGCACTAATATCACCAGCTCTCAGACATTAATTGCAATCTTTGCCAACACACTCACACACAGAGCTACACAGCTAAAACAGATAAGGTTAAATATCAGCTTTGTGTAGCACCTCCTCTCAAAATGGTGCTATTTCCATAGACTTACATACCTTGATAATTACTTTTGGTATCCTAAATTTTAAAATCTAGGATTTGGTACTTGAATTATAGAAAGATTACCTTCTATTAAAAAAATTAATATTATGATTGAACATTAAATATATTCTGTTAAATCAATTTTGAATTCTACACATTCTTTTAAAATGTCAGTGCCATCGTCATATCCAAGACACAGAAAAACAACCATTCACTGCAGCAATTACTCCCTGTGCTGTGCTAAGGAATTATATTTCCAGCAAGCAAATGATGAGTTACTTCTGAAACAATATTTTTATTTATGATTCTTCTGTTACCTATATTCAAAAATGAAGTGTAAAGTGAATTGCCCAGTCCTTCATTTCTTCAGCTTCTTAAAGATGAAACACTATTTTATTTTGTGCACCCTGCATTGAATTTACACTATTGGAAATCATGCTTCTATGAAAAACTATCGCTTCAGTCAACTAGAAAATTAAAGATTCACTTCTTAAATGAAAACAGTGAAACACTTCTCATCTAAAACCCCTATACTCCTAAAAACAATTAATCTTATTTCATAAAAAACATGGTTTCTATTACCAGGATGGTGCCATCTAATTGGAAATCTGAAATTGTAAGAAAACTTTGGTTCTTTAATCCATCATATTTCCATAATGTAAATGAGGAACAGACTTCCTTTAGAAGTTAGCTTTGCATTTTTACCAGATACTCTGGAAAAAAATTAAATCACAACAGTAAAAGAAGTATAGATTATCTTTTCACAGAATTTTAAAGCAATATATTAACATGTATAATAAAATAATAGCATCAAATTTTGTTGCAGGTTTGTATTCAAAACTTCTCAACAACAAATCCTTTTTATGTTATCTAAAAGCATAAACTAATATTTAGTTCTCTTTAATATCTAGTAAAAATATAAGCATTTAAACATAGACACCTTTCTCTGAAAACAATACATTTCACTTTTTAAGATTTAAGCATCTTTAGGGGAAAAATACAAGAACAGGGAAGGCATTTTGAATCAAAAAAATTTCCCCATTTCCCTGCTAATTTCAATTCTAATCACAGTAGCAGTCTTGCAATTTACAGTAGCAGTGAAGTTGTAACTCTTCTCCTGCACGTTACACCTGGAGACTTCCCATAGCAATTTGGGTTTTAAATTAATGATATATGAAAATATTCCTATTTTGAAAAGGTTTCTCCTCATTGATCTCTCACCTTCAATTTTTAAATATTCTTTCTTCTTATAGGGTATTCCAGAAGTGTTTTGCTTTATTTCAATGGTCATGCATTTGGGTTACAGCACTGCAGGCAGGGGTACCAATCAGAGGAAAGACAGATTTTTCAAAGAAACATGAGACTTTCCTTATTTTTTATACAATCCTACAGCCATGACATAATTTTTTCTTTTAAGTTCTTAATCCAGATATAATTTCATGAGCCTTCTCTTAATATATAGTATGTCACTGTGTTCAATCCTCAATGATTTAGTAATATTATACCTCACATACACACAAAATCAAACATGGCTAGGTCAGTTGTACTACTATCAACACAATCTGCTTTGAAAACATAGCCCTCACATTACTATTGTTATGAAATTTTACTATCCATGTCACACCACTAGATTTATTTGGCACTTGCAGTCATGACTTGTTCTTCCGGAGGAATTCCTCTATAATTGAGCATTAGTTATTGTACCATTAAAATGCAGCGTTTCCGTAAATTTTAAACAGATAACAGCACTTTCTAGCAAGTGTTTTTTTAGATACAAGTTTATTACCTAGTTACAGGGAGGAAAAAAAAGTTGGCTAAAAAAGTTTTTCCTTTTCTAGTTAAAATAAAATAAATGAGGTTAACAGAAAACATCCTGCCATTGCTCCCAAAGGAATATTCCCCAACTACAAAATGAATGAGGGCCATTTCTGTAAATGTAAATATTTTAAAATCTAATGTAACAATAAATAGTTATACAACATACATTTTCTAATGTGATCTTCTGTATATTTATACTATAGGCATTGATACTTTATAAGTATTTTTATCTATTTCTTTCATTTGTGGGTTGATGTTCAACCTTATTAACAATGGCAATGGTCCAATGACCTGGTAGAAATATGCAGTGGGCACAGATTGCTTCAGCTCCGGGGCTTACTCATATTTCAGATGAGGAGTGGGCCTGTGCAGTTGAACTATTATTTTTCCACAAAAATGCCAAGAGACCAGGATGAATAGGCTCCTTTCATTATGCTCTGAAGGAAGAGGAAGACTAAAAAGTTCTGGCGAATTGTGTCCTTGCATAAATGTCAGAATAAAGTAAGGCTCCATGTAAAAACATTTTCTTTACAGTCTTGGCAAGAATTTCCCTAAGAAATTCTGAAGAATTAAGCTCATGATGTCAGACATACTTTAGTGAGTATGGATTAATACTTTGTATCTCTTTGCTGATCAGCTCACCATTATGGGAACCCAAGGCAGAAGTAACCTTTTGGTTACTTTAACCTTTCTTAAAGCAGGGTACAGAATCGTCATAATTCAAACCCTGAGTTCAGGATGCTGATTGATCAGAAAGACCGGCCCTTAGTCATGTAATGTAAATAACACTGCTTGCTGAAATCTTATTTCCATCCAAATATACATACCAAAAACAGAACAAATCCCTCAAGATCATTAAGACGTCCAAGGATTTACTGGGATTTTACCGTGTGGACCAACTTAGTCAATATTGTAAAATTAGGTGTAGAATTAACAGTATTAATTTGCATTGCAAATAATATTCTTGTTTTTACAAATATATATATATGTATATATCAAGTATCAGATTGCAGTATTGTAAGTATTTTTTACTAGATTGTAATCAGCATTACATCATGCCCTCTTTAACAAAATAATATTTAATGGGCAGCATGTAAATGGAGTGCATTAAAAAGAACTCATGAAGTTACTCTCAGTTAGGGATAGAACAGTAATTTAGAAGAAAAAAATAATAATTTTTACTTTAAAATAAATACCAATCTCAAAATAGCTTACAACTGTAAACTCTTCCAAAGTTGAACATAGCAGTCTATGGTTTAAATTTCAAATCCTTAAAAGTACTGTAAAAAAAAAATTGTATAAATAATAAGTAAACAAAATAATCAAAGGTGAATTGCCTTGAGAATAACATCAGGCCAACAATTAAAGCTGCTGTGGTTCAAGTATGAAAACGAATAGCTACGCTCTGGACTACACTCTCACCCATTTGACTGTGCTAGCCTTTAGCATGCAAAGCCACTGCCAAGACAGCATGTACCTGAGTCAAACTTAGGGCCCACAACACTTTGGCTTCCATTAGCATTCCACAGCTCTCTTTGGAACAAATCAGACATACAGTGAATTTCTTCCTGAACTAGGCATCATTCCCTGCATTTGTATTTTAGTTGTCATTACTCAGTAGCTAATCCTGTTTTCTATTTCTTTCTGTGTCCTCTGGCACAGTTTATTTCTGACTTTACTTCTGTTGCACTACTTCTGAACCACATGGCAAACACTTTCAGCAATGATACAGGTTATATAAACATTCTCTACCAAAGTTAACAGGGGTCTAGTAACCCTTTGAAAGTTAGAGATAACTGTGCATTTCACTATTAAACCAGTACCTGCCAAATGAACTTTCCTATGTCAGTGTCTGACATAACATAGACACAACAAGCACTTTCAGGTTTTTTTTTCCTAAAATAAAACAGTTTTACTCAGTCATTTTCAATTTGACTTTACTTTAGATATACTGCAATCAAATTAATTCTGACAAAGTAATAGAGTTTGGGCTGATGTTTGGATGTGACACCGTTAAGGAAATCTGCGCTGCAAGACGGAAATTTAACAGCTGCTTCTGGAGGAAGCATCTTTATCACTGACTCAGAAAGGAACCAACTGCTTAGCATAATTTTAAAGGCAGCTCCTCTGTCACAGGCATCATCACTCAGTTGATGTGTAAAAACCATTTATAAATATTAGCAATCCTCTGGCATTTTTCAAAAGAACAGGAAAGTTAATCCTGTTTCCTGACTGAGTTTTGTATTGCATAATTACATTCTGACTACCTAAGTTTCCCTGCAATTTCAGTTAATTACAGCATTATTCTTACTTCCTGTCCTAAAATTATTTGTGTAGTAACCATATCCTACTAGAGTGGAGGATGAAGTAAGCTCTGTGAATTATTTTGATTAATATGTAAAATGTTGGGCTATCATCTCACACAAAACCCCACTACATACTGGATATTATTTCCAACTAAAAAATAAGTGTGAAACTTTTCAGCAATTACATTAATGCTCAGTAGCCCACCTCTCAAGGGATGCTTGTGTTACTTGACTAACAAATATACATCTCTTCGTAACTAAAAAATGTTAGTTCAGCCTTTTATTGAACACAAGAAAATCAAAAAAATCTTAGCCCTCTACATAGAGGTAAAAAGTATAAAGAATAAGATACATAGTATACATAAAAGTATAGCCTTTTATTACTTGCCATTGCCTTTTCCTTTATAACAGAGTAGAGGTAACAGTGTAGAGAGCAATTTTACCCAATTCATCTGGTAAAAACTACTATTGCTAGATCCGAGCATTGGAAAATCATTATATTTTCTTGGCAATCATAAACTTTAGAAGCATAACTATTTGGGAAGCAACAAGAATATTTTCAGCAGACCAAACAGGGCTGCCCAACCTTATGGCAAAAGTATATTTTAGCTATTACAGGTGTTAGACACTATTCTTAGTGTCTAATATAAAAAGATTTTCATTCACTTTTGGTGCAAACTCTAATTTTGTAATTAATAGCAAGCCCTCTAACAGCTTCTATTGCACAGGGTTTTGTCCCTGAACCATGCCATGCAGTAGCCATAAATCAGTCCATCATAAATTTATTCAGTCTTCCTAAACTCATCCTGACTCTGCATAAATTCCTCTGTACTGCCTCAATGCCTACTGTTTTCTTTCACATACCTCTTTTCCACCCACCAATGCTTTCATAGTCCACTTGCACATAAAGTATTTTCCTGTCTGAAAGTATCCCACTTTTCCTGTCCCCGACTTCTTCTTCTAATTGTTGTGATATTCAAAATTTCTTAGTGTTCCACTGTTGTTTAAAAAACATTTTTCTAAGTTTTGTGAGTTGTAAAAAAACACCTTACAACTACTACAAAAATTATTTCATTCCAAGAAGCAAAAAAAAGCCCAAAGAAAGTGTATCCTATAGGCACAAAAATCAAAGCCAAGGAAAAATAGTCTCATAATTATTTCAAAGTTAACACCACAAAAAATGTTTTTGAGAGGATGATATTGTAAGACCTGGCAACTCACAAAGATAAACCAGCATGACACATTTGAGAAATTACCAGTTTGAGTAGCAAATCTGAATGACACTCAGTCTGTTCTCCTATTCCCCCCCTGCCCTGTAAAAGGAAACCACAGCTGCAAGTGGTGGCAAAGTCCAGAGCCCCTGCCCCCTTGGGAGCTGTGCTGCCATATCTGCAGTGATGGGCTGGGGTAGCTTCCAAGTGCCACCTGGTTACTCAACCTTTAGCTGAAGGGTTTTTTTCCCAGAGTCTAGCAATTTGGTCTCTCTTCATGGGGAGCAGCAGCTATCCCAGGAGCAGGGCTGAACTCCCAGGAACAGAACTAAGCCACTTCTATAGTCACTTTTTCTTCATGGTCACTCTCCACCTCTCTTTTCTCTCTTCTGAACAGCTCCCCTTCCCTCTTTGTATGCAAAGACTCAGCAAGAATTGCATCTGGTGATACTTCCACATTCTGCACTTTTTAACATCTTTCCTCGTCCTGAACACATAAGACTTTCCAGCCATGTTTTGAGCATTACACAGAAATTGAGACACGTTATTTCTACATCCTTGCAATTGCCAATCTTCAGGTCATGCTCCAGAGCCTATTTGTTCTCATACATGACTGAGAAGGAATTATTAAGTCATTGAAGAAATTAGGTGTTGTAAATCCTGTGCCTTTGAAACAAGTATTTGGAAAAGGTCTCTGTGTTTTCTGAGGAGGAAAAGGCTGGGATCCTGTAATTATATGGCTGTTATATTTTCTAATGTTTATAAAATGGCAGAATGGGAACACAAAAATAAGTCTACATAAGCGCATGAATAAAAACCCTTTCAGGTGCTTGCATTTAAAATTGTAGGCAATGCCAGTTAAGGGAATTTACAGTGCTAGAACATGCTGCAACACTGCCTGCCCGGGAGAAGAATAACCCTGTTTCAAAGTTGGTGGGGGGTGTCTTTGGGTTTTTGTTTGCTGTTTGTTTTGGGGGTTTCTTGTTTGGGTTTTTTGTTTTGTTTCAGTTTTGTTTTGTGTTTTTTTGTTGTTGTTGGTCTGGTCTGGTTTTTTGTTGTTGTTGTTTTCGGGTTTTTTTTCTTAAAGTTTCACTCTCTGCATGCTTGTTTTGGAGCTCCTGTGCAGTGGGGAGTTCACATAAATGAGTTAAACACCTCCCATGCACTGAAGCAGTCTCCAGCCCTCAGGAGATCTTTAGCCCAAGAAGTGGAGAAATATCTGGCCAGCAAATTTTACATGCTGAAAGGGGCCTCCTCTGCCTCACTGCTAGTATGGTGGCAAGACCCTCTTATCCCTCATCAGCAGAGGAAAATCCCTTCCACATTAAGTACAATTATAGGCGAAAATTGGCTGCCAATTTTTGAAAATCTGTCACTTTAAGTTTTAAGGGAGGTAGTTTCCGTTTCAATTTTAAATATATCTCACCCATATGGGAATAATACACAATCAAATCCAATATTTTTCCTACTGCCTAGCAGCTAAGTTATTTACTTGACTTTAACAAGACGTTTTTTTCCTCTTCCCAAGTTTGAGAGCAAACACAGGCTGAGATGAGCTGTGCTGCTCTATTAGCAGGCAGCTGCTTCCAACTATTTATTTGAAAAGAAGGAGATCTGTATGTTAGATGGGAAGGGAGAGACTTAGTGTAGGCTGGGAAAGAGGGGAAAAAGTCAAGCTTTGCATTTTTCATTGTCATAAATAATAAGTTTGAAACATGGGAATAGAAAATAGAAAATTTTTAGTGACTTGACACACCTCTATCCTACTGCTGGAAAATTAAGACAATTCCATAAGCTGCATCTCCCCTGAACTAAAAACAATGCACAAAGCATGCTAAGTTAGCCAAGCAGACATAATGGCTATTTAAAAAAATGCCACTTGCATGCTGTGCCAATCTGCATGTTCAACCTACATCCATTCTTAAGACACTACATTGAAAGCAAAACAAAGTTTTAATTTCAACCCTGTTTTCCCTCCCCCAAACTGTGGAAATAAAAATATAGCATGTTTACTATTTACAACTTCCTTCTCAGGAGACACAGGTAGAGAATTCATGCTTTCCAAAATGTAACCTTACACATCTGGCCAGCAAACATCTGGATATTTATCTTCACTCATCATTTCCTTCAGTAAGTCCAAAAACTGTCAGTTGTTTCAGCTGAGATTCAGCCCAAGGGAGCACAAAAAAAAGTTACATCCTTCTTTTGTCCAGGTTTTATAAACTGCTTTTTACCTTCTTCCCTGGGATATCAGTAAGTATAAAAATAAGCAGTCTGGATTCCTCTGACTGTGTCTTTTATTCTGTGACTATGAACTTCTGTAGTCACAGGGTGCATACATATGCAATTGAAGTAATTATACAGTCACATCTGCAATGCATGCATAACATCCTACACCTTTAAACAAGCTTATATATATATATATATGTGTGTGTGTGTGTGTGTATACACACACACACACATATATTCCATACTTCCAGTACATACTCAAATCACAAGTAAGAATACAGAATGATTTGTGAATAGACTATATAGCAAAATATATACCAATTAAACTTCAGACAGACAAAAAACAGGAAATGTGTGATTAATTAAAAAAACCCAAAACTTCACCTTCAGAATTATTGCAATGGAAGCACTGCCTTTGGTCTGAAAGTCTCAGCATGAAGAACTCATCCCTGAGCTAGTCCCTTGCTCTACCACTGTGCTAGGAGAGTTCTATCTGCTTATGCTACCCTTCCCCTCTTTTACAGAAGGGAACAATGAAACTCATCTCCATTGCAAAACATTTGCAGTTTAACTATGAAAAAAAAGCACACTAAGGGACTCAATTATTATCAAAGATAGATGCTGAGAATCAGATTTTTTTTCTTACTGTTCAGTAATTTAGACACTATATTTGAAATTTCCATATGTCTGTTCTGATATCCAATCTGAAATTCCTTTGTAAAAACTTTCAGACAAGAAATCAAAAAAACTCTGTACATTGTTTGAATTTTTCAAGCTTTTTGTTTAGCTGAGGTTGCATGCACTTCCCAATAATTTCTCTGAACCAGCTTCATGCTTTCCAACTTAACTCTGCTTGGTGAAGTTGAAGTGCTTTTACAAGAGAGGCAAATGAAAGAAAAAAAAGAGCAAAAAATTAATATTATGGCTTCTTAAAATTCAATCATTTAGTATGAATTTATTGTATATGTGTACTGAACACTTTGCATATTGTCATTCATCCCACAGGGATGCTGCGAAGTGTTCCTGACTCAGATTCATTTTAACCATATGGTCCAAGGGAATCTGCTAATGATATAACAAGCTTACATACTTAATTCTGCATTTCTCCACAATATTTTTAGATATATTTTTCAACTTTAAATCAACCAAAAAAAGCCCTCATGTTTAAGGAGCAAAACAACATTTATAATAAAAAAGCCATGTTAGCATGAGAAAAAGAGCAAATCTGGAAATAGTAGGAAAGAACTGAGTGTTGGCTTTGACAGGTTCGCTCATTCCTGCTTCACATCCATTCTAGACAACTAACAGCCCAGGAAGAGTTCCTTTTTTAAATTGTTTGGGGATTTTTTTAATATCCTGATCTCTAGTCAGAAGTACACTAAGTGAAAAGACAGCTTGGGGTGAAAAACTCCTTTTATTTTTAGTTCTGTAACACAGTATAAGTTACCACATTTTAAAAAATACAACATTATATTTTTATATCTACAAAATTTTAGGATCTCAGTAGCTGTATGTGTTAATAGTGACTGAAATTTAAAATAAAAAAAAGAAAGCATAAAAGCATGTAAAATATATGATGCACATATAAAGCATATATTTTTCTTACACCACTGTGATGTAAAATCAATAAAATCCTACCTTTTTGCTTCAATTTAACAGGCCAGTTCCCAGGTGATGGAAGCCATGAACATGACATCATTGATGTCTGAAATGATTCCTTGTGGAAACGTGTCACATGCCATAGTGTTACTACAGGCTGAGAGTTTGCACTTCCCTTTCCATACTTAGCAATAGCTCTGACCCTCCTGAACTTACAAAAATAAAATGGCAAGGTATGCTTATAATGACAGAGATATTTACGATGTTTGCTCATTAAATTGAAAGGAATTCTTCTAATTTTATAGAAGTTAAAAGTAGCACAGGCAAATGTCACTTGTGTTTTACAAAGTCACGTGTCCAGGTTGCACTATGCAGTCTGAAGCAATAGCCATATTTACACACATTTACACCATTTTACTGTCAGTGTGTGAGAATGGCCACAGTTTTTTCAGAAGCAAAATTTTAAGGGTTTCTGGAAAATTCGTAACTAGATAGAATAAAGAATTCTCCTCCTGGACCCCACAAAATCTTTCACTTCCTCACACATACATACCAATATGATTTGATTAGTCGCAATTTTTGTTTCCTAGCAGCAAAATTAAATTTCTTCTTCCCATGCAGCCCTCAAAATAAGTAGCCCAGAGGCCATTATCTAGTACTTAAATGCAAGTACTTTACAAAATCCAACTATAAAGACCATAAAACAGCTGAGTGACTCCTATTTAAGATATCTGTCTTTCATACAGTTTTATACATGTGAACATTTTAGATATTTTCTCTCACCAGGATGTTGACATTCTACTTCACACCTCTTCATTTATAATAAAAAAGTAACTTTACTTTTAAAATACTTAACATTGATGAATTTATTCAGGTTTGACATTTACTGATCCTTGAGAAAAATTGAGAAATAGTGTCTGTTATAAAAAAAAGTTCTACCAGAAAAGGATTTACTGATAATTTTAGCTACTAAAAGAAAATAAAAAAGGGGAAAAAATCTGGTTGATCATTTTTATTAAGTTACATCTTCCACAAGCATGCTATCAATTTAGATAGAGTGTGATGCAGAAAAGATTGCCCTACCTACATTCAAAAAGCAGTTTTGGCAGTTTAAATACTTTATAAAGGCAATAAAGATGCCTGAAGGAAACATACATGCAAAGAGCATTGCCCAGATACAATAATGTTTTTTGTGCTCCAGACACACATTAAATGCTAATTGCCAATCTTGAAACATAAAGTATTTTAAATGGTAATGGCCTCACTAGATTTTTTTGCAACCAAGGAAAACTATTACAGACATCTAATTTCTGGAAACCCAAATAATATCTTGAAAGGAACAGCTTGCCTTTCAGGGCTTGGGATGGAATGCGCTTTTATTCTGGGTTGAAAAGGCATTCTAAATTTCTTATTGTTCTTGGTCCTAATACTGTAGAAATGGGATATTTTAGCCATGTCCTACCAGGGAACAGAAATGTGATTCCAAACCCTTCAGAGCAGCACATCTGCCTAGGAGGATTGCTGGGTCTGTGTCACCAACTCACATGTCCCAGCCACACAATCACATATGTGCCACAGGAACCAGCTTACCTTTCCCTGCATGTAGTCTGTCAAGAGGCTCCAAAGCTAAATTCTGCACAGTTTGAAAAGAAACTTCAAAAGAGGTGTGTGAAGTTGCATCTTCACAGTGCATATTAGGTAAAGTGCAGCTTTAGAGTGGAAACAGAACAGAACAGTGTTCTGTTCATTTCTTTTCCATGCTAAAACTATACAGACTGATAGAGCAATAACGACCAGGTAATTTTTACTAGCACAAAAGGAGAAAAAGACTTCTTTTTGTAACAGAGAAAGCACAAGCATCTCAGTGGGCTATCTGTTTTAACAATGCCTTTCATTCCTCTAGGCCTCTGCTTCTACTTTAAAACTGTGACAAAAAAAAATAGTCACCACTGTTGGCTGTCTGATGAATTATATGGTGTGTGCTTTTACTCAAAATCTAATTCCTTACAATCACAGTTTCACATCACACATTAAAAAGAGTTGTTCTATTTGGTACCTTTTACTGCTGATCTGCTGTTTTCAACAGATTGGTGTAACATGGAGATGACATAGTCTTCTAGCAAGAGTGTGCAGAGCTGCTGTATCATAAACTGAGGTGGCATTTCCAAAATCCCCACAGTTGGTTTTGGTTTGAAATGAGCCTAGATTAAGTGTTTTTTTGCAACTTCTTCAGGAAATAAATATTAACCTTTAGCTGAAGTAACTTGATTTCAAATTAAGTCAAGGGAAACAAATATATATTCTCACGTAGGCCTTCACTTACATGTGAAATACAAGTTTCTAGCATAAGAAACACATTCAAGTTCATGAAAAAAAAAAAAAAAGGAAGAGAAGATAGACATAGCTGGACTTCTCTCCTTGAATGAGTAGTTGAACTACCAAACGTACAGTTCTCTCTCTTCAACTTATGAAGTCACCTGATTGCAGATGGATCTATAACCAAACAGTGTACAAGAGAACTATTTAAAACCTTTTTTCAGGCAAAACTTCAGTAAGATCTTCAAACTATTCAGAAGAATTAGCTTCTTCTCTTCCACACTAACTAACTAACTAACTAACTAACTAACTAACTAACTACAAAAAGATTCACTTTAAAACTTGGATCATTCACATTTTACTTTATGTTCTGTAACACCTTAAAAAACACAAGTGTTATGCACCATTTCATTGGTTTTCAGCAGCACACTTGAAAAAGCGTGTCAAATGAACTGTTTCCCTGCACAGTGTATTGAACGCTTTTGTAATAACATCTCCACTCAGATGAAAAGGATTATTTTTTTCTGTGTTTAGAATTTGAACACAGCCTAGAGGGCAGCAATAGCCAAGGATACAAATGTGTGAAGACAGCTGATTTTTGAATGGCCAAACCATGCTAATTCATAACAAACTTTCTTCTCCCACTTCACCACATTTTCTGATGTTTTACTGAAAAAGCATGTTGCAAACTTGCTTTTGTATAAGCAGATCCAGAACTTTTTCCTTAATCTGTGCACTCAGGAAAAACCCAGGCACTGCAGGTAGGAAAAAAGATTAAATTCTACACTCCAGACACCCATACATCTAACTAATGCATATCTAGAGAGAGAGCCTCTAGAATGCCAATGTATTATGTAAATCCTCAAAGTAGGAAAATATGTAATACTTAAAAAGATTATTAACCTTGTGCTGGCCACTTTCCCAACCATAAAATGACAAACAAGGAAAATAGAGGAATAGTTTCTTTTTCATTTTGTACTGGGGAGCTTGCCAGGTCTTTTCATGGTGGCAGCTTGAGAGAAGATGAATAATGCTGAGCGGAGATGGAATTAGCACCTGAATTTTGGCATAAAAATTGTGTCATAATATTGTCAGCTCATGCTTTCATTACCATGTATTTCATGATTTTTAAGATTGTGTCTGGAATCAGAAAAAAAAAGATTGCTTTTGTACTTTATCAAGGTCTAATTCACAACTGTTGGGCCTTTCTCTCCCAGCATCCTGCAGAGAAGAAAAAATTACCAGATATTTACAGAAAACCTACAAGAATCATGGCAAGCGTACTGTTGAACCCAGACCATGGAGTTGAACTCCTCACCTACAGCAACAAGCCATGTCCTACCCTTCACTATATTGTATTCCCACTCCAGACCACATCCTACAGCAGCTAGAAAGAGCCAAAAATCCACATCCAATCACTTTTGTCTGACATCCAACTTATTGACAGATTTGTTACTATCATTACTCTTAATTATCTCTGACATTTAAAATACTTAGAAAATCCATTCACCCATAAATGTGTTTAGGCTATTCAGAAATTAAAACTAAGCAAAAACCTCTCTAGTGGATTCCCTCTTATTTCCATCTTCTGAGCTCTTCAGGTTACAAAGAATTTTCAGAAAGACAATTATTATCTTACCACAAAGTAAAACAGGAAGAGGCTTTAGCTATCTGCATATGCTACGATAAAATTAACAGACTAAATGAGTCAACCTCACCTCATCAAGAACATTATTCTTGCCACTACACAAGAAATCAGTCTTTCAAACAACAGGACCATGTTATGAACAATAACAATGTGAAAACAATACAAGCAGGCTCCTACAATTTTATGGGACCCTAAACATTCCATATCAGGAAGCCTCATTGCAGCTGATGGAGTTTTCAGGTGAACTTTCTCAAGAAAATATACGTTTTAATATGAAAAGGAATGGCAACATCTTGATTTGCTAAGATTGACTTTGGTCTTCTACAAATTCAGCGTCCACTCAAAAAAATGAAAAGGCACATAGTGAAGGAACACCTCTTCTTGCAAAAACATAACAGAATGGTAAAAGATGAGTTAAAAACACCAAGAATATAAAAATAAAAAAAATGTAGTTTATTTAAAGTCAACTTGAATGGCAATGAATGAGTCATAATCACCTGAACCATGTACTCATTTTCAATTCATGTTGTATTGTCTTCAAGTATTAGACTAGAATCAATCAGAAGATGGAATAGAAAGTATGGCAACCAGCAATGACAATAGCTTTTGCTATTTTTGTGAGGCTAGTAAGGACGGCATTTTAGTATCCTGCTCTCACAAACCTCTTTAAAAAATAAGAAAAAAACAACTGACAGAACAGCAAAAAAAAAAGTTTTCTGTACAATTCACAAGAATAGAATATTTGTCTCTTAATGATTGTGTACCAATTCCCTTTGCAATCAACACAAGCTGTGACAAGAAAAAGAGCAGAGCCTCCTCCAGTCACTTGACAGTTCCCAATATTTTCTATCTTTCACTAGGGTGAAATGAAATTTGTTTCATTTTGGATAATCAATATGGTACTGAATTTCTAGTTAGGTAAACAACATTTTTCCTCATGCAAAAATAAGCCTAAAAATACCACCACCAACCCTACCTTCTCCTTCCCCCCTTGGCATGTAAAAGAGCATCACAATTTGCTGTATTTCTAGAGGAATACAGATTTTCCTGAAAAGCAAACCTTGTAAGAAAAGTCAGACATCATGGTATTATAATGAATTTCCTACAAATCCAAAACCCTATATATAAAAAAATACTTCAATATAGTATCAATTGCTAATATAACATCTACATAACAAGTCCATGCTAATATACTGAGTTCAGACAAGTACATGACAAAATGCAGATTTCCCGGATCATCACAAACCTTGGCATGTAAAAGAGCATCACAATTTGCTGTATTTCTAAAAAAAGCAAACCTTGTAAGAAAAGTCAGACATCATGGTATTATAATGAATTTCCTACAAATCCAAAACCCTATATATAAAAAAATACTTCAATATAGTATCAATTGCTAATATAACATCTACATAAAAAGTCCATGCTAATATACTGAGTTCAGACAAGTACATGACAAAATGCAGATGAAAGAGACACTTCAAAGGCAGGAATGGATCAGATAAATATAGATAGTACAATCATATGATTTCAATACACCCTCGAAAAATTATCAGTAAATATAGATGGTAAAGAGACTTCGGGCCTGTGAGCTCAAATTTTTTCCTCTAACAAGGTTAAACTCATCTCCTCAAGCAACAACAAACACAGTATTGCACTAGTGCCCAGTCACACATTAGGATTATTATTACTACACAATACATATATAATTATCAGAAAGACCAGGACTGGCTTTTACTTTTGCACATTCCAGTTGTTTTAATGGCATCAATCTTGAGACACTACCTGCGCCTATTTATCCACTCTGGCTCCTTATAAAACAATGAGTTACCTGCCTGTGCATTACTGACTCAGAAAATTGTCTGCTCTCTCTCAAGTCTCCACTTAATCCCATAGATTCTCAGCTAGCACATCTGGCTTATGTCCTGCTCTGTGGCTAAGTTGACCCCTATGACTACTGAGTTGAATTGTTAAGAAAGAAATGCAACACAACCTTGTTTTTTAACATGGTTTATTTCAGTCATCTTATGCACACAGTCTCCATACATGATATTTTTTTCAGGACTGAGTGGGTTGTGAACTGCAGCATGGTGTAGGAAAGAGCAGCCAGAAACTTCTGAAGTCTGTTCTGCTGCTGAAGGAACTGCAATGAAAGATGATCACTGGGAAAAGAGGCAGAAGCAAATTAAGTCATGGCTAAGAGAAACACCCTTCTAAAAGATCTTCTTTAAAACAGGAGTTGAAAAGTTTACAAGACTTCCTATTATTTGAAGTCATAGAAAGAAAAATTTCTCAACATCCTCAGCTGAGACATTTTGGCCATAGTCTGAGGCATGGTCTTTTGAAGGACAATGCCGACATTAGTTTTCAGGGTTTCCTTCTTTGTCCTCTGACCCTTCAGAAGCTGGACTTGCCAAAAGGTCAGTCTTGTGGGGTGGGAGAATCTGAGAAGCTTGGAGTCTATTGCTCTGCAATACACCTGGTGTAGAAGGCTAATTTCTCATCCACTATAAATAAATTCAGAATTATTAAGAGACATGCCATTAACTCGAAATTTTATGTAGCAGCTGGGGAACCTGCTGAGGATATATTCATCAGCTGAGGTCTATTTTATGACCTCAGATGTAACTCAAACCATCAGCTCATATTGGCTCGGCCCTTGGCTGACAGGGACCATGTCACGTATCCCGCAGGGCAGCTGGAAGCCACCAGCGGACAATGGGGCGAGCGGCTGACACCGGCCAGGGGGGCCCAGGCAGAACAATGCAGCTGCTGCGGGGCTTGGCCCTGCTGAAGGAAACTCGCTTCTCCCAGGTTGTCTGAGGGGAGGGACGCTGAAGCAATGGAAATTCCCCAGCAGTAAAGGAGAACAAAACAAAAGGTGTTGGAAGCTGCTGTTAAGAAGAGACAGCTTCTTCCAGGGCCTGACAGAGGAGAGGAGATTCCCCCAGCTGACAGAAACACACTCTGTTCTGCAAGATGTGATCCTCCGGGAAGTGTAGATTAAAAATTACTCTCTTACAGAGCACCAGAGCCTTGCAATCCCCCACTATTCCCCACTGGAGCAAAGGGCTGAGCACACAGCTGTTGCCAAGGGACCTGCTCAGGCCAGGGGTGGCCCTGGATCTAGTGGAGCCCCCAGAGCAGAGCTGGGCATCAGACACCCACAGCCAGGACCTGGGCTCTGCACCAGCACCAGTGTTTTTGCACGGATCAGATCTGGAATTCTCTAGATTTCCCCCTGTGATTAAAAGGTGTGGCTGCTGAAGAAATCAGTTTACAGAGCTTCCAAATTCCTTACTGCGGTTATTATTTGTCTGCAACAGGAGTGTCCCTGAGGCCACGGCGTGGGGAGGGCGTGCTGGGGCTCAGCGCTGCTCTGGGACCACCAAATCCCCCTTACTAGCAGCACTAACTCTACAAGGTCTCTGCACCTGGAGAGGAAACTTGAGGAGTAATCCATATATGCTAGATGAAAATACCTGGTAAAAATCCATCAAACCCACACATATCCTTCCCTAAAAAAAAAACATTTTAAAGTAAAACCTGTGATTTCACAGTATACTTTTTTTAGTGGTACAGACATTATGGGTGTTTTTACTGAAACAAAGGGAAAAGTTACATTGATTTATAAATTCATTAAAATGCCACGAGAAAGAGCAGGGTCTAAGTAGACGCGTTGACTGCCATGGCTTTTGGATCAGACCCAGAAGAATGCTGGAATAAGTGGTGAAGCATTTTATTTTCTAACCTTTCAGTGGCTACTGCAAACAATGGAAAATACAAGCACATACTTAGAATAACTCTATCCTTTGCAAAATGAGATCACACCTAAAAATACTTCCTTTTGTTGCTGTAAAACTTCAGTTTAGGATAATAGCTATTACATGCATATAGTGAAGAGGAAAAAATATCACCTCAAATGCTGGGTTAAAATTTTATATTGCAAAGTAAGGTTTCTCCTACAGAAGAAACTTTAAAATCTGTAGTGATTCAAGACAATTTATGAAATAGTAGAACGAAAAATCTAGTTATTCATGGATAACATGAAATAAGGTAGTAAAAAAATCAGGGGATTGAGTTACCAAATTATTGCTTGCAGACAGGAAAAGCTATATGATGATGATAATTCTTAGTATCAAAATTATATCAAGTTCTAGGAAACAACTAAAAAATGTATCTGAATTTTAGTTTTTCAGTTTGAAACAATTAGAGCTAGCCCACACAGCTTGAACTTCCTGGGATATACATATGCTATTAATTTTGAACTTTGCTGTAGGATCCAAGCCTGAATCACCAGGCCCTGTCACTTTCTAGTGCAAAGGTGTGTTTTGTCTGCTTGTACCAGCAACTTTTCCAGTGCCCTTTCTTCTCAATTTGCAAAGATATTTTTCCTGACTTTTAAAAACCATCTCCTTGAATTTCCTCAGCAACTTTCAGTGCAGCTGACTTTTGCAGCTGTGTTGCTGTGCTACAGATTTCATCATTCTTTGACCAGAGAAGAGTGTTGGTTAAACTAAAATCTCCACTTAGAGTGATTTTCTACAACTTTTCATTAGTTCCCTGTTAAGTAGCACAGATATAACAGCGAACAATATTTCTGAAACCTGAAGAAGAGTAAATTAACATTTATTTAATAGCTCAGCACTGACCTTCTTAAGAGAAGAGCAGCATTTTCTTACAGCTTCTTCAATTCCATTACATATAGAACTGGCTTGATTTTATTTCTAAAACACCTATTGAGATTAATTCCAAAGTATTCCATCAAAAACAAAAACAGAGAAGAGCAAATGCAAAGTTGCTGCAGAAACAGAAATATATCCATTGCTTTAGTGAATGCAGAGATGGCCCTGTTCCCTTCTCTGCCAGTGGGAATTTTACCACTGACTCCAGAGAAAGCACAGCCAAGCTAGTGATTTTCTAACACTTGAAGGCAATTATTTTTATTTTAAAACACAGGAATAGCCTCCTGCTCTAATGAAGTTCTTAGCCTGAGGCTGTAGCCCTGCCAGCACTGTTAATGTCATTGTTTGTGAAGCATATTCCCAGTCTCCGTACA
Organism: Emberiza elegans; assembly: GCA_024865655.1. Lineage (NCBI taxonomy): Eukaryota > Metazoa > Chordata > Aves > Passeriformes > Fringillidae > Emberiza > Emberiza elegans. Next base: position 33,085,587 of record JALJVW010000206.1, read on the forward strand.
CCCACGCAGGGCTCCCAGCTCCTGGCCGTGCTGTCCCCCTCGACACATTGTTCCAGCTCCCCCTGCTTCCTCACCTCCCACCCCGTCCCCCACCATTGTTATCCCTTTACACCCACCCTGCATTGTTCTCACACCCGCCTGCCATCCCCACCTGGGAGGGACCCTTCCTCTCTCCCACTCCTCGCAGCAGCTCAGGCTCCTTTCTTACCTACTTCCATATATTCCACTGACCTACTGGCAGCAGAGCATTTTCCCTTTCTGAAAGCACATTACATAAAGTATCATTACTACATCCCACAGCTTCTGCAGGCTGTGGGCACTCAGCTTTGAGAAGCCCAGTCTAAACCCCCTTAAAGAATAAAAAGATTTTTATTTCATTACTACAGACTTTAGGTCAGGCCCAGAGCTTGGATTGATAGAAAGTATTATTGCATTTTCAGATATGGTATAAAAGGTTAGAGCGGATATTTGTTTTCACTAGGGAACAGAAATATGTAATGAGACAGACATATATGTACAGAAATGGGTGACATGATTTACACAGGCTCCATTATTTTGGCCATCTTGCTTTTTCCTGCTCTCTAGTTTCTACATCCACCAGATTCTTTTGAAATAGTTATCTGTACTTTGCTGGATTTTTCATACAGGTATATAGGGATACTGAAGTAAATTTTTTATGTACTCACTATTTTTTTCCTTTTTTCCATTATACTTCACTTTCTCTGTTGAACTGCTTTCAAAATGATACTCCTTCCTTTCACAACATTGTGTTTACTGTATAGAGTATGATGCATTAACTGTTTCCTATGCTAAAAGTTTATCTTCGCTAACCCTTGGGAAGAAGAGCAGCTATATATGCTTAGAGTAGATCAAGTATAGAAACAGAGATGAATACCTCACTTTATTAATAGATATTAATGCATTTTGTATGTTCAAACATGAAAAACTTGTTAAGTCTTACCATGGCTCATGCGATGAAAGCAGTAGTATGCAAAGTCCACTCCCAGAAGTGTCAAATACCATGTCCATGGAGAGTCCCAGGGCAGTTCAAAGAGTCTGTAGTTATTCCATACGTATATGTAACTAATTAACTCAATACTTCTGAATAAAACACTGAAATAGAGATCCAGAAATTTTTATCAGTAATTATGTCAGTTTTAATTTCAGAACTTTTTATGTATTTACAATTTACCAGCTGGAAATCTTTTTACAACATATAAAACCACTCTCCAAGTTCTTCAACCTCTGTCAAGTGATGCTACTATTGACTTCAGTGGAACCTTTGCTTAGTGTCTACAAGGTTTCTAAAACCAATTCCCACCTACTCACCAACTATATTGTGGCATTAGGTACACTCAAAGGCTGAAGCACTCCTGTGCTCTGCAGGCATTATGGTGCTCCTGTTTTCCCAAAACTGGAAGAAACTCATACTTGCTAACTAGTAAGTCAGAAGTGATTGAAGAGCAGCAGCAATTACACTAAAACACTAACGTATCACATTATAATACCTTGACTGCTTTCATTACTAGAGAGAACATTGAAGGGGGCAGGAATTCTGGGAGCAGTGAAATGTTTGATTTGCTCATCATATCACTTCACTTCAAAAGAGGATAAATGCAGCAGGAGGAGATAAAGACCAGTGCCTTTGAAAAGAAGGGGAAGGGCAATTGGATTCTGATAAAGGGAAAGAAAAATAATGAACTTGCAAAGACAAGGAAAGCCCCCAGACAGCCCTCACTGCCGCTGAGTTCCTGGACTACAGGGACAAGGTTCCTGTCCCTGGCCTAACACAGGCTCAGCACTGAGACCAGGAGAAAGAAAGTAGCTCTGGAATGGGCAGGCCAAACCTAGTAGTAACTCTCCACAGCTGCTCAGATTAATACAAATTTGGGTTGCCATGGTTGCACCCTCTTCTCAGCACCCTACTACCTCATTTCCCCAATTGGGGCCCTGAGCTACCTCCAAACAAATTACTTTGATTTTGCTGGATGAGATTTTGGGTGAATCAAGGAAGCATTAAACCCAGGTTTGAATGGTGAGAGGCTGTAGGCACTGGGATGGCCCAGGTGACAATTAGCTTAGGTAGCTGCGAAATGGTGCTGCAGATGCAGATGGATATATATTTAAACTGGCAGTTTTGTAGAAGAAACCAGTCCACAGTAGGATTTGTAGCAGATTCCTCACACTGTCTCCTACTACTCTCCTCTGTTGTGTTGCTGAAAATGTAGTGAAACAGTGGTAAACTGAATTAAATCAGCCTCTGAAAAGCAGAAAATTGGAAAAAAAAGAGAAGTAGGGGAAAGATACTAATCGTAGAAAAGTCACAAATATCCTTTTATATATATATCAATGGCTGACATTCACCTCAGTTTAGGGCCTAAGAGTAAGAAATAACACACACACAAAATGTGGTTCTCAGATGTTATGCTAATGCTGTTCTGTGGTGGGGGAGGTAGAAGAATTATCAGCAACACCTTTGTACAAAGTCATGCAAGACTTTAAAAACCTATAAAACATATTCATAGTTGAAGAAAGACTCTGGGATACAAATTCAGGGAGCTTCCAAAGAACACTGCCGATAGCACACCTGTAGACAGTACTTAAACAGAAGTGGCAACAAACTGCACATTTGTGTTTCAGACATGCAAAATCCCACCCAAAGGACAGACCAATAGCTCTGTTTCACCTTAGCCTCATCTAGAACTTCACCTTACATTGAAATCAGCTGAAGGATTCCCTGTGCATCTCTATCACATTTGCTCATTCTTGCCTCAGTACCACTTCTCAGAGATATTTCTTTCAATACTCTCCCTTTTTTGCCTCATTTTTTTTCAGCTAGATTATTTTTGATGTAGTTGCCAGCATGGCCAGAAAAATACTAGAAACTGCAAAACCAAAAAAAGAATATATACTCCTTCCCCTTTAAAGACTTTTTTCACACATCTGGAAAACATCCCTGAAAACAGTCTGGCCATGCCCTGTGCTTTTGGACAGCTGCACTGAAACAGAAGGGAAGCTCAGCAAACATGGTTGTTTCAGCTTGCAAACCATCCCCCGTGCTATAGCTGAACTCCATCTTTTTGCTTTATACTTTTTACTCAAAGCTTTTATACACCTAGCATTAGCACCTCTTCCCATAAGTGTTTTGAATAAAGGTAGAAGAAAACACCTTGAGTTTCTGTGGTGCTAGTTTCACTATGAATGAAGGAAAAAGGTAATCTTTAAAAATCCAAACTTCCCAATAAAAGCCTGCAAGCATAATAGCATCACATCCACCATTTTATCCTGAGAGCTGAAGCACTGCAAGTAGTTGTTGCTCAGAAGAACTAGTATATTTTTCCACAGCCAGGTGCACATCTTACCTACAACTCATTCCCAGCTTTGCTATAATCATACAGGTTTTTCTCTTGAATAAAACCAAGACACAACAAACCCCATGAAATTTCATTTCATTTTAGCAGCTTGACCATGAACAATTTCTCTTGACTAGCAAGGACAGGTGTATCTACCACTTCAAAAACAACTTGGCTGTGCCCAGAAGGTGGACCATACACACCTGGAACATGTTTAATTTTCATAAGAGCTGTGTTCTATAAATATTTTTAAAGAAGATTATATGTGTCCAAGCAGATTTTTGCAATTCACCTCATGAGGTATCTGTAAAGTTTAGTATAAATTCTCAATACATTTCACAACAGGTCAGAAGGGAGCTGATATTATTGAAACACAAAGAAATGGGCATTTCTTCACATCTTTTCAATGACCAGGAAATTTAAAACACCTCTTGCAACATAGAGTATCAGTTATTATTAGGTACTGTTTTCTTACTTTATTCTTCTGCTTTTATTAACATATAATGCCTTTGCAGTACATCCCAAGATATGTGACCTGGAACATTTCCTTCATTTTTGATCAGGTTTCAGTATTTCACCCTCGAGTCCTTTCTTTTTCCACAGGCTGAGGCCAAGGTGTAAACCTTGAGCTAACCCTGCAACACATTTTTCATATATGCAATTTGCTCTGCATTCTTTCCTTCATGCTTGAATCACAACTCTACAGTACATAACATTAGCTGATTACTATAATTAATTTAGAGTAATCCATCATATGACTAGGCAGTGCTGGAGAAAGAAGGGTTGCTTAACTAAGTTTTTTTATTTTTTAAATTTACAGTGTGATAAGAAAGACCAGAGCTTGCATTCAATTACAATTCCTAAAGTTCACTTGGAGTTTTAAAGGTTTATATTCCCCCCTTTTTTTCCTCTCAAGTTCCTTTTTCACTCCTTGAAAATACTAGGAGAAGAAAACTTTTTCTTCATTTAAATGTTGTAACCCTAAATGTGATAAAAGTGGACAGGCAAGGCTTTTGTCATCTAGTCCAACCCTCTGCATAAAGAGTGATAACTCCAAAAACAGACAGACTGTATAGAAAACTTTATTACATACATTACATAGATTTATCCTCTTGGATTTTGAACATTGTTGCTGAAAATTTTCTTAATATGTGCAGGTAACTGTTATGACCTTGAGAGTTCTTGTCTTGTTTCTAAAGATCATACGTCCTTTAATTAATGGCAATAATATTTGTTTTTAATAAACCATTTCCCCCTTCACCTTCCACTGGGTCAGATTATCACTTCCTCTAATTAAAATAAGTCCAAGAAGGAAATTCTGGGAGATGAACTCTCCATGTGGAAATGAAGATCTACTTATTCTAGATCCCTATGGGATAATGAAGAAGGGAAAAGGTGGGAGAAATTCAATTGGAAGAAAAGGCAGCTGCCCATTTCAAAGAATACAAGGTCCTGTTTTGCTTCCTCCAGTCACAGAGCCTGAAACCACATCTTGAGGAAACTTCTTCCATGGTGCCCGGAGCAGTGACCAAAAATGAAAAGAGTCAGAGACAGGAGCTGTTGTCTCTTTTCCAAGCATGGGGAAGATCTGTGTACCAAAGTGAACACTCCAAGGAAACTGCCTCAGCTCTCACCACTATTGCAGTCACCACCTCACATCACACTGGGAACTGACCTGGTGCCCCTGAGCTAAAAACACAACCCTACAGCTGGACCTACAAAAGCTGTGCTCTCAAGGGCTGTAAGAGACTTGCATCCTTGGAGGTCAGGCACAGAGGGAAGCATGTTAAGACACCCTGGTCACAAGGTTATATTATCATTAAAAATAGTGAGATCTTACTACTACAGTTTCCTTGGGTTTAAAAAATTCTGTTTTCCTAGCCTGATTCAAACTATATAAATGTAAAGTTTCAAAATGTTGAACAAAGGCAGTTTCTCAATAATTCAAAGTTATTCAGACCATTTATGTAACAGCAGGATACATGAATAATTAAATGCTCTGTAAGGTTTTATTTCAGAATGAAAATCATAAAGATTTCCATTTCCAAGGATACTCATAGAGCTTTCTTTTCCAGATGAAACACTGGCTTCAGCCACAATTGAAATAAACATTTTGATAACATGATTTCAGCAAAGAGAAGAAGGGGGAAGGAGGTAGAGGAGCCTTGAGAAAAGATCCATTTGTAAAACAAAGCAAATCTGCTGCAACTGAATTCTCCTTTTATTTCCTGTACAGGTGCCAGGTCTTGAACAGACACCCAATTTATTACCTTGTCAGCTGACTTATTAGGGTTGACACAAATCGAGCTGAAATATGCCTGACAAACTGCAGTCAAGGCTTTTTTCACGCTTTAGCACAAAGCCAAACTTTCCACAAGGTGGAGGGAAAGGGAGAGGGAACTGTGGGAGTTCTATTCCCTGTTTTCTATCATCAAGATGAATATGATCTCCTCTCCCATTCTTAATATGCAAAATCCAAGGCTAAAGAATAATTCACCAAAATGATACAGCTGGGAAATTATTATCAGGCTCTGGAAAACCCTTGATTACAGGAAATAGCACCTACATTTTGAGAAAATGTTCCCACCAGACACAAGCTGAATCAAAGCCTCTCCTCTTCCTCAGTATGGCTTTCTTCTCCAGCAGTTTAGCCTAAACAATACAAACCTCCAATTTTCCTCAAGGACAAAGGAAAATATCAAATTCAAGTTGAATGGAGGTGACTCAGGTATCCCCACTACTTGTATTTTACACAGTACTACAGAATATTTTGCCTGACAGAGCTGCCCTTTTATTCACCAAACCCATTCCTGTTGCACTTCACCTTTTATCCTCTAATTTATGACACAAATATTAATTTACAGCAGTGGGTGGCATAAAACGTGAAACAACAGGTGTTGGAAGAAAAAATAGCAACAGTGTTATACTTTTTTATAATTAGGTCCTAGTCTTGCTACATAGTTCAACTTATCTTTGCTCATAAATAAGTAAGTTTTAATTGTATCAGTTGAAAATACAACAGAGATATTTTCATGAGAAATTTCACTGCCCTCAGTGATACAATCTATAGTAGCAACTCATTATTCCCTAAGTTTATGAAAGGTCTACAGATACTTTTAATTACATGTTATCTTTAAAAGCCTAAAAAGCCTAGTTTAAAACCTTCAGTACAACTGACCTTCTGGCACTGTAGCTTGTTCCCCTTCTTTTAGAAGAATGGAATTCGTATTTTTTTATACCTATTTATACCTGCCCAGCACTTGGGACAGTGAATTATATTCTAGTATCTTCAGGATACACCAGACTGGAATATTCTACAACGTCATCTCCTACAAGGCAGTGCTCCTGATTTTTCAATTTTTGTACAAGTATCACCACGAGTTCAATACAAACGCTTGAATAGATCTTTTTCCAATTGAGGGTCTGATTTTGATCTGTCCTACTTGGTTGTTCCACTGAAATGAGCAAATCTGCATTGTAGCTTGAGTTGGGAACAAGCCTATGATATTCTCAAAGGTCACATATAAACAAGTAATAAGAAAAGGGCATTCTATTCAATTCAGGTTGTTCTAGATAGATTCAGAAAAACCAAAGGAACTAGTAAGAGTTCCTATGGTCTATAAAAATACAGTGAAATAGCTTCAGCGAAACATCATAGCACATCAAATGATGAAAGAAGGAAAAATATTTACATGAGAATTTATGTTGAACTCCTTTGGTCATATTTCTGAATGTTTTAAAAGATTGTTTTTGTCCATGATACACAGTAGTAAAAGTCTATTCTTTTCAGATCTGTAACACTGATTTACAGAATCATTAAGAGACATTTTCCTAATTTTATAAGTGCTGACCCAAGAAACTAGATTGGCCAGCTCTAAAAATGCTACCCCTGTGCTCCATCTAGTGGAGTCCTGATTTAAGATTAATTCATTGTTTAGCAGAGATGTCCTTCAGTCAGAAGGGTACTCTATACACAAGCAATTTCTTTGAGTTTTTTTCAAAATGGGTGAAAATGACACAATTAAGATTAATGAAAATTCAAAAATATGGAATAAAAATCTGCAGAACATTTAATGGAATTGAGAAACCAGTATATTTTGTGAGCTACAGAGACTACTGAGCTTAATACCATATTTTCAATAAGGGCAAATTCAGTTCAAAGTACTTTCACAGAAGAGCACAAATATATTTGAACATGTACTCTGACAGCTTCTCTTTGCTTCCAAAGACATGGCAGGTCATTGCCCATGTCCTAATGCTTGCAGCTGGGCTCTGACATCAGGAATGGGCAATGACCAAGCCACTTACTGGCCCCACTGTACAGAAAATGACCATGATACAATACTAAGGATGTAGAAAAATATGCATTCTGTGTAAGAGGTTACAACCTAAAAGAGTAATTGGATCCCTAACAGGTTTGTGTGAAATACAGCAATCTGCAGAACATTACAGAACATAGAGACTACCTGTTGTTTCAGCCAATTAGTTTGAGAATATCCAAGCTCTCCCAAATCCTTCCTTGTAGCTTATATGTCAAGGTAGCTTATATGTCATTTCATTAGAAACTCCAGAGATTAAATTCTGGCTCAGATCTTTCCTTAGTCATCACTAAAAAGCCACACTGTCTCACTGGTATTCCTGTGTTCTGCCAGCAGCTATGCCCACATGTGCTCTCCAGCCTGCTTCAAGCAAATGGAACCAGAGTACCAAAATTCTACAGTTTAAACCTCTGAAGATAAGGCTGCTGATATGCCTGGGAAGGGTGCAGATGGTAAAAGTGGATTAGGAAGGCAGTGATGAGCATGAGAGAGCAGGCAGGAAGCACTAGCATCTTTACTAGGCACAGCTGGATTTGGATTTACTGGAAGGCATGGCATGATTTACACCAAAATTATAAACTGTGCTGCAGTGATACAGTAAGAACACAGGATAATCAATCCACACAGAAGTAACTAATTTACTAACTTAGTCCCAATTGGCTCATCAATGCAAACCAGATTAAAAAAACCAAAAAACAACAATCTAATTAGATTAAATGAAAACCACTCAGGTAAAACAGTCACTGTTTATTGAGTTTAATTGAACTGATTTTGAAAATCCCCTCCCAGAGTTAGGCTTATATCTTGAAAATCCTATCAGATCCTGCTGCACAGCACTTCTCCCTTACTGAAATTGTTTATCTTACTCTGACTGCTTTACCTACAGAAGATTAGTGAGTTAATTCAAAACCAGTTCCTTTGACAGAGCTGTGAGGGCTGTGACCTTTGGCAAAATGTGGGAACAACCAACAGTGTATATGGGAGAGTGAAGCCAGGAGGGTGCTCTTGTGAAATATGTAACTACCTAGTGCTACTTGGAGAGAGGGAGGAACAGGTAGGTGAGCAGGTGATTCTGTCTTTTCAGGCCTGTTACTTATTAAAAATTATATTTTTGGACACATCTATTGACAGTGCCTTAAACTGCCATAACTAGCTGCTGCAGGGATTATTGTGACTGCAGGTTCTGTAGAGACTCAACCTAAAGCCTGACAGCTCTTGGCTGTCCCTTTTCCATTCCCACAGGGAGACAACTTGCTTGTCTCTCTGCCTAAAACAAATATTGTTTTGCTCAGAGAGTGAACTAAAATAACTCCACTTGGGATCACATGAGCACCTGAACCAACACGAGAAAGAGAGGACTACATAAGTGAGTACAAGAAAGACAGAAGTGCAGTAGCCAGAAGTTCAGTTGGTTTAAGGGCATGGCATGGCATGGCACAGCAGCTCCGCTTCCCATTTAACCAGGTTAAGTGACTGCCTTTCCAGTTTGGCCCCATCTGCTCATCACTGCCCCTAAGTGTGGTGGTTACTAGCCCTCAGACCTGCCACCATAATTGCATGCATAGCTGCTCCCTGACCTGGCTCTGTCAAAATGAATGCAGCTGAGTTTAAACACCTCTTTTATAGTTCTTGGGGGGCTTTTGTTTCTGCTTTTAGCAAGATCACTTTGTCAGGACCAGGTTAGGGAGCAATTAAATGTGCAGTTATGTTGGCAGATCTAAGGGGGCAGCTGGACCAGAAGCAACACATCTGACCACGCTCTAAACAAACACCTGTCCAAAGTCTTAGTCAAACAGATGTGGAGAAAAAATGTACCTAATAAGTCTTAAAGTGAAAATTAAATTTATGAGAAACTGCATGTATCAAATTTTCTTCTAAGAAATGCAATCAGTAATTTATGAGATTATAAGTTTCTATAGTCACATATGATGCATCTAATAGATACTTCAGAAAACCAGCACATACTTCAAATGGTTAAATCCATGCAGGCAATTTTTTCTCTTCTGTCAAGACACTCCTAGCTCCACAAGGTTATGGATAAATTGCATCAACTTCAATCAAGCGTATTCTAATCAGCTATGCATTTTGTTCCTCTTAAAAAACTGAAAACCTTTGGTTTCAGATTGCAACTTTATATATGCTATAGAGCAGGTAACTCAGAACCACTACAAAAGCATTGAGTGTTTCTTGTCCTGTAACCCTGGCCATCTTCTCCAATCCCATTTCTTGTTCTAGCACAAGACTGTGCACAGACATAGTAAGAACTCATGCAGATTACTGTGATGGGGAGGTGCTGGACCTCCTTCCCAAGCCACTTCAGCACAGGGCAACACAAATGCTGATGATGGCCAAAGAGGAGTGAAGGTACAGAAGGAGGAATGAGCGACCAGAAGTATCAATCAAAGGTGCTTCACTGGGGAGCACTGCTGGTCTAAAATGTACAGGAAACTGCCTCTTCAATCCAGCTTCTGAAAAAAGATTATTTAAAATCCAGATGATGTACAAAACTGAATACAGTGGTCTACAGCAGAAACAGGATTTTTACTCCTTTGATTTAATTATTGCTGATGTGTAGATTCTTAACATACTTACTAGCATGAACTAATCAAAAAGCACTTACTCATTCCATTCTCATGTTCAACAATTCAGAGAACTCCAACCTCCCCTGATTCAAAAATCAAGCTAAATAATGCATACAGACTGTAATATTCTCTTTCAGAAATGGAGAAGTTCATTGCAGACTTGACTGACCAAACTGTGTCAGACATTATGTACATATACACTCATACACTGTATGACTGTGTTGCAGAGCAGAACACTAAAAAATTGGCAATTGAGCATGACCATAAAGAACAAATACTTTCCCAACTAGTTTGAAAACATACCTACCTCAGTTATCCCCCAAACACTTTTTGACTTGATTTATGTTCTGCTGCTTTAAAAGAAGAAATGGGTCAATACGAAATAATGCACATACTTGTAAAATGGATATTCATACCCAAAATAAACTTTCTCTTGGGAGAATATTTTAAAGCAGCATTTAAAGTCTCTTGGCAATGGTTAGCAAGAAAAATTATTTATTTATTTATTTAGAATAAAAGTTCTCAGAATTTTTTTACTAACATTTAGGATTCTGGGAGTAAACTTAGTAATACAAGTTTCTCCCAAATTAGTTTTCATTCCATACAACATTTAGTATTTATACATGTGGAGGAATGCATAGTATGCATTAATGCAGAGAAAATTATATGTAAGAAATGTATGGGCTACTTTACAAGAGATGATATGTATGCAGAAACCATTCAACTTACTGCATGCTGTTGAGTCTAATAAGACTAAAAACAAAAACATTACCTTGTCTGATTAGACTTTTCCTCTTGCACCTACATTTTTAACATTTGGCACACAAGTATCAACAATTTATGATTTGCACTTTCTCAACAGAAAGTTGAGTATGAAACACTAAATAAATACTGTTTGCCCTCAAGACATGCAATAGTTCTCTTATACAGACTGTGAAATGGAAAAAATACTTAGAGGCTGACTATGGTTAGTGACTCCTAATTTTTTCATTAAATGTAAAGACCTCTTTGCAATGACACATTTGAAGCTTCATTTTAACTAATAGACTGAAGCCACCATTTTAGACCCAACCACAGATTTTTTTAAGGAAGTGGCAAACCATTGCTGCTAGTTGAGAAAATGAAAATTAGTCCCTGGGAGAGGATACAATCAATGGTGTGTTAATCTAACCTTCAGCTGTTAATGATTTGCACTAGTATTTCCCCTGATGCTGTGGGTTCTGCTGAAATATTGTTTTAGCAGTTTCTGTCAACTTTCCCTACCTTTTTTCTTCCTGAAAGGGACAGACTGAAGTGAAAATCTTAGCAACAGATTTTTGCCTGTGCTATTTTTTCCCCCTTTTTTTGTCTGACCCAGTTCTTTCACACCATGGAAGCACGAGACAGAAGGGTAAAGTGTTCTGTTTTTTTCAGTTAGAGCCTTTTTAGCCAGTCTGTTATTCACAACTCCTCTTACTTATAAAAGAGGTGTTACACTAAGCAGTCACCATCAGAATTGCAATATTAACATGAGATTAAATTATTTAGAAGTCTGTATTTTGCCTGCTTCTTTCACATTCACCCAAAAAGCTAAAAGTGCTACAGGACTCTTTGGAAAGAACTGCTGAGGAGGGTCTGGTATTTCCAGTCATGAGAGCTGTGCAAGCAACCTGGAAGAGACTTTTTGTGCTGGTGTAACAATAAATAGGTGTGCCGATCTTGGAGATTTGCCTGACCCTGCAAACTTTTGAGTCCTTAAGGATCATTCGGTTCACTCAATTGAAACAATCTTGCAAAAGAAAACTGCATAGCCCACAAGCCAAATTCTGCAGCAAAGACTGAATGCCAAAATAATAAAAGTACTCAGCACCTTGCAAAGCTGCATTCCACACACACAACACCAGTTTTCTTAGCAAGCATTTCTTCCAGGAATGAGTGTTTCTCAATCATTTCAGTATTCTTAAAATAAAGCAAAAAGGACTTGCAAAACCATTCAGACTTACTTTACATGTACCTCAGGCCCTTTGTTTAACTTAATCAGATCTGAATATTTGAGACAAATTGTGGGATTCACATTCTCTGAACAGAGACATAATTCTCTCTCTGAGGTTTTTCCTGGAGAAGCACAGAGACCAAAACAATTCTTATCTCATTTGCTGCTCCTGTGTTTTGGAACATGTGGAATGTGTTGGAAGATTATTTACCTGAAGGAATTTGCTTGATTGGATTCTGGTATGTTTTGTTTTCTTGACCAATCTGTGCAAACTGTCACACTAGTGACTGTGTCCTGATGGTCGGTCAGGAGACAGTCACAAGATTTTTTTTAGTTGAGTGCTTGTGCAGTTTCAGATGTAGTGTACTATAGTATAGAATAATATAGTATAATAAAGTAATTAATTAGCCTTCTGATATCGTGGGGTCAGATACATCATTTCTCCCTGACACAGGGGTTGCCTTGCTCTACAATAACGAATAAAGGTAAATATTCAACATGGTAAGCCTGTCAAGTTTAAAGAATTTGGGTTATGTTGAAGAAGCAACATTTGATCTATTTTAATGTTAGCTTCATGCAGACTACAGCAACCCATTATCAGGGTTGTGTGTTGCTGCACACAAATCTAATTTGTTGATAAATATTTCATTAATTCATAAAATATACTGAAAAGTTTAATATTGCTCCTTCAAGATCATGCTCACAATTCATTAAAAATTATTTGAATATAGGTACACTACCTGTAAAAATAACTTCACTAAATTCTCAAATAATGTAGACATAACTTTGTTTGAACACATAACCTTATGGTTGAGTATTTCTCATACTGAAAGCTCATACCTCTCATTTTCAGATATTTGAAGAGTTTCGGACCATGTCTTTAAAAGGTTTCATAGGGGATATTTACTACTGATAATTCACATAATCTATCAGAAATTGTCTTGGTACCTAATGAACCTTGTCAAAGACTGTATTGATTAGAAAGTTTTAAAAAATCAACTAAATGACAAATGATCAATAGATTACAAAGAGGGTGATTTACACATTTCACAAAATGAGTTCTACTAGCCAGAAGGAATAATTCTTTGTTGTTGTTCTGGCTACGCTCTTTTAATGTATTTGATCAAGAATTTGGTTTGAAAGAAAAGATTTTTAGTAAAATTTTTAGTGACATAAATCAGGGACTTTTAGGTAACAAAGACAACTTTTCATGCATTCAGGCTACTTCAGGAGGACCAAATGTACAATCCATGTATTTCTATGTGGCCAAATATAAGAACATATTGCCTATGAATGAGGAATGTAAGCCACAGAATCCAAGAAAGTATTCAGGGATGAAAGACAGCTCAAAGGATCTGGGATATATAAAGGGAGGAACAACAAGTAGAAATAGAGAACAAATGACTTCATTATTTGGCACTGATGTAGTAATTTCTGAAATATGGAGTGCACTTGAGACATCAACACTATGAAGGCTGAAAAACTGCAGAGGATTCTGAAAAAAAGCTGGGGGAATAACAGAAAGGCTTGCAAATGCCGTATAGTAAAATTCAAATAATAAAAGCTTTTCTTCTTATAATGAAGAGATTATATACAATTTGAAGGTCACCTGCAAAGTTACACATGGGGAATAGAAATGTAACCCCATTTGAAAAGAAAAGATGCAATAAAATCTATCATCTGGAAGCTCATATCATGCAAAGGCATATCTAAAACATGATATTACTTACTAGTGGCTAAAACTTCTGGAAAGCACTTAGAGCAATTAATATAAATAATTTGCTGTATTTTTTCACTGGGATTCACAGCTGATCCACAGTGGCTATTTCTTTAAAACACAACTCTACTCACCAAACTAATTCAGGTAAATCTTATGGCATTTACATTGGAGAGTGAATTATATGATCATGTTTGCAGCAATTCTCTCAGGAATTAAAATCCATTGAAGTCAAAGAAAAGATTATGACTGTCTTCAAAGCACTTTGGATCACATGCATATTCACAATTCTGTTGATCTGGTTATATGCACCCAGTTATATTTTTAAAGGTTAACAAAAACAATAGACTAGGTCTGTTGGTTTTATTTTGTTATCTTTCCATATTTTAATGAAAGAAAACCCAGATTCTAAAATCTAGTCTAACATAAGATATAGTAAAGTCAGGTGAAGTCCCAGAAACAGCAAAAGGTGACAGCAAGATCCAATACAGATTAATATAATTGATGATAAATTGGTAATGTGGAGCTGGAGAACACCCTGTAAGAGTCATATCTAGCCTTACAGATTAGAAAGATTTTATACACATCACTAAAATTTAATTGTATAAAGAAAGGTCCAGATGCCTTGTTTAATCATATTGGATTAGCAATAACAACTTCAATATGTAATTATATTTTCTTCTTCCTTAGTGATTAAAACCCAAACAATCTCAAGGCCGTACTCATATACTCACTCTGGTAGTCGGGACAGGATACCCAAGGAAAGAGAACTTATTCCATCATTGATCCGACCTGGCAGCTTACGCTTCTGAATCCAGCTGACAGCAAACTCCAGCCCGATAAAAGTAATGAAGAATGGAATACTCTAAAAATAGTTTGCAAAAACAAAACCAAAAAAAAAGTCACAATAAAATAAAATTAGATACACTTTTCCAAACAGTATTTTGGGCAATGAGATGCTTCTCAGATTGGCTGGCACTTTAGTAGCTACTCCTGTAATAAAGCTCATAGCATGGGCCTTACAAATCAGAACAACCAAGGCTACCATTTCATCCAAAACACCAGCATATATCTATTGCAGTAACCTCCTCCCACGGTGTTTTCTTTTGCACATTCTGCACATAAACTCAAACGTTATCAGAACAAAACACAAAAGTCTTTCCAAACTTATTTTTCTCATATTTAAGTTAATCAGTGAGAGCAGCAATATTTGTGGACTCCTCCAACCAAAAAGTAGAACAGAATCTAGTTTGGATTTGATATTGTATGAAGTTTTTTGAGTGTTTTCAGCCACCGAATTTGGTATCCAACATTATTATCTGAAAGATATAGTAAAGTGAGTTTCTTTCTACTTGGTATTTCTATTGCCATGCTTTTCACTGCAGAAAACAACAGCTCTTCTGTATATGCTTTCATCAGTGAACCAAATAACTATGCAGCCCATTCACATTTGGGCCATACATCATGTTCTCTTCCCAGACTAAGTGACAATGATACAATGTTCCCCTCTTTCTTTCAGATTATACTGACTGCAAAATAGTTTTCTGCCCTTCTGCAGAAAAGTATAATGATGATCAAGACTGGAACATTTCTCACCCACAACATTGCTTTAACTGCGATTCAATTCTCACTGTCCATCTTCTATCCCAAGAAAAGCTGAACATGCACAGCAACAGCATCCATTAGTGAAAGGTGTAACTGGTGAGGACTGTCAGACCTGTTCTCAATTTTTATATCTCAGGCAACAAAAAAAAGGCTCGAGTAACAGTAAGTCACAGAGCATATTTTTTTTTACCAACACTGGAGTCCTAACAGTCCCTGCACTTCACGTGTGGAAGGAATTAGGCAGTGGCAGTGTTTGAGCCATCATCACCAAAATCTAGAAGGCCTGTGGCAAAGAAAATGGAAAGGAGTTATCAGATCTCTGTGCAAATGAATATTCCTTCAACAGCCTCCCTTGCTCTGTAGAAAACTTTTAGGTGACCTTTGAGACATTTAGACAAATGCTTTTTGGTTATATTAAGGCATAAAATTTCCACCATGTTTTGCAGAGCGAGAGAAATGCAAGAGCAGTTTTGCACCACTTTGGGAGGCACCACACTGCCATACTTGCCCTGTAAGTTTTCTGCTGCTTCTGCTCCCTTCAAATGGCATGCAAACACCGACAGCTTCAGTGCCTGGAACCCTCCAAACTGCACTGCTGTAGGAGAGAGGCTGCTCCTGCCCATACAACATTTTAATAGAAGCATGTTGTCTCTGCAAATACCATTGCATTCTGGAGGGCGCTCATTTTTGTTGCCAAGTGAGATATGATCTGGGAATTCCTACTAGGCTGGGACACTAAAGAGACTAAGATGGATACAGACCAGATTGCTCAGTCCAAGAAGAATTGGACGATTCAAACCATGCAAACAGCAAGAGATTTATAGTGTCTAGAAAATGTGAAAGTTCATAAACTTCAGCAGCACAGGGTTAGGTTACAATAACAGATGAACAGAGATTAATATCAACATGACACTTTTTAAATTTAGGTGCCTAGCTTACTTTGTAATAGCATTTTAGGCATCTAAAAGCCTGTATCCTATAGGCACCAACTGATGATATAAAAATCTAGAAAAAAAGGGAAGACCTGTAAAGGCCATAAAGCCTCAACAGCACCCAAGAAAACCAATACGGCAAATCTTTCAATATTTGGAATAAGTAATAAATAATATAAATAATATAATAATAAAATATATTATAAAAGAGTAAGGAAACCCTAAAAACTTCCATTTGAAACCAATAAAACATACTAGGAAAATATAAACACTCCTTTTTTTGCTCTCTATATCTGTTTAATTTCTAAGTAAATAAGACTTTTAATGTACTTTTCCTAATTGATGTAATCAAATAACAGATTCCTAACTCAGCAAACAAAGGTTGATGATCACAGCTGTACATTCCAGCAGAGAAAAGAGAGGTTTAATATAAAAAACTAAAAAACACTTAATGACAATATTAAAAGGCAGTTCTAGCACAGACTACAAAGATTTTTAAGGTATGGAAGAGCAGAAGCTGCAGAGGAAATTGAATGGGCTCAGAACAGAGAAATTGAGGTATTTTATTAATGGAATAAAAACAGTTAATAGGAAATGTACAATGTCTGTATTCCATGGGAGGATTCATGGAATCCTCTGAAATTCATGGAATCCTAGCAACCTCTGAAACAGCTGAAATACTTGACTTTATATTAATGTACACTATTACCACTTCTGTCTTATTGACTTCATTGCATATTTTCCTCCCACTATGAAGCTGCGAAACAGCCAGGCAGTTGGTGCCACTTTTTGACCCACAAATGGGGAGTGTCATAGCAAGGAGGATGAAGAAAGATTCAGGCATCCTTAACCTCCTGCTCATAAAGGAGATTATAAAAGAAAAGATTTATGGTATACCTCTTACTAGCTAAGAAATTACTACATCTCTCTCACATACCTACATTAAGCTTGGTCCAAAGCAGACCAGTGGGATCAACTACATCTATTTTAGGATGTATATTTATGTTACTATGACAGCTATTGTCATGGAGGATGAATAGGCATTCCCTGACCCAAACTGCCCACAGTGTAAGGTTGAGATGTAATGCAACAGAAGAAGAATGCAAATAATTCAGAAAAAAAAAGGAGACTGTAAGAGAGAAAATAGTAGCACTAGCCTAACCACTGCTTTTCTTTTTTCCTGGGCTTTTTTTGGTATTTTGTTTTTTTTGGGGGTTTTTTGTTTGTTTGTTTTTGTTTTGATTTTTTGTTTTTGTTTTGTTTGTTTTTTGGGGTTTTTTTGTTTAAGTTAAAAGGACAATGAAGATATTTAAGGAACCCATTGAGGATGGCTATCTCTACAACTGTTTTCAAGGGTTGTCTCTACAAACAAAATGGCACAAAGTTAAGAAATAGCCACTGTTGACATCACGGTCAGTGACATAAGATAGATCCTTTTGATATCTTCTGTCCATAAGTGTTTTACTCTCGCTCTGTTTCCAGGTTTTTTCTCTTCACCCAACAGCTGAAATACTCAGTGGAGATTTTCATTAGCTTGTGGTTTAGCTGAATAACTGATCCATAACATGAAAGCCTTACTCTGAGTATTGTGTATGAGGGTTCCATTTTAAGTAACCAAATCTAGAGAATGCCAAGGACCATTTAAAACCAGTTTCCACATGATACTGTTGCAAAGAATAATATTCTAGGTTAAAATTCAGCATATACTCATAGTTTTATTGCAATTCTTGAAACAGTTTTTGTTTCCTTAAAGTCCCAGATCTTTATAACATAAGAACCCCAACTTTCAAGTAAAACTAAGTATGAAGGTTCTGTGCCTCACTATTTAGAAGCAAACCCTAAAATGTGAATTGAGTTTAAGTTGAACTTATTCTCTAGGGTCTCAAGAGAGTAAATTGAAAAGGAAAACAGTGATTGTTAAAGCTTTCATTTTGGAGTTCTCAGTAGAAGGACTGTCTCTTCAGAAGTCTAACTCATGGAAGTCTTTACAGAGCACAGGTGGTAATTTCAGACCATAGCAAGCTACAAAGTTACAAAGTAAATTTTTGGTTCATGAAAACTGTGTTTGCCAAACAAAAAGAATCATTCCACCATCTGTAGATTGTGAGAGAATTAAAAAAATATCAAAAAACAACCAACAGAACATGCAGAGCCTAATCTTACACCCATAGAAAAGAGAATGCTCTTAAAATGAATGGAAGAGCATCTTGTCCTGGATAAATAAAATTTACATACTTCCCAGATATACAGAAAAATTAAGGGATTTGAATTCTACAGGACAAAAATTCTTATAAAAATAAATTCTATGACAATTATCAAAGATTCACACCCCTTTTCCCAAAATTTTGGAGATTTGTTGAAAGGGTGACTTTTCCATGGGCGTTGCTGCAGACTTTGCTGCTTGTCACTGTCAGCATCTGATCAGTTTATATTTTAAACAGGACTTGAGGTTCAGTTTATGTTTTAAACAGGACTTGAGGCCTCTCCATAGCTCTGTTGACATACAGAGCAACAGTGCAAGGCCCATTGCTTCTGAAAATGGAAGCAATGTAACCAGAGACAGAAAGTACACTGCACAAGTTAAGCTAACTATTCTGTTCTCAGAACCAGAGCTCCTTCACCCCAGCTGTCATTTCCTACCCAGACGTAACAGCACAGGTAACTCTAGCTCAAAGGTGCCTCTCCTGTGAAGTACCTGTATTTTGTAAGCCAACAGCTCAATTCTGCAGATTGCTAAGCCCATTAATATTTGGGTGACTTTGGAAGTTCTGCCACCTGTCTAATGTTGGAAGGTGCCTATGCCCACAGCTGTAACCATGTCATCTAATGCCCTAGAAATAACTCCATCCATTTGATACCCAAGAGATCACAGATCTGAGAGGCAAATTCCACTGCAGCGTCTCAGGAAAAAAAAAAATCCTGCACCATTTAGAGACACTAATGTAATTAGTAGTTTGTTTCACACACACATCAACATTACTGTCTTTTAGAGTAAATTATTTGAGCTGAGGCCTTCATTTGTTACCAGCTCTACACTATATTTTTTTTTATTCTGTGTTGAATTGAGTTCAGATATCCACTTCTGTGTCTGTACCAATTAAAGGAGTTAGCACTCCCAAGACCTCCTTGAAAGGCTCATCAGGTCACTATTAAATCTATTGCTGATGAATCCAATGGATATACTGTTCATGTAATTTCTCCCTAAACAGTCAAGAATAGCACCTGGAAAGGGACTAGATAGCTGCCACCTGCCCATAAAAAAGGCCAGAAGAGGATGGATGAACTCTGCCTAAGCTCAGACCAAATCCAAAGAGTTAAAACACTTATGCCACTAAAATACTTTTATATGCCCACTGAGACAAGCATCAAAAGATCTGTTCTAGCAAAAAATGCACTGTCAGAAGGGAAATCCAGCACAGCTAACCTAAGATAGGAATTTAAGCAAACTATAACAGTAATGGGAAACCTATTCTTTAATGCTATTTTTTGTGAGAAATATTCTTTTACAAGCTTATCCCAACACTGCTCTACAACAGCAGGAGCCTACAGGTGCTTTCATAATTCAAAGTATTAAGAATCCTTTCACAGACTTACAGCTGTGTGCCTTAGTAAAAGAAATTCCAGGTTTATGTCTGACCTGAATAGCGCACATGGCAGAAGAAAGCCCAAGGATGTTAAGGTATGTTGCAGACAAGAAAGTGAATGATATTCCATTGGAAATGTGGGAATAGTAAAAGGGACTGAGACAGCAGAGAGAGCTGGAAGGAGAGATCTGCTGAGAAGGCACAACCATCGATCTTCCTTAATCATGACGCTGTAGCTTAGTTGCAAAACACCTCTGAGGACAGCAGTCCATTGACCAGACACTGCACACACAGGCTGGGCTCACAGCAGCTTTCTGCTTACCTAACACAAAAGGGTTTACCTTTGCAGATAACACCCCTCCGTGAGGCACTGCGGCATACTACAATTCCCAGAAAGCTGCTGACAGTGCTGCACAGCCCATGGTACCCCCACTGCAGTCTGCCAGCAGCTGCTGCACAGCAGACCCAAGGTGTACCTGGCAGAGGGGCTCGTCGGAACTATCAAAACCCTTGTAAAAAGTGCAGCTCTTTACTGAAGCTGGACTGAATTCACCTTGACAAGGGCAAAATAGTGTTTATGTGCTGTCTCTGTGAACAGCTGACATCGATCTGGGTTCGGAAGGAGCTGACAATCAAGATATGAGCAATAGGTAGGACAGAAGGGAGCAAAGGTATCTTCTTGGAAGTGAATAAACTGGCAGGGTGGGACGGGAGGGAAGGATATGCTGCTGCCTGCTGACAAGGGAGTTCTCACCCACGACCTCTGTACTCTTGCCTTGGATATTTAGGACACAGCACTGTCCCAACACAAATATTTGTTCTAAATTCTCTTAAACAATCCTTATTTTTTATTTTAATTAGAAACCGTTTATTTTTCTGTCTTTGACTGAGCTTGACTTAAGGGCACAGAGAGACCTGACTTTTTGCTTGCATTAAGAACCATAGCAGCCAAACACAGTATCATATTTTCTTGTTTCCTCAGTTCAGTTTGCTGACACTGTTCATCTTATCCATGCTGCTGGATATAACAGTAGAACCAAGTCCTCAGATATCTGAGTGTTTCTCTGAAAACTCCAGCTCTTGGTACCCAGAGAAATCATCATACATGAAAACAGAGGGCACAGTTACACTGGCAGCTTACAGGCAGAAAGCCCTTGAGAGAAAGACGGTTTTATCTCAATTCAGGTGCCCTTTAGCGGACATGGTTTCAGTGAGGCGCCCGTGGCTTTCGAAAACAGGCGCAGGTGGGCAAAGAGAAGGCGAGGGACGCAGCCAGGGTGGGAGAGGAGGGGATCCTCACCTTCTCTACGTAGTCGGGCACCTCCTCCACCGTGCGGAAGGAGCTCTCTGCGGGCGCCAGCGCGTAGAAGAGGGCGCGGAGCTGCTGGCCCGGCGCGGTGCCCCGCGGGCCGCCCGCCTCAGCGCCCATGGCCAGGCCGCGCTGCGCCCGCTGCGCTCCGCTCCCGGGACGGCGCGCGCCGCCCGCCCCCGCGCCGCCCCGCCGCGGCCTCGCCTCGCCACCCCGCGGGCCCGAGGGCTCCAGGCCTGCCTGGGAGAAAGCCAACAATTTCTGCTTGCCCGGCATCGCGCTGGTTCGGAGGTTTGCCTGGGTTTGGGGGCTCTTTTTTCTGTACGTGTCATCGCTGCCTGGCCCGCTTCTGGCAGCTGGGAGAAAGCTCTCGCGCACCCCAGCTCCTCACACTCAAAAGTCTCAGAACCTCAAAAATCCGCAGAGTTCAAGTCACCCTTTCTCAATTTTAGACAGAATTCTACGCAAAAATAGAAATTATTGCTCACGTTTGGAGTTCCATGAAAATAAAATGTTGAGGGTTTTGAGAAACAAGCCAAGGTGTGCTCATTGACTCCTGTTCAGCTGTATGGGTTACTCCAGAATTCTTCCCATTAAAAGCTTTCATTTTTTTAATAGGGCTTATCATGTCTCCATTTTATATAGCTTCAATTAATATCACTGCATTGAAGGTAGCCTCTGGAAGCCATCTGTTATGCTTTCATTTATGAAGGAATGAAAACTAGGAAAACAGAAATGGTGAAAAGAGATATATGCTAAGTCCTTGTAGAAAATTACTTTCCCAAATACAAGTAAGGACAGGCTTTGTGCATTCAAGACCTTTGGTCTGAAGCTCAGGAGCATGTCAAATGTTTGTCAGTCATGCTTGATATTTGGTGTTAGTACAAATAATAAGATATCTGATTAAATAGATTAGCCAACAACAAAATAACACAAAGTCTCAACAATCCCTTCATCTCAAATGTACAGTTCCACTAACAGTCTTTGCAGAAGAAATGAACTGCAAATCCTACTGTAAAAGATTTTACCACAATTTCAATTCTGACAGTCATTAAAAAAGATTTTTACTTTGCATCACCCTTTAGTTTTGGAAAGAAACTATGCCAGGTAATTTCAGCTGAAGTTTCTGTTTAGAAAAAGTGCAATGCAAAGAAATTCACATTTAAAAAACTGAAGTATTACACATTTGTGATGTTTGTATTAAATAAGTTTCCATTTAAGCAATAGCATGGAAGGTCGACTTAAACAATATTTTGCAGTTTGAATAATGTTGCAGTACTGTAGAGAATGGCTGTCGGGAAATTACTGGAAATACAAATAAAATATTTGACTTTTAACTGAACAAAGCAAAAGTACTGTAAAAGGGCATTGATGATGAAATAGAGTTGGACACTCTCTTAATATGTATAGTTTATACTAATACTATAAGTAAAAAAATTATTAAATTTATTTAAGTGCTTTAAACTTGTGTCCTAGTGTTCTCAATTTTATTGGTGATTTATGATAACCTGAAATTCTTATAAAACTCTAGTTGTTAAATTCTAAAATCTGAGTTAATCTAAATAAAAATTCCAAATTTATTCAAAATCACACAAATCAACAGCATTCTGACTAGATCTTCATCGCAGGCAATAGCAAAACATTTGCTTTTTCACTTAGATTAGCGTCAGTATTTCTATGACATTACTCTCATATTCAAGCTCCTTTAACTCAGCCTTGCCTCAGCCATACCATCTCACCCAGAGCCCTTCCTTTGTCTTGTGCTGATGTTCATCTTGCTCCATGATCAGCTTTCAGAGTTAAAATGGCTACACTTAATCCCACAAAAATTGTTATCAGTGAACTGAGGAGACCATTCTGGGGTAAGAATGATTAGCAGGGCATGGGAGTCCATGGCCACACAAGGTGACATACCTTTTAAGTACCATGGAACCACTACATCATATTAAACCAATCTGGGAAAGAAGACAGTCCATCAAGTTTTTAGGACTTTCTACTTTCTTAAAGATTATTTTGACCTTGTAAATTGTCACCCCAATATGACTGTACTAAGCTCTTGCTTTCAAACAGGAAGGATGGAAATTGGGCTTGAACATATTTCATAGGGGAAAATAATGGGTTGAGTTTTCCAGCTTCCCTGTCCCAGAAGAAATAGGAGATAGCACTACAATACCTGCATTTCTGGTGAGGGAAACAGTTTGAAATCTTATTTGGAACATTTAAGAGTTTTTCACAAGCTTCAGTGCTCTGGCTCTGCCAATGTAGCTGCTGTTGTCTATGCCTTGAACTTAGCATGCAGCTTTTATGATGTTAAGGAAGTAGTGGAAAATAAAGGAATGTTCTTCCTTGGAGGTACTAAGCCTCTCCCACACAATGCTCCCTCCATTCAGTCACTTTGAAGAATTGTTTTGTGAGAGTTGATTTTTTTTAAATTACTTTATTTTCTGAAAAGACTTAAATAATCTACTTTTTTCCCTCTTTGCAATAAAATCAATGAACAGGAAAGTAAATATTTCCCATCCTACACAGCCATCAAAAATGCAGGAGGATGTTCTGTGTGGAGACTGGGATCCTGCTGTTGACTAGTAGATAGTTCCAGTAACTAAGGCAACAAAGGCCTCTGTTCTGCTCAGAGGAAATTGGGGAGCTGGCCTAACATGATCTGTAGGTGGATCATATTTTGTTTTCTCTAAAGAACTTCATCCCACCCACTTCTTGAACAGAGAACGCCCAGTGTCTTCCTGTTTAGGTCCCTCTAAGCAGTAAAACAGCACTAAATAATAAAGTCATAAAGGGAATTAGGGCAGGTTGAAATTGGGATGGGCCATATAGTCTGCCTTGGCAGTCATTCACAGTAAACTAAATCATATCCAGAACCTAGCTGGGCTTAGTATGCTCTGTTTATGTAGTAGTATCTATGAATAGAAGAATTTTAAAGGAGTACCCTTTAAATGAGTACAGAAGTAGATGTCAGAATTTTTTTGTATCACCACTCCAAGTATACAGCACCTACATTCATGCTTTGCAGTGGATGTCATCACAGGAGCACTAAATGTGTTCCTGTTATTATATAACTGGTATTATAAAATATTTTCAGTGCTGCATTTCCATTGATAAACCCTACATCACATTAAAAAAACCCTACCATTAAAAAAAAAGTCAAATTTTAATTTGTTTCTATTATAAGCTGTATATATATCAATACACAAGTCTTAATAAGAGCTAATGGCTCCAGAGACCTGAAGATAGGGGTGTTCTTGAATATTAATCAATGTTATGCCACGCACTTGGCAACTTACTGATAACTTTTCATTTCTTATACACAGAACTAGCAGCCATACAACAGGGAGCAGTCATCAGGATACTCAAGCAGCCTGAAGAATAAGGCAGACGCTATTTTGGGGTATTTTTGTAATATTTTCCATCATTGTATGCACTTGAAATAATTTAACCTTTTGTTCTAACTGAGGAAAAATGTGTTTTGGTTTTTTTGTATGAGAGGGAATGGGACAGGAGTTACTGGAAAAATAAATTCCATCTTCAAGGCAGACTTATCAAGTAAGTAACTTTAGAAGAACAGCTTTGCCCACCTGTTGTGAAAGTCTCCAAATTTTATCTGGCATGCTCTGCTGTACAATTTCTTGCACTTTTATTTCTGAAAAACTTATTTTAGTTTAATTTTTTAGGAACACCAGGGTTCAGACTGCTGTGTGCTGCAAACTACATGTTAAGTCAGCATTATGTACCTTACAGGACAGATATCTTATAAATGGAGATCATTTTATTAGACATGTTACAACCTATTTAATTGCTCTTTGTGTCACGTGGCCAGTGATTGTTACTATTTGGTATCACCAGAACAGTCTCGTGTTTTTGAATTAGGAATGGATAAATATCAACACTAGGTAGATCCAAAATTATAAAACATCTTATGACATGAGAGGCACACGTGGGATTATAGCACATGCTACCATTTTACTCCCTGTGTACAAGTAGGAATCATTTAAATAATTTGTAAGAGGAAGCATAGAAAGTACAACATTTCAAGCAAGGCTAACCAAAATGCTATTTTTTCTGGTTTGTTTTTATAAAGAATAGTCATAGAGAATTACGAAGAGTATGCCCATATATATGAACTTCAACAGAAAGATTTTTGTTTGTTAACCCTGGACATTTTTTAAAGATCTGCTCTAGCATCAGCAGATGTACTTTATCAAAGTCATTGGGTAATATTTTAAAGCTTGAGACCTTCAAGAATCATTTGGCTTTAAATCAACTGTTTTTCTTTACTGTAAGGAACAGAGAATAATTTTTCTTTCCTAGGAAAACCACATAGCTTCTACTTCTATCTACCCTGCAAATCCCTAGTCCTTGAAAAACAGATTGTTTTCTGTGGATGACTCCTTTAAATAAATTACAGTGATTTATAAATGCTGAGTGCAATTAATGTGTCCAAATAAAATAAAAAGACTACAAAGCTTAGCTACCAAAGGCAGTAGAACACTTATGGAAAAGTGGAAATTCCCTTTACTTCCAAGGAATAATTTACCAGGGCCCCTGGTAGACAACAAGCCTCCTGTGCCAGTGGGCCTGTACAGAGCTCCCCACCCCACAGCGAGTCCCCAGCCACTGTCCCCTACCACTCCAGAGCAAACGCTCACTTCTGGCCCAGCTACCTCTGTGCTTCCTGCTGTGCAGAGTCGGTTCTCCCTCCTCACCTTTAAGACAATACATCAGTTCCACAAATTCAGGTCTGAGAGCAAAGAAAGTGATTTTCTCCTGCTGCCCATAGACATAAACTGTCAGCCTTCTTCACTCCATCCACCACTCATCCACAAGTAGCCTCTTGCTCCCCTTTATTGGTTTCATGCTGCTCCAGGGACACTGTGAAAATATTTCCCATCACCTGCCTGCCATCCTTGAAGCCACATGGTCACACACATGCTCCTACTTCTCCTCTGACCCAGTGCCAAAGCCCACCTCCCACTGTGAGACCACCCCAGGAAGGAGTACCAGGTGCTCCTTGCATCCTAAACCTGAATAAGGAACACGCTTCACTGCTCCAGTTCTTTTGATACTCCAGGTTATTTATATGTCACATGTTGGGAACTAAACCTTGCAATATTGTACAATTGCATCCTACGTTGGGATATTCCCAGCACACTCTCCACAGCTTAGCTGGCTCTTTAGTTGCCCAAATATCTGCGAACTAAATATCTGTTCTCTGCTAACTAAGTCCTGCTGACCTAAACACATTCTTCCTTAATCAGCCATTAGATAAAGACAGAGGCTCCTTTTTTGGAGGTTTTTTTTAATCAACAAGATTCCTTTCAGAAAATAACTGGTTGAAGGCTCCAGGAGGTCCTGGAAGCTTACAGAAAAAGCTAAATGCTGAAATGTGGACTGAAGAAGAATTAAAACAAGGGCATTAATAAATACACCAAAATCTGCAAATAACTGTTAGCAGGAAAAGAAGGAAGGAAAAAAAATTACTTAAAGGAAAGCCAGCAAGAGAAAATTCATTAATACCCCAAAGTTTTTTGGCTATTTGGAATCTAGACCAGTAATCTAGCTAGAGGTCCGAGTAAAAGGTAGCATATTATGACTTTAATTAAAGTCATCATATGCCATATAGAAGTGCTGGAAATGGCTGTTAAACTTAAATATATTCAATCTTTGAGTGAATTTCATTTTTCAAACCTGAAGTTCATTTCATGCTGCACACTTTAATATACAAAAATCAAGAATAATGATGTAAGTTATTTATAAAAACATATCATTGAAATTAGTATGATCAGTCAAATTACGGGTAATATATATGTCACATTTTACCATAGCAAAAGCTTTTTTCGTGCTTTTATTGGTCCTGTCTTTTATGTGATGACTGTAAGTGAAAAACAATATGAAATTTCATTTATGGATGCACATCATTTTGAGGGAAGAATGGACTATCCAGTACAAAATTCACTTATGCAATGCCTGATTTTTCCTCCTTTATTCTAGGTTCCCATATATTCATGAATGTTTCTAATCTCTTTTTGATGTTTGGGGAATGAAATAGGCTTCAAATTCATATGTCATAAGTATGGAATGTATTGCCTGATATTTAGTTGTGGGGAATCCTTTCTGTGTTGCAGAGTAACTTATACAGCAGCTGTGATCAAGATGTTTGTACGATTTTCCTTGCTGTGTTGTTTACCTGTTGTCAAACATTTACTGTTACATCTGAGCCAAAGCCCACTCAGAATGGTAAGATTTGTATGCAGAGTGTTCTAGGGGATGCTTAGGGGTTTGTGGGGGTTTTTGTGGCAGTTTTTCAAAATAGTGGAAGACAAAATAGTGGAAAATTAGAAAAAGATCTTCAAGAGTCCAGGTGCAACTATCAAGGTCAGTTCTGTCTACTTAGAGTAGGCTTGCAATGAATCAGTTCCAGAATTTTGACATGAATAAGCTCTCTAGATTTTAAGGGATTCATGAGGTACCTGGGGAATGTGCTCATAGTTAAAAGACTACAAAATCTACCATAATCTGAATAGTTGAACTGGATCAATTAATAAAATGTTTTAAGTAAATTATATCTAAAATACATTTTTCAATTTAAAGATTGTACATTTCAATTTTTAAAAATGTACATTTACCTCTCAACTTGTGAATGTGTGAAGATTTTAGGTCATGGTTCTCAGTCAGTAAAACTGCTGTTGACATTTTAGCTACTTTTGTAACCTCCTTAGTCCTTTGGGCCATGGATAGGTATGTCTTTGAATTTGGCATTCAGTGACTGGAAGAAATGGGAAGCAGGAAACTGAGAATAAACACAGGGTTACCTCTACCAACTCCTCAGAATTCAGAGGAGAAAGTTAATATTAACATCAGGTGCATTTTGAAAGTTCCACTAAATATGGGTGTGCCTTTTGAGTTCAGGTGTTGTCACAAAGCTAAAGGAATTTGGAACATGTAAATCTGCATCTTCAATTTAGTTCACAGCACTTTTTTTCTTTTATAATTTTTCAGCTTTTTTTAAATGAACAAATTCCAAATTTTGCTCCAAAGTAGGGAGAAAATTAACTGCCAGTGCAAAGAGTTCTTAAAGGAATCTTTCCGTTTTTTCCATTATTTTTTTCACAGGCATCTCATTTTACTGACAGTATCATATTAATAATGTCTTTGAGCTTATGCCAACTGGCATGTCAGAAGCTAGAGTTTTCATTTTATTTTTCCAAAATATTAGGGCAATGACATCTACAATATTTTTCTTGGCTATTTTGGGCAACTGAAATTCTCTGAGTTGCTCCATTTCTTGTGTAAGTACT
The DNA here is from genome assembly GCA_024865655.1 of Emberiza elegans. NCBI lineage: Eukaryota > Metazoa > Chordata > Aves > Passeriformes > Fringillidae > Emberiza > Emberiza elegans. The sequence continues at coordinate 33,114,270 of JALJVW010000206.1, forward strand.
TAATCTGAGTTTGTTTTTCTGAATCATACCTATGCAGGATGCCTAAGCTACTGCAATAGTGAGGAGGCAGAGCAAAATCTTACCAATTTCATAATTGGAAAAAAAAATGAAATATGCAAGTAGCATTCTAGCAAAGTGCAGTTGCATGTCAATACATCATCATTCATGTTCATTTCTTCCATTGTCATTCTCTGAATTGTTCTACAGCTGCAAAGTTTCTCCTTAGAAAGAGCTGCACAGCAGTGATCGACAAAAGCACAGATAAGAGGTGCCTATGGTTTGCTTAAAGCTGCCTATACCTTTCAACGTGATTCCTTAGATGCCAACTTAAATATCACTATGATAATATAATCTTTTGCTGGCAAAATTTCTAAGAAAATTATATCTGCCTTTGTCCTCAGAGTTTTATCAGACTCATCAAAGTTTACTCCTTTAAGAGTGCTCAGTGAAGAAGTCTATATTGAAACCATTATGATTTTATGTTATTGTGAGGCAGTGGAAGGTGTTTTCACATATTTGCAAATATGTTAGGAGATTATAGTCTCCCTCTAGATTGAAAAGAAGTCTTTGTACTGAACTGTCAATTGCTCTATTCTCAAAATCATTTAACATGCTGTTGTAGGATGGGTTTGATCACAAATTTATGGCTTTATCCTCATTTAATCTATATTGTGAACAGGTATGGGATGGGATTTAGCCATTAATGCAATACAGCCCGGAAACAATTTCAGCACAAATTTCAGCTTTGTTTTCCTTTTTTTCTGATTGGAATGTGTTTATCCAATCCTCCATTCTGCAATGAAGAATGCTAATGAAGAACCCACCCTACAAAGTAATACTGGGATTTTGATAGGTATTCAAACTGGGCCAAAAAAGGGGGTTTAGGGCTTTGTAATGAAATTGCAATGGTATATTTCATAAATGTATTCATACAAAGTCTGCTTTTAATTTCATGAGAGCCTAAATCCAGCTTCATTAGGCTTATCTTCGTGCCACTGCTGGATCTTTAATTCTTCTTTTGTTAGTCTCTTAAGAGTCCCTATAACTTTTAACAGGAATCTGGCTGAGCCAAAAAGGAAATCATCTCAGTAATGCTGCATGCCAGTTCTTTGTGTACGTCTCATTATCACAATATGCTAAGGCTGTTAGAGGCTAAGCCTGATATTGAAAACACAAGAGGAAGTCCTTATGGAAGTAAAACTGTTCTTCATAGTAGAAGACCAGTAGTTCAAAATCATCCAGATGTTTCAGGATTGATCAAAAATGTAACAGCACTACATTCTCAGTTACTTACAGGACTGGTCTTTATCTCAGCATCATATCAGTCTATTGTAAATATTTTGTCAAGGGTCTGCTTAAGGCAGGAGAGAAAGTGGATTACTTTCATCACTGATAAAGCAAGCAATGTAAACTCTTTCTGTCAAAAGGAGTAAATGTGCCTGTGCTTTCCTCATCCTCATTTTTCAAACCACTAACAATGTCAGTCATTCTGAACACCAAGATTACAAATAGTAAAAGGACTGTTTATTCAAAAAATCTTCTGAAAATGGCATAGAAAATGGGAAGTCTTGCATTTATACTAGTAATCCCTCACCTCCCAACAACACTCATCTGTTAGGGAGAGAGAAGTGTTGTAACATCTGGCTCAGTGTGGTGAGTTTTCATCTTCAATTGGGAGGGCTGATGTCATGTAAGGAACAGAGCAGCACACTAACTGCTGCAAATGAGAGGCAGCAGCAGTGCTTATCCTGGGAGCTGGGGCTCATGGATCAGCTGAATGGCTGCCTGCAGCCCTCATGTGTTGATTCTGGCCCATTAACCATCCTATTAATCTTCAAAAAGCTTTAAGGCATGAGTGGTTTGGAGAGTGAACGTAGGTGAGAATTTGCAGGTGTCATTCACACAAAACAACCATCTTCCACACTCTTTTCATCAAACAGCTTTCCCAGTCTTCCAGAGCACAGAAGGAAATTCTTTCCTACACCTTTTACCCTGTCTGAAATTTCTGAGAATATCAGGATTTTTAACATTTTGCAACATAGCAATGCAAACATAAAGGACCAGTAAGAATCAGAAGGACATTTCTTTTGGAAAATGTATACACTTCATTCAACTCACCCCCTTTAACTTTCAGTTTTTGAGTGTCACCACAATATATATTGCTGCATGAGTCATCTCAATGCTATATCAACCAACATTTCAATTCTCTCTTATATTCCATTCTATTCTTTTGGGAAAGAACAGAACAACAGAGCAATTTTAGTCAATTTAAAGTTTATGCTATGCTTGACACCTGACTTCACTTTAGTAACACCTGCCTGAAGAATAATTAGCAGGCCACTTTTAAAGAAAGAACTTCCATACACCACAGATGGCATTTTTCATACCAGACAGGCAACGATGTATGTTGGAAGTGAGCCAAACTGTCTGCAAAAACTGTGAGAAATTCAAGACAGACATCTGGATGGAAGGAAAGTTTTACCTTCCTCACCGCCCCTACCCCCCATACCATTTGGGAACATCTGTTCAAACCTACCTTTCTATATAATACACTTTATTTTTCTTATCTATTAATGCCACAAATTGCAGAATGAAAGCAACATGGCAAGATTCTTTCATATTGCTTATGGAACCTACAATTTAATAACTTAATGTGATGATTTGCCAGTTATACAAATCCTGCATTATGTCTCCTGTTAGAACCAAACCCAGAATTTTCATAACCCCATAATATGGGGTTCTCAACTCACATTTCAATAAAGTGGTTCTAATTTTCACTGTGTACTCAAAACTTTGTTGAAATCAGGATACTGTGTGTCATAATGGAGGCACAAAGTCAGCAGTCACTTTGGAAATTATTGGCTAATGTCTTAATCCTGGACTGTTCACTGATTTGTATGAACTTTTGTGTGTACTTTGGGCTAAGTCCAAATCCTTGTGAAATCAATCGTAATCTTTCCATTGCCATCTATAGGCTTTAGATGAGGTCCTTTGCCACCTTAGAAGAACCTTTACTTCTTTCTTGCAGAAATATTCCATTATAAAGGAATCCTGAGATCTCATCATAAAATTGTCATCAGAATCAAATGCCTTACACAAATATGTTAAAATTAGGAAAGTGACAGCTCTATGTTGTACTTAGTACCACTTACGGAAGAAAAGTTGTGTATTTTATTTCCACAGTTCCAGCAAATAGATATCTACACAATAATTTTAGAAATATGTATACAAAATTATTTACAATGTGTTGTAATTCCGAATTTTGAGGCTTTTTTTTTCCTCCCCTGCAAGGTTTTACTCCCTTGAATGCATTTCTGTGGTGATTTCATAGAATTTTTCTAAGTGCACTTTTCATGATACATTTTTAATTTGGGAAAATGCCCATTTCAGTATTTTCTCAGCTGTGCATGTGACTTTTTTGGCAAATAATGTGGTAAGTATTCAGAATAGACATATTTCTAAAAACCCTGAAATCATAAGCAACCATAAGTTACATACACAGTGTCCATATATTCTATAAGAGGATACTAGGGATGAGAATCCACTAATTACTAAACTTTTCCTACGGGTATCTGCCACTTTAATTGCTTCTTATTGTTTTGGAGTATGCTTTTATAATACAAATTTCATGATATAATTTTATGGCTATGAGACAATAAATTCCTACCGAAAACAATTCTTGTGATGTTTACTTAAAGGATGAGTGAATCTCATTAATTTGTTGGTCTCCAATGTAAATAACATTTCACAAAATTTCTCTTAATGGATACTAAATTTTCAAAATTTGTCAAAAAATAATCAAAATACAAGCAGAAAAGTACTTGTGTCCAAATTTTTTCTTTCTTGAGAGATGTTAATCTGTGAGTTAGGAATCTTATTATATTAGAAAACAGAATTAAATATTTGAGTTCAAGTATATAATCTTAATAAACATAAGACACAAAGATTTTTAAAATTTTTAGTTCACAAATTGCAAAGAAGAATAAAAAAAATAATTTATGGAAAGAACGGGAATGTGGCAACACACTTTATTCCTGTTAATTAGTCCTCTGAACAGAACCAGTAACATTTTAATAATTATTTAATATCCTGAATCACATTCTTATACCTTATCTTAACTATATTGTTCAATTCTTATTTGAAGAATGACATACAGCTTTTTTTTTGTGAATCTAGTTAAGGGAAGGAGTGAGGGTTGCAAGAGTTGTAATCAGTTGTCATAGAAGGCATTCAAGGGGCAAATAATATTTAAAAAGAAAGAACCATCACAGGACACTTGAGCCCTGAAGCTAATCCCACAAGGCTTACTTAGCCTGTCCAGGTGGCCAGTACAAATTTCTTGAGTGCCATTTTAAAATCTTTGGAGTTTTCCTAAAGAAAAATGCTGGGGGAAAAATAAAAACAAAACAATCAAAACAATAACTATGGTTATTTCCTACTACATCTACTATTTAACAAACTCTTCATTTACAATGCTTTGTGCGGTCTTCTCTATTTATTGATCTAACCAAGTCTACTGTTCAGGTGATAGTCCTGCATGCACAACTTGGACAGAGGTAATAAAGGACTGAGAAACTGCTAAAACATTTGCAGTTTTTCCAGATGAATGTGATAACCTCTTATTATGCCATATGGAGGCCCTGAATAACAGCCAGGGGCCTTAAATTACATTGAAACTGATTCCTACATCACAGCTCTCAGCTGTAAATGATGCCAAAAGACCATCGGTTTAAAATTAAAATGGAAAGAAATATATAAAAGCAAATGAGCTCCAGTGAGTCATTGTTAATCTGAGGTTACAGTGTCCATCACTACTGAAGCCCTATGTGAGTTACTGCCAGTTATCTATTACCTTTTTAAAATGAATGTAGGCATCAGGCTGTATACCGAATTCTCCTTTTCAATCCGCGCACATTACATAATGATATTAAATTACAGTTCATAAATAGTTAAATGTTATTGTCTAAAATTTCTTGAATCTTGTAGTTTATCTTAAATACTGCATGTACTTTCTTAAATACAAGCTCACCCAAGAGACACCAAATTACTGAAGCCAGGAAATTCTAAATGAAGGCTCAAGCTGACATTTTGTCCTAATTTATGTCTCCTCAGAGCTACTAAGAGTGCATGTCCTAATAGTGCTTCTTTCTTTATTTGTATAAATAATATTATTGCAGCAGTCAGAACCTCCACTTAAGAAAGCAGGAAACATAAACTACCTTGAAACTTGGCCTGTGGTAGAAAGATATAGGTATAGAGTCTCTTCTTGTGCTCCCTTTTTTCTGACTACTTTTGGATCCAATGAAAAGTCAAGAAAATATTCTACTTTTGTACTTCTGCACAAAAAGTACTACTTTTTGTGCAGTTAAATAAATTCAGCCACCTTGCAGTGGTATTATTTTAACAGTATCTCAATATCTAAAATAATGAAGCTAAAATAAAAAAAATAATGAAATAAAAAAACAACAGTCATAAAGGAAGACAAAGAAACCCTGCAATTAATGTACAGCTTTGTGCCTGAAGAAAAAGAATTCTTATCATCCATCATGTTGAAAATTAAACTGTTAAGCATCACTGTCGTTTTACAGTCAACTGTATTTTCTATGTATATTTTCTGAGTACATTTTTATGTCTGGCTCAGAGACACACCAACATAAAATCAGAGAGAGGTTGACTCTGGAGAAATACCATGTCAAAACTATGGTTACTCAAAATCCTCATTATTAATCAGAAGCCCAATTCATTGACAACAACTCATGAAAAGTGATTATCCACTATTTAATAACAGTAAATAAGAAAGATAAACCAACCTGACTAGGTTTCATCACATTTACATTTCACTTTATAACCAAGTGCTTGCACAACTTCAGGCAAGTCACAATCTTAGGGGTTGATTTTGTTCATGTGTTAAATGGTACAGCCTTAGCTATACCCCATGGCTAGACTGGTAGAAGACTTAACAGTCTGCAGACAGATATAAAGCAACAAAGATAAAACAAACCCTTATGTTATAGTTCAAAGGCCTTTAACCATACCTGTTTTCAGTAACAAGATTGTGCTACAGCTTTGATACAAACTCATGGCATCTTACTGCATGTGGTTGATCCCAGGAGCTTCCCTAAGAGTTTTTGGGTAATTGGAGTATTCAGAAGAAAATGAGACACCATATGCATTGATAGTCCTGAGCAGACCTGCTGACCTGCAAAGAGGTGCTTATAAAGTGTGGGGCATTTCTTGCTGCTCTGCATGGTTGAATAGGAGCTAGCTGAAGTCTGGAAGGAGCATGTCTGTATTTCTGTGGGGCTGAGCAAGCAAGGAAGTTCCTTCAAGAACACAGTAGCAAGATCACTGTGCTTCCTTGGTTCAGCTACTACCAGTGCAGGATCTCTGCACCACAGTGTGCGCACCAGTGGTGTACCAACAAACCGTTGTTAAAAGCCAACAGGGGTCTTTAAGTAGTCTGAGAAATGAGAGTTAATACCTCAGAGCCATTTTCAAAGTCTGAACTGCTTTTAAAGCATAGGAAATGCTAAATTTTTTAGTTGTCATTTTGTTCTGAAATATAAAGTTACATTGTTTGGTCCTTTGTTTCAAGTTCATTTACTTACCTAAAGAAAAAAACCCACCTCCTAGCACCGTAAATCTACTTGCACCTTTCTCTCTCTTCAACCTGTGCTCTAAATCTCAGCAGATTCAGTTAAAACTAGGAAAATGGAAAAATGCTATCTTTCTCAATAGGAAAAGCTGGCTGCTCCCCACAGCAAGTAATCCAGTCCAATCCCTGTGCCACTAACAGAGTAACACACCTCACAAAAATGCCTTGGGCTAGGAACACATTGGTGCATTTCACATAATGTAAATAAATCACTTCCATTTGTTTTGTAAAGCGTCAGCTCAAACTTGGCTGATCTGTTTTCAGATGCAGTTGTAATTTTTTCATGAGTGACAGCAAGAAACAATTCTGCAAACTTTGAAAGGTATTTTTGGCCAACAGTAGTTGGAAGACATCTCTCCCCTTTACTAGCAAAGCAAGTCACATTATATTAGACTAAATCTCTGTTGTTAAGTGTTATTTGAAAATTAAAGATAATTATTTTTAACTTTCCATTATAATTTTTCATTTTGAAATATAGTTATATTTAATTTAAGGGGGTGGAAAAAATAGCCAAGAGTAAAAGCTTTAGTATGAATCATTTTAAGTTTTTTCTGTTCTGATAATCCCCGCAAAACCCAAAAACCTTTCCCACCCAGACATAAAATCAAAACTATACATGTTCACAATAGTTAGCTTACTTCTCTTATCCCATTCCTGTTCTCAGCACTTTTGTATGACAAAGGCATTTAAAAAAGAACTGAGAAAAAATGCAAAGCCCCTTAAGTGCTGGAATCAATAAAACACTCTAAAGTCTTTTAAGAAATGAATTACCCATTGCTTGGATGTCTTAAACTAAAATGGTCAAGGCAACAATTAATGTGCAAGAAAGAGCAAACTAACAGTGGAAAGGATTTGAAAAATAGACACAGATTTCTTGATTGCATTTAATTTTCATGATGCCCTACTGCTCCACATAGTAGAGTTTCAGTGAATGCTCACCAGTACCTGCTAGGATGTGTGTGTTTCTTGCACCCTCTTTTTTTCACCCACTTCCATCTATCGCACTACCCAGTCCAATTAATCTCTGAATTTTTGGGGAGATGCTTTGAGTTTTTATATTAAACAACTTTATTGAACAAAGGTAGGATTAATATAAATATGCATCCCTTCCTAAATTTATTCCCTTTCATCCAGCTCAACAAGTTCTACAAAATAACCCTTTACATTTGCTTTAAATATGGAAAAATGATGGAGCAAACTCTTGTTGGTTTTGGCTGAAGACATCATTAGCTGCTAGTTAAATTTTTCCTGCTAAAGGAAAGAGTTTCCCAAATGGATCAAGGTAGAAGGTTTGTCCAAGATTAAAAGCCTAAATTTGAAAACAGCTTTGTGTTGTCCCCAGACAAAGTTCCAAAAGACACAAAAAGAGACAGAGCTGCTTAGGCAAAAATCTCTTTTAGAGTCCTATGAAATCACTGTAGAGAGACCAGAGTTATTTAAAAAGGATTATTTATTAAACATATTTCTTTACAAAGTACAATCAATAGTTTGCATTAAATTTTGGGGTTTGGTATTTGCCTGTATGTACAGAAAAGCTTATAACAGAAAATATGTCTTGATTTTACATATGGGACACAATATAGAGTTGCCTTCCTATTTTGATTCCTACCAACATAAGCAGTTGATAATAGCTTTCAGTTTAGCTGCTGTTTTTTCAAACAACATGAAGCAACAACATTTCTGCAGAGTTTCAGTATTTATCAATGTACTCAATTATGACAAAGTAGAGACGAATAATCCTTTGGAAAGTTTCCACTGAGCATGAGTGGAACATGACATTTTTGGCAGGTTACTGGATATCCTTATGATTGTAAAAATCACTTTTTGCAGTTATAAGATAGGAAGAATTGAGGAGCTAGGTAAATTTAATAATACCCTATTAGCAGCAGTTGATAGTAAATGCAACATAAGGTTTGTTTTGTCTGTCATACAAGGATGTGTCCTAGCAGACACTATTGTATTGTTCTCTACTTGAACAAAAGTATCTGCATGTATTGTATGTCTTTGGTAAAACAAAACAAAGATATAGAGACAAAAAGCCATTTATTGTCATGAGTGACTATTGCCATCAGCTAATATGAATGCATTGCTAAAAATTAGTGAAGACAGGAAAATGCTGTAAGGTAAATATATACAGAGTTAAAATACATTTCTTATCCACTAGATAGTGATTTTGTGGCACTGTGGTTTTCAGAATATAACGTCTTTGAGAGCAATGTAATTTTCAGTGCAAGCTTAAGCAAAAATACCTGCCCGCTGTCATAAAAACGACAAACAAATCTGGAATGTTCAAAGTAAGTTTGTCTTCCACTTCTCCACTCTTGAGGCACCTTTAAGACATGGCACTTACTGTAAACCATCTAAGAATCGAGAAAAGCCGACACAATAAGCCTGAATTTTCCATAACAACTTTAAAGATCACTGCCAGAGTCACTTGCATAAGTAAACGATGCCTGTGTAAGGCTTGCCAGCAAAGCATCTTTCCTGAGAACGGAGCTGGGGCACTCTCTGTGTATCATAAGTGTGCGTGCTCAGAGCTGTGGTCGCTGTCGTGGCTGTCGTCGTTGGCTAGAGAGTCCCCCGTGTGCTGGAGCCCGGCGGCGCCGATGCCGGAGAGCTCGGAGGGGAGCAGCGTGCCCTTTTTCACATTCACCAGTTCCTTCTCCCGGGCTGCTGCCCCTTGCTGGCCCCCTTTTACACGCTTCCACTTCATCCGTCTGTTCTGGAACCAAACTTTTACCTTCACAGAAGAAAGAAAAAACAAGAAAATAATCATGGGGTCACTGAAGGTAAAAAAGAACTTTCTACCTGTAGCACGGCACCTGCGGATTGTATTTTCCTAATGTGCCTTTCTGTCTGGATGGTAAAGAGCTTAGCAAGCTTTTCCTAAAGACCAGGCAATTCAGTTTTGGATATGATGTGAACACTGGGGATAATGACTGCAAAGGAGGAAAAGGGATTACTCTTGAGAAGACAGCTGGGCTATCTGCTACAGACAGTTCTGAAGGAATATCTTCAAGCCCTTTAAAAAACATTAAAAAGATCACATACTCTTGAAAAACATATTAATGCCATTTGTCAGAGAGAGAAACAAAGTCAAAATGTTTCCCATCAAGGGACTGTCCAAAAGAACATACATTTTGAGTAACAGAGAACCCTTCATCAGAGGGTAGTTACTCTGCAAAATAACTTGCCTGAAATTTGGCATTGCTTTCTTCTTTGTTTCTGTAAGCTGGTGATGAGTTTCAGGTGCAGCACTTTAAAAGTGCCTTTTTTTTTAACTTGCTGAAGTATCTGAAAGACCATTTCTTACTATAAGAGCTTAAGACTTCCCTGTCTATTTCACAAATGTATTCAAATTATTCTAGTCAACTGATCCTTTATTCTGCTGCATTTAACCATAGACCCTGATCAATTTTAGACAAATAAATACTCCCAAAGTCAGAAGGCAAGGCATTTATAAATTGAGTCAAAATTAGCAAATAATTTCAGATATGAATGAAAAAGAAATTCATGACATGGAAGACTAAAAATGTATCAGTGTTTAAGTCATATTAAACCCCAAGATTTTATGCCAGCTGAAACTCATTTCCGCTCCTCCCCTTCTCTGTATGGAAATATATGAGGGAAAAGTAAACCTAAATTATTTGCATTGCAAACCACAATATTTTTCAACAGCCAAAAGAAAAGTGAAGGAAAAAAAAGATGCGCATAGCAGCTGTCAAGTATATTAGACCAGATTAAAGGCTGATTTCAGATCAGCTTCAAGTATGGTCACTGAGAACAGTATGAATAGAATATTGTTCAGTTTGATTCATTTAGAGTTAATGTTGCTGAAAAATCTCATGTGCATGTGTGTGTGTGTGTGTGTGTGTGCAGCTCTTCAGATGAGGGTTCCACAGACAAATAAACAATGCCTGCAACATTTAACTTGGAAAAAAAGCAAGGAAGCTTGCAATGCTGGTATATCCTCTGCTGTGTTTAGCAGAATGTGTTTCAGAGTTTTAAAAGAATCAGCAAGCAACAGGCACAGCAGGACATATTGTACAACATGAGTAATAGAGCCACAAAAATGCTGTTTTGCTGAATCTGTCTTACACATCCAGGAAATCTCACAGTTTTTAACCTTTACTATTGCTTTGAATTTTACATTAAAATTTTACTACAACTGAACTGATTGATAGCGTCACGCTCTTTGTATATGTATCTAGGAAGGAAGGGAGGTTATTTAATTTTTTAATACTCTATATTCCTGTTAAAGCCAAAGTGATCTGTTAAAGCAAATCACTTGGGAACAGAAAAAAAATGATTCCAGGTTAGTTAAGACCTTAAAGCAGAGAACATCTTTTCCTCTAGTCAGCTCATCAGAGCCAAAGAAATCTAGCTTGCCAAGTGAAAAAATGTAAAAGGGAAGGTATTTATTACTGGCTGCTGTGATACTGGAAATTACCATACTCAGAACTGGTATCAGAAGTGTCCCTGGAAACAACATCTTCAAAAGGGTACAGCATTGGCAGTTTTCTGGGAGAAGTGAAAATATTTTGTTTCATTTTTGGGAGTTTCTTTAACAGTGAAGTTTCCCTTGCAATAGGCGCTGCTCTACTTGTGCCAAGTAGTGCAGTAGATATAACTGCAATCATTATCTGAACATCAAAAATAATGCACTTTGGATTGGACCCATTATCACAGGATATTATCCCATTTCTTATGAAATAAGAGCCAAGCCGTTTTTCTTTGGTAAGAAAAAATTACAGGATTGGAGTAATTATTAAAAGGTCCAAGCAATTCCCTGGATATTTTTATGTCCTTGAACATTCACAGAATAATTCATATCACTCAAAGCCTAGAAGAGAGTAATGATAATGTATAGAAAACATGGTTTCAAGAAAAATTACAATAATGCATTTGAAGTAAAGGTTTCAGTGCACAGCCTGGATGCCACCTACTTTAACTTATTGGAATAAGAGACATCCAGGCCTTCTGGATGTCAGTTCATTTGTAAATACTTGAGAAACTGAAGCTAATACTCCTATGACCAGTCAGACACTGTCCTGGATGGGACAGAAGTGAACAGGATGATTGCTGCCTGGCTTCTGTTACAGGTGCTCATTTCTGTTCTCTCACAGACAAAACTAATTCTCGCATCTGCTAAACTGACATTTTTTGACTGTTTTCTACTGTAATTTAATAACTTATGCTGGTTTTCATTTTTTATGACAATACATTTTGGTTCTGCTTGTTATAATTCAGGCCACTTGACAACAGCAGAGTTGAAAAGAGTCTGTCTCCTTGAGCATTAAACCCAAAAGATTGACCCCAGCTCCAGGTAATGAGTAACTGAATCCAGGCTGGGGAGTACTTCTTCATTCAGATCACCAACCTTCAGATCAGCTCATAAAATTATGCCTTAAAGTGCTTCCACCAGGGATTAGTAGAGGTCAGCATCTGCATATTAGTTGATATAAATCAGTGAAGGGATGATGACTTCCCTTTTCAAGGATGAGTACGAGATACATTTGCATATTTCTGCAAGGATCCAGCGTGTAATGCTGTCTGCAGGTGACCCATTGTATGGGAAACATGGCATTTGGGGGAAGTTGGGCTGAAATGACTCCAGCTCCCTTTGCATGCACTCTCTTGAGTGTAGAAGGAAGAAAGTAACCGTGACAATATCTTAGAAGGAAATATACTACTGATGAACATATAGCCTTCCCATAAAGAGAAAATGGTAACAATGTTAAAAAGGGGGGGGAAGACTTTTTGTTCATTACTTTAAGTAAACAGCATCTGATTTACTTACAGAATATAAAATAAACAATTACTTTTTTGGTATGTCAAAGATTATTCTCAAAAGCTAGAAATCATTTATAGTTAAGTTTATGATTGCAAATATTGTGAGTTTATTTTGATGCCATTTGCTGTGTTAATGTACAGCAGGGTTCTTATATAAGGGAATGCATTATGCATATACAAAATATTTTTTACTATATATTTCATTATATCCTCCATTATGAAGTATTGAAGTCCACTTTTGATCTGATCCAAAGTACACTAATGTCAATATGAGTTTTTCATATAGCTCAATAGACTCTAGATGAAGACCTTCATGCTCCTGTGCTAATAATATGAGACAGGTACTTCACTTGTTATTTCCTCTAGAGATCAAATTTAGATATTGGAATTCTGAACTTCCTTTGGAGCTGAAGGTCAGTTATAGAGGGTATAATTGTTACTGATATGTGATCCATCGATATTTTAGTAATGGAAAGGAAGTGAAGCAAACTTTGTGTAAAGTAATTCAGAGCATCAGTTTATCTTGGTTTATGGAAAAAAATGCTTTTAAAACACACAACTCATTTAAATCTTTCAGGTCTTGCATATAACATGAATCAAAACAAAAAACCTTGAGAAACATAAAGGAGAGAGGACAAAGAAAGAAGACAAAATAAAAGAAGTAGAATAGAATAGAATAGAATAGAATAGAATAGAATAGAATAGAATAGAATAGAACAGAATAGACTATATCAAGATTTACAGAGAATGACTGAGTGACTGAAAGAAAAATCAAGAAAAATTAAAATAAAAAATAAAGGAGCAACAAAAAATCCTTACTGAAGTGAACTTGAAAAATATTTGAAATTTACCCCAGTGAAAGAACTAGTAGTGACATTCACAATGTTTGCAAAAAATTATATCCTTTCAGAAAGTTTAAAGATCTACTGTGACAAGCTTAATAAGATTTACAGAGCTTTTAATGCTATTTTTCAAGGCTAAGTTAACTCCAGCAGGGTCTGAACGTGCTCACCACCTCCCAGAATCAAGTCCTGATTGCCTACTATTTATTGAAATGCACACTCTCCTCTCCACCCTTTGACTAGAACAACTTGACTGTATGGAGCAAGCATGTGTATGCACAGAAAACAAAGGAAGTGGCGGGAAATGAGCTGTATTAAGGATGATGGTAGCATTAACAGCTGTTTCTAAATCAGCGCTTATGAGGCAGTCTATTGAGCACATCTGCTTACTGGCACGAAAGCCCTGTTTTCTTTTCCCTTAGTCAACAAGTTGTTTAGCATCTGCATCTCCACATCTGATGATTAGACTGCTACTTTAGATATGAGTAAATAAGTTTATGATTGCAAATATTGTGAGTTTATTTTGATGCCATTTGCTGTGTTAATGTACAGCAGGGTTCTTATATAAGGGAATGCATTATGCATATACAAAATATTTTTTTACTATATATTTCATTATATCCTCCATTATGAAGTATTGAAGTCCACTTTTGATCTGATCCAAAGTACACTAATGTCAATGTGAGTTTTTTCATACAGCTCAATAGACTCTAGATGAAGACCTTCATGCTCCTGTGCTAATAATATGAGACAGGTACTTCACTTGTTATTTCCTCTAGAGATCAAATTTAGATATTGGAATTCTGAACTTCCTTTGGAGCTGAAGGTCAGTTATAGAGGGTATAATTGTTACTGATATGTGATCCATCGATATTTTAGTAATGGAAAGGAAGTGAAGCAAACTTTGTGTAAAGTAATTCAGAGCATCAGTTTATCTTGGTTTATGGAAAAAAATGCTTTTTAAACACACAACTCATTTAAATCTTTCAGGTCTTGCATAAAACATGAATCAAAACAAAAAACCTTGAGAAACATAAAGGAGAGAGGACAAAGAAAGAAGACAAAATAAAAGAAGTAGAATAGAATAGAATAGAATAGAACAGAATAGAATATATCAAGATTTACAGAGAATGACTGAATGACTGAAAGAAAAATCAAGAAAAATTAAAATAAAAAATAAAGGAGCAACAAAAAATCCTTACTGAAGTGAACTTGAAAAATATTTGAAATTTACCCCAGTGAAAGAACTAGTAGTGACATTCACAACTTTTGCAAAAAATTATATCCTTTCAGAAAGTTTAAAGATCTACTGTGACCAGCTTAATAAGATTTACAGAGCTTTTAATGCTATTTTTCAAGGCTAAGTTAACTCCAGCAGGGTCTGAACGTGCTCACCACCTCCCAGAATCAAGTCCTGATTGCCTACTGTTTATTGAAATGCACACTCTCCTCTCCACCCTTTGACTAGAACAACTTGACTGTATGGAGCAAGCATGTGTATGCACAGAAAACAAAGGAAGTGGCGGGAAATGAGCTGTATTAAGGATGATGGTAGCATTAACAGCTGTTTCTAAATCAGCGCTTATGAGGCAGTCTATTGAGCACATCTGCTTACTGGCACGAAAGCCCTGTTTTCTTTTCCCTTAGTCAACAAGTTGTTTAGCATCTGCATCTCCACATCTGATGATTAGACTGCTACTTTAGATATGAGTAAATTATTTCTCATTGCATATCTCCTGATCTACAAGATAAATGTTTTGCTGTGACCAATTTATTTTAAGGTCTGCTGTGTAGGAATCATAGGAGGGGAGTCAAAACAATGAGGTTGACATTGTTAGTGTCTGCATTGCCAAAATAATTATTACATACTTATGATATATAGGTCCTTAGTAGTCTTAAGGACCACATGATGGGCTGTGTTGGATGTGTATCTTTAATATAACTTCCTTATGTGGACATCAACAACTCCTTTTGATTCAAAATGTAAATATTTCCTAAACTTCTGATTTAATGCTCCTTCTTCAGCAGAGCCTTTCAGTCATGTGACGTTTAAGAATAATTGAATGAAAAAGTAATGACTGAATTCAAACTTAGTTCTACTAACAGCCCCTTTCTTCTTTTAAGAAAAATACTTTCTGTTTATAAAAGCTGTTTTCTGGAAATGAAAAATTCTTTCCTAAAATCCGGTTTTCTACTCCAGGTTTTAGTGGCATGAGTCCCAAACAAGATTAAAATTTGAGGCCTGATATCTAGAGAGCCTTAAAAATTAGAAACAAGAGTGCTGTGCCAGTTGTAACTATTCTTTTGCTTTAAGGGATCCATATTTCTAAGCAAGAGTCTTTGCAGTCAGTGTCCTAAATTCTATGTTTTAATATACCTAAAAGATATGTCATGAAGACCAAAGTATCAAGCCTTTAAAGCATTCTTCCTCAGTCAGCCATTATCCATTTGCATTTCTTATTTTTAAATCTTTCAATTTACTTTCCTCTGATACAGACAAACATATGAATAATAAAAAATAACCCGGCATTTTCAAGATTAGAAAAAAAAATAGGTTTACTTCTAAACTTTCTTTGGCCTTGAAAACATTCCTGTTATTTTTAGATAGTACATTTATGCTGCCAAGTTTTAAGGAAAATCAAACTCCTGAAATTTACAGAAATCCCTGGTGTTATACAGCTGAAGCTTGCCTTTTTTGCATGCATACAGATAATATTTTCATTATAGTTTATTCAGAAACTTATAGGAGTAAATAGAAGTGTACAACCTATGAATAAATGTAAGTGCTCATGGAATATAACTTGAAGGAATTCCATTTTTATTCCAAAGAAATTCTCATAAAATATCAAATATATTTCAGAGATTAAAACTAATTTAAATAAATCTTAGTATTAAATGTTTTCTTAATTATTATAAAATGTTTCCAAAATACATCACTTGAAGAAAATGGACTTATCTTTGGAAATTAAGGAGTGGTACCAGAACCTTGTGATTAAAATTACTTAAGTCACCTGCTCACTTACTTAAAATGATCTGTTTCGTGTTACATTACAGAACTTTACACTGAATGTGTACAAGTAGTTTGCAGCAGCTGTTGAGAAAAAGGGGAGGTTTTGGCAGGTGCACAAAGGACAGCTGGAGCTTTTGGCACCCAGGAAGGTGTAGGAGTGAGTTCTGGTTTATCATTACACAAAAGTCAGTTGAGATTTTGGTACTGCTTAGGTGATACATTCTCCTTTCTACCTCCCACGTTTAAACAGGGATGGAATAGACATTATATTTCAGAGGACAGCAGTGATAGCAATACTTCATTCCAGTTTCAAAAGTCTTTGGGAGCACTCAGTTTACCTCCCTCTGCTCCATCCAAACAGTTGCATTCTCCACCAATGGTCTTCAAAATTGCTTTCATGGTCAAACAGCTAATCCTCCTGAATCAAAACCTCTCTAAAGTAGATTTTGCAGTTAACATATCTTAAGGAGAAAGACAAACACTATTTCAGATACCTTCCTCCTAGTGACTTGTTTTACATAATCTAAGGACGTATTTTTTTGTAAAATCAGTCTTTCCTTTTTCTGGTTAAAGGCAAAGAAAGGCAATCTGTGGAGCTGCTGCTTAAACTCTGTCTACCTTATTCTCCTGTAATAAATCTTTTTAGAGCCTACTTTCATCCATTCCCTTACTATGTATAGTACCTAAAGGGGGCTTACAAGGATGGAGAGGGACTTTGATAAGGACATATAGTGATAGAGCAAGGGGGAATCGTTCAAAATGAAAGAGGGTAGGTTTAGATTGGATATTAGGAAGAAGTTCTCTACTGTGAGGCTGAGGCTGCCCAAAGAGGTTGTGTACTTTTCATCCCTGCAAGTGTTTAAGACTGGAATGGATGAGGATCTGAGCAACTTTGTCTAGTGAAATGTTCCCTGCCCATGGGCAGTTGGAACTAAATGATCTTTAAGGTACTGTAACCCAAACAATTTCATGATTCTATGATCGTGTGATTCCAAATCTACAAAATAAACAAATGGTGGAAAACTAATTTGTGGGGAAGATTACCTTAAGCTAAACTTTCCTCTTCTTTATGTAGACATTTACCTCTATGAATTACTCACATGTAGAGTATTTTACTTCATGATAAAAAAATTATAATGTTCATCACTTTGCACCCCCATTTTGCACAGGTCAACATTTCTCAATGGCCTGCAAAAAAATATCTCCTTTATTCTACATGTCCATTTTTGACTCTCCATAGTAATTTGTTCTCCAATGATTTCTTCTATTTCTTATAGTGACTACAAATGACAAATTTAAAAGCTCCTCTCTCCCTGAAGAGGTGACAGAAGAAGCCACATCTTTCTCAACTTGAGCCTAAGAAGGAGCAGGGGTAGGTAATAGCCATGCCTCACACACTTTTTAAAAGCAGCTGTATGAGCTGCTAATATTCCTGTCTGTATCACATGTGCTTCTTGGCACAGCAGAGGTTTCTCCCCACCCAGAACCTCATGGGGTTTCTCTGCAGGTGTAGGCTCCATTCACAACTAACAGCTTCTTGGATCTTTGCATATGAATTGCTTGTTTAAATTCAATCAATACTGCAAATTAAATATGCTGACTGAATTTTTGCCATGTAATTTTTTTTAATAATTATTGCACAAATCGAAATTATGCACTAATTATAACTAAATTTTCTAGCTTAATTCTTTCCTGAGAAAGAACAGAGGTAGTGCAGTAACTCTTACTGCTGGTATTTATATTGCTCAAGACAAATATCAAAGTTTTATTTTATTAACAGTGTTACTTTAAATAAACAAAAAATCTAAAGGATTTCAAGCCACCCAGACTCATTACTATGGTGTGGATGGAGTGTGCTTAACAAATGGAAGTGTGGAATGAGCAGCTGCCTTTCAAAGATGTGACAGTATGACAGACTGATATGGTCAAGCTTGTCCTATCAATACAGTTTGATTTTTGTTTGATTTTTGTTTGAAAATATTCACCATCTAACCTCAGAAAACTAGCTTCCTAAAGTGGAAAATTAGTTATGTAATTTAATGCATGAAGAGACATTTACACTTCCAGAGGCTGTGCAGAACCAACACATGATGGAGGAATATTGAACTCCTGTTTTATTGCCTGGGTGACCAAGTGAAGCTACTCTTACCTTACCAGTGAAGTCTAAGAAATGCAGTGATTAGCCTCGCTTTACCTTTGTAATGCTGAGAAGTATTTTAATGAAGTCACTAGCAATTAAGTTTTGAGGTAACCAGGTCTGGAGAAAAATTTTCTAATGGTAAGCTTCATGTAGTATTTGCATGGTCTTAACAATGCAGTGCTACAGTGTGGGTTATGGTACTAAACCAAAATATAATTTAAATAATAGGGCTGCTTGTTTCCATTGCTGGCAGGAAAAAGGCATCACAAAGCTTCTTTCTTTGTGACTCATTCCATGTTGGTACCACATGCATGGAAGTCAAACACTTGATACAAAAGCATTCTTCACTTGGACAAAATTTTGTCCTTTGCCTATGCAAAATCAATGGCTTTAGGCTTTTTATAAATGATTGGTAGCTTCTAGGCAGATATTGGAAATTAAAGTTGAGAAGAAATAAAGCTGTCGTTGCCATCAGCAGAATTTAATCTGACTAGGTGGGATTTTCCGTTTGTGTTGGCAAACTGAAGCATTACATATTTGGACTGTTTATTCCGGTAACCTTAGCTAGCCTGAAGAACTGCAACATTACTCTTTTGATTAGCTCCATGCAAAAAGATCTTGCGAGATGGAAAGATCTCCTACTCTTTCTATATTTGGCAGGATCAGCTCTGTAAAAATGTCCATTTTGCCACTCCTCTGATACCCCACTGCAGCTGCTTCCTCCCCTCATCCCACGGTGAGATATTAAAAAGTCTGCATGGAACCATCTCCAAGTTTATCTGGAGGTACAAAAAAGCCAAGAATGCGTTAGTCAAGGTTACAAATATCTAGGGAACTCAGATAGTTTTTAGTCTAACTAGCTCTTCAAAATATAATAGAGGCCTGCCAGCTGAAAATTATTAACTGCTGCCTGATCTGGGATTGTGAGTGCACTCTACAGGGAGAGGGAGCAAGCATTATATGTACCTATATTTCTGGAGTTCTTACAATACCATAATAGAGCCATCCTACCACCAGATGTGCTTATAATGCTCTCAAAGTGCACTCTTTATATCTAGGCAATTGAGGCACTTATTTAATGTCATCCTCCTGTCTTGTAACTCAGGTTTCCTTTTTAGGGAGTGATAGGATTACTTCCTTCTCCTGAGCCATATGCTGTAAGGGGTTTTTTTGTTTTTTGGGGTTTTTTTTAGTTTTTTTGTGAAATAGCCTTCCATGAGTCATTTATGTTTGAATTGATCTTGTAAGTTCTTTCAAAAGTCAAATGAAGCCTTACTTTGATGACTGCAGAAAACTTTAATACCCTTATATAGCTTTTAAAATATGGTTAGACATATGGTTTTTTCTACAGCTTGTTTAAATGCCAGAAAGGTAATTATGAAGTGTTAGTTGGTCAGTGCCTCTTTTAATCTGTGGCGTATGGTAGAAATTATCACTATAGTCAAGAGGAAGATAGAGATTTTTTAAGTTAATAGGCTACATGATTTATCTCACATCTTGGGGAAAAACTGAAAGTTGTAGCTTTAAGAGGACCCAACAATACTTTCCCCAGATTATTTTGTTGTTCTTCTTTATCTGAATAATACACTTGTCTTCTTTTAAAAATCCTAACTAAAACTAATGCTATACAAATAATTCCATCAGGGGTTAGGTCTGCTCTCAAACCTATTTTCAGAGCAGATACATTATTTCACCCAATAGCCAATGCTACTATTTTGCCATTGTACTATCTCAAGGAAGTTTCAATTCTCTGTAAGCAAAGTCAGTGTTTCATGAGAGATCAAGAAATCTCCCAACACCAAGGGGTCTACAGCATGAGATCAAGGCTATCACTTATGTGTTCACTTATTTCAAACAAAGGAACTACTACTACTTTCAAACAAAGGAACTATCAGCTATTGCACTCTCTGCAATGCAGCTTTGGGGAAAAATAGTAAAGAGAAATGGTTCTGCAAACAGCAATCTTCTAAAAATATTCCCTCATGGGAAAAGGGGGGCATGGCAGATAATTCCATTTATATATTTTAGATCATTTTTTGCACCTGTTTAAGGTAGGTATCAAATATAATCTCCTCTGTAGGCACAGCTATTTAAAAAAGTAATAACGGTATTAAGAATGAAAATAAGTGCTGTTATCTCGCTCAAGGGTAATGATTCATTTTGGTAATGATGGAAAGACAGGTCCTGAGGAGAGTTCCCTCTCTTAACTGGAGAGAAAAGAAGTATTAATGTCACCCATGCTCACCCTGAAGTTCATTTTTAAGTCACTGGAGGAATACTGATATAAAACAAGTATGCAAGAAGAGCCAAGTCTTTTGATTTATGGCATTCAGCTTCTGAAGTCTGCCATATACCATGGAAACCCATAGCCAGATCCATGCTGTTTACACCATTTTTCTATCAAAGCAAAATATTTAGTTTAAAACAGACATTTTTACTTTATAACATTACTTGGCTATAACATACATAATCAGTATGATTCAGAAACTGAAAAATATGTCCAGAATTTCCCCTCAGTGTTCACTTTTTGATTAACAATACAGTTTTTATGCTTTTTTGTTGTTGTCATTGTTTCTTCTCCTTTTCTCAGGCCATTTTACTGTGGGAAGATACAGAACTGGATTCTATCAAACTAAAAATCTTAATGCTTTCCTTTTCTAAGGTGGTGTTAAACAGGAAGGCAGGAAGGAAGGAAGGAAGGAGGGAAGGGAGTTATCTCTAGGAGCTCAGTTGTCACTCTGATAATCTGGGGAAGCAGAGAAGGATTAGATTACACAATTAAAAAGACCAATGACAATGCTATAGAAATTTCCACAATAATCCACAGAATGGTTAAAACTCATGCTTTGTGACAGCTGGAGGACAGAAACTACTGCCATGACTTAAGTAAATTCTCTGTACTTATGTAGCTGGACTGTGTTTTCTCCTCCAGAAACAATATTTAATATTTATCTGTCCCTTTTCAGTATGCTAAATGCTTTTAGATTAACTATTCCCTTCAGGATAGTGAACTGTCTCTTCATTTAGTTGTACTACTCAACATGATCTTTGAAGAAAATAATATAGAATACATTAGGGGCATCACTTAATTATAGGCCAAAGTCACCATTATTAAATATAGAGATATATCCAGCTGAGTGATTCCTGTCAAATTGGCCATCAGATATTTTTTTAAAATTTATTTATCATTGTTCAGTTTCATGCTGACTCTACCTTTGTTACCAAGACAAGAATTCATTCTTTCTCCTCTTAGCTGTCAAAATCAGGTGTGAGTCTAAATAGCATAGATAGTGGAAATGAAAAAAGGCAAAATTTTATCCATTATTTGGTACAAAATAATGTGCTTCAAAAACGTAACTACCGTACTTAAGTAACTGAAAATTACCCCAGAGAAACCTGCTACTATGGCCAAATCAAACAAGAAATTGCTGTGTTTTTCTTGAAAAGCTCAAAGAAAGACACAGCCATTCTTTAGAAGCTTTCAAAGCAAAAAGCTGTTGGATTTGCTTTTGTGAGTAAAAATGTGTTCATTTTTAAAATTATTTATTATTTCTTTTTTTTTCTGGATTTGGTATATGTACCTATGGCAGGTGTTAATGAAACTCAAGAAAATTGTAAATTTTCTTATATGTAGACTTCACAAATCATTATGCTATTTTGATACCTACTTTTGACTGTATCATCATCTTACTGATTGCATCTAAAGCAATCCCTCAATCTCATATTGATTCCTGAAAAAATAATAACTGTCCATCAGTGGGCAAAAAACTTTCCATTTTAATATTAAAACTGTAGGAAATATTTAATGAGATTTTGTATACTTGAGGCCTTTAATGAGATCTAGTGTACTTGAGTATTCTAAACTTCTTTACTAAAACACATTTTCAAAACGTGTACATTGATGTAATTATTATTTGAAATGGGACTTCACTACCTATTTAGTGTATAGAGATGAGATCATGAAACACTTTAATACATGTGTAACATGGATATTTGCATTAGAAATCAATGTGACAACATGCATGATGAAACTTAAGCACATGCAGAAGTGTTTCCTGGACCCGGGTTTGGTGAGCAGGAAACCAGTAACAGTGATAAGAAATTCCATCATCTCCTCTGCTTGCACAAAGCAGGGTAAGATAAAGGGGTTTAAAGTGCCTGTATTCCAGTTTTGCTGGTGTTCCCATTTTTGCTGCCATCTGGAAACAGGATGTTCAGAAACTCTGCATTAATGGCCACTGCATATATTTAATAGACTGAACCAAGTCACTCACTCGTATTTGTTGCATGCAGGCAAACCAACTCCTTGTGCATACAGTGTTTGGAACCTACCCCCTCTTCAATGACATCAGTGTGGACAGATTAGAAAAGACATGCACCCATCTAACAGATCTATTACTCATGCTTTTATCTTCCATCTCTGCCTAATACATGAAATTAATCTGTAAGTGGTACACATAAAACTATAAATTACTTTCATAGAAGAGAGATAATAAATGCATATAATTTTGCTGAAAACATTCAATCTGATGTATCAACATAAATATTAGCATTATAAACAGGAGCTTTACTGTGAGGAGCTACTAATCACTGGTACATATTGGGCAGGCATTTAAAGTCCATTATTTTTCATCAGTACCTGTCTTTCAGTGAGGTCAAGATTTACTGCTATCTCATATCTTCTCAGCCTGGTCAAATAGTTATGATGAGCAAATTCTGCTTCTAGCTCTCTGATTTGCTCCTTGGTGAAAGCTGTCCTTTCCTTCCTGGGTTTACTGTTGACCTCTGTCTTGTAGTTTCCTTCTTGGGAATCTGAAAACAAAAAGGCAAAAAAATGATGTAATGTAATGACAAGTGTACAGCTAAAGAGAAAACAAGCCCAAAAACAACAAGCTAAAGTTACATTTTTCAAACTTTCTTCTCTCTGAAACACACCCTTGCTTTCATTCCTATAGATCCTTCACTGTAAATCAGGAAAGCAGAAGTAATTCTGGCAGACTTGAGCTGCTGCTTCCATTGACACACATCAAACTTTAGCTTCAAACCCTGCAGTGTTTCATTTTCTAACAATTCTCTGAAGAATTTCTGCAAAGCTTCAATTCCTTCCCACTGCTGGCAAGTCTCAGTGCATCCAACCAGTACAGGATGTGTATCATTTGATTACTGTATAATGAGTAATACCTCAAGAATCCCTCTCCCCTATCATTTCACCAATACCTTAAGCCAAAGCTGTTTTACAGCAGACACTTTAAGGTTTAGTGCAGTTACACTTTCAGGGAAAGCAACAGACAAAGCATAGGAAACTGAACACATGTCAAAAGGAGGTTGGTCCTATCCCATGTCCCATGGGATCTCCTGCTCATGCTATGGTGCAGGTAAGAACTTTTTGGCACAGCTGGTATCACTATAGGAAATTTGCTGCCACTGATGTTCATTACCTAAGGGATACTTTGGCCACAATAAAAGGAACTTTGCTGAAAGTTTCATTATCACCCTCATAATTCCTTTTACTCTCAGAAACAGGTATATTTGGTCTTGACTCAAACTACTCAACTCAGTAACTCATTGACATTCATTCTATTGCAGCCAGTGAAGTCAGGTTAAATAGATGAATGTTCAAACCATAAGGGAAAAAAAAAAAGAGAGTGGAAAGAAAAAAAAAAAGAAAGAAGAAGAAAAAAAAAAGACCAGACATTTTTAAGTTTGGGTATGATACAACACCTATAAATCCAAAATTAGCAGGAGATCAGTACAAGTATCATTAGTCAAATTCTGGCCTCACAAACCATCTTAAAAATGTCACAGATTAATTCACACTTCAGCTGCTGATTTAAATAGAAACGTGCATCAACATCCAAATGAACTGGCTCACAAAAAATCACTCCCTGGGACTCTGTGTCAGATGAATCATCAGCATGCCTGAGCCTGTCCAACTGGCCAATAAGTCTGGTTTCAAATCTACATTTTATAAAGGTATAAGAATATTTTCACTTTTTGTTAGTCACTCTGTTACTTGGAAGGGAACTTTGGGGGTTTTTGAGTTTGGTTTTTTTTGTTGTTTTTTTTTTATGAGAACTGTTGATTCTTGACTCAGTGCTATAGTCAATAATTTAAAATATTTTACAGCTAATGGCTGCATAGCACCAAACCTCTACGTTTACTGACATGACACACAGAACTTTGCTTCAGATGTGAAATGTAGTTCTGGCTGTATGACTGAGAGTATCCATCAAAGTGGTTGAGTGTATCTGGGAGTTGTTCAGCCACAAATACAGTAGGGATTTTAGGACATTAGATGGTAGGCCCATTGACAATAGTGTGGGGCCAAGGTCTATTTGCAAACTCAACATAGAAAACTTGATATTTCAAAACCACTTTACACCTAGAAATTAACATTTCTTCCTTCATATTAATAGGCAAACTAGAGTCACTGTAACTTCTCTCCACATTTTTCTGTTTCAGGAACATGTACATTGGTTTTTTTCATTTAAATTTCTCTGTCTGTCATCCCATTATAAGGTCCAAGTATTAGTAGATCACCTGAATTTAAATACTTAAACCCCTAAATTCCCATTCCATTGAATCACTGAAGAGACACACCTAAATCATTATTCTTACCTTTTTGTCTAACCATTCTTATACTGCCAAATGTGTTTCATACAGGTTTGGAAGCAGATGGGTGTGTATGGTCATTATGTGCTGCATGACACAGAAATTAATTTTATACAAATAATTTCCAAAGTCCTCTTATAACTGTCCTGGTCATCCTGTGCCTGTGTGAGGCCATGCCAAGAAGTCTTCCCATGTCAGTACTTGCTGTAAGAAAGATCCATGGATCACTGCTTTCCAGACTAGAAGTTGTGTCCTTAAATAAAAGTAATGTACCTACATATGACACTGATACCGTATCAAAGATAAAATACTAGAAATGAAGACATAAGTCTGGATACACAAGAGAAAGAGGGGTCAAGGCTATAAAACCTTGGTAGCTACTTCTATTGGGAATATTTGACGGGAAAAACTTAAGGAGTACCCATCCAAATGTCTCCCAGGAAGACACTGATCTCTGTAAGCGACTGAGACTTGTAACATGAGAAATTTTTGCAAGCAGATGGTTCCATGAAGAAAACAGCTTTGCAGTACAGCAACAAATGGTTTTTTGCAACTTTCAGAGCCAATGGTTCTTGTAATACTTAAAAGGGAAGGGGAGGAATACTGGGATAAGGAAAGGGGAATATAACTGCATTAGTAGCATATGTCCGTCATCTTTGCCAATAGAGAGGATTCAGAACTGCTACCAATGTTAGCTCACACAGATCCTGTGCAAATATCAGGTTCTTGGACCATTAGTTATTTAGACATTTCTTCCAGTGCTGGATGCTACCTTTAATTCAATGCTGAACTCTAAATGCCTGACAGCTATAGTTTTGTCAGCAATAAGATTCCACCAGCAGACTGACACAGTGGAAAAATTTGCAGGGTTTTGTTTGTTTTTGAGAATATAATTGATTTTATTTGTAATAGTTGAAATACACTAAAAACCACATGGTATATTCAAACACAGCTGAAAGCAGAAGTTGGAGAGGTACACAGAAACCTGGGACAGGTACAGAGAGCTGACTCCCTCTCAATACTGAGGCAAATGCAACAGAGCAACTGGAATCCCAGGAAATCTGTTTCAACAAAAACATGGCCAGCAAGAAAATGGTATTTTGCTGAATGCATTTGAGATATTGAAAATATATCTAAAAAGAGACTGAAATGGGTACTAGTTAGGTAATCATGAGTCTCTTGCTGTCATCTGACCTGCTTGCTGCAGTGTTGCTGTGGTTCATGTGCAGGTTGCCTTTTATGTCCTATTGATGTCGTACTGCTTGGAATTTTAGTTTTAAAATTTGGGGTTGTTTTATTTTCCAAGGAGAAAAAATCTAGGTTTACTAATCGGCTGTTGTTTTTTTTAACAGTCTCTATAAAGCCAAGATTGGGAACTCCCATCGCTTTCTGACCTTCAGGACTCTGTTCATATCACCTGACTAGCTTCTCTTTGGTGGAAAATGGGTGGGAGACTTGGAAGAGATTCTTGGCAGAACTAACGTCAGCCTACATCTGTTTTGCAGCTGTTGCAACTAAGGCAAGAAAAAGGTCCCAAGAACCTTAGTTTTCTTCTACTGGCTACATCGTATGCCAAGTGGTAGGTGTAGAGGCAGAGAACAAAGCCTAGGGGGAACTCAGTTAGACTACTTGCCTCTCAAAAGGCACACATAAAATACATACAGATGGTACTAACCACTTGATGAAAAATACAGTAATCTATATTGTCTGTCTTCCGCCTTCTGCCAGACAAATTCTGGCACACTTTCAGAAGATGTAGCCTACATGCAGGTATTTGTACCTTATCAGTCTCTCTTTTGGAAACTTTTGTTCTTTAGATGTCAAGTAATGTAGGCAGTTAAACACTGCTTTGAGGGATGCAGGTCATGCCTTTTCTTAGAACTGTTTTTATCACTTTTCAAAAACTCCAGGCAGCATCTTTAACGTCTCCTGTTAGACAAAAATACTTGTTGGTAACTGATGTAAGAAGGTACTGTTTGGAAAGACATTCAGAGTTATAAATGGCTATTTCACAAATCTTTGAGGACTAAGATTTTTGCCAAGTTTAATAACAGCTCAAGATTTATTTTTTTAAAAAATCATTCCTAATCGCACTATTCCCCACCCTCAAAAGTTACTTCTGCTTTACTTTAAGGAATGGTTTGTTCTTAATCCCAACATTTGTATTATCCCATCAGAGTTCCTATTTCCTTCTCTCTACATCAAGAGCTGAAGCATGACAAGCAAACACAGGATCAAATTCCTATACAGTGAAAATTTTGATGTTTTTACTTCTGATACCTGCTTAAGGAAAAGAAAGACTGATCACAAAACATTGAAAGAGACTAGTGGTGATATCTATGGTACAAAGATCTTCTAGTAACCAGCTAGGGTCAGAATCAAAGGTAAAATGTGCAAGAACCACCTATTTTTTTTCTTGGATTAGTTCAACAGCTGACATACCTTCATTTCTCAGACAGAAATGAACATTCACTTAATACCAGGAATGTAAATCCCCAGACAAAAATTTTCAAAAATTAATCAGATTGCTAGTGTTCTATTGGTAGTTACAAAATGTTTTCAGATCCTGATATCCACACTGAGAGTGAATAGTGACAATAATCACTAGTTTTTGACAAAAAGGCCATAAGAATTTTGCCTTTAGTGCTCAATATTCAGGTTTTTAACTTTCGCTAACAGTTTGCAACACCTAATGTTGAAAAGTCCCCAGCACTAGCAAACAATTTCTAAATTTATTTCACTAGTAATTTGTAATGAAGTTAGAAAAATTATATGTCCTTAATTGTGTATCTTCCTATAAATGATGATCAAGAAAACAACTACTACACAGGCATCTACTTTGAAATGAAGAAATCTATGCAAAGTACTAAAAGCAAAAATCTTGCTCCTTCTGAGTATTTTAATGTTTTATGAAACAATATTTCTTTCAAACATAAATCTTTGACATTTGTTTAAATAACTGATATGTAACAAAACCTTCTAAAAATCAAAAAACACAATAATGATATATGATTCAATTCAAAATGCTTGCTTACTTCTCTTTTTTCTTTTGAGATATGAGCAATATGAACTAAGGAAAAAGCAGCAAAGAGACAGTGTAAAGGTCTCCATATGGTTCCTATTTTTTTGCCAGAAACTATGTGTGAGAGCAAGATTTACCCAGAAACAGTTGCCTTCAGACATTTTTGACATTTAATACAGAATATTATGAAGTATTTATATTAATTTTATTTTCTAAATTTTCAATTCAAAGTTGCTTAGAATTAATATGAAAATTTACCCTGTATCCAAAACACTGTTCTTTGCTTTGCAGGTTCATAAGTTAAACCCTTACTCCCTGCTTTTATGTAAAATATTTGTACAAAAGAATAAATAAGTCTACATATCTATGGTTACTTTGATGCACCTTCTGATATTTGCACCAAATGCTGCAGACTTTATTAATCTATTTTTGTTTCATAATTTTCCTTCTCTTCACAGTCATTTAAATAAGGTTCTTAAAAGACTTTGCCTAGTGAAAAAGTATACTTCCAAATCACTGAACACCTTCAGTCTGAGTGCCTCTTTTGAGAATGTCATTAAAAGTATTTCTGGAGCTGCAATTCACTAAATATTGGAACAGACAACATCATCATTTCCATAATTCACAACTCTGCATGTGCAAGTGGCAAAACTGCACAGTAGCACAAGTATGATGTCAAAACTACATGAATCCTTCTTTTCAGTCTAATGGAAGCAAACTTTTGTTTGCTTATTGAGTTAATGCTTTCTAACAGTCTGTGACAATTAACAATTTAAAACAGCCTCATATCCTCACCCAAAAAAAACACTGACCTGGCACAGCAAAACCTGTGGGTATTCTGAAACACACTATATACTGTCCTAAACCATTACCTACTGGCTGCTGCTGCCAACATTTTGTTATTATTGCCTTCTGAAAGTAAAAGTCTAGGAATTATACTGCAATATCGGAAACATTGATTCACAACACTGTAGCAGCAATGCCGCAGGTTCTTGAAGGCAACTCTGCTTGAAAAGATATTCTTTTACCTTCTAACTATATAGCATGTACAGGTCACTGCTTCTTCAAACCGTGCAGATAGGGAGGACAACATATGTATTCTCTCATAAGAGTGAGAATAGTAGTGATCTAGTGAGTAGATCTTCATGTGGGAGACACCCATCTCTGTCCAAAGTCTGTGTATAATCACAGTTTATCATAGGAAAGGTGACACAAGCTTTCTCTGAAAATAACTTCTCAGACTGCATTTTAATATGATATTTTATCCACTGGGATTGACAGTTCCCATTTGCAAGTACATTCTGCAGATACATCTCTTACATGCAGCAACAAATAATACATGCTGGGTTTTTTGCCTTTTTACCAAATGAGTTTTATAACTTGCTTTCATGCAGAGGAGCTTCATTAAATGATGTCAGAACCATCTCCCCAATAATTAGGAGTGAATCCTCCAGAGTAAAAGCTAACCTATAAAATTAAACCAACAGATTTTCTGTACAGGAGCTTCTTAGAACAAAGATCAACAAGTGAAGAAAACACCTAGTTGAGATAGAAGTTTATATAACTTCTCTTTCCAACCAAGAGGAAGAGAACAAAAGTGAAAAGCAACCAAACCCAGCCCAAACACTGTTCATACCTCAGTCATCATCATTCTCATCATTCTGATGAAAGTTCTTCCCTGGAGAGGGGCTGCATAAGAACTCCAAGGAGGCATTAAAAGATTCCTTTTGGCACTACATTATTGTATAAAAATGGTATTTGGGAAAATTTTACTTAGGAAAATAGATCTTTGCCAAGATGGTATTTGAAAGATCTAAAGCACTATAAACTGTAGGGAAATGGCTGCTTGAGAAGAGAAATGAGTGCAAGACACACAGAATTTACTTAGATAATCTCCTCTCAATAAGTCTTATCATCCTGAAATCATAGGTTGTAGTTTTTACTTTAGCTCGCTCTTTAGGATTGCAAATCAGAGACCCTTGTCCTGCCAAAAGTACTAAGCAGTGTCCTGGGACTCAGGTCAAAGAGAAAGCCATATATAACTCACATATAACTCACATCTACAAGAAAAAAAAAAAAAAGTAAAGAAAATACTTAAATACTTAAATGATAAAAAATGGACTATGGATCATTTAATCCTTTGACCAGTAAACTGTTTGAAAAAATGCTTTCTCTCATGTATTTGTAGATTTTCCTATTTAGACAAAATATAGTTGAGGTTGCTCCACTTTCTATGACATAGAAACGCTATACATCTAGCTTAAGATATTGTCAGCAAAAATTGAGATGTGGGTAAGGAATCCAAAAAATGTTGCAGTGATTTGCTTCTAAGAAAGTCACCAGTAATTTACCAAAATATACCAGTATGCTTCCTGCATGTGCTACCTAGAATTTAAACTTCATGAAAATAGATTTATTACATTTTTCTCTGCAAAGCCAGACTGCCACTATTGGTGTATTAGAATCCAAAACACAGCAGGATGGGAACATATGTGAAGTGATGCATTTTACAAACATTTTTTCATATAGTAACTTCTTTATATAAATGGCCATTAGTTTTATGTGCTTTCACATTGGCATTAAAAGTCGCTTATATTTAAGCACCAGTACATTCCAATGCAAAACTAGCCATGTTTTCTTCCCAAATGGCAGCCTGCACTTGATAATAATTCTGTTGCTTGGAAAGTGCAGACCTTGTGGATACTGTTCTTTGAATCAATGAGTAAAACATTTTTAATGTTGTTACTTAGTTACTCCATGGAAAGCTGTAAATTATTTAATTTTCTGCTACCACTATAATAAATCTGCATTGTGAAATTCCAAATATACTTCTAATACACAATTGTGTTTTCTCGATAAGCAAATAAACTTCAATTTTTTTTAGACATTATTCACATTATCCATAGTTTGCAGAAATCAAGGTGTAATTTGATTACAGACTTCACCAAGTGTATAGCCTAGACCTCTTTCTTCCAAAGTTGGTTTGCTCGAGATTGGTGGTGCCATTGCCTCCACTCCTCCCTCACACACAAGACCTTACATTAGAAAAAATAAAGTCCAGAATTTATAGTAATTCTTGTAGGTCTTGCAACAGACCTCATCATTGTGCCACAACACGTATCTTCACCAGAGCAAATGCCCTGGAAAAGAGTGTGCTATCTAGGCCAGTTTCTTAGGATAGGCCAAGTTCTTCCCCAAATTATAGTGAGCAGACTGGAGAAGCTCAAGAATTTCAGTGGAATCTCTTCTCAACTACAAGGGTACCATAGCTGGTTTTTCTCCCATTGTAAGTACCAGTTTACTTTGTGTAGCATCATTTGAAATCTTGAGTTGAATAAAGAGTATTTTCTTAGGCTCCTTCATATATATTTTTTCAAAATATACAGGCAGAACTTACAGTCAAAATTATGCTGATTTCTAAGTTTGCTTTTTAAAAAAAAGTTTATTGCAATTGCATAACCTCATGTCTGAACAAAACAATAAATACTTTGCACATAAGCCAAAGAATCTAGGATTTTAGTTTTCCATACACAGCAATAAAAGTTGAAACACTTTACAGCAGTTAAATACAGTTTCTTGAGGGCTCCATATTGCCTAACTCACTCCTCTTTTCAAAGATTCAGGATACAGTTACACAAAGGAAAATATTAATGGGTACCAACAATTCCACTTTAACTCTTTCTAAGAATTATTTTGCTGCTACAGGAAACAGGAAGCCATTTCACAGTGGTATTTTTAATGTAATTCTTCCACGTGTGTTACACTAGCTAATTTTTTTTCCCATTCATCACGAAACAGATTTATTTGGGACCCCTTAGTGATGTAGTGAAAATTTTATATATGTTGAACATATGACAGAAAAAAAGCAGTGTCTGGAGTAAATCTAACATCCAATACTTCTGTTTAATCCTATGTTAGTGTGCCCTTTCTCAATTTTTTTTTTTTTTAATTCAGTCTGCTTGAAATGTTTTTACTCTTTCTAAAACCTGTCCTTTTTAAACACCCATAACTGGCCTCTAAGTGTGTGTAGCACCTTGCAGAGCTGCAGGATCACAAATCACCTTCCATTTCACAGTCTTGATGAGTGTCACAACCCCCACACACAATTCCATGTGGCCATTCTCTGCCTTAGTGGCTGTCCCTAGTGGACATGGCTCAGCTAGTGTGGCATTACAGCTTTCAGCATGAGGCACAAATGTAATCTCTGTCTGGGCCTCTAAGAAATATAGATTTCTGTGCAAATGTATTTGCCTGCATATGTTTTAGTGACATGTTTTGTAAATCTAATTATTCCTCAGAAAGCATTAAAATGAAACCAACAGGCCCAGCTGTGCTCATAACCTACCTGAGCAGATATCCAGACTTTTTTCAAAACAGAAAAACACACGCACACACACACACACACACACACACACACACACACACACACACACACACACACACACACACACACACACACACACACACACACACACACACACACACACACACACACACACACACACACACACACACACACACACACACACACACACACACACACACACACACACACATACACACAGTCCCTCATACCCAATAGGGTTGCTTTTCTGGGTATCTTCTATTATTTCATTCACAGTTTATTTTACAGTACTGTGCTAAAGTATGACACTAACTATAAAACTGGAAAAACGGTGAAAAGTACTTTCCCACATACAATTAAATGGAATTACCTGTCTTTCAGGGAAAGCCAAAATAAAAAGCATTGTAAAATAAAATTTTTCACATGTTTTACCTATTTATACCATTGGCTTTCAGGACAACCATGAAAGTTTCATTTTTCACTTAAAGCTATTACTAATGACTGCTTTGGAAGTTCTGAATATCAGCTGATTTTAACTTACCCTAATAGTCCCCCTATTTAGCATCATGCCACATTTTCCTTTCTTTTTGTTTTCTTGAATAATTATCATAAATGGCAGAATTCATTAAAAGCACCCAAAGGATTTGTCATGTTTGATGCTAACACAATTTCATTTTCAAATTATAGTACAGGTTAGTTATAGTTAAGAATCAAATAATGCTCAGTAATTAAACTGAATACCCAGTTAAATAATATTTAAACTGAAAACCCAAAATACTTCTCTAGATAGTATTTTGGGTGAAGGAAATAAATCTGTAAAAGAAATAAAATCTAGCTAATAATTCAGGTTTAAATTTTCTTCTAGATATATTTTACTAAATATTTTACAGTCTGGGAGGTCTTTTTGATGGCTATTTTTTCTTGATCGTTAAGAATCAACTTGCATAGTTAAAGCCTGTGATTCATAAATGAAAGCTTTGGCAGAGTACAATTAAAAAATCCTTCAACTTTCATGTGAGCAAATGATGTAGTATAATTTCTGGAGGCCTTCCTGTATTTTAAGATTAGTGTGCAAGAAAATACTATATATGCAAAAGGGGAAGTTACTTCAAGTATGGGTTCAAGTGCAGCTTTTGAAATGGCAAAATTTTAATGCTGTACTTGTACTCTTTCTTTTTATATGATATAGTGAGACTATAGTTACAGTAACTGAAAATTATAAACCCTCTTTTAACTTTAAAACTGGACTGCTACTTCCAAAGGAGTTAATATTCCCTACAAAGTCTTAATTCTTTATTTAGAAAATACAGTAAAAAGAGACTGATTGTGCAAATATGTCAGTGTGTACATAAAATTCTGGTCTCAAGTGAAGGCATTGAAAAAATATGCTAAAAAAAAAAAAAAAAGAAACCCCCACAACCCCAAAGCACCCAATAATTCAATAATTAAACCCCACGTCCACAGTATTTTAGTCAAATTTAAAAGTAATTTTTTTCTCCAGCTTTATTTCTAACTCCTTGTCAGAAATGCAAAGTCTTTCTGTGATCACCAAACTCATGAAAAAGTGAAAACTTCTAAAACTTTTGTTTTCTCCAATCAGGGAGACCATTTGGCAAACAAATGTTAAATAATAGGGCCTGTCTCTTCCATCACTCACCTCCCACAGCTTGCTGCCTACAAGCTGGAAAATAAAGGCCTTCTTGGTAAAGTACTGGCTAATGAAATATTCTGGCAGTGCATGTCAAAGCCTAGTAAATCCTATATATTTTCTACAATCCTATACAGTATATGTTTTACTCTTCTTAAAAAAGCTCATTATAAATACCTACCTCTACTGGGATAAGAAAATTTAGAAACATTTATAAATATTGAACATAAAAGTTGGGTAGGTATAATATTTTTTCTTCATCCTAGAAGTTATAACACCAAAAACAAATTAAGAGGTTATTTAATTGTACAACTAAAACATTTCAAATCAGTACCCACATTCTTTAATGTGATCATTTGTCACCTCCAGTAACGATTGGCAGCTGGAGGTAACACATTGTCCCACTTCTTGACTTTGATAAGTATTGAATTACATCTTTCTAGGCAATTAAAATTGGTGTTGTATTTCTTTGCTCTTCTTCCAACCCCAGCCAGGGTTGGATCTCTGCAGCAAGAGTAGACACAATACTTGAGATTATCAGATCCCAGAAACAGGGGAAAAAAATGTCAATAAATTTATTAGCATACCTACTTGAAGGATGTAGGAGTACACACTAAAAAGCAGAGGCTCAAAGCAGCAATGAAATCCCAGTATGTATACTGGTAACCAGTAACTCCGGGGCTGGGCTTCATGGAGCAGTAATGCATTCTGCATTTGCCCATGCTAACAGGGGGAGGAGGGGTGGTAGATAAATCTGCCTCTAAACTTCAAAAAATACCTCCTGAACTCTGGTCTGGCAGCTTTGAAAAAGAGTATGTAGCAGCTTTCAAATTCAAGAGGGATCTATAGAAGTAGAATAAAGGCCTGAAGATTTAAAAAAAAAAATAGTTATAGGAGTTAGGCACAAGCCCTGGGGTGTTACTCCTTTCAACATAAAACTTTATTTCATCTACTTTTAAACTACTCAGTCAAGGAAATTCCACCCAACTGAATAAAATTATTAGGTATTACACTACTTTTATCAAGGGTATCTTATTTTAAAAGTGCACATCTTTAAAAGACCATTTCCAATCATTTTTTAGGCATTGATAACCACCCTGAATATGGGCCTCTTGCTTTTGCTGCTCAGGATCTGGAGGCGAAGGGGACACCTATGGTCAAAGGATTGTTTGCTTCTCATAGCCACCCCTGCAATTTACTAACTGATAGTTTCTATTGATGCCAAACAAAACCTGAACCATCTGATCTCAACTGTCTGTTGCATGACAAAGTGTCAAAAGGCAGCTGTAAAGTGTTGAACTTCATTCCCTCTCTTACCCACTGTTCTGCTTAGAGCTCCTCAGCAGCACAGCACGTTTAGGATTCGTCGGCTTGCTGTTTGGCTGTTTAAAGGGTTCAACTAGCATGACTTGCATCTCCCTTCCTTTCTGCATTCCCTAGTGGCTCCAGTCAGTGGAACAAATGTCACTAAGGCTTGGAGTTATCATTGAGGCTGAACTGAGCATGCTACAAAAATGTTTTTTGTTGAATAACTGTGCTGGTTGTTTCACATTGTTGTGATGTTTTCCAGGGGATTTATAGGCCTCTAGGGCACTGAAAACATGGAGCAATGTCTACTCTCACAGATATAAACATTGGTTTGAGTAAATAGTTAATTTTGCTGGTGTTAGAGCATTTGGCAGATGTTCATAGTCATAAACAAGAATTCTCCATCTTTCAAACCAGAAAGAAAAATTGGATATTGACTTTCTCTATCATCCAAAAATCCATCCTTCTCCTTAAGCAAAATTGGATCCAGTTCAGTTCACAAATCTGAGTCAAAAATCAAAAGGAAAAGAAGTTAAAATTTTGGTCTGTTATGGTTATAACTATGCTGAACTCATATGAAAAATCAAAAACCATAACATGCTGATACATCAGATGTTTTTATGCAAGACTTCCTTATTTCCATTAAACAGCAAAAAGACAGCTACTGTTTAACTGATGAAAACTGATGGAAAATCCTCATTACTATATAAACAGTGGTATAAGCATAAAAAGTGTTTAGTTTATGCATCTGTGCATTTAGCTGAACATTAAGCTTTTTCTAAACACAATTTGGTGCCTTCCTACTCTCATATATTTTCACTTTCTTTTTGAAAGCAGGAAATCTGTGTCTTCTCATGCCTTGAAATATAGACAAACAAAAAAAAATCAATTATTTTTGTATTTCTATAATTTTGTGTCAACTAACCCACCAGATAAACCATGTACATTGAGTCTAGAATTGTAGTTTTACTTTTAAGGTCTGACTTTTCTCTAATGTTATTTTGGGGGGCGGGGGGGGGGTTGTTTGTTTGTTTGTTTTTGTTGTTGGTGGTGGTGGTGGTTTGGTTTGGTTTGTTTGGGCTTTTTGTTTGTTTGGTTTGGATTTGGGGTTTTTTTTCTTTTCTTTTTCCTTTATTTCCAAGGAAGACTTGGGTCTACTGTCACCCTAAAAGACCTCATTGGCTACATCATTTAGTTACTCTGCTTTGGAGTTTGGACTGCTTACTTATTTGGTGTTGCTCAAAAATGCACAAATGAACCCATTTTTCAACAATGGCTTCCATTCCTACTTCACCTCTTCAAAACTGATCTAGTCCTTATTAAAAATTTCAGTATCAACTTCTTTCTTTCTTCGCTCATTTTCACAATGTCAGCCCAGTAAGCCCTTGACATAATAAAAGTTTTCTTGAGTCAACTGCCATGCAAGCTAATCTTCAGTTTCATGGACAAAATGAGAAGCAACTATATAGACAAGGCTGAGAACATCAAAAAACCACCAGTCATTCCTGCTTGGATTGCACCAATAATGACCAGATAAGAAGCTCAAATTAGATATCCTTCAACAGGACATCAATTCACCCATAATTTATCATGCAGGCCAAAAATGATTATTTGTGTGGATGGTGTCCTGTTTGTAAATGGAACCTGCCCCTCACAAACTACTGAATAGATCCACACTACAGGTAATAGGAGCTCATTTCAGACAGTTTGCTACTACTTGAAAATATTCATCATTAATTCTTAGAGAAGGGGCATTATGCATGCCTCAGGATAGGAACCTCATGCATGACCCTACTAAGACTTAAAGGGAAATAAATTAATATTATTTTTTTTATACTATGACTTGGAAAAGACAGCAAGTCAATCAAAGGGTGAAAATAGAAATGCTAGTTCCCTAGGTAGGAGGACATTTTTTGTTTCAAAAACTGTAGAAAGAACCCAGAAGCTCTTTTTTTGAATAAAGACTTGTATGCCCATGTATGAGACAAAGAAAGTTCCCCATATATTATTCTTTTGCATTAGTGCAGCAGGGGTGCTTAAAGGACTTCCTCATTGTATACTGGACACTCCATGCTAAGGAAAGTCCATGCTCCCAAGAGCTGACAGTACATTTATCATATGCTGCACCCCACTTCCTCATGGTGGTAACAAACACATGAAAATGTTCATCAGTGCCTCCTAGCTGTTATCCTCTTGGGCATTGTACCAGAGAAGGTTTTAGGGAGAAATGGAAAATCTCACAACCTCCTTCAACTTAGTCTCACAATTCATCAACAACAGCTCCAATCTTGGAAATGACATTGATCCTTGCTCAAGAAAGGTGTGGCAATACTGACCAATTTTTTATAATTACAGACTGGTTTACATTTTGTCCAAATACTATTGGACAAAATTCACATTTTAAATAACAGGTCAGGGGGAAAAAAGGGCAAAGAAGATTCAGACTGTGCATGATATAGTCAAAGATGTACCAACAGGGCATAAAATGATGTTCATGTCCCATCCCACTGAGGCACAACTACAGAAGCAACAGCAGCACAGTCTGTTTCTCCAAGTCAAAATGGTTTTCTTAAGAGGTCTGATTCTGAAATTTCCTACAGTATTCTTATGACTTAAAAAAGCATGTATTTTTCTCAAAAGTTTAGGGAAATTAAAGAATCATAGGAAAAAGTTAAAATATGCAGGATCCTCAGATCTAGGTTAAGCAAAAGCCTAAGGAAAGGAAACATGCTAGGGTCTAAATCAAGAATAAAAGAGGCTGAAATCAACATGAATACGATATACAGTCCTAAGCAAACCTTTAAAGACATCTCTGAGAGCGTGTGCAAACCTTTTGTGAGAGCTATGCCAATAGATACCCGGATCTGCTGAGCTCTGCAGTACTTTAACAGCTGCAAGCACCAGTTTTTGTAGGTATAATCAGAGTATCTTCTACATGACAAATTGCTACTATGCAATGTGGGTATGATCTATTCCTTTCATGAACTCTAAGAATTTAAACAGATGAAGAGATCATTATAGCTTGAAATCTGACTTAATATACCAGAAATGTATTTAGGAAGTAGAAATAACAATTATCCAAAGATGGTTCCAGGGTGGCAGCAATTTCTGAAATTATACAGGTGTCATTGCAAATGCAAGATAACCTTTTGTCAGTAAGATAACTAGGAAAATCAGACATTTATTTTTAGGCAATTCATATGTCAAGTTGCCAAGGAGTAAGATCACTGATCAAGTTTTAGATTTTCATTTTCCTAAGTATATTGAGAAGACAGGTATTTTGAAATTCCCTTTGCACACAGGAGATGTTTAAGGCAATCAAAATTATTTTTAAACTTGACAAAAGAACACACATAGTGTATGAAATTCATTACCTCAAATCCAGTTCTGAAAACCTGTTTACAAGTCACAATCCCACAGAGCACAAATGTAGGATATGAACAATGAGTTGTTCCACAACTCCCAGTGTGTAAGAAAGGAAAGCAGTAGAAAGTGCTCAGAAAAGTACATTGCCTTTTGTACCCATTTTTCTAAGGAAAATTACTTTTGATGAAACAAAATGTTTTCCATTTTAGTAATTTCTCTACATCTTTTGCTGCTATTGAACATAAAATATACCTATCCCATTTTTGCTGGTTAGTACAGAATTTTCTCTCAGATACAGAACCTTGTGAATCCTTATGAGTACAATGTCCTGGACTATCTGTACCATTCCTTTCGCATTCAGTATTCAATATTTCTATTCAATATTTCTAAAAAAGCAGTTAAGAAGCAGTAAGGCAATAATGTTGAAATGTCAAAAATTATGTTCAGCTCCTCGTTTGCTCTAAATCGATATTAAGAGAAATGTAGGAAATGGCAATGTTCTATCCGGTGCAAGTCATCACTTGGACAAGGCATAGCTGACTCTAGACAGGACAAAAGCACTTGTCTGAAATGCATCCTTCTCTCTGGATGCCTTCCTCCCCACTCCCCCTCCTCCTGATGTTAAGACGTGCAGGCAGATGCCCTTGTCACAGTCTAGCCCCTGTGTATTTGCTTGGATTGATGCTCACCGTGCTTAACTCTCTCTCCAGATGATGAAGATTATGCCTTGTCCTGCCCGAAACAAAGCAGGCACCAATGAGCAGAATTTGCTAACTGATGTAATGCATATGCAGGTATTAAGTCACGCATCCTCAAAAAAAAAATTTGAGTTGCTCCATAAACACTCAAGTAGTCTGCTTAGCGTGAAGATTCACATGACCACTTTCCTTTCCTGCTCTGCACACCAGCTCCCCTTTGAAGTAAAGAGTCTGACTTAAGGTCTCGCTCCAGCTGTTTAAAGACCCCAGCAGAAACAGAATAAGCAACCTGGCAGCTTTTTCTCTCCAAGATAAGACTTTTCCAAGACAACTGTGCTCTACTGAAACAATTCTAAAACTTAGGAGTGTGAAAGGTTCCTAAATGCAGAGCCAGGTCTTTTTTCTTGCCAACACTGAATCTCCATTCCCATAAAAGTGAGGCTTCAGAATTCATAGTTTATAGCAGCAGACCAAAAGCTCTCTTAACTCTGATTTAATAAATTATGCACATATACACAGCACAAAAAAAAAGTGTATGCATTACACACAGGAAGAAGCTAATTCTTTTCTGCCATATTAGTATACAGAATTCATGAACATGACACCTTTCTGTTCTCATAAAGCGTTTTAAAAACTGTTTATTATTTCAGTTCATCTCATTCTAAAAGTACTCAACCAGCATAAATATAAACAGTTAGCCAGCCTTGAAAAAACAACCGCAGTTTTTGTTCTGAACACCTGAACATTTTTGATGTTTACGTGGAGCTCCTTCAAGTATTCCAAACTTATGTTCTGTGTCTGGAGTAATTCTTAGAAAATAATCACAGAATCACAGAATAATCTGAGAGGGAAGGGACCCACAAGGTCCAACTCTTAAATGGATGTGTCTTTTTGACTGGATTTATGTTGTCTGCACAAAAGTTTTTTTCAGGTCAATTTTTTCTGGAAGACAAAGTAAACAGGAAATTCACAACATTTAACTGTTACAAAACTAGCTATCAAAATAAAAACAGAAGTTTCAAAGTTATGAGCCCAGTATTACTTAAAATGGCTTGAAGATCCAATTTTAGCGCTACTTCATCCCAACTATTTTTGATCTGTAAAAAATCTTCTTCTTCACTGCATTCATTACAACTTCAGAGACTTTAAATGAATCAATAGAAAAAGTGATCCCTTCCTTGCTCAGTAAAATGCAGAAACATTCTTTACAGTTGTCATATAAGTAATATTCCTTGAAGTGCCTGTAACAGAGAGCTAACTGTTTAGTGGCCCGCAAATTTTCATTCATCCTGTAACAAAGTGCTTTAGCAGTAATACAAATAAATCATCTAAGGACATAATCAAAGAACCCTTATGCAATTGTATTTATACCTCCTTTAGCTATATCTGAGTTTGTTTAATCTCATGGGGGTTTTCCCATCACATTTTGTCTGTGATACATCAAGATCTGAACAGTTGTGTAGTTTCAACAAAAGGGCCTTTCCAAGACTTAAAGCTACCAAAATCACTTCGGAAAAATCATCTGTAAGCACATTTTCAGTTTGCACATGGATTCATTTCAGAATATTTTGGCAATTGCAATTTGGAAAGCAATTCCATTTTTTAAAACGAGTAGTATATTTTGTAGGAATTAAACTGTCATACAAATGGCAGACATATACATGCCTTTCTTTTCCTTGCTTTTGTTTTGTTACTGACAAAAAGACCCATAGTATTAAAAATGAGCTAGAAAACATATATGATCAACTGGAGCCCCATTTTTTTTTCCAAAATCAGATTTAGTATCTCCCACAATAGCAAGTGTCATACCCCGTATGGTGTAGTTTACACCATTTTAGTATGGGTCTAGCTTATACCTTCCCATTAATGCAATTCATTATTAATACAGACAAAAAGGAAGAAAAGTGGAAGGGAAGCCCCATCCCATTATCAGGTTTTGTGATGGGGTAAGATCCTGGGTCAGGACAGGGTGTGGTGCTACACATCTCACTGGTTCCACACAGCATTTTTTCTTCAATTCCTTTCAATACTTCAGTATATTACCACTAAGGAAAATAGAGGCACTTCAGCACGGTGCTGGGAGCATGCAAACACTTGGTCCGTGGCAGGAAAGGTACAGATTCCAGAATGGCTCCTTAAGTCACTTTTGTATAACTTTTTTTTAAGGCTATATTAACTTATAAAAATCACTATATTCTAGGAGCATCAGAAGGCAATCTGAACACAAGGGCTAGAATAAGCTTTGGACAAGGAAGAACTGAAGCCCGTGGTTACACTTGAAGTAATTACAATAATAGTTTCTACTGTACTGTGAGTTCAAAATGTGAGGTATTAAGTTTGCCAGCAATAAAAAGTAGAGTGGAAAAATAAGTAGTTTAAAAGGAAAATAAGTACTTTAAAAGGATTTTTTAATATAAGAGCAAATTTAATATTTTATTTTTGGGACTAACAACAAAAAGCAAAATGCTGGCTGTGAATCCAAATCCAAGATAGAACTTTTACTGAGCACATAATAACACTGCTTTCCAACAATAACAGTATTCCAAAAAAGAAAAAATCACTGGAAATACTGATGTCAAAACTCTTAACAAGATTAAAATTATTTAGAAAAATTGAATGGATAAAGAAATGTGAAAGGTTTTTCAATGCTATTTATAATCTACATTTTAAAACTGTCCCATTTAAAAATTCTCAGCTTCTGCTATGCCAGGGGTCTACTCCTAACAAAGATTCATTAGATTTTCCTGAAAATGTTGGCTTTCTTCTATTAGTGATTTTTCCTTCCATGATTTCACCTTCAATTAGAAGCTTCTTGTATTTTTTATAGTTACAGACATTTGTACAAGTAGAGTCATTTTTTTATTGGCAAGAAAGCTTTAAGCTACTTTGCTGAAAGTAACTGCAAACTTTTAACAACAGGTTTTTTCTTCAATTTTATAAAGAAGTAAACTGCACTAGTTAAGTTAACCTAAAAATGAGTTACAGAAGCAAAAATCAATACTTTTTTTCCTTTCACAATGAACATACTTGCCTATCAGAACCTAACTTCCACAGCCTTTTTCAGCAGAAATAGAGCACCAGCTAACAACTAGATCAATTTAAAGACTTTACTAGCTTTCCAAGACTAATTTTTCACATTGAAAAGACATTGAAGATACACTTAAGCCATAGGTTGTTGGGAAGAGAGACTGCAATGAAACAAATTCCAGCTCAAGAGTAAAGAAAAAGCAGTTGCAAACTTACACATGAGAACACTTGGCACTAAAGGCAGTCAAGGCCCAGAGGGGTGACCTGTGGAATGAAACACAAAGTGCAACAAGCAGGGGACCATCTAGTTGAAAATGGAGCCTGAGAAGTGTGGAAGTCAGAAATATGGACCAGGAAAACAACAGCTAATGCAATGGATATCACATGCCTAGAAGAGTTTGCTGGACTCTTTCAAATTTCCTCTGTCCCTGTGAAACTGGCTTGCTTTAAGTAGTTTCCAAGGGCCTGCAATTCATTTCTTGGCTAGACAAGCTTACTTTCACTGAACACAGTGATCTGAGGTTTGTTTGAATTCCTGCTCTGTGGAAATCTACTGTACTTTCTAGCAGGTGTGAGAACACTGAGGCTCCTTCAGTTGCAGCTCATTTCCACTTTCTAACTACTTTATCTCTGTGGATGAAGCAAAAGTGACTTTTGTGTT
The DNA here is from genome assembly GCA_024865655.1 of Emberiza elegans. Taxonomy (NCBI): domain Eukaryota; kingdom Metazoa; phylum Chordata; class Aves; order Passeriformes; family Fringillidae; genus Emberiza; species Emberiza elegans. The sequence goes on from JALJVW010000206.1 coordinate 33,157,397, forward strand.
TCCTGGCAGTCTGCTGCTTCAAAGAACCTTATAGTGATTTGTTTATTTCAGAGGAAATGGAGACCAGTCAGTGATGACAGATTTATTGGTTAAATGGACATCACAAAAAAAATTCATGAAGCACAGGCTGGCTCTAACCACACTGTGAGAACTCATAGGAAGGGGTGATGTGCATTCCAGGAGTCCAGTCCTATTTAATCCACTCCACTCTAATCTGTACATTTATATTACACCTTTCACACAATTTCCGAGAGCTCTGTACAGAAATGTAATAACCACTGTAGTGAAACATATCCAGGTATGTTGATGGCCTACATTTAGGCTTGAAAATGCAGCAAAAGGACCAGACTGTCGAATATCTCCTGGCAACGAGTCAGATAGTGACAGGCAAGAAAAAAATGGGTGCCCAACTTCTTCCTATTACGTCTCAAGATAGAAGAGAATTTCTTATTTCTGGAGAGACAATTTGCAATTTGACAATTCATAATAGCTCCTATTAGGTGAGAAATTTACATTGGCGCAATTAAATATGAGACTTGATATGGAAGTTATTGAGACTCAATATTAAGTTGTACAATATATTTGATCAAACACATACAAGAGGAAAAGGAGTTTCAGCAGTTGGTAGGTTTGCCATGCGTGAAGGATTATGCCAAGGATTGCATCATTTCAGTGTGAAAAAAAAATTAAAATATTGTAGAGAAAGACACTACCAGACTTATGTTGCTATAGTCTTCCAATGATAACTGGTTGTGGTAATTGCATCTGTCAAAGAAGGTAAAACAGATTTATGAATAACATACAGGAGCTTGTTTTGAAAATCCCAAATAACCAGACAACTGCTGGTTCTCTGCTAGGGTGAAGAACACTGGTCAAAGCAAGCACTGAGACACAACCAGCAGGGCATTCCACTTGATCTGGATTCAATTTCAGAAAAATAGCTGGCTGAGGTCGTGCATCAGCCAAACAAACATACCATTTGGAAAGAAGCTGGAATATTTGTTGAGGCAGAGAAATATATCTGTACATCACCTCAAGACATATGGTTCACTAAAGCACATCTGCCAATAATTGGCTCAAAAAATCATCAAAATATTAAAAATGCCTCTATTTAAGATGGTAAAATAAAGAGTGCTATTTATTCTTTGGAGACCCATACTTGCTCAAAAATACTTTGATAGGTAAATTACCCAGCCTTTAGTAACTGCCCTTGTCATTGCATTTTGAGTCCTCCTATTTCCCAGTCTAGTTTGACATCCTGAATGTTTTATTTCTGTTTATACATAAGGAAATGTAAGCTGGTTTTGTCCTCTATGTAGACTGAAGATCTGAAGTATGGAGTAACTACAGCACTGTGTCAAGATTATTGAAGGAAATTAAAGTAGAAGATCTACACAAGGATTCCTGTAGGGAGCATGGTCATGGATATTTGCCCAAATTAATGTACTTGCTTCTCTGCAGAGGCAGTTTGCCTGGTAAAATCATAAGACTAAGTTTAGTTTTCGGAAACTAAACTTCTCCTTGATTTCCTCATGCTATCTTAGTTCAAAGCAACCTATCTGCTCTACTTTTGGGTTGCAGGGTATTACGAGGGCTGTTTTTATTAAAATTGAGTCTTCACCTTTTAAGCCTACTAATAGCCTCAACCTTTTAGTAATTATTTCTAAATTTTTAACATTTATAAACCAAGGGTTTATAAATGTTAAAAATTTAGAAATAATTACTAAAATTACTTTAGAATGAAGCCCAAAGGTGCTTTTGAATCATAGACAACATTTTAAACACCCCGCAGCACAGAAAAATTTCAAATGGTACTTGTATTGTATGTGTGTGTGTGTGTGTGTGTGTGTGTGTGTGTGTGTGTGTGAGCACACAGAACTTAGGTGAAAATAAGAGCTAATCTTTTTCCTAACTACAAGAAGGCACAGTAGATATTTTGCTTGATCTTGATTTAACCCAAACCCGCTATTATGTATTTCATGATCATCTATATCTTATCAACCCTAAAGTATAAGCACACTGATATGCAGCCATCTACACACTAGGCTCAGTTGAAAAGTTTTCTAGGACTGGAAGCTCACTTCATGGAAGAAAGGGCAAAGCCCTGCTTCTACTAAAATATTTTGTATTTTACAGGATAGCCAGTCTAAAGCAAACAAAAGCATATGAATGTACAGCATTTTAAGAGTCCACACTCTGCTTGAACTCCTTGAAAAAGTGTTACCAAAGCATTAGATGCAGAGAATGAATGTCTCCAGGATGAAAGCAACATGAGGGACATGTATTTTTAAAATTCAGAACACACTGAAGGGGTTGCAGCCTTGCAATATTCACAAGAGACCTCCTAACAATAAGCAAATGCTTAAAGGATATAGATGTGGGACAATTCTGGAATATAATGTTTACAGTTAATTCTATAGCCAAGAAGAGATAGGCTAAAACCTAAAAGCTGCCTCAACACAAAAGGATCAGCTTTCAAGAAAACTGCACACCCAACTGTTACCATTTAGGCACCTAAATGAAGAACAATGGGGGCTTCTGGGTTCTGAGCTCTTTCAAGCATCTGGTCCAAATTCTTTCCCTTCATATGAATCAAAACAAATGTTTAGGCTACTAACTTTCCATTGCCCTTTAAGTTTAATGCCAGCTTTTCCAGCTTTTAAATTCCTTAGTATAGTTAGATGAATAAAAACTAACTTTGCAGAATACCCAGTTAGGGACTATTTTATTTTTATTTGTAGCTGGCATAAATTCTGTATAGAATCATTGTAAAACTTTATCTTTCAAAAAAATATCTTTTAGAACAAAATATTTTTGTTTAATACACTTAATGTTTAATACATTAATCCATCTTACTTGGCTATCCAAAGGTGGTCAAACATTAACTCATGGATTTGAAGATGCAACAGGTTGAAAATCAGCATAAAGCAAAACATAGCAGCAGAAACAATTAAAAAACCCCAAGTTAACTATACAAGAAAACAAAAAGGAGATCACATCATGGTGTGTAAATAGAATATAAATCAATGTGTGCATCAGCACATCCTGCTAAGGGAAGTTTTAAACTTACAGAATTCCTGCTACTCAAGACAACTACATCCAACCTACAACTACATCCAACTACATCCTGATACAGGAGCTGCAATGCTCTGCAAGAGTGCAGGACACATCATTGTGCCTGGACCCTGATACATCCTAGGATGTTTAAAATCTGTACTAAATAATCATAAGAATAAATTTAAATGTTAGAGGGGAACCATTAAGACAGGCACTGTGGTAGTACCACACCTCTGCAACTCAAACAGATCACACAGGAAATGCACAGCATTACCTGATACTAACCCTGGGGGAATAATAATCCATTTCCAGTCCTCTTCCCACTGTGGGAAACCTGGTCTGCAGAAAAGTGTGAATTCAAACATACTAAGAAAATCTCTGATTTAAAAAACAGAAATTTTGCAGGCCTGTTACAGAGAATACTGGAATATTCAACACTTTCAAGCAAGTTCATGACTGGACAAAAGGAAATAACACCTGAGTATCTCACTTTATTTTTATAGCACATACAGCAGCAAAGGACAGAGCAACTAGTGAACACACAAAAATATGAATGGAAATCTGGGTTTTCTTCTGACTTGAAGCAAGAAGAACTTTTCAAGAAGCACATAAACAGAGTTAGCAGAAAGCGTCTTTGCTAATTTACATGAGTTTAATAAAATATAATGTGTGGATAAAAACATACAGTTGACTTTCAACTTTTCCTTTACTAAATAAGAACCCTTCCCATAAGTTTTTCTTTTCCAAACTAGGTTCAAAGTTTCTGCTGCTCTATAATTCTTACAAAAATTATGTCCTCTAAATGATACTATGCTAAATGGCCATTATGCCAAAGTTAACTCTGAGCTTCAGTCATAGAAAGAGTTTTGATTAAGAAAAATAAACAAAAAGTTTGGAATGAGTGGTTTGAAGAAAACAAATACTCTCCAAACTGGCTACTCCTGTCTATAAGAGCGTATGAGAACAGCCTTTTAAATCTGGATAACAAAGAGAAGGGATAAGTTACTGAGGACTGTAGTAGAGTCTGAGACAAGGCACAGAAAAAGAAAATTCAGAGTTTTTTAAGATGAGTAGCAGGCCAAAATTCCTGCAACTGAGATTTATTACACCATGGAGTCTGATTCCTGAGATGGCTAATGAAGGCAAGCTATTTTTTAAAATCCAAATGAGCATTTAATAAATGAGTACCACACTCAAAAACCATATATATAACCCATTTTGTCATACTGAATTGAAAGGAATCAACCCACACTCAAGCATTTTAGTCATCACTATTTCACTCTATCTGTCATTTGTCTAATAAAAGAATATTAATAAGGATTGCCGTTTGGCAGGGGGTACCTTTTTCCCAATACATAAGATTCCTCTAGATAAATCAACTATACAGAAATGTAATTAATTATCTTATAATTAATTCTCTAAGGGGGGTTGTTCAACCACTGTCCACTATATTATCTGACCATCATCCACGTTCATTACTCTGGAAATAATGTCATCACTAATGGACACTGCAGAGTCTGTAATTCTTCTTTGGAACCAGAGTAAGCTTAGTCCGGCATAGACCAGCATGGAGAAAAGAGGAAAAGAGAGGGGAAGAGATGGAGAAAAGGGTTTTTAATCTTCTGTGTAGATTGGAAGTGAGGTGAGGTGAGGGGGGATGAGAGCCAGTATGATTATGACCCAAATACGTTTCAGCTATGGCAGTTTTGCCACATTTCCTGAAGAGGAGCAGCCTCTTGATCCTTTTTAATATCCTTATTAGTCTCTAGTTCAAGAAGCGTGTGTGAGGACATATTTAACTCTCATTGAAGTCAATGGCTCTTAAGCATATGCTCTATTTTTTTCACAAATCAAGACTTTAATCTGTTCCTTATGCACATTTAGGATTACAGAGAGGTCTTCTGTTTTTGAAGTTGCTGGAAACATCAGCTTGCTGATGAGAGGTGGGGGAAGGGAGAAGGACTCCATCACTGTCAGAAGTCTATAACTTTTCTATTTTTTTTTTCCTAAATTTTGACCAGAAGATCATTTGTCTTTTTTTTTTTTAAGAAAAGTCTTCTCAAATAGTTACATTCTTATGTGTGTTCCAGAAATGTGAGTTAGTGACAAAACACACTTATAGGTTTGTTAGCATGTCCTCCTTCCTCCTCTAAAAAGTTGATAGAGCTCTTACCAAAATCCCAAAGAGATTTACTCCTAGCAAGGGAAGAGAAGAGTTGAGACAAAAACTGTAAAACTGTCTCCATCCTACTCTGCAAATGCACCTCAATTCTGGCAACTACTGGTTTTGTCTACTTCAGTCCTGGAATAAAACCCTCTTCACTGAGCCTGAAGGTTGTGCAAAACTGTGTGGTGATTTTTTTTATATGGAAAAAAGCCCACTAGAGAATAGCCCTACTAAAGCAGCCAATCTTGTGAGCTGATCCTCATGTGAATTTATGTCTCTAGAGTTTAGATTTGATATTCTGTAATACCATGGGTTCTATTTACCATGGGTTCTATTTACTGATATTATGCTGAAAACTCTAGACACTGAAAATATCTGAAAAATTGCCAAACCCAAGCATTCAAAAGGTATCATCAGAACTCTTCTTTTCTCTCCCTTCCTGAAACTGGTTTTAAAACATGTTTAGAAATAAAATAACACAGTGTAACCAAATGCTGAACCAGTCAAACCGCATGGACTATCCAGGTCCCTATCTACTTCTATTTTAGATTTTATATATATATATATATATATGCATAAACACACACACCCCAGATAGATGTGTATATGTTCATTTCTATTATACCAGTGAAATGGAATCACATAAAAATACTTTACTGTTTTCAAAATTCTTCTTACAGAAAACTGGAGTAAAAGAACAATTTGCTAATGCTATTTAAAGATTTTAAAGGCCCCTTCAAAATGAGACCTTACTGTCTTTGAACCGCATGCCTTCTGCCACAAGTAATTACTTAAATTCTTGAAGTGAAAAGAGTGCATTTTAAGAAAGTAATTTGTTTTTCACACATTTGGCTTAGTTTCAAGTACTTTGTTTTTACACACAGCTCTGCTCAACACTGGGTACATCACTGTTATTTGATACTAAATGTCAGTATTTTCAGGTCTGGGTCATGCTTGATTTTTGCTATTGCTGTTTACAGAATCTTCTCTGTGGTGCACAACTCCTTTTGGAGTAAAAACCTCTAGAGAAAAGAGGGTATATGAAGGACCTTCTTTTTGTTCTTTATTTTTTATTTTTTTTTGTTCACTTCCTGTCTTGCACCCTTTCCTACAGAGCATAAGTCCATAGAAGAGCCGTGATGGACCTACAATTACAAAAAAGAAGTTCATGGTAAAAGAGATGATAATTTGGTGACAATGGGTAATGATAGAATATTGGTTTTAGATGTTTCTTGCATGTATTTGAGCCATACTGAAGACAGAGAAAAGTGTGAATGGAAAAAGGAAGAACACAAGACAGCATGGAGAAAATGTTGAAGTAGGTAAGAAACAGGATCTGAAATATTGACTGAGGCACTGGGCAACACCTTGTAGTGAAATTAGTTTAACTCTGAGAATATAATGTAGAACCAGAAGAATGATTCTAGGAAGGAAATTTCAAAAGGATGTGATTGAAATGTATGATCATTTCATCAGCTTTGGTTTTGGCAGGCTTAAAATAAGAGCCAGGAGAGGACTAGGGCAGAAAAAACAGGATTTAATTTCTGCTAAGTGGTGTAAAAGTCATTTGCAAAACAATCTGAAAACATGTTGGAAAGAGAGAAGACAAAAAAAGCAACTTGCAAAGTCTCACAGCAAAATAAGTTCTTCTAAATCATAGCTCTCAACCTAGTCAGAAAAAGCAGTACCCATGGCCTTGCATTGGGGAAAGCAAGGACAAAGGGTTTTCTATACCTGTAAAAGGTGCTTTGCACTCACCCTAGGTCTCTTTTGTGAGCATTTTTTTCCTACATCTGCACATTCTTGCCCTGGAAGGAAAGGAAATGCTGTCTGCTTTTGTAAAGAAACCAACCTTCGCCACATAAAGTTCAGCTTTATGGAGAGCAGAGATATATGAGCCATTAAATGACATGGCAGGGAAGGTGCAAAGGCTGATTAGTGAGACCTCCTTTTCTGTGCTTGCTGTCCAGGAGGATACACATATTCCCTAGACTTGTTTCTGTTCCAAAACTCACAGAAATACACTTCCAGAGGTATTTAGGGAATATGTACTCCCCTCCAAATATCTTCTGAACTAGAAAGCCTCCATATAGGTTTGTATTAACACCTCAGATAGGAGCAATACTTCTTGCATTTCCACCTCATTGTAGATTTCAGATCTGCTTTTTGTAGTGAGACTCTGCTGTTAGGTTAGCAAAGTCCTTTTAATTAACAAGCCAGCAAGAAGATGCAGCCAGACTCCACTATATGGGTAACACCAAGCTTTCCAGTTCTCTACATAAGAAACCCAAATAAATGCTTCCCAGTTAACACGAATGCATCTTTCAGTTTGTGTGTGAATTAAGACTATCAATTAGCTGTGGAAACATGCTTGAAATACACAAGATAAGCCAGAGCCTCCATAACTAATATTTTCAGGGTATCTACCCATACGTGGTGGAACTACGAACATTTCTTAGCTGCACAGCATCGAGCTGAAGGAATCAACAAGAGGGTAGTAACTGACATGCTTGTGCTTAACTTTGTCAACATTATACTGTTAATTCCAGAAAATTATACAGTAACCTAAGCTGCGTCAGAATTAGAGTAACAGACTGGCAAAGCTGTGACTACTGCATGAGGAAAGGAAGTGGCTTTCCCAAGAACCTTGAAGGACTGGATCATTCTCTAAGTTATATTTCACCAAACATACTTTAAAATGGCTGGACATTTTTAGCCCCTGTACTTGAAACACACAACCTCTATCCAAAAACAGGGTTTGTTTGGATGTCATGTCTGGCAAAGCATTCCCAATATGTTTGCAAATACAAAAATCTGAAATCTCTGATATTTCTCATGCCAGCAGACTGCACACCCAATTGATGCCTTCTGTCTTTGTCTACATTTCAGTTTGGAAACAGTGAAATAAATTAGGTTTATAGGGTTTGGATACTGCTAGATTTCTGTACATACCCTCATATTAAAGTAATAAAGATGTTTGCCCCATAAAGTTGTAGCAATGTATTAAAGTGTAAAAGCAAAGGAGTCAGAATGAGTGAAGTAAAAATTAAAATGCAAAACTAAGCCAAACTACAAGAAAGTTCAGCAGAATATTTCTTTATAATATGGAGCAATCAAAATTGTTTGCACTCTTCTCCAGCTTTTTCTTCTGTGCATGTTCACATCATTTTTTTAAATTTAGAATTTAAGACATTGCATTTGCCAATGTATTTTAACACCAATACATTATTTCATAAAAAAATAATACGGACGGAATTGTCACTCCCTTTATTGACCCAATAAGGTATTTAAAAAATCATGTAAATTAAAGTGCTAATAATACAAAAAAGAGATAATTCTGCAGATTCGAGATGCGCCATGAACAGCTGCTAATGAAGCCTTCTATTTTTATCTGACTCACAACTGTTTCATCTTGTATTGCCTAATAGAACTAACATTACATTACCTTATTTAGCAGGTCACTGCAGTTCTTACGTTATTGTAGGTTACATCTAATGGAAATCTGATTAAGGTAGAGGGTCGAATTTTTTATTTTGAAATTTTGCATGGATGAATGGCAATTGAAAGGCTATATAGTCACACAGTCCTTCAGAAATAGACTTGTGTAAAAAAAGAAATAGGCAGAGAGAGAGAGGGAGGGAGGGGGAGCCAGGAGTGAGACCATTAGTGTGTATTGTTCTAATGTCCTCAGGAACACAAAGACTTAAGACACAGCTGCAGCTTGAGGTCATTGTGGTACTCCCGAAATAAGAATATAGAAACAAGAGTAAAAAAACCCCTTAATATTGCTATGTAAGTTCTGAGTCAATCAAACCAAACCACAAAGAACTTGTAACATTCTCAGCTCTTCCTAAACCCTACATAAGGCGGGTATGAATTGCAGACTTTTACTAGGTTTTAATGTCTAGTTCTGAAAATATAACTTTGAAAGGCGTGAATGTACTTAAGCCCCAATTATATTGCTGCTTTCTTCTGGCAGAAAATACTATTTGACATTCTAAGCACAGTTTTACAAGAAATCTTCGAGTGGTCAACATCACCGTAGCTGCCCAGTCTTCTATTCACACCATTTTTAGCAATTCAGTGTACCAAAGCCTCGCAAAATGTGTTGTTGTTTAGTTTATCAACACATCTGACTTAAATTCTTTTTCCTTCTGTAAACCAAACTGATATTTTCACAAATTTGGGAGACATCTAGTCACTGTTCCTACCATTCTTTCTTCAGTACTAAGCACATATTAATGAGTAGTTTTTACTTGTCCACATATTCTGTGGAGCCTACAGCGTTCTGGTATTCTCTACCAGATGAGAGAAAACGAAAGGCTTGAAAAGCTATTGAGACCAATGTGCCTGAGGAGCCTCACCCACCGTGTCAAAACACCCCCTGCCAAAGAGGCCCCCATGCACACTCAGGATATATTGCATGCATCTAGAATATGCCATTTTTTTCTTGGCAGGTAGAAAACCCCACAGTTCATTCAACTCTCTTCAGAGCTATATTGTCAGCCCACATATGTCCAACAGATTTTTTTAGTATCTATTTTTAGGAGGACCAAAGTGGGAAACAGTTTTTTCCGCTTGGTAAATTTAAGTGACTAATGCCCTCAATTCACCAAAATGTGTAAACATACACTTAACTTCAGCAGTGTTCATATCAAAGTACTACTTCATGACTACTTCAGCTGTGAAGTCCTGGCTCCACTCAATAGCTAGTTTTGACTTCAGCTTCCCGAGGTTTCATTCATCTCCCAACATACAAAATTAAATGCATGCTACAATCATCGTAAGATCACAGTCTAAGAATTAAAACTCACAATAGTGGCAGAGGATACTGAAGTGCATCTAACAGTTTATGTAGGGCGACATTTGTCCAGACTTACTTGCTAAAAATAAGAAATAGCTATTAGAGATCTGAGAGAATGCAGAAGGAAGAAGGACTTTTAAAAGATTGCAGTAATCTGTTTCAGTTTTAGTTTTTCATATCCTATTTGCTATAAAATAATGTTGAATCAACTAGTTTTTCTTTAGTCCAAGAAGCAGCAAAGGAGAGGAAAACAGAAGAAGAAAAGGAAAGAAAAAAGAGGAGAGGAGAGGAGAGGAGAGGAGAGGAGAGGAGAGGAGAGGAGGAGAGAGGAGAGGAGAGGAGAGGAGAGGAGAGGAGAGGAGGAGGGAGAGGAGAGGGAGAGGAGAGGAGGAGAGAGGAGAGGAGAGGAGAGGAGAGGAGAGGAGAGGAGAGGAGAGGAGAGGAGAGGAGAGGAGAGGAGAGGAGAGGAGAGGAGAGGAGAGGAGAGGAGAGGAGAGGAGAGGAGAGGAGAGGAGAGGAGAGGAGAGGAGAGGAGAGGAGAGGAGAGGAGAGGAGAGGAGAGGGAGTGAAAAAGCAAGAGAAAAAGCACAATAGAGAGAGAAAGAGAAAGAGAGAAAAGGAGAGAGGGGAAGAAAAAGAGACAGAGAGAGAAAGAAAAAAAAAGAAAAGAAAAATCCACTGGATTTTTATAATCCACTGGATTTTATTTGTTCAGTAAAACTATTCTCTTCTATCATAAATTAAAGATTTGACTCTTTGCTTTGAGAACTACTTCCTTGGTTTCATCAATTATTTTGTTTCATTTATTAAAGAAACACAAAAGAAAATAGAATTGAGTGCAATATGACTTTCGTTCACATGACCATTAACTTCTCATAGATGTTTTCTTGTGAGGTTTGTTCAGCACAGGTAATTTTCAATACAAAGTTCAGACTACTTTTTTTCATTGCATTGAGTAAGAAGCTCAATGCAATGGAAAAAAGTAGTCTGCAATTTCAGAATGCATGGCATTCCATGATTACATCCATCACTAAACAATAAAATATTCAGTAGCAAATTTCCAAATATTATTATAGATTTCTCTTTTGCCATATAATCATATGTCTATTTATTAATATGTACAAATTCCAGTCAAGTGACCTATCCCCAAAATAATTTGTAAAAATTTACAATTTTATATAGAAAATCAATCTAATTCTGAATAGGGGGTGCCTTAGTATCTTCTGTAGGTCCAAGATCTTGAAAAGAAAGATATCCTTTCTAATCTACAGTGAGCATTACATCTTTAATATTACTGATGTTATCAAGTAGAATTTTGACAACCTAAGTAGTCTATTTATAGTGTTTAATAGAAGACATCAGAAGAAAACTTTCATGCATTACAGTTGTTGTTTTAATGTGGGTTTTTTCACTTTGCATCATTCATTGAATGTTAGGATGCAGTGATGCAATTCTGCACTAGGCAAGTTACAGATGGATGAATAAAATTTGCAGAGTAAAACAAATAACATCAATGTTATTTATACTATTGTCTATTAAACATTATTTTTAATGGATATGGTGTAGGTAAACTTTGATAAAAGGACATAGATTTTGTAATATGTATTAACAAATAACAAGGACAGTACATGCTAAAAAGCCAAGACCAATGGCAGCAGTGGTTTTTTAAACAAGCATTCCTCCGCCGTATTTGCCGTTGGAAGAATTCAAGACAGCGTGCAACAAAAAAGCTTCACCATTACTATGGCTAACTGGTCTATCTCCTTCTCCAAAGCTAAGCTACATTTAGAGTAAGAACTCACAACTTAAAATCTGGTGGTCCTAACAAAAATCAGTAGGAATTTTGTCATCCATATCTTCCTGGTGGAATTTCCCCTAGCATGTCTGTTCATAAACCATTCATTTCAGTAACTTTCTCTTTACTGATTCAAATACTTAAAATCTAGGACTAGACTGCATGTACCCAGCACAATTACATCAGGCTATTTTTGAATTCAGGTTTTCATTAAGCACAATAGAAAAGCATCTACGTGCTCATGGAAGACCCCAGACACTCACCGCAGAAGTCAAATGACTTCTGGCCGTGCGTGCAGTCACACAGCTCGTGCTGGTAAAGGTGATGCAATTGCCCTGCTGAGTAGCAGGAGGAAGCCTTTTTCTGCAGGGTGGCTGTGCACCATCTTGCTCGTGCTCTGCAACTAGCAGTACTAGAGAAATTGTGATGCAGATCTGTAAGTCTTTAAAGCTTACTAAAAATAAAAAGCATGTACGCACACACACGCACACAAAGCTTTTAGTTTCATAAAAGTTTACAGTACTTTCCAAATGGAAGGAAAGCACTGGTACGGTCATTATATAAGTTGGGCAAATGGTCATAAAAGGACAGGGCACAGGCTTGAGACAGATCTTAGGACTGGGTTCAGTGCCCAGCTGTGCACTGATGTAATGAAGTAGCCTCCAGCACTGTTTATCAAAATTCTCTAACACCACGCTATTTCAGTTAAAAACCTTATTAGTGACATATGCAAGTATTTATATTTAAAAAATATGACTTTCCTTTCGCATCCTTTCAAGTTGCATTCTTAAGTATATTAGAACAAGGACACAGGGTAGCATTGCAAAAGTGAGGGTTGAATCCTACCCCACCATAACTACGTTTTACTGATGGGTTTAAAGTTTGCTCAGTCTAGCAGACGAAACCAGATTTATTTTGCTTCCTTTTTGGAGACTTACAAAACGGCTTGGTAGAGTACATTTTGCTACTGAGAGACAAACATGCTACGGCGACTCTTCATACTGCCAAGTAACAGTGTCTTTGAAAGCAATAATCCAGTGAGCAATATTAGGGCATCAGCAGACAGAAGCAAAGATAATGTTACCTGCCCTTGAATTTCAGTCCTACTCAGTCCTACTCTTGAGGAATTGAGATAGAGCATATGAAGTCATTGCATCACTAAAGAATGAGTATTTCCACAGGGCAAATCAGTATGCAGATTAACAGGCTCAATTAAAAAACATTTATTAAACAGTTGGCATGTCTAAAAATGGCAAAACCACAAAAAACCTACTCAATCTGATTACTTACATTAGAAAATACTACAGGAGTCACACTAGATATGTCAGGACAAATTTTATTTTGGGATGTTAAAACAAATGCAGTCAAAATTCAATGTGTATATAAAATGCTCAATTGGCAATTTTCAAACAATCAGGCAATCCAAACATTTTATCAATAAATATCTACAAGAATTATAAAGCATTTTTCTTTAATGCCCATGTAAAAGAATTAAGCTCTGATTGCTTAAAAAACCTTGAGCACTTCAGTGGTTTAACCGGAGTCAGTGGACCTTCTCACAAAAACATTTGTGATCCCGTGAAGGTCTGGATCGGCCTTCCAGTGTTTCTAAAAGGGTGAAGAGGAGGGGGAGAAGGAGAAGTGTAAATCCTCCTGAATAATTTATACAAACAGATAGAAATGCATAACTAGGACCCACACATAGTTCTCTTTTTTTTTTTTGTCCACACAAAGTTCTCCTTTGGCTAGGGGCAAAGAATTTTGAAAATATATCAGCAAAAGAGTCTTTCAAAATTTCAGTCTTAGAAAACTTCCTGATTATATTTCCTGAGAACGAAAGTGAATTTCTTGCAAGTTTTCATCTATTAAAACAATCCAGCAAGTAGCTCACTAGTAAGCCCATCATTTGATACGCAATCAGTCTTCAAGATTTTCTCCCAAAAGTGTGTGTGTTATTCGTCGGATTTTGAAATTGTTTCATTTATAAAATCTACAGAGTTTTTGTTGTTGTTGTTGTTGTTTTCGTATGGGTAAGTGATGCTTTTATACAAGATACCATACAAATTAACTCTTCCCAGAAAAACTATGCTTTATTATGTATTTTTTCTTGTTTCCTTTAAACCACACTGAAAAGCAGAGACATATTGATGAATCAGTTACACAGTGCTTTTTTTGACTACAAGCGTGCAGCTCATTTTTCTTACTGACATGTTTCAGAAACCAATCAAAAGTCCTCAAAACTCATGATTTCACAGTATTTATAATCATTTATCAAAATGACCTGCTTTTTAGAGACCATTTCAAACAAGTACATATGATTTATGATATTTAGATGTGTTTAAAATAAATTTCCTAGAGACACAACTTTTTGCTGCTTGCATCTTGAGAATAGGTAGGTTATAAAATATTAAAACTCAGGGGGAAAAAGTATTGGTTTTATTCATGTGATTTGTCAATGAACAAAACTCACCAGAACAGGTATCGAAACACTTGGCCGAACTGTTGAAAGAATGGATTTCTGAAATGCTTTTCTAAATGCTACTATCATAAATACATTCAAAAATATGAAAAATTTTTATTACCTGCTAGTCTTTTCTTGGAAACCTGTGCCACACAGAAAGCATTTTCCCATGGCGAAACGAAATTTGGTTTCCTTTTTTCTTTTTTTTAAAGGCTTTTCATGCCTGAGGGCAAGTGTTTAATTACATTAAACTTTAACAGGAATGCAATTTCCTTATATATTTATCTCTTGCAATTTAATGTTTGAATAGCTGTATTGCTTAGAAGAACTCCTTCAACTGTACTCAGCCTCCCCCTGGTCTTTTCAGCATAGTACAGATGTTTTTTTCACCATAGCATTTTAGACTTCCTTAAGGCTACCACATTCACTCTTTTTTCATATTTCTCAGCAAATCTAGATAGCACTTCCTATATAGGCATTAATATGCTTTTTTCCTGACTGAAGTCTTGAGAAAACTTGGACCTAAGTAATGTAACTTAGAAAATCACAGAAGTAGCTTTTCATCTTATGTGTTCTGCATCATCTGAGAATCAAAACCTACTTTATAATAAACAGAAATAAAATGGCCCTGAAACTCACAGGCAAGTAATGAGAAGGGGAGGCATTAGAAAAATCCAAAATATTCCATATAGAACAACTCATACCACAAAGCAACAAAGCACTCCAAGAATATGTTTTCTATACACTCAGCATGGTTTTCATCCGCACCTCATTAGCACACAGATAATTCTGACCATTAGGGCACTTTAAAATAAGCTATTTCATTTGCAACCAACCCTCAGATTTAGTATTGTCTCTCTACTCGTACAGCCTTGACATCCGAAGAGCTGAGTTAGAAAGGTGAGGATGCAGATGCCATTATTCACTGCAAAACGTTAACATATAAAGATTTGTATGCACCACTCCTCAACTCACAGGCAGCTTTACTGACCCATTTCTGGGCCTAGGCAGGTTGAAAGGAATGTTCTCCAGATTATGAGAGAGCAACTACAAAACCTGGAGACACTGACAGCTGCAGCAAGCAGGGGTTGATGACTACAAAAGCAATATTTCCCAGCCCTTTGCAACAAGAACAGCTGAAAATTTTACCCTGTTCTGTAGCAGTCTTTTCAATATCTTCAAAGGGAACTTCCCAAACTGCTTAAAATCTGGGTTAGGGCTAAAGAAAACTGTAAGTCAGTTTATATAACTATCATGAGAGCACATTTCACCTTGTTTTCTCAATCCCAAATGAAACTGCAACAGATTAGAGAAGAATGTTTCTGTGTCCTCCCATTCCCTTGCAATATGTGAATTTCGGGGGAAAACACACAGTCCATCATACTAAATTCTGTTTGCCCTCTGGATTTTTGTTCATAATTTTAAAACGTTGCACTCCCACCATCATAACAAATAAGTAAAATGGGGTGTCCCTTCTGGTAAATTTTCAGAGTAGCTATACGGCTAAGAAACAGTTACTCGTTTGGAAGGTAAGTGATACAAGGGATGGTCATGTTTTACATTCTTTAAACTATCTAGAAACTCAGCTTTGTGATCTTAAACACACAGAAACAAAAGCTAAGTAGTGGAAGAAAGGGGTAGCCTGAGGTTAATTCAGCTCTGAAATGTGGAACAGATTCAGTGCTCAAGAAAACACTGAGCATTCTGTGGTTTTAAGTGATATGCTTAAGAAGAGGAAATATATGTGTAAATAAGCAAGAGCATTAATAGTTGTCTCAGAATGCTGGCACTGAAACTTAAAGCAGTCTCTCTCTCTCTTCACCGCTTAGTTATTTACTATTAGGATTTTTTACAAATGTCTATTGAAGTAATTCCAAGTCTGATGAAGGCATGGAAGAAATTCTTTCAAGCACAGTCATTTGTTTAAAAAAAAAGATTAATGAGAAATAAAGGCGATGATGTTTAATCAAATGAGGGGCAATTATGGTTGACAAATATAGAAACACAGCAAATTAAAATACTTCTTGCTGCCATATATAAGAATAGCATTAAATATCTAGCACCAGAGTTCAGGACTAATAAAGGGGTGGGGTTAACTATTCAGTCCAAAACGCAGGCTTTTCCTGAAGAAAAACCAAACATACAGCAGCTATGCGGTTGTTGTCAAAAGACATCTATTTTCAGTTTGAGAGATTCACAATTGTGTGAACGGTTGTACTTTTTCTTAGCGGAAGGGAGGAGGAAATAGTTACCTGCCTTGATCTTCAGAAAGTCTTAGAAAGTGAGGATCGAAGTGCATTGCAAGATAAACATAACCGTGGCTAAAGGCTCAAACTCTTGTCCACTAATCCAGTGGAAGACTCCAGTCACTTCAGAGTAAGGTTTAGGACATTCCTCACTGGTGTTTTTTGGTTTGCATTGCAGAATGAAATAAACAGAAAGTGATTCAGATACTTCCCTGACAGTGAAAGGGACCAATTTCCTTTTTTCCTTTAGCTTTAAATAGACCGACAAATACAATAAATCCTTACACCAGCAGGCATCCAGTTATTTTCTCAGTTGTAACAGGGACTGTCCATACACCTCAAAAAATCAGATAGCTCTTTTTCTCATTTAAAGTAAAGAAGACAAAACAAAATATTTTACCAGCAGTGTTTGAACTAAATGCAGCTTTAAACGCAAGAAGAGTTTTCAGCAACTACATCAGCTATGTAAGACGCAATTCAGATAAATACGTTCTGAGTTACTGTAACTGAAAATATTTGCTAATATAATGGAAAATGAAGGAAGTGATGGTATTCTTGAGGATTATTTTTTAAAATCCTTTGTGTTGCTTACTCCCTAGCAAGCTTACAGCATTTTGAGTGAAAGAGGTTATGGTTTCAGTTGTGAACTTCATACGTATCTGGAAAAGCCTTTCACTTTCTCTTCTGTGATAACAAATAATTTGCTACGCCAGCTCTTGAGTTTTCAATCTGCTGAGCCCTCTCTCTTTCAAGTGCCTCCTGCATGTCTCTCCATATTTTTGGTGACCCCCCCTGTTAATGTGTGCCCTAACATAAGTCCCATCAGTTGTGTTGCCTTCGCCGAGTGGCTTTTGTCAGAGCAGGACTTTGACAGGCTTTGCTATTTTAGAAAGCAGAGATAATGTCAAGGGTTTTTGCCCATTCATTGATGCCAAATCATTGCTCTGGAATGACTGCGGGTCTACATGGTTTTATAAGCCTTCCTAGTTGTCTCAGAATGCTGGCACTGAAACTTAAAGCAGTCTCTCTCTCTTCACCGCTTAGTTATTTACTATTAGGATTTTTACAAATGTCAGTAATTCCAAGTCTGATGAAGGCATGGAAGAAATTCTTTCAAGCACAGTCATTTGTTTAAAAAAAAAAGATTAATGAGAAATAAAAGGCGATGATGTTTAATCAAATGAGGGGCAATTATGGTTGACAAATATAGAAACACAGCAAATTAAAATACTTCTTGCTGCCATATATAAGAATAGCATTAAATATCTAGCACCAGAGTTCAGGACTAATAAAGGGGTGGGGTTAACTATTCAGTCCAAAAACGCAGGCTTTTCCTGAAGAAAAACCAAACATACAGCAGCTATGCGGTTGTTGTCAAAAGACATCTATTTTCAGTTTGAGAGATTCACAATTGTGTGAACGGTTGTACTTTTTCTTAGCGGAAGGGAGGAGGAAATAGTTACCTGCCTTGATCTTCAGAAAGTCTTAGAAAGTGAGGATCGAAGTGCATTGCAAGATAAACATAACCGTGGCTAAAGGCTCAAACTCTTGTCCACTAATCCAGTGGAAGACTCCAGTCACTTCAGAGTAAGGTTTAGGACATTCCTCACTGGTGTTTTTTGGTTTGCATTGCAGAATGAAATAAACAGAAAGTGATTCAGATACTTCCCTGACAGTGAAAGGGACCAATTTCCTTTTTTCCTTTAGCTTTAAATAGACCGACAAATACAATAAATCCTTACACCAGCAGGCATCCAGTTATTTTCTCAGTTGTAACAGGGACTGTCCATACACCTCAAAAAATCAGATAGCTCTTTTTCTCATTTAAAGTAAAGAAGACAAAACAAAATATTTTACCAGCAGTGTTTGAACTAAATGCAGCTTTAAACGCAAAAAGAGTTTTCAGCAACTACATCAGCTATGTAAGACGCAATTCAGATAAATACGTTCTGAGTTACTGTAACTGAAAATATTTGCTAATATAATGGAAAATGAAGGAAGTGATGGTATTCTTGAGGATTATTTTTTAAAATCCTTTGTGTTGCTTACTCCCTAGCAAGCTTACAGCATTTTGAGTGAAAGAGGTTACGGTTTCAGTTGTGAACTTCATACGTATCTGGAAAAGCCTTTCACTTTCTCTTCTGTGATAACAAATAATTTGCTACGCCAGCTCTTGAGTTTTCAATCTGCTGAGCCCTCTCTCTTTCAAGTGCCTCCTGCATGTCTCTCCATATTTTTGGTGACCCCCCCTGTTAATGTGTGCCCTAACATAAGTCCCATCAGTTGTGTTGCCTTCGCCGAGTGGCTTTTGTCAGAGCAGGACTTTGACAGGCTTTGCTATTTTAGAAAGCAGAGATAATGTCAAGGGTTTTTGCCCATTCATTGATGCCAAATCATTGCTCTGGAATGACTGCGGGTCTACATGGTTTTATGCTCGCCTTTAAGTAAGAATTACAGTGATTTTAAAAGGCAGACTGCTCCTTCCTTTCCTCTGTCCCCGCCACCAGAAAACTGAAGTGAAGCAGCTTTCTGAAGCTCCCATTCACCGGTTTGCTTCACAGAGTCCAAATTTTGCCCCTTCACGCTGAGGATTTGATGCAGGCTCACTCAGATCCTACAGGGTAGCAAGGCATCAGCTCCTCTCCCGAATCCCCGCTTCCAAGGCAGAGCTTCCAAGCGTTGTGCAATCGCCTCGGAGCCGCAGTCAGCTCCACGGCGAAGGGGCGGAGGGGAAGGAGCGCGCTGGATTCTGAATTTTGAAGCAGAGGTGTCGTATCGGGCAGGGGGGAGGGGGCCGCGGGACCAGATGCTGAAAACCGCACCAAAACTACAAACGTTTCTCTCCTTGGCTGTAGGAAACTCTCCCCCACCGCCACCTTGATTTCATACTCTATCACGTGCCGAATTTTTTCTTTCTATTTCTCCCCCCGTAGCCTTAATAAAGCTTGCGTTAGTGATGGAGATCCCGAGAGCGCGTTGGTGGGAAGGAGCAACCCGGCAGCCCGCTGTCAGCCGGCAGCGAGAGCACAGCTGCGGCCGTGGCCGGGCCAGCCGAGCCGAGCCGGGCCGGGCCAAACGAGCCGAGCTAAACAAGCCCAGCCGAGCGGCTGCAGGTCCGACCGCGCCGCTTCCCCGAGCCCCGCCGCCCCGGGATCCCGCCCCGCCGGGGAACGCGCGAACCTTTACCTGAGCTGTCGCTTTTCCTTTTGCCGGACCTCTTCTCTGTTTCCACCGGGGACAGAGCCTGCCTGCCATAGTCCCCTGGCGCGCACGCTGCCCCCGTGGGGGTGTTGGTGCCCAGGCTGGAAGAGTTCGAGCACAGGACAGGGGGGCTGCTGCCCAGCTCCGGGGGTCCTCCTGAGTCAGGCTGAAGGCAGAGGCTGTGCCTGGCCGCGGCGGGAGGAGACGACATCTGAGGAATGTGCCAGTTCGTCTGCAAAGCTTGGTGCTGCTGTTGCTGGTGGTGGTGATGGTGGTGATGGTGATGGTGATGGTGCCCCCTATGATGTTGGCTGGCAAACATGCCCTCCTCATTGGGGTATCCCGCTATTATGCAAGAGGAAGAAGAAGAAGACAGATCAGGGTAGGACATGTGGTCAGATCTTCCATGCAGGGCAAGAGAAGACTGGGAGAAAGGGTGCAAGCTCTGCGCAGTGGCATGGGGGCTGCGCAGGCAGCCAAAGAGTGTGTGATCCATGGCATGCAAGTCTCAGGTTCCAGGCAGGAGAGTTTAGGAAAGATCCAACTTCACCACCCTTTGTCAACTTTCACTGTAAACAGATCGGGGCTGGGATTTTTTTTTCCAAAACGGCACCGACAGACTCTGCAGCAGGCAGCTGAGCTCAGATAATCCAGGTCTTTAGCCCTAGTGGCCAGTCTCCGCTGCATAAACACTCGGACCTAGATGAGCCGTTCTCAGAGCTGCTCAGATGTCAAGAAGTGGGAGAGGTTGAAGCCAATAGAAGGTGGTCCCAGAGAACTGCTTGAAGGGGGAAACAGCTTCGAGAGGTTATAAATACAGTAGTGTGTAATGTGAGCTGGGGGCTGGCTCAGCAGCACAGCACTGACCACATGCGAACTCCCTCCAAAACGCCAGCGCCGTCCCCGCGCCGAGCCGCTCCGTCAGCGGGCGGCAGCGCTGCGCGCCCCGGGCGCCCGCGGCCCACGGGGGGGCGGCTCCGCGGGGGCGCAGCCGCTCGTCCCTGCCCCCGGCGGGCCGCGCCCCCGCCGCTGCTGCCCCGCGCCCCCGCCCGGGCGGCCCCGCAGGGCCATCGATCGCCGCCCCGTCGGGGCTGAGGGACCGCCCGGGGTCCCGCCGCCCCCCGGGGGCAGCGGGCGGGGCAGCGCAGTCAGGACGCGAGGCGACGTGCGCGGCCGACTCTGGGGCGGGGGGCGCGGGGGGCACCGCCGCCCCGTTTCCCCGGGGGTTCAAGCGCTCTCGGCAGAGCCTCACCTGCGAGCCCAGGTGCGAGGGCGGCGGCGTGCGGGACCGCACGGGCCGAGGCCGGCGCCGGGGCCGCGCTGTCCCGCTCCGAGGGTCCCGGTGCGGGTCGTGCACCCGCTCCGCCCGCGCCCACCGCCCCCGCGCTCCCCGTGGGCCGCGGCGCTGCCCCGGCTGCCCTCACGCTGCGCCCCAGCATCGGCGGCCGGCTCTGCAATGAACCCGCCGGCGCCCACCGTGCCAGCAACGCTGGCTGCGGAGAGAAAGTTTCCCCTCTTGCCCTCTGCCCCTTCAAAACAAGAAGTCGCATATTGTTTATTTGCTTTATCTTCATTTGCTTCGTTGCAAATGTCTTTAGTGGATTGGGGGACAACCTGGAAAGTCTGGGCCTGTATTTTTTTTCTGTTGTTTTTCTTTTTAGAAATTATTTTTGACATCCGTGTAGTGGAATTACAGTAGCCACCAAGGCGGCTCTTAGCTGATTTAAATCAGGATAACGCATTTAGTGATCAATGACCAAAGGGATGCCCACTGCGCAGACAGAGGTTTTATTCTTCAGCTCTTCCTGCTCGATGTACCTTGCTCCTCCTCCCCCCAAAACAAAACTTTAAAAAAAAAAAAAAAGGAAAACCATTTCTCTCAAGTCTAAATTCTTGGGTCCATGTGCTAAAGATAAAATGAATTTCAATTGCTAGTGGAAAAAATCAGCAATTGTATGACTTTTGCAAGAGCTAGTTTCTTAAACGGAAATTGAGTCCTATTTTGTGGGAAATTAGTTTTGCAGACTTTCTTTAAAAAAAAATCTAAAACTTTTGTTCAGCAGCTGCTCCGCTTTTCACTGCAGTTTCAGACTGAGCTGGAACCTGCAGCAGTCTTTCGACGGTAAGATTTCCCCCCTTTTCTGACGTCTAACTCTTTTTAACAACTGTCTTTAGATTTAACTGTAGCAACGCGGTCTTTACAAAGAGAGCGGCGTCCAAAGCAGAAGTTGCTGCCTCTGTGCACCGTTCAAAACTTGATATTTCTTCAGAATAAAGGAAATATACAGTTACAACACTGATGAAATATTTTGTGCTTTTCATTGTGTTTATCGTTTCAATATGTGTTCTAATATTAGAAGAGAGGGATACAAAGAAATCTCGATGGCTGAACCCCTCTTGAGTTTGGGAGCACGCCGGGCTGCCAGCGCAGGGGTGCTGCTGTCCCGCACGGACAGGCGCTGCCATGGAGCGATAAGCGCGAGACAGCGGCAGGCGCGGAGCGTCGCGCCCGCAGCGGCCCCGGCGGCGGCGGCCCGAGGGCAGCGGGGGCGGGCGGGCGGCCCCAGGTGCGAGCGGGGAGCGGCGGGGGAGCGGCCCCTGCGCTCCCTCCGCTCCTCTCCGCATCTCACCGCACCGCATCTCACCGCACCGCGCCGCTCCGCTGCCCTCCGCCGCTCTCCAACCTGCTGCTGCCCGCCCCGGCCACGGGGGCCAGCCGCCGTCGGGGGGGCCGGGGCCGGAGGGGCAGGAATGCCAGCATCATCCCTCCTTCCAGGGCCGCCGTGGCTGCAGCCCTCACACCGCCACAGCTGTGAAGAGGTCGGGGAAGTCCCGAAGCCAAAGGCGGTGTAAAAATGCCTTTTCTTAATTCTAGGGGATGGCCATGCAGGATTTCTTGCACATAACAAGAAAAAAAAAAGTTAAATAAATGAAGCACAATGAAGAAAGTGAGAGGGTGAAAGGGAGAGAGAGAAAAATAAGGTTTCCAAGAGAAATAAGAGACAAGCCAAATAGGACATTTTAGGGAGAGGTAGAAGTTCCTAAAGAGGAGAAGAAGAAGAAGAAGAAGAAGAAGAAGAAGAAGAA
Source organism: Emberiza elegans (assembly GCA_024865655.1). NCBI lineage: Eukaryota > Metazoa > Chordata > Aves > Passeriformes > Fringillidae > Emberiza > Emberiza elegans. Next base: position 33,180,215 of record JALJVW010000206.1, read on the forward strand.
GAAGAAGAAGAAGAAGAAGAAGAAGAAGAAGAAGAAGAAGAAGAAGAAGAAGAAGAAGAAGAAGAATGCAATAGCAAAGCTATAATGGCACAGCTCTATGTTTGCAATAGCTTCATACCCAAATCTGACTTTTCAGGAATGTGCTTCCCTGGGCTTCTGAGCTCCCAAATAAGTTCGCAAGTCCTACACGAAGTGTTCTGATTACTTCTTTAAAAATCAGTTTTAAGCACGCATGAACTGGAAATGCAGTTCACTGCAGAGCTTTATGCTTTCCTTTTAAACTATGTAAAGAGAATGAAAATATAGGCAACTAATGTTAAGGCAAATAAACAGCTTCAAACACTTTCTGAAATAGTTCAGAAAGTTTTTGTGCAGTTACCAAATACCTATGGCTATACGATAGCATCCTTTGTAAAAAAAAATAACTTTTTAGTTATAGCTTCAGTGCAAAGCTTTTCAGTAATAGCAGAATAATTACTGGAAAAAATTGTAAGCAGTTGCTGCCTCTAAATGTTAATGATTGAATTCGTGTTCGCATTGTACCTTTTCAGAATGTGTGTTTAACCTACATGTGGTACAAAAGCATAACTTAAATCAATGCCAGCAAGTTTGCCCAAAGCTTATAAACATCAAGTGAAAAAAATAGAATGTTTTAAATATGTGAAAACAGTAAACTGTTTAACTCATAAAAACATCTGGAGCCAACACAGTTTGGAACAACCTTTATATTTTCATGTATGGGCTACTATTTGCATTCACTTTGTGTTTCTTGGTTTTGCTGGTGGGTCGTTTTTGGTTTTTTAGCGTACCATTTATGGGGAAGGAGATCGTATAAAATTGACCTGGATGAATCAGTGTACAATTCCTCCTCTTCAGGACTTTTGTAGTCCTTCTGATTTTTTACGCTGGAGACTGAAAGAACCACCTTCCTGAATATTTATCAGAATGTAAGTAGGATTCTTGTCAGTTCTTTCTAGCGTGTGGTTTGCATATTTGCAATATGCATATTACAGTAAAATCAGATAGATAAGTCATACTTGGGGACCACCATTTGAGTGATATAAATTGTCATAACTCTGCTGAAGTCTGCAAAAGGATGGCAATTTACACCATTTAAGAATATTTTCCTTACTGTCAAAGGGAAAGCTTACAAATATGAATTCAGTTTCTTTTTGCAAAAGTTTTTATTGAACCCAAGAGCCTACCAAACAAGAGGACAAAGTTTTATTCTACTGTAATTATGATCAGTTCGTAATTTTCCATGGCAATTTGGTCAATGCAGGCATCATTTAACCTTAGAGTCAATCCAGATTCACAACAGATGTATCTTTATTTTCAGCCTTTTCTTTTTTCCCAAATTTTTGCCAGTTTAACTCCCTCTGAAGCAATATAATTCATTTCTCTTGGTACCTGTGCTGCAATATAAACCCACAGATATAAGCAGTAATAAAGTCTGGGGATTATGCATCATTTCAGAGATGCTTGAATGCTTTAACTGAAAATCCTAGCAAAGAAAATGAATAATTGTTCACTGACTAGTCAAAAATACTGAATCCCTGATTAGTTAAAATTGACAACAATCACATTTATTATTCTAAACCTATGGTGTACCAGTATCTTAACAATACTTTGTCATAAAACCATTTTTTTTCCGAGAAATTGCACTACCACAATGTGTACCTCATAATTTTAACATTGCATTTCTGTGGTGTACTTCCATTTCACCCTCTATAGCGCTTACATGTGCCATGGTTTAACACTTATCAGACACAACTTTTGCTTTAAAGACAACTAGAGAACTGAAAAAACTTTTAAGCCTGAATTCATATTTTCAGCTACTTCTCCCACATACATATGGCTTCTGTTCTTATTTTCATGATCTCCAAGCATTACAAATTTTAAAGTCATGCCAGCAATTTAGTATACTACAGAAAAGTTGTGCTGAGCCATGAGGCCCTCACTGAAAATGATTTACAAGTTTGCATTACATCATTAAAAGTTATTCGAATTGCCAGCCCACTGTAACCAGTAAAATATCTTATGCTTCCTACTTAATTTAAATAAACTGATGAAATATTAAAAATCTGAATGCACTTGAGGCTTCACACCTGAACTATGATGTTTCAGGAATGCTTTTAGTATTTGGGAAACTGCATTTCACATGCTATGGGAAACTTGCATTTCACATTAGATACCCAAAAATCCCAGAAGTCATATTCAAAACTTTGGGGTGTGTTTGTTTTAAATAAATAATTTATTTGAAAAGTGAATCCTCTTGCACAATACTATTTGTTTCCCAATCTGCATGTTGCTTTGCAATTTAGCATTTTTTAATTCTTTCTAGTATTATCTCCGCTTAAGTATAGTTGGACTAGAAAACAGCTATGACTAGGTTTGTAGGGCACTTTAATAATACATATATTTCATTTGTATTTAGAAATGTACTCAATATGCATATGCAGGCAAGTCAATAATGCCTGAAAAATATGTTTTCCATCTTGACAATTACACGCTACACACACTCCATTTTCCTCATAAAAATACTAATCACAGAGGGGAAACAAAAGGCATGTATTTTACACTTTAATCATTTTATTGTTTGATACAATTCACATTGTGGATTTTGATCTGTATATGTATTTAAAAGACATTTCACTGGAGTTTCCATTGAAAATACAGACACTGTTGTGCATGGAAAAAAGGTGAAGGGCATTTTTATCATTCTGTATTTTTAACAATGCTTGCTTCTAACTGTGCTGCAAAATTAATATTGTGCTGATTATACTTCAAGTCTGAGTCACGCAGAATAAAAAATACAGATGATTGTAAACTTTGTGCATCAGAAGATTTAAGCTATGACTTACATCAATTAACCGGGTAAATAAAGACTGAAATAGACACAAAATCATACCACATATCTGAAATATTTATTGTCTCCTGGGTGACATTTCCAAGCCCTTGCAGGACCAGCAGCAGGGGGCATATTTCATAATTCTGCCTCCATCATTGGGAGAGTGATAAGTCACTATTTTTTGTCATCTCTTTTACCCATTAATGAGTATAATACTACTACAGTGTGTGTTTGTAGTAGTTCCCAATTTTCTTTGCTCTGGAGGGAGAAAAAGGCACATGGGCATGTATCTATGCAGCAGGAATAAATAATTACAAAATCTCTATGTTTTAATAGCTGCTGGGATTATGTTATTTACTTTGCAGGTGTGTTTGCTATGATTTATAGTGTGATGAGCTCTAGGAGCAGAAACCCCTAACTAGCTAGTGTTTGGAACAGAAAGATATTCACTGCCCCGCAGAGCTCAGGGTCTATTCATTCTGCCAGTTTCACATGGGAGTAATACTGTGTTTTTGCAGAGTCCTATTTGTCTTCATGGTGATTTGCTTGACTAGAAACATTTTCAGGATTGCAACATTAATTAATAATAGGTGTAGGAAACAAAGACCTAAAAATTGCTAAGGCATAGCACCATTATGCACGCCAAAATCTAAAATCAGATAATGCTAACAACATATACTTGATAGGATAAATTAATTACAAAATAAAATTTGCTTGCAATTATTATTTTAGACTAAACTCAGGGTGTTTTAAAGATGCAGATATTTTTTTTTGTGAAAGAATGAGAAGAATTTAAAAAAATACCAAGCTAGACTTCCCTAAGAAATACATGCCGAGAAGTGCTTAACTTGCAGATAAAGTCTCAAAGATTCAGGAAACTATTGTAAGGCATCAGTGACATTAAAAAAATTGTTAATTTCTTAAATGTCATGAAGAAGCATCCGAGTGTCATATCTTGAGAATTACACCTTCCAAGGCCGTGTTTGCATAAACTAATTTTTAATTTTATTTCCCCAAAACAGAACGCAGCTCTACTGATGAGCTGTGAATATATGATATTACTTGTTGAAATAAACCCTTCCAAGATATTTGTGCTTGTCGTGCTTTATTAAGCATCCTGCTTGCATGTCCTTTGATACATTGTGATAGATCTCAGGTTGGGTTCAATAAAGTATTCCAGAAAGAGACTTAAGCACTTTCACACCAACTAAGTTTACATATTGGACTCTGGTGCACTGAATCACTTTAAGTAGCCACCTTCCTCTCTTCTTTGATGGATTTTCATTCGTTTTATTTAAATTAGATGCCCATAATAAAAGTGTGAAGTCCATTTATTTGTATCCTATTTTTTCAAATGAAAAATGTCTAGCACTGTGGGCTCAGTGAAGGTCAGCTGTAAAAAGAGGTGTATTATTTGGCACACTTTTCAGCTGACTGAGACACATGCAATGTAGAGCACGTGGGGACAGTCTGGATTTGTGTAATTCCCTCATAGGTAATTTGTCCATGAACTTTAAGCATTTGTACATTTGAGCTGTAGAACGCATCACTTAGGGACTTAGATTTTATTTAATAACCCAAGTATATTTCAATACAAGATGGTAAACTAAAAATATTTTCCGTTTCACTGTTTCAAAAAAGCCATGTGCAAAAGAACACAACAAAACGAAATTAACTCATAACATATGCAACTCTTACTTGTGCAAGAGCGGTATATGCCCCTAAATCCAGACTGCAGCATCTGGAGGCATAGCATGTCTCTAATGGAAGAGAAAGGCACGAGACATGTCAGCTTCTTGGCTGTGTTACTTTAAAAGTCATGCCTTTTCCTTCTCAGGACCCAATGCAACTCCGATTAAAACTAATAAAACAGACACTGTCCAGGTAAACTGCCTTTGAAGCATTTGCCTTTTTTGTCTCACTAATTGTAGGCAATAGCTTTAAACTGAGATAGATATTTATAATATAAAAGAAAAATCTCTTACATAAACCTCTTTTGCTTGAAACAATGAAGTTTGAATCAAAACTAATATCCCACAGTATGAATCATGTGTTCTTAGTGCATCCAAATCTACACATTCCCATTTGTAGAAGCAAATTTTGCTGTTACTAAGATGACTTGAAGTGCCTCTGTATTATTACTGCATTTTTACCCCTAGTAGTATTAGAGATAATGTATTCCTCATATACTTTTACTATTGTGATCAGCTTGGTATAGACTCTGAAAACATTTTAAAGAAACAACTCTCCCTTAAACTGTTTTACAACAAGAACTGTCTTCTTCATAGTTGACTTTGAGGAAGTGCTGAGTCCTTTCTTTTCCCCAGTGACCTCACAGGATCAATTTCTTTGTTAGACTGTAATAGCAATTTTTAAAAGTGCAGGGAAACTTAGATACTGTTCTTTGTAATTACAAAAAAAAAATCATTTAAACAACCAACACTGCTGAAAATTGTATTCTGAAACAAGCCTGGTGGAGAAAATATTTCACAAACTAATTTTCAAATTTTGTTGCACTAAAATGGTTAAATGATGTGCTACAGAAGTTGAGATGTCTAATTTTAAATGTTCTTCCCTTGTTTTTTTTATCAGCTAGTCTCCTCTGATATATTCATAGCAAGCAAGGGGGAAGGTATGTCTGTCTATTGTAGATATTCTTATTTGCAGAAAATACAAGTAGAAACTGCAAAACTGTAGCTACAAAGCTACTAAACTTGAAAATCCCATCATGAGCAGCATGCTGAATGTATAAATACACATACGTGAATGCTGAAAGAGGGTGTTCAGCTGTGCAAAAGTGCAAGCTTACCTCCAGGCTCAAACCCTTACTGTATGATTAAAACAAATTAGGTTAGTGCCCACTGTCTTTTAATAATAGGGAGAGTTCTTAGATGCATTATATAAAAATAGAAGCTTCACATAAAATCAAATGAAGGAGCAGAAAAAACTCTTTGCGCAGATTACCAGAGAAAGTTCTGACTTTGCTTCCTAGCAGAGAACAATGTTTGGGAATGTATCTAATCTAACACACCCTATAAAACTGTACAGTAGTCCCTGCTACAACAGTGAGCTACATGGAAGACAGTCACATCCCAGAGCAAAATTCCAAGATTCCTGTGATCCAAAACTCCCTGTTTCATTTCTAAATTGTGAAGCTACGTATCCATTTTGGTAACTTGGTAGATAGACTTCTCTTATACATGTACACTAATTTCATTATGTATGACCCCCTGCAGCTGTGGTAATGAGCCTTTTTTAAAAACATACCTTGACATGATGATGAGCATATTTGGATCTAAAAATAAGTCATATATAACTTCTAATATGGAAGGCATGGCATGTATCCAGAGGTCCTGGCAATAAGTTTATACTGTACAATTTGTAGTCAATCAGACTTTCCAAAATGAAGTTCCATATATATGAACATACATTGCTTGTTTGTTTTCTTTTCTCTCTTTTTTCTTTTTTTTTTTTGAAGTTTCCTTTATTGGTATCATAATAGTATGACCCAAATATAAGGGAAAAAACCCCATATCGTATTAAACACAGGAATACGCTTTCACAGTCGTTTATTGTGCATAGCTAGTAAACATTTCCTGGCAAACAATTTAGAGAGTCCATAAATTCCACCCTAACGCTACTTCCGTAGCTAGATGCAGTGCACCGTACACGAGGGTATTAGCTCAGTCTCTCTCATCCGGAATGGGTGGATTGGAATTGAAAAATCCCCACCCCCCCATTATAGCACCATATGTCTCGAAAGTCTATCCTCTCTGAGGGCAAACGGCTCCTCTCAGATCCGCCTGATGGATCACGACTGAAACGCTGCTGTCCCTCGCTATTTAATCTGACAGCATTTCTGAAGTAGCTATCGGGAGAGCACAACGAGCCAAGCATCCCTTTGGCATTAGTGGCAGCTCCCCACGCAGAGAATATCAAGGATATGGAATAGCAGAGGGAAAATCTACCACACCATGCCAATTTGTATGGAAAATTTGATCCTCAAGCTAGAGGCAGTGAAAAGAAGAAAGCCTCTCATTTCAGCAAATTGAGCAGTGCTTATGACTCCCGGGCTCCTTATGTAACTAGTTAACCAGGGTTAGTAGACCAGCTTTGCAGCATCTTCACAGGAACTGAGCCTATAAGAATTTCAAACAATTTTCTCTAGATGTCTTATTGAGGTGTTTATAGATTGAGGGATTACTAGGGGAACAGTTTATCCATAAAGATTTTTGGTGGATTTGATTTCTGCTCAATATTTTTCATATCTCTTTCTGTGTGCACGTCAATTTTTAACGAGTAAAAATACCTTCAAATAAGACTTAAATATTCAAAAAGATTTGTGTGAGGTGATCATGTTAAGATGAAGTTCATACCATTATTTGAGAAGACTAAGCAGACATATTTCCACCAGTTTATGCACTTTTTACAGGTATACATTAATATCATTCATGTTACAGGTATTATTTCCAGATTATTTTGGATTGAAAACAAAGACTTAGCAAAAATCTGGACTCTTTCCAATTTTCCAAAATCATCTCAAAAGCTCAAAGGAATTCAGTCCCTCTGTCGAAGTCCTGCTTTGTGATCTTTAATTTTTTAGTATACATCATTAAAATCTCTCCCCTGTACACCTTAAATCAGAATCTGAGGAAGGATGGTATGGTAACAAAGGGCAGAAAGGTTTTATTTCACTGGGCATGCAAGTCTTTTTGATTTTTAGCTCCCTGGTTTTAAAAGCCTCTTTCAATGATTCCAATTGAATGGAACCACTATTAAACAAATAGTCCTCTTCTTGGTTAACAGCTTCATTATATATCTTTGATAGTCCATGTGAACCCCTTGGGGTACTATTATGTGAAAAACCAAAAATTTTGGAATAAAAAGTATGATGGGTTTTGGCAGCTTTTGAAATTAATTAAAATTACCAGGATTTCAAGGCTCAAGAATTTTAGGCTTTTTCATGTGTTCTTTGCACAGTGCTCAACAGTAGACATTGCACAATCATCCCTCATTGTCTGGCTACTCATCTTTACAGCCTCCCTGTACTTCCTCCTTTTAGCTCTAAGGCACCGAGTTCAGCCACGAGTCCTTCAGGGGTACTCTGAAGAGAAGTAGTTTGTGGTCTGCAATTTGCTCAACTTATTGTCTGATGATAAAGCCCCTAATTCTTTTCCTGGACCAGGACCTCTGCCAGCTTCCTTTCATTGTGCATATGGGCAAACAGAGCTAGAAGAAAGATAACGCTGAGCTTGTTCAGCAGAACTCCAGCAATCATTTTCTCTTTTATGTTTTCAGTGAATCTGATTGCTGGCAAAAGCTGCCAGAAAAAGACAAGTCTGATCAGAAAGAGCATGAGCAGAGAAAGTCCATTTTCCCAGATATGTAGCCTCAAGGACTATTCTTTACTGGTGGTAGGGTGTATTACCCCCCAGGCCTCCCCCAAACCAGCCTGAACACACCCTAATAACTCTTTTGGTGTGAGTTCTTGTCTGATTGGTACAATACGCTATTTTCTCATATTTAACATTACACTCATGCATGGTTGCATGGATTTTTCCTTGACTCTCCTCATTGTAAAGAATACCAATAACAAATTAAATTCATGTGTTTTATGTACATTAAATCGAAGGAAATAAATCTGTGTAGAAAATGTAGCTAGTTCCTGTGTTTGCAGAGACTCTCTGGATTTATTGCATTGAAGCCAAATCTATTGTTAATCCATTTAATACTGATTTTATTCTCCAAATATGCTTGGTGTTTCCTTTCCGAACTGACATATCATGACTGAAAAAGTCGGTATTGTACACTCATAAGGTACTGGCAAAAAAATTACTGAGAACAGGTAATATATTGTTTTCTTGCTGATAAAATATGTAAAACCTCACCAAATAAGTTTAGATGGTGACTGGTTGAATTAGCAGTAACATTTTAATAGGATTTCTGTAGAGATCTTTGCCCTTTTGTGTCAGGTTCTGTGCACTGAACAGGAGAGTTTTCCATCTAAATAGGCAAGATAAAGGGCCAAAGAAATTAAATCAGATAATTACAAGGCAGCTATATTTAAAATTAGAAATGCCTACTGTAGACATATACTTCAGGTCTGTTGTTAAGAATAGCGCGCTTGTGACACAAATAGAAACACAGTATTTCTTTTTAAAAAGTTTTCTGCGGAATCACGTAAAAAGAATTAGGAGATGGAATCCCTGAAAGCATTCTTATGTAATAATACCATTTTTAATAGGTTTCACCCTCTTTAAGAATAGGATTAAATCAGGGTGAAGTAATTGGGTGTTATGGTCCAGTTAACAAACTTTAGCATGAGGCTAGTGGCAAGTTAAATCATTATAATATGGAACAGAGTTTTATGAAGAAAACTACTGGAAGTCTAACAGTTTGAGCGCTACTGACTTCAAAGAGCCGGGAACCTCAGACCTGATTTCCAGGATTTTATAATTTGTTATAATTATAGCTGCATTTTCAGTATGTTTTGTATTTCTGCTTACAGCATTGAAGTGAGCAATCTGCATATGTTACTGCAAAGAAACAGAGGCTATGAGAGAACGCCGTGACTCCAAGTTAACACTTTACTCCTAACAAAAAAACCCAAATGGCTTCTGTGCGCTAAATCTTTCACACCTCTCAGAAACTGTGTCAATATTTCAATATTTTTAAAACCACACTTATTTTGAAACAATGATCCAAATTGTAGTTGAATCAGGCTGACATTTTATATCCCACTTTACATGCCTTATTTTAAAGATTCTCATTGCTGACAAAATTAAATAAAAATTTTTAAAAGTCTGGGTTTCTTTCATAGCGGTCATGAAACATCTTAGTAAGGAAAAATAGTAAGGAAAAATGCTTATGAGGTATGGAATTGTATTAACATAAACTGGAAACCTCAGAGTGTCCATAACAGAATACTAGCTACATTACACAAATCAAAAATGACAATTTCTCTAACTGCATCCTGAGGAATTCTCTACTAGATCTCAGTCTAGTGACAGAGGAAACAGACAACAAAAAAAATTAATTGCTTATGTGTGCATATCTAAAACTTGATTATATTTGTTATGAGAAAACAAATTAAAGTCTAATATTTATATTTGTTCATATAAGAAAATTGGCTTTTACAAATTTGACAGTGAGGGTGAAACAGCTATTTGAAGAAAGTATTGAAGGAAATACTTGACTGACAACTTCAGTCTGCTAAATGCATTGTGAGAGACGTCATAAAGAGTCACAACCTTCTACTCTTTTGCTGAAAAAAATTAAACGACATTGCATTTGAATGCAGCTACTAAAAAAAGCCCCAAAACCAAAAGGGAGGTGCAGGGAAAATGTAGCAATTAATATAAATTAGAAGCTGGGAATTACAAGGCATTTTAAGTCAAATGTTACAGAGAGAAAACAGAGATAAGAAGAATATGAATACATTTTGAAATTTTATTCTGCACAAAAAACCTTAAAAATTGTTTTGCTCCATTACTAAGTGGAAATTACTGGGACTTTTTGTAAGAACATTTAAAAAATAAAAATCTTCTCTAATACTTTTCTTCTGTATTTTGGGGAAAAGTCAAATGATGTATTCATATCAGATGAGTATGATGCTGTGTTTCAGTAGTTGCACAGGAGAATGTTAAATAGCAGCTAATAAAACTAGACATTCTTAAAATCGGTAGACCTGAATAATTTTTGTGGAGGTATTTTAATATATTTGGCAGAGAAGTCTGCATGGTTAGTGAGGATTTTTACTATGTCTTGGAGAACTAGGGAGATTCAAGAGAACCATACAAAAATTTTTGTGAATAATTAAATAGAATAAATGTGATGACCTAAATGTCTGTAAGCATTTCAACCACATATTGATCTCAAGCAAAATAAGGAACAGTTTCTAGGAATATTAGTTCATTTTAATCAAAGTAGTGAGAACAGAATTTTCTGGAAAATCATTTTGCCAAAGTGAATTTGATATCATTTAATAGGAGTATAAAATTGGTAGGATAAAGGTAATTTTAGTACTATTAAATATGCAGAGGCATATTGGAAAGTCTTTTAGTTTTTAATAGTAATTTTTTGATAAAAATATTAAAATCAACATTGCACTTATTAAATAGAATCAAATCTCAGTTTCAAGTATGTAGCAAGTGGGGAAAAGTGATCAGTGGTGGTTATTTTAATGATGATCCATAGATGCATGATCCTATCATTTTTTTTTCTATTGGTGACTCTTGTATACGATACAAAAAATATATATATATATTTTTTATTATTATTATTCCATTTTAGATTATTGGATTAGTAAATAAAGAGTAAGCCAAGTCACTGTGAACTCAGATGCTCAGGAAACTGGCCACATTTAAACAAATGGTAAATTTCGATCCAGGAAAATGTAAGAACCTGCTCTATTAGCAAAGGCTGTGCCACTGCTACAAGGTAAAGACCCTGCCCAGAGACTGGAGGCAGCCAGAGAAAGCCTGGAGAGCAGATAAACGGTGCCAGGGGCTGTGAGCACAAGAGGGTAGGCACTAATCTGAAACAACTGAAGAGCACATCACCAGAGAAACATACAACACGCTTGTGTTACCTCTGTCCTTGGCACAGATGCAACCTGCTCTGGAAACACTGTGCCCACAATTCAAGAGAGGTTGTTGAAAAACTGGAAGAGGTTCAGAGGAAAGCAGCAAGAATGATGAAAGGAGTGGAAAACATTCCTTGTAATGAAAGATGCAAGGAGCTCAATCTATTTAGGTTATCAGAGAGATGTTTAAAAGGCTACTTGATCACAGCTTATAAATAACTCTGTGAGAAACAGAAATCTGATAACACTAGAGTTTTCAGTCTGGTGACAAAGGTGTAACAGAAGCCAGTGGTAAGAAGATGTAGTTGGAGACACACACTGGAAGGCTTAAATCAAGATATATGATTTTTTTTCTGTTAAAATCACACACACACGCACACACAAAAAAGAGTAATTCAGAAAAGTTCTGGTGCCCCTTTCACAGTGGGGGCAGACTGAGTAGATGACCATAATAGCCTTTTAGTTTTATAGGCCATGAATCTACAGCTTCAATTGCAGGCTTCTCTGCTTCGTATTTTCTTACACCATCACTGGGCAGATCCAACCAGTGCAAACTTAATCGGAACCAGGTGGAGCCTGCTTTTTGCAGCACAAGGGAGCTTCCCCCTGAAGCAACAATGGATAAGACCAGGATTTGACTGGACCAAAGGAATTAATACAGTATGAAAAGAGTGTGTGTCTATCATATTGGCGCCCATCCTTTCTAGGTTTTGCAAAAAACATTGGTATTTGAGTGAGTATAAAACACAGTCTTGAGAGGTGACTTATGGTAAATTTTATGATAAGTGATTTTAACACATATGCACACCTTGTCGGCTCCAAAGAAATAAAAGGAAATAGAAGATTACACACAGTGCACTGCTCAAGCAAGGCAGAGTATGGGAAAGAGAGTTAACTCATTTTGCCTGGCATTTGTTCTTTTGAGAGCCGTGCAGGTCCGAAAACTTTCCTTCAACCACATAAGTTTTTGAATTAACTTTGTTGTTGGGAGAGACTGCAGGAGGAGGTGGAGCAACAAAGGAAAGAGAAATGCTAACGGAAAAAACACATATAAACAACATACCATATGTAGGACACTCACCATATGCCAGCCTCACTTTTTTCCTCTCTCTCTAATGTGGTCTAATAATTCCAGCCATCTAGAGGGTAATTCACACTGTCTACTTCAGGCATCTGACTTAGGTCCTTTGAATTGCAGCAGCCTCCCCCTTGCCTACAGCCCCCCGGCACCTCTGTCTCCCTGCCAGCTATGCAGGGCAGTACAAACACCTAGGTTTAGTTCTTAAAACTCTGCCTAAGTTAGATATCTAAGTTAGCCTAAAGCTGTTGTATAAATATCACTCTTTCCTATTAAATTTAAAAAGAAAAAAAGGAAAAGGAAAAAATTATTGCTATGGAAAAAATTACTTGTTTAAAGTACAGGGATATAAAAGTGCAGGAAAGTTTACAAATTCAAGGCCAGCTCCTTAGCTGGTACGGCTCATATACCAGCATTCAAATAAACAGGCTGACTTCCATTCACCCTGGCAAAAGTGCAGCCTTCAAGCTGGTTTTGCAAACCTAGTCAGCCACCTGATTCTGTTGGGCAAAGAACATACGTTTTCATAAAATACAGAAAAGAAAGTTTTACAATGTAAGTCCATTAAAAAATACAAACCCCCTCAAAGAAAAAAATAAAACTAAAAAGAAAACTTTGTGTGGGAAATAGCAGCTACTGCAGTCTGTAGAAAGCACTTCTCTTTTAAAACCAAAGAAAAAGTGGTGAGAGACCAGCATCAGATTCAACAATTGTAAATAATATACTTTCCTAAAAAAATATCTTACTACCCTTCCTAGAGAAAATGTCATTTTATTTACACAACCCCCAAAAACTCTATAGGCTTTGCTACCCCATGAAAGCTTTGCGATTACTTCATTTTTATCCTGTGGTACTGCAGCAAGCCGAAGCAAGCACAGCATGTTGATCTCAGCTCTGTACAAGGCTAGACAATTCACAACAGCAGAAAGGCAACTTTGCATAAATGTTGTTGAAAGACAGTGAAGAGAGAAGAGGAAATTCTGCATCTTTAATGCAAGGTTTTTAATGCTTATATATATCAAACTGCTCTGTGTACTCCTGGAACATTTCTGTTAAAATGTCTCTAGCTCTAGGGACACATTCTACGAGGCAGTTATGCACCATTTAAATGTGAAAAATGCACACTTTACTTGGAAAAAGATGTGTGATGTGAAGTGTTTTTAAGAATAATTGAATGATTTTGTGATTCATTAAATGATTTTTCCTCAGCAAGCAAGTAATGGCTTTTCCACTAAGCACCCAAAAGGTGAAAAGTCAAACTGTTAGAAGGAGTAAAGGGTCCTTAGGAAGATGATCATTTACAGTGTTTTTTGTTTTATTTCTTATCTCTTTTTTTATTCCAAGAGGAACAGAACAAAGAATATTGGGGAGGGGGGGGGGGAGTGAATAACTACATATAGGAAATTCAAAAGATTGAATGATGGGGACAAAACTATAGGTAACAGTTGTCTATTCTTCAGTTCTTCAGTTTAAAAGAAAAGAGAAAAATTGTGACACCTCAGGTTTACTGAATATGGCTTCACATACATATTCCTGATGAGACCATGGGATCATTTCTTTTATGGGAGTGAAAAAAAGACCTGTTTTCATATACCCAGTATATCTTTAAGCCAAAGTGTAAATCTTCAGTTTCTTCCCCTTCCTATTTTTATGTTTTTTTCCTTTAAAAAATAATAAAAATCTAGGGAAACAATGCACACCTTGACTCCTGCAAAAAAGATCTCTGGCACAATCACAACACGCCTGCTTAAGTAATACCCAAAAGGTAACTCCATGCATTCCACTGGACAGAAATAATTCACAGCACGATGAATCCACAAGAAAGTCAATAGCATATTATAACACTCTTAGGGGAGCTATAGCTGTAAGAGCAATGTGAGGCAATGCCTTAGCATGAACTATCACTTTATATATGTGCTGTATACATGAGTATGAATTATATTATAACATTTGACACGCTGTGGCTTTTGATCTACTGTGACTTGTGACCTCTATCCTATTGTGACCTTTATGCCTAAACCTGTAGGGAATAGTCAAAACAATAGAACATACATGATAGATAACCCTTAGATAGGATAAAAGTGTATAACTATTATGAGCACTCATGGTTAGAGCAATAGCTAGTCAAAGACTGCCAAAGGTTAGGAAGATACTTCCCCTGGGAAATGACAATATGAATTTTCCTGCACCTTCCTCTGGGGCATCTGGAGCCAAGGATACTAGCCTAGATGGACCACTGGTTTGATTAGGTATGGCAGTTCTAATATTTCTGTGAACATATGATATTATGGAAAAATACAGTTTTTACGGTTAATAGAAAATTCTGCATAAGACAGGAAGGAGGCTTTGACCAGTGATAAAAACCTTGTGAGCTTTCAGCTGAAAAGCCAGTTGAACTTTGTGTAGATTCTGTTTCCACCCAAATCAACTGTGATTTCGTGCAGATTTCAGTAGGAGCAAAAGAAAAACTGCAAAGAAGCCCCACATACTGTTCTGTATGGGAGAGCACGCAGATGCCACAAGCAAGTATATTTTATTTTTAATACAAAAACTAAAAATCCCTGTAGATCTGGGGTCTCATGAGATTTTCCAGAAAGCAAGGGTTGCACTTACTTCCTTCTGCAGGAGGGAGAATTTGAAAAAAAATCTTTTACAGCTCATGTGTATCAGCCTCTGCTCTATTTTTTAACAGCTCCTATTCGTTTAGTCTGTTCCAGCAGCTTCCAGCTGCAATCTTGGACTCCAAGGACTGGCTTCCTGATCTTCAGCTACCTGGCTCCACAGAGCAGTCCAGGGACCAGGCATTCAAATGCAATTAAATTGCTCTCCAAAAGAAAGCTGGAGAGCAAGAAATAGTGCTGGCATACTGCAGAAAAGCAGGAAGACAAAGACTCAACTGACAGCCTATATAGCATGAGTCTGGAGCCTTTGGCTAAGATGTGGAATTATACTGCATCTCGGAAAAAACGTATGGTCAAAAAGAGCAGGCACGGAATGAAGATATTCTTAAGGCCTTGGCATACAAAGTTTTCAGCATTTCTCGACATCTGGATATAGACCCATTGGCAAACTTTAACCATAAATTGTATTTTTAATAATATTGTCATAACCTTAAGACATTAATTTACTTTATTTTTATAAAACATAGAAGCTAGAGTTTGCCTTTATCAGGTGTAAATGTAAATTTATTTAATTAAACTGATTTTAAACCAAACAAGCAGAAAACGGTTTTTTGAATACATTTTTAGTTTTGCTAAGACCACATGTATTTCAGTACAGCCCTCATTAATTATTTTCAGCAAAACAGCTAACTGAAACTGTTTCCAGGCTCAACAGATGAGGATTTATATTAGTTCAATAGAAATTTATTTAAAAATCCAGGACATGCAGACTGGTAGGGCAAGGTCCTATCACCCCAGCTGGACTGAACCTCAGCCCTGGGGGCCTCTGCTCGTGCATCACTCTGTCCAAAGGGCTTGAGCAGTGATCCCTGTTCAACAGGGGGTCTCTGCAGCTGCCACCTGCCCCTCTGCCCTCTTGCCTGGCTCTAGATGGGGACGCGCTTCTGGAGCAGTACAAAGAATTTGCAGTGGGGAAAAAACATTGTGGGACAGAAAGATAATGTATTAAACAAGGCCTAGAGACTGGCAAACTGCCATTTATGGCAAAAAATGCACACATGCACAAGCTATTAGTAGTCTCTCCTTCTTTTAGTGGAATATACGACCCACTGCAACCAAGTGTCAGATGACACCTGTTACCTACACCTGCCCTCACATGTGGATATTCCTGATGTGGCACTCTTAATATGCTGGGGGAATGGTGTACAATGGTGTTTGAAAGTGACACATTGCACATGACAAGTTGGATGGGCAAGTTTTGCAATTGTCACCTCTCCTCTTACAGGGGTTAGATACAAAGCTTGCCAACTTTCTCTCTCTTAAAACTAATTAAAACAGTTTAAATAAGCTAGACAAACTGCAGCTAAAATTTTATTAAGTTTACCCTGAAATATTTCTGTTTCCAGGAGCAGATATTATTGTGCTGGCTAAGTAATACAGCAGCATTAATGGTAAAAAGATTCAGCATCCTGAACTGAGGTTCACCTGTGTAACTTAAACCATTTGTAGCCTAAAGACAAAATGAAAACTTATAGTTGGAAGAAGCAGGTACTTCCAGCACAGCTCATCTCCCTTATGGCAGATGCCTGCTTTGCATAAGATTAAACCATTCTCTAAACTCCTGTGACTCAACCTCCAAACAGCTCTTGAGAGCTGAAACAGACAACTAAAACACCAGTTCTCCCTTCTCTGTTAGAGGAGTCAACAGAGCCCCCAAAAAAGAAAACATTTCTCTCACTGTTACACTAAAATAAACCAAATCTATAAGTATGTGGACTGTCATTATGACCTATTGATAATCTAGCTAAGGGACTAAACTGTACTATTATCTATATATGTATGTAAAAAACACATGGCTTGTAAAGTAATAGGCTGTCAGCAGTACATGCCAATCTATTTAGCATGAACAGAGACAGAGATGCATTATAGAGAGAAAGCTGACACCGGCGGAGTTTCTATTTCCCCTATGACACTGAGCACGAACCTTGCCTCCAGACCCTTTGTCTTCACACTTCTCTGACACTGTTCCTTTCCCTGCGTTCCTTTTGTCTCTCTGCTTGTCAAATGTTGCTCAGACACCTGCATTTTTTTATACATTTCCTACCCAGTGTTTTGGAATAGTGCATTTTTGATCTCACAGATGTATGAACTGAGACCTTGTATTGAGTTTACAGGAAAAAAAGTCAAATACATATTCAGAACAAAATAAAATATCATAAGCCGTTTCCTGAAAAGTATCTACTCTGTGCAAATAGAGATTTTATTTTTTCAAGACAAAGCAAAAACTTCCCCCACACACGAGAAACAAAATTTATTCTATTTGAATCAAAACACTTTTTTTTAAATGCAAAGCAATGTACATAGCATTAAAGCAAAATAGCATGTTTTCATGGATATGTAAAAGAAAGGTAAAGAAACAAGGGGTATGATTCACAAAACTGATGGTGGACGCACAGTCTTATACAGAATCAGGGGTGCAATTCATGCTGGGTGAGAAATGTGTTCGATTCCCTTTTCTTCATGTTAATAGGACATAAACCTGCATTAGCCCAGTTAAATGCCTCCTCTTAAAAATTCTTTTGTACTGATGGTCAAGGCAGATAATCTGATACCAAATACCTAGAAATAATAGACCTATGCAGGTCAATACATTGGTTCTTCAGAAAATGAGTAAAAGATAAAATAAACAGCAAAATTAGTGGATAAGTAAACTGAAAAGACAGAGGGGATTCCTTAAATATAAGTAAAAAGATAGATCTTGTTTCTTTACACGATCTTTCGTGAAACCTCTTAAAAAACCCTAAACAGCTAGTGATAAGAAACAAGGTCTTCAGATCTTAATTAACTGAAGAGACAGGACAGTAAAATGGCTAATTCTAAAACTAAAAGGAGGTCCCAGAACAAAGCAGTATAATAAATGCCTATGGAATGATGAGTGGTGTGATAAGGGTGAATAAGGAATGACATTTTCTCCTCCAGTTTAGGAACTAGTGAGAATCAAATAAAAGGAGTAGGTATCAGCTTCCAAATGAACTGAGAGTGGTAGCTCTTCATACAAATGGAACAACAGAAGTTGTTGGATGCCAAGGTCACCGGCTGAACTGATGTCTATAACCAGTGACTATTAAACATAAGACAACACTGTGAATGCGAGTCCCTGAGCCACAATGTTGGGAGTCTGAGCAGTTTTTTTTGAAATACCAAATGTGTTTTTTTGTCTTTTTTCTTCCCTTCTTCTAGAACTTCTGTCTTTTGCTGTTCATTTGCAGTGGTGTGTTACCAACCTGCAGAATCTCTGCAGTACTATTTCTCTCAGGGCAGAAATGGTACTGGATATCTCACAGGAAGAGTTATTAGTCCAGGTACATCACAGGTGAACACTGATATGGTGGAGTAGGGATTAGCTAATTTTTAAAAGCATGGTACTTATAAAGCCAAGATTGTAAATTCAATCCCTGTATGGGCTGCTCACTGAAGAGCTGGACTTGATGA
Source organism: Emberiza elegans (assembly GCA_024865655.1). Taxonomy (NCBI): domain Eukaryota; kingdom Metazoa; phylum Chordata; class Aves; order Passeriformes; family Fringillidae; genus Emberiza; species Emberiza elegans. Next base: position 33,198,841 of record JALJVW010000206.1, read on the forward strand.
TCCTTGTGGGTCCCTTCTAACTCAGAATATTCTGTGATCTGTATCACTTGTATGCTGCTTTAAATCCAGGATGAATGTGAGCTCATTTCCATAATGCTGCACCTCCAGAGTTACTCTGACCCAGCTCAGATGGCTCAAAGGCATATTTCTTATTCTGGATGATAAACTATTAAAAAGTGTGTATGTACTAGTCTAGTCCACATTGAGTCTAGGTGCCATTGCAGAGGAGAGAGCAGTGCTGTAAGACTGAAGGCCTTGAAAGGTTCAACTTCCAAACACTGACATTGCACATAGGAAGGAATGCCCCAGGGCTGGTGCTCTAACCCAGACTAGGGACTGTCCCCAGCAGTACAGGACACTGGGAAAAGCTTCCCAGGAGCAACCTCAATCTCAGGCTTGATTTCCATGACTGAGAGCTGGTCAAGATGGGTTTGAACTGTTTTCACCACTATCCTGTCCATCTTGGGCATTATGTGATTTCCAATATTCATTTATGCATTTGTGAATAATCTTGAATATTTCAGACTTTTGTTGTGAGATTACAGGAAATTGGTAACTTAGACTTCTCATTTTTCCTAGTCCCATTTACCTTTGAATGCTGATAATCCAAAAGTTGTTTCAACATTTTAGAAGTAATTTTATATGTGGGAGAAAGGGACAAACTCTTTTCACATAGGTATTTCTTCTAAGAGCAGCTGAGACAGGATTTTCTTTAATTTTTTTTAAAAAAGCAGTTCTGCTTGTCAGACCAGAATAGCTGATTCTAAGCTCACATGAGGGGAAATAGCAGAGTGCCACAAGCACCACATTTTATGCAATGTAAATGCTCCCAAAATGGAGGAAGTGGAAGTGATTAATTAAGTGAGAAGCTTTTGTTATGATTCTTTTAGGTTTTAAGGGTAAAAAATTGAGAATGGATCTCCTTAGAGAGGAAGGAGAGAGAATGGCACATCTGAAGGATGCAATCTATCATCCTAAACATTGGTAAGTGACATTTCCTTAGGCAGCTGACGGCTAAATATGTCTAGGTTTTTCAACTTGTGTTGGTAGAAGAAAGAAGGCGTTTTATGCCCTTATTTTTTTAAAAGAATATCCACAATTCAGTGAGCATAATCTGGTCCACAAGTTTCTTATAGAGTTGTACTAACATGCTTAGCTACATAGAATTTTCTGTGTGGATGTTTTGAGAGGAAAGTATTTTTTGTTTGTTTGTTTGATGTATGTTTTTTATAGGTTTTTTTAAGAGGTCTGTGATGTATTAGAAAGCATCATGTGCACAGAGGAACTGCAGCCCTTCCTGTAAATTCAACAAACTGGTTTATGCTGAAAGCAACCCCTGAATGATTTACCTTTTTCACAAAGGGAGGTGAAGAGAAGGAGAGGGGTGGGAAAACAACAGATTTTTTAAATTATATTAACACTCACTACCTGCAAAAGCATTTGTAGAGAGTTACCCAAATCTCCTGTGGGCATTTCAGCACAAGTCCAATACAGAAATACACCAGAAAGGAATGACTAGTTGATTGGGCTACAGGCCAATCTCAGCTACAACTGCATGGTATCATAAAACACCTTGGCCCCTTCCACAAGAAGAAATAATCAAGTCTCCATGATACTGTATTCCTGAGGAATGTGGTTTTTCCAGATAAATTTCATTTTCTGAGTCACTGTTAATTTTCTTCAGGCCTACATACAGTTCACATTCCTGCTAAGGCAACACCTTAAGAAAGTATTGAGATGGTCAGAAAGCAATAGGAAAAGAATGCTAACAGCAATTACTTCCTCTAAAAGACACCCACGGTTGCTTGGGTGTTTTAAAAATGTGACAGGTTAGATTCAGGCAGGAGGCCCAGCGAGCCAACCAACACTCTCTTTGGTTTCCTCTCCAGACCAGAGCCAGGAGATCCCCAGACATGTCCCGCCAGCAGCTCACACCACTGCCTCCCTGTCCTCTTCAAGACTCTGTCCAGCTGGGAAATGAATATAGTGTCTTGTTACTGACGTTATTGCTTTAAGACTCACCACTATTGACAAGTCAGTAAAAATCCCCTCCCATTACTTATTCTAAAAACACAAATTTACAAAAAAACCACCCCAAACAACTATATATTGCTACATAAAGTTGTTGCAGAAATTATTTTAATTAAGTGATTAAGAATGGGCACAATATTATCTTCCATATATTATTAGAACGCACAGCAGTAGTTCAATACTTACAAAGATTTACATTTGTGTTGGAATATTATTCATGAATTGGGAATTTAAAATACCACTCAAACGTGCCTTCACACAGTTGGCCAAATAAAGCAAAGTTGTTCAACAAGGGACTTCTGTGTTAGAGACCTTGAAAATAATGGCTTAACAGTATGCTAACTTGTTGAAAAGAATCTCATCAGAGGTCTGTCCAGCTATGACATGTTATGGATTTACTTTGGACTGAACCAATGGGCTGAGGTGTGCCACCGAGATGAAGGAATCCAGCTTGAAGGATATATATGTCTGTTTTAAGTAGGAATGTTCATTCATTAGCTCACTGCTCCATTCACTTAGCCCTGTGCAAACGGCTGCACCAAGGAATGATCCAACACAGACGCCTTTAAAGCCCCACACAGCAGCAACAAGCAAAATACATCAGGACTCTCCTGGTGAGACAAGGAAGCAATTTCTTCCTGGTTGCACTGGGAGCCTTGAAATGGAAGAATACAGGCTATACTGGAAAAAATAATCTTTAACCAAATGCAATCCACACATTAATATGCTCACAATCCTCCCTCACATCTTCAATGTTTTGAATTTATTCTGGGGGAGCAAGGGATAGAAGAGATGAGCTGTCTTGAGGTGGAGGCTGAGCAAAACTGTCCAGAACAGCAGCTCCAGGGCCCATTGAAATAATATACAAGCTTTCACAGTGCAAAGTATGCTAAAGTGGGTCATACAGTTTATTTCCAGATGTTCTCACCCCCAGTATTTTCTAATGATATAGATGAAATCCATAAAGACTTCCTGTATGGGGCTAAAACTGTGTAAAAACTGAACAAAACCTGTGCAGAATAATTTATAAGGCTGTAAAAACAGAGCAAGTAAACAAATAAACAAAATCACATAGTCCCAGTACTTAGAACTGAAATTGGTAAACTTTCAGGATTAATGAAATAATTTATCAAAGCTCACAGAAAGCCTTTTTTTTCCATCTGGAAAGTTTCCAAGCTCAAAAAATATTCTAACGAAAAGAGAAAGTTTAGCAAATACTAAACACTGGCAGAAGAAGCATAAGAGGAAAGAGAGAAAAAACGAGCAATATAAATGGTCAAAACTCTCAGGTAAAGTATTGTGAAATGACTGCCTACTTGAAGAAACCTTCAATTTGTCTTTGTTGAAGTAATAAAGTGTCTGTAATGAAGATTGTCAAGCAGTCATTTTTGTAATCAATCCAAGAAGGACATATGTGTTTTAATAAGTGGGCTTGAAATATAAACAGGGGGGTTTTCTCAATATGAAGCAGAGCATAAAACCATATATGGCTTAGGTCACTGGAGAGAAGCCTGCCTGTTTCAGTAGAGAAGACAATGCATCAGATAACATTATATACAGATTTGAGCCAACAGTTGTATTTTGGCCCATATGTGTGGAGCACAAAATATAATGCACATTTGAATCTATGGGCCTTCCCAAAGATTGCTAGATGACACTAGAGGATTTACGTTTCTTAAATTAATGCATATTGCTGCTTTATAAGACACTTTCTCATTACAGACCTAAATGCTTTCTGTTTGCGAAAAAACCAAGCCAAACCAACAAAACAAAACCAACAAAACAAACAAAAAATCCAAAACCAAAACCTAAAACCTACCAACCAACCAAAATAAGAAAACCAAACCTCAAAGTGTTAATACCTGTAGTCTTTCCTTGCTCTGTTGTAGCTGTTAATACACACATTTAGCAGTGGAGTAGACTGAAGTGCCTGTGGAGAACCTGTGTTAAGAAGGACAGAAGATCATAAACACATATGTGATACATTTGTATAAGTTGTTTTTTCTGTCAGACTCATCTGCACTCCAGCTCTTTTTAGAACAGCTGAAGTAAAACTTCTGTGCCTCCTTGGTGCATACAACCATATATAAAACTCCTTAATTTTTGCAGGGTTCGCAGTGTTTGATTTACTTACTTTAAACCTAATACAAACTCAATCATCAGTACAAATTGCACAGCAAATTAGACATGACTGTACTTAGCAAAAATGACTTGAATTGTACAGAGTAAGGAAGTTAAGGGCAGGCTAAGTATCAGAAATATGGTCTTTTAATTGTTAGCAAGGCACTAAAACCAGTGAGATTTTCTTCTCCTATTTAACATAATTTTCCCATCCCATTGTGTTTTTTATTGTGATACTGGTAATTATAATACATGAGTGCTTTCCTTTTCAGCCCCATGTATACCCTAGTTACTTTTTCCTGGCTGATTTTATGCCCATGAGATATCTTTTGGTCTTCTAACTCGACCTGCTGTACAAACTATAGACCAAGACACAGAAATTTCTGCATCAGATGTAATATCTGTTCTACCCTGGGTGTCTTTCTGGGAGATGTGTTACAGCTCAATTAAAGAACTGCTACAGATGGAAAATTCAGCACATTGCTGTGTAAGAATTCGTTCCAAACATTAGCTACTATCACTTGATATTTGTGTTCTGTTTCCAGCTCAGAACTGTCAAAATTAAATTTCCAGCAGTTCCATCTGTAACATAAACTGGATTATGATCAAGTTACAACAATAACCAAAAAATTAAAAATTAATTAAAAATACCTTATTAGACTTCATTTATAACAAAACTGGTCAAGAACATAATTTCCATGAATGGCCTTACAGATTATAGTGAAGTCTCCTCCTAGCCTAGAGTAAACTGAGTTTCTTCAGTGTCTCAGGACGAAGCACATTTCCCAGACCTCATACCTTTCTTGCAGCTTTCTTCTGAGCTCCTTCTAGCTTGTAAAGGTCCTTGACAAAGCATAAATGCTAGAACTGGGCAGAGTATTCCAGGAATGTTGTCACTAATGACATACACAGATGGAGTATCACCATCTCCATCCGTACGCCATGGGTTAGACATAAAAGGATTCCATCTTGCATTTAAATCACAGCTCTCTCCTTGTAGCTTGCCTTCAAATTCGTATTTAGGTCTTTTCTAGAAGACTCGGATTTCCCAATAACAATTGCTATGTAAATTCTTTTTCCTTTGGCCTGGTTTGACCACACAAAAATATCGTGTTTTAATGAATTTATTGCAATGAGCACTCTAGACTAGCTCATTCTTTCATCATCATGAATTGTTCATTTAATGATTTTGTCACTTGTAAGTTTTTCTATTGATAATCTCACATTTTCAGACTTTGCTAAAGATGCTGCATGGCATTGGATAAAGAACAGATCTTCACAGGACCACACTAGAAATATTTTCCCCTCTGTGACTATACCTCACCTATACTTATTTCTTTACTACCTCCATTTTTGTCAGTCTTTTGTATGATTTTAACAGATTTGTCTTTTAAAATATTGGCATTAATTAAGTTTTCTTCAATTTCCCCAGAATTCTATAAATAAAAAATTATTAGTATGCTGAAATAAATTACCTTAGCTTGCATCAAATCTATTGTCTGATTTGAAAAAAAAATCCTTCAGCATTATTTCTAGCTACTGCTGGGGTCTAAAATAATTCTCATTAGCTTTACAGTAGAATTAGATCTTCCTGCCTTTTCTGACAAAACAGATATGAATGAGCAAATCTGCCTTTTGCACATTGTGATCCATGTTTTTACTGTCCTTGCTGAGAACAGGATACAAACCATTACTAAGATCTCACTTTTTCTTTATATACTTCATGTATTGTTTCTTATTTCCCTCCATCCTCTGCAGAGTTTTTTAAAGATATTTTCAGCTTCCTGTATCAATTGTCCATATTTCCCCAGAGTCAGTTTTAAATTCATTGCTATTACTCTTGTTTTCAGTGGTGTGAATTTTTATTTCTGCCTGCATTTTCCCCTCAACCAATAGAACATTTTTAGGTTAAAGACGTCTGTTAAGAATTGCAAAGTAGTATGTCTTTTCACACTGAATTTATCAAATCTGAATTATATTTCATATTTTTATGTGTAAGTGTTTCCTGACATAATTTTGCTCACAGTTTTTCTCAGCCTTGGGAAAACAGTTTTCTAAAAGGCAAAATATATACATTACTAGTAAAGTACTGCCAAGGCAGATATTGGCAAAGTACACAGATGTTTCTGATGGGAAAAAAATAACAATCTTGCTCTTCCTTTCCACAAAATACACATCAAAATAAAGTTAATTCCAGACATACTCTGAGTTGCTGGGGTTTCTTTTACTCACCAAATTAAATTAATAATGTTTGGCTTGATTTTCAAATAAACATTAAACAGTTTAATTCATTGCTGGCATTGATTTATCCAAAGGAAAGCTGCAGAGTGCTTTAGAAGTTAACCATAAATTCTAGATCTTTTAGCCTGCTCTAATTCATGTCCTCCGAGATCTCAGAAAAGTCCCTTTGTCTCTCTGTGCCTCAGTTTCCCATCAGGAAATAACAGTTATCTAACTGTTATTTCTAGACTGAAATAACAGTTTTCTAAAATAGACAGATAATTTTTACATAGGCACAAAATTATGTGATGTCCAGGAAAGATGCTGAGAAAAGCACATAAGTATCTCTGATTAAAAAACAAAACCACTTAATGGATCCATCATAAGACTAAGTGCAGAACCATCCTAAAACTTTATCCACTGTTCCTTTGCTATTTCCTTTTTGGAAAGTACAATTTGGAAAGGGCAATTGTGTCTCTGTTCCACAGCAGAATTTCTGAACTTCTTTTTTTTTTTTATTTTTAATTTTGAAATTTAATTTTTAATTTTGAAATTAAATATTGCATACACATAAATAAAGCCAATAGTAATACATATTTTTTTATTTCCTTTCCTTCTATATTAAAAATCTCAAATTAGGAAAAAATTGATAATTGATTTCTATGTTTTTTTTTAAGGTTGTATTAGTAGCATGATAATTCATTCAGGCATCTTTAGACTTTTTGACTTTTCAGTGAATGGCACAAAAAGCAAGTTTAGCGTGTGCTGTCTGAATCTCTAGCTGAAGCATGTGTCAAACAGTTCATATAGGTAGCAGGTGAAAGCCTTGCTAAACAGGCTAAAGAATAGAACATAGTTCTTTCAAAAGCAATAGTGATCTGGGATTAGATTCACTTAGAAATAACAGCCCAGTAATAATTTATGTGCTTTGACAAAAAAGACTGATCACTTGGGGCCTTACTGATACTGTCTCTTGGAGATTAACCCATGGAACTGGAAAGAAAATATAGATTTTACAGAATTAAAGAAAAATAGTTATTGTAAATGTGAAACTTGAAGGCTGCTACAAGCCTTCAATTTCTCAGTTTTGTAGCTGATCTGACAATTTGGTCTTTTCACATTTAATGAAAGAGCACAATTAAATAATTAATTGTTTTGCTCAGGCCAGCAAAGATGTTTCTTTCACTGCTGCTTCAGAAGTCACTTGCTCACATTTCTTACATCATGATGTCTAAATATTTCTTCCTTTACAAAGAGAGAACATTTATGGATACATCTGTTATACAAAGATTTCAGTTTTGAAAGGAAAAGATTTTGTCTTATTTCCTACCAATTAATACTTATTTCAATTCAGATCAGAATATGTATAATCTACTTCTAAAGTACACAAGTTCAAACCCAAACATCTTAGACCTGAGCAGCTGATCCAGATTTTGAATGCTGAAGTGCTAGAGTTTCTGTTCCAGCTTGAGGTTATGGGCAACAAAGTACTGAGAACTTCAGTTCACAGGTGGTTTTTGTGTCTGTATGTACGTGAGTGTACACCTAATTTTCACAGGTTAAATAAAAATTAACTTATAGAATCAGGAATTTGATTACAAATATCTGCACTTACAGATTTTTCTGCTTGGCTAAAACACCTTATTAATTTTAGTTCACTAAAACTCAACCCAGCTGTAACTTGATCCATTTTGAGTAGCTATACTTAAAACCGTTGTTATGCTTTCAGTACTAAAGACTGATAACTTGATAGCTCCCCAGGGCTTGTTGGTTACAGTTTAAGCACAGAGTTGACATTACATGCTATTTTTCTGAAAATCCCAGCAGTGATATTACAACTGAGATACTGGTAATTGAAGATATAGTCAAAGATTGTTAGAGTGTGGTATCTTCAAACATACAGTATCATTCACTAACCTGCAATTTCACTCATTTTCAGGTCCTTTCAATCTTATGAAAATGGAACTGTAAAACCAAATGAAAACAGCAGTTCAGAAGTACTCTGTGGGCCAAGACAAAATCAGCCTGGATTCTCTCACCCTTATTCACAGTGAACAGTAGGCTACTCTGTAAATAGTTCTCATTATTTAAATATGAATAAAGTTCACCCAATCTGGTGCTTAGGGATTACTTAATAATGTTTTTATCTGTATTTCCCCAACATTTTAGAAAATATGCACAACTCACTCATTCTGGTTTCACAGTTGAGAAGCTGGTGCAGAGCTAGATCAAATGAATTATCCTATACCCTTCAACAAGGCAAAGGAAGCCAGAAATAGAACCTCATTTATTTTTCTCAATGGATTTCAATGGAATGGGGTAGTATTCTACTAGATTTTCTTTCTGTTTCTGCACCATTTCCAGAAAGCTCTATTTCTGGAAAATGTCTACTGTATCTGTTTTTATTAGTTATTTCTTAGACCATCAGTGGATGCAAGCAATGATGCTGTCTGATCCCAACAAACTCTTATTCCCAATGCAAAAGAAAAACATTACCACAGGTAGCAAATCTATGAAACTGAATGATTTAAGGCTTTCATGCAGATTAATGGAGTGTTTTATTCTATTTCCCAGAATTTATGTGTTTGTTTTCTCATAATAAAGGAAGTTTCTAGCTTCTGGTTGTGAAGATAGCCTTGACAATGTAAACCAACATACTTTCATCTTGTTGAGTCCTCATCCTCACCAGCTAAAACAATAGCATCAAGCAAGTTAACTTCCCCCATTCATCTTGCCAGGGTGTCAGCCTTGAAGCAAAACATGCACACTTAAGTACCAACACAGTTAACCAATTCACTGCTTATGATCAGATTAGAAATTACTAGTCAGCACAATTAGACAGCAGGCAGACACTTGTGATGTTCTTGACATGCAATCACTTGAAAAAGTTGAATACACTATTGATAGGAAAATAGAGAACAGTCTACTAATTTTAAAAAGTATTTTTCCAGAAAAAATATCTACATAAAGCTGTACCTTTGAGTTTTGGAATGCTTTATAAACATCCTCTTCTGCATATCTAGACCTCTCCCAAACAGCAACGCTTAAGATTTCTTTTCTAATCCCTGCCTCTAATTTTGGTGCTCTGTGACCAATTGCTGCCTGACTGCCAGATTCCTCTGCCATGACAGGGACTTCATTTATATCTTCAAGTTCTTTGAGAGAAGATTAAGAAAGAAGCATTCTAAATTGACCCAAAAGGACACAGATGCACATTTATTCTGAATTGATTGAAACAACCAAGCAGAAATTATATAAAAATCTATACTAACACTATTTTTATAGTAATGCAAGGATGAGAGGAGACAATGGGAACACACAAAACTTTCCATCTCTTCTAAAGCATTCCAGATCAAAGTAACTTCCAGTTATTATACACCACATTTTCTGTCTAGAAAGAAAAATACACTACTGATTGCTTCTGCAATGCTTACTGTGTCCATTTAACAGAATAAGAAACAGACATTAGGCTAAAACCATGATTCAGCAGGAAAGCAGTGGCAGAGATGGGAAAGGATGCAAAGTCCCAAGACAGCTCTCAGTTTATTAAATCATGGTGCCTCTGCTCAGGTAGCATCTTAAGCAGACATTGCAAACCCTGTTAACAGCTGCTTGGAAAAAAGCTCATCTGCCCTCTGGCCCCTCACCTTGAATGACTGAATTAAAGCATGAGCCCAGAGCCACAGCATCAAACACAGAGGCTGCATCCCAAGAACATGGTTCATGTTCTCTGTTAAAGAACAGGACCAGGAGCGAGTTGATGTAATTAGTACACACAGCAAGTACCTGATTCCTGGAAGTTTCCCACTTGCCATTTCTTCTTACCTGCATTCTTTCACTGGGCATAAAATTACTGGCAGCTTTTCTCAAAATTTTTCTGCCTACATCTTACTGTCTCCGACTGTCTTGAGGCCTCTTTCAGCTCAATATTTTTTACACTGGAAATGCAAATAAAAACTTAATAACTTTTTAAAAATTCCATAGTATGAGGACAGGGGATGTATTCTTTGCATAATGAAAGCAAGAACACTTTAAATTTTTTTTCAGAATAAAAATGTGGTTTTTGACACAGTTCTGAGAGATCAGTTATGATGTTGTGTTTATTGACATTCATTTGCTAGCCATCGTGACAGCGCTAAATTAAAGTCCATGTGGCTTTAACTTATGGGAAGCTTTTAAGAAACTTCTAAAATTTAAAGCTGTGTATTGTTGGCTTGTCAAATGTTTAGTTATTGCACAGAGAGTCTTTTTAATTGCTCTATTTAGAAAGCGCTTTTCACTTTCAAAGCAGTTAACAAAGGTTCTGCTAGCTGCCCAGTTATTTTGTGAATGCATTTACATTTCCATACCAAGGGGAGTGTGCAGAAGCTGCATTTGGAATGAAGAGCTTTAATAAAGGCAGAAGAAGAAGATATCAGGGTGGCAGTGATCCCAGGCCACTCACACACGGATGTTCAGGACAGCACACATGGGTGCCACATGAGCAGGTGAAGCTGTGATTCTGGCTGTGTGGAAAGGCAGATAATAATTAAGCAATCAGATGTGATAAGTGCTTCACGCTGGGACATCGCTCCATTTCATATGGGTTGAGAGGTTTGAAACTGACGGCATTAAGTGAGGAAGTGGCCACGTTACAGCTGTAATCCTAAAGTTTTCCTTGTGATCCCTGGAGCACCACGGTGCCAGTCTTGTCCTGACACACTCCGGGAGCGTGCCAAACGCTTTTCAGCCTAAGGAGAGCGTTTGACATCTTTCAGCTGCTAAGACTGAAGGATTTGGGCTCTGGATGTATTCCAGTGCTCCTCTCCCATACACATGTACTCACTGCGGCTCTTCCTAAACACCACCCCGTGGTGCGGGATTCCCAGCTGCCGCCTGCTCCCGGGGGTGCTGCCTCGTCCCTTGCAGCGCGGGGTCCCAGTGGGTCGGGATCGTGATTGGGATCGTGATTGGGATCGGGATGAGGATCGGGATCGGGATCGGGATCGGGACCAGGGTGGGGATCGGGACCGGGCCCTGTCGCCTCCCGCCGGCCTAGAGCAGCGCCCGCCGGGCCCAGCCCCTTGGCAGCGGCGGCGCGGAGAGCCCGGGCACGGCGCCGCTCCACGCATTTTAATGGCAGCTTCATACGGTGATAGAAGGCTCATCGTGAAGCCCAAGAACTAAAACCTGCCCTTGCAGGGCTTTAGGAGCCATGGGCTGCACATCAGTACACGCTTCTGCATCCTGGCCTGTCCTTCCCCCACCATTTCTGCTGACAGTCTTTTCCTGGACATTGTTTTTTTTTTAATAATGTAAAAGTTAAGCAATTATAAGCATTAGTATTAGTATAATTAGTATTATTATTGTTGTTATGGTTATCATTATTGTTATTTCTTTTGAGGTAGAGTCTATGCGACCTGGAGAACACAGATTTAAGCTTTGCACTGTAAGTGAACTATTAACCTGAACTGCATGGAAATGTTACACCAAACAGCCATACATTTGTTCAGCTGGTTCTGGCCCTTTTTAAAGCCAAAGCGAGGTAGTTTCTCAAGAAGAGACAGAGCAGGGGGTCACAGAGGGCACCCGCCCCTCTGCTCCCAGGCCCTGACCTGAGGAGCAGCGTGGGGCCCTCTGGATTCTCCTGCCTGACACAGGCACGGAGCTGCTGGGGACACCCGTGTGGCCACACTGTCACACCGTGCGTGTGGCTCTGTGCTCCCAGACAGCCATTCCACCCGCGAGAGTCTGAACGGAAAATAAACAAACCTACCCTCCTGTGGACTGAAAGTCACAGCTTGCACCATGGGGCTCAGCCTCTGGGAACGGGAACGCTCCTCCTTTCACTGCTGCCACTGGCAGTCTGCGGCTTGCATAAATTGCTTCTCTTAAACGACTGCTTCCCCTTCCATCAGGACTGAGACATCTGTATTTTAAACTATAAGCTCTTCTGGGTGAGGATGATGTCTGTCTACACCCTTGCAGAGTGTTTAGCACAGCAACCCCCAGGTCTTGCATGATTTCTAAGACCTACAGTCATACACCACCAGCAGTAGATGCACACTGGTAAATGTATTTACACCACTGGCTCCAGCTGAATACAAAGGAACTCAGCACTTTGCCCCTCCTGATAGAAATCTTGCAGAGCATGAGCTCATGGTATTTCACAAACCACCTGCCTTTTCTTAGCCATGTGTAGAACTGAATACTAGGAATCCCAATGTGTTTTATGTGGTATTAATAAAGTTAATATTTTTATGAAATGCTACTCCGGTCTGGGATTCTCACGCAATCTTGAGCACAATAATCAAGAAAAAGACTTTCTGTCACATTATTAAATGTTCAGTTGCAACAGTATAGAAGACTCGGATAGCAAAATGCCATGTTGACATCTTTCCAGTATGGGAAACTTTTTCCATGTTTTTTTTTTTTTTCCAATTCAACTTATTGCAAAACAGTTGCTTTCTGTAATATCACAGATTTATGCAGAGTTTACAATGCAATCATTGCTCCTTGCTATTGAAAAAGATTTATTTAACCAGTTTTGGCCTCCATTCCAAAAGGCTGAATGCCAAATCATTACAGTGTATCTGGTGTTTTGCTGTCAGAAAATATGATCTAGCATTAAGATACTATTCAGAGACTCTAAAAGCCAGAGAAAATAATTGTGGTAAATCAAAACCTCATAAATACTTTATAAAGTTGTTTTTAATCTCTGTCCTCATGTGTGACAAAAAAGTACCAGTTTACATGCAGCCAGAACACATGAATTTTGAGGCTTCATTTCCTATACTGTCTAAGTTTTAAAACAACATTAAAATCCATTCCTTATAGATGCAAAAGTCAGGCAGTAGTTGTCACATTATGTTTTCTAGTACTACTGCAGTTTAATAAGCCAAAAAAGACAGCAAACCACTTCTCTAGACTTAACTCCAAATGACGTCTTTGCTTTTTTTTAAAAAAAAGACACTGAGAGGCTAAGAAACATATATATGGCTCAGAAGCTGAAGCCACAACTGTGCAAGCAGATACAGACAGGCAGTGCTCTCTGTGGTTAAAGAAATGCACATGCCAGAGACTTGGGAGCAGCTGGCCCTGAATTTTGGCCTCGGCACACCATGTAAAATTGAACATATGCGTTGACTAGGTTTGACTCCCTTCAGATGCTTCTGAAACACAATAATATCTCACTGGGTAAGAAAGCTGCTCTGGCTTCCAAACTACCTATGCCAATAACTTTTTATTTCTCCACCAAAAAAAATGCAGAACAATTTTCCTGTGCAGCACATCAGTGTGACAGATAACAGTGACTGCCAGAAACTTGGAGATGGCAGTATATCTGGGATGGATATTAAACTGAGTCTGTCTAGAGGCATGGGAAACTTGAGGGAACAACAGGCAGAAAAATAAACTCAAGCAAAGATCATGTCCAGATCTTACTTTGTAAAAATTCCACTTATTTTTGCAGAACCAGAAACTTATCAATAATTTACCTTTTAAGGTTGTAAAATGCCTAACCTGTGGGCTTGAGTATCTGCTACGTTACGTCATATTGCATACAAATTCAGAGGCAGTTAACCGATGCAATATGGAAGGGTGCTTTTTGCAAAGAGGAAACCACAGAGGCCAGAAGGGAGCACTGGTTTGAGGAAAGGGGATTAGCTTGGAGGTAGCACTCAGCCTGATCTGACTCACTTGCCTCTGAGCAGTTTAAACCATGGCCATATTCCAAAGGAGGACAGAACTCATTAAATCACTGCTATGAATTGCTGGTAGAGGAAACTGAAGGTAGTGAAATCCTGCCAAGCTCAGCCAATATCAGCTGCCAAGCTGATATTCATGGTAAGCTGTAGAAGCAATATTAGTTTTGCCCAGATGAGGGTTTTTTTTTGCTAGTGGGGAGGAGACTGATCAATATGTTCTAAGGTGACCAATATTTTCTAAGTCTGGCTCAAAGAAAACAGCATTTCCTAAGAGAGGTGTTGATCGCTATCTGAGTGATAGAGGAGTTCAACAATGTTTCATGTTGAACACTCAGAATTTGATGAAGTTCAGTCTTCAATCAACTCCGAATAGTCTTGCCATCATATGGACCTGTCTCTAGTAAGAACAGCAGAAGCTGAAGCCACAACTGTGCAAGCAGATACAGACAGGCAGTGCTCTCTGTGGTTAAAGAAATGCACATGCCAGAGACTTGGGAGCAGCTGGCCCTGAATTTTGGCCTCGGCACACCATGTAAAATTGAACATATGCGTGGACTAGGTTTGACTCCCTTCAGATGCTTCTGAAACACAATAATATCTCACTGGGTAAGAAAGCTGCTCTGGCTTCCAAACTACCTATGCCAATAACTTTTTATTTCTCCACCAAAAAAAATGCAGAATAATTTTCCTGTGCAGCACATCAGTGTGACAGATAACAGTGACTGCCAGAAACTTGGAGATGGCAGTATATCTGGGATGGATATTAAACTGAGTGTGTCTAGAGGCATGGGAAACTTGAGGGAACAACAGGCAGAAAAATAAACTCAAGCAAAGATCATGTCCAGATCTTACTTATTCCACTTATTTTTGCAGAACCAGAAACTTATCAATAATTTACCTTTTAAGGTTGTAAAATGCCTAACCTGTGGGCTTGAGTATCTGCTACGTTACGTCATATTGCATACAAATTCAGAGGCAGTTAACCGATGCAATATGGAAGGGTGCTTTTTGCAAAGAGGAAACCACAGAGGCCAGAAGGGAGCACTGGTTTGAGGAAAGGGAATTAGCTTGGAGGTAGCACTCAGCCTGATCTGACTCACTTGCCTCTGAGCAGTTTAAACCATGGCCATATTCCAAAGGAGGGCAGAACTCATTAAATCACTGCTATGAATTGCTGGTAGAGGAAACTGAAGGTAGTGAAATCCTGCCAAGCTCAGCCAATATCAGCTGCCAAGCTGATATTCATGGTAAGCTGTAGAAGCAATATTAGTTTTGCCCAGATGAGGGTTTTTTTTGCTAGTGGGGAGGAGACTGATCAATATGTTCTAAGGTGACCAATATTTTCTAAGTCTGGCTCAAAGAAAACAGCATTTCCTAAGAGAGGTGTTGATCGCTATCTGAGTGATAGAGGAGTTCAACAATGTTTCATGTTGAACACTCAGAATTTGATGAAGTTCAGTCTTCAATCAACTCCGAATAGTCTTGCCATCATATGGACCTGTCTCTAGTAAGAACAGAGAGGGCATCTCACCAAGAAGAGGGCACCAAACAGGGTATTCCATATAAAGTCTCTTTACTTATACCCTCCCTTCAGTGTTTAATCCATTCAAGCTCCTGTTACATCAATGTGCTTTTTGAATAAGCCAGCCCCTCTGCTGATGACTCTGCTGACTTTGCCAGGTGTGGTTATAAATGGATTACTCCCATTTTACTAGTATTATGGAATAAGAACTCCTCATTTGGACACTGCCTTCAACAGTCTTTAAATGCCCTCAAAGTCTGATAATAAAGCTGAAGAATAAAAGAAAACTCAGCATTGAAAATGGGAAAAGATGCAACATAGAAGAAACAAAGTTTATTTCAGTTAGATTCAGCTTCTAAGAAATATAAATAAAGCTCAGTGCCAACACAATTATTTTTTATTGAAAAGTATTAGTCAGCATATTAATTACAAGCACTTAAATACTTACAAGCACTTAAATACTTACAGTGAAAGCACAATGAGGGTTCATAGCAAAATAGTCAAAATACACAGCTTCTAACACTGCTGCCTGGACAATGTTAATTCGGTCCTGTTGCAGACACATAAAAATAAAAATTACAGACTTGCACTAAGTGTTTCACTGGGTATATTCTTAGTAAGCATCTACTAATTCCATTTTATCTGTTCAGTTCAAAGTGTGAAAGGATGTCACATTGTGGTACGCAGAAAGAAATCATGTTGATTCTCTCAGATTTCACAACATTAATTTTTAAAGTGCTTCCATCAGCTACCAAGTACAATAATACCCATCCAGATTTAGGGGAAATTGCCATCCACATTCTTACTCTGAAGGAACAGAAACACGGACATAGCTAGAGCTAACAGATGGAAAACAATTCTAATTTCACACACAGGAATGTTTGGTTTTTTTTAATCTATCACAGCAAGTATTCTATGGCTTTTCAAATCACCGTTCCCCATTCAGTTTATCTGCACTTGTGAGTATTGAGATGTTCTGTATCTTGGTTCTCCACAGGCATCAGCCACCCAGAAAGCAATGGCACACAGCTTCTGAATGCCTTCAAGAAGTGAGTTTTAGTAGTCATCTGGTACCACCTACCAGGAAGCAGAGGCAGGAAGAGAAGCCAGATCATCAGGATGCCATGGAGCTGCTGTGCAAGATGATCTTTCTGTGCCTCTGCAGTCCCAGACTCATTCAGCACTACCAGCTTCCACAAATAAGAATTATTTCCATCACTAAAAAATCCTGATTTACCCTTTAATGAGGCCACCTCATATGCTGAAATTTTCTCTTACTAAAATAGAAAATAAAAGCCTTTTATGATTACAAATGCCAAAAGAATTCAGGTTGTATCTTTGTGTTGCATAATAAATCCTGTGGTTAGGAAACTTTGAAGGCCCCACAAATCTGTAAAAAATCCATCAAAAATCAAAACCAAAAAAACCGAAACAAACAAGCAGACAAACAAAAATAGCAATGAAAAGAAATGTCTCTGAAAGATCTTCTTGTCTTAATTTCAAATTTTAAAAGTGTAGTTGTAAGTATTGTATTTAATTCAAAATTAGAAACAAGATGACAATAAATATCAAAATATTGAATCCTGGTGATGAGGAAGCAAAGTCTTCCAGCAGCATCAGAGCATCTTTTCCTTTGCTACTACAAGGCTTTCTTTCCCTTAATGCTTCATTCCTTCATCTTGCTGCTTTGTCCTGCTGCTCTATTCCTTCACCTGAGTTTTCTCCCTAAAGTACCTCTGGCATCCCACAAGGTCCCAGGGAAAGACAGAGAGTGTCTTATGCCTGAGCACAGTGGCTGGGGCAGCTGTTCTTCCTTGTGAGCAGAAATACAATATTATCCCTAAACACATCCCACTCTTGTCTCCACCAAAAGCACATCTTGGGTCAAGGCTGGATCTGTATTTACACTGATATATTTTCAGAGGTAATATAGTGAAAACAGAGAGTTCAATTATTCAAGTTTATGTTGTTAGTAGAGTTTACACCAAGAATATTCTTATCATCCCTGTCAAAACAGTTACTAAAATCAAAACCTTAGCAAAATAAGTGAGGTTTTCTATTTTACTTTTCAGGAGCCCAAGTTAGTTTTGACCAACATGAATTCTTGGAACTTAGGGATTATACCATCCTCTAACTCAAGTTCCAAGCAGCAGTTTTTATAACATCTGCAAAAGGTCAAAATATATTTTCACAAGCTCTATCTCTTTTAGAAACTATGAGCAAAATTCATTAATCATCCTCTGTTTCCTCCTCTTTCATCTACTCCATTCGGTGTGAAACCTTTGGAAGCACAGGGATTTTCACATTATGAGAGTTTACAGTTACTTCATTTGGTTGTGATTTCTTACTGATGTCTTCAGAACATGTAATTTCCTTGTGACTTTCCCTTAAAATGTTACTTGACTTGAGCACTATTTTGTGTTTGTGAAGAATCAACATCAAGTTCAATGAACACGTTGCAGACTGAGCATCTGTGAAGTTCTCCTCCACTGCACCTTCTCTGACATACCCCCATGACAGCAACTGGGCTCCAAAGGTAAAAGGCAAATGTGCCTTTCACATCCTCTGTGAAAAAAAATCCATTACTTAGAGCTGTGAATATCTTAACCAATAGTCACTTCCAAAGGTTTTTTTCTTCTAATGCTGTAAAAGATTCTAGGCTTTGAAAAATCTCTTTACATGTTAAAACTCTAGGTGGTAAACATTAGAAAACAACTCTAATCTTCTCAACCTGCATCACAACAATATTATTAATATTATTCATATTTTATTTAGTGAAGAAGGCTATATCTATATAGCCTGTCCAGACTTATTACAATTTATTTCTGCTATATCTGCTTCTCATCCAGTTTTGGGTTTGAGACTCACTTTCATGATAAATGTCAGTGTTTGGTGGATAATTTTATTTTTTATAAAGCATATTTGGGGAACATGAAAAAATCTCTCTTAAATGAGATTTTTTGTGCTGCATTGCAATGGTAACTCAGCACTTTGGGAGGCAATAAGGAGAGTGCACACACTACTGAGACAATGTATGGAAAGCAATGCTATGCTTCACTTGCCACACTGCCCCTGGCCCAAGGTTTTCAGGCAGCACTGTTTGTTACCTGCTCCCCTTCCTGCTCCACCAAAAATCTATGGTGTAACCAGGGATCCTACCCAGAGAGGTAATTAATGGGCACATGGGACATGATGGTATCTGCCAATGAAATAATGCAAAACAGATTACATTTTAACTTTTTTTTTGTTCTATGCCGCAGAAGGAAATAAAAAGATAAAGACCAAATTACAAATTCCCAGCTGAGGAAATTCCCACTTTCTTTTGCAGTCATGCTTTTTTGAGTTTTGAATGTTTTACAAAAGCTTACAGGAAATGCTGATGAAGAGAAAAATTGCTTTTAGTTTTCACTTATCAGTGAATATTTTACAGAGGGGGTGGATAGATGCTGAATGAAAAGAGACTGAAAAAAAGGGAAAAGTTATTTTCAATTAACTCTAATATTTTTCTTATTTTAGCTAGCAATATTTAAACAACTTCTGTACTCTTATGCAACATGCTAGAGGGTTATTATGATGATTGGAAATGCTTCATTTTGGTCAGGGTCTTAATTTTTAACCTCAGAAAAAAACCCAGTAACATCCTTCCAAATGCAATGCTCTCAATC
This sequence comes from Emberiza elegans, assembly GCA_024865655.1. Classification (NCBI taxonomy): domain Eukaryota; kingdom Metazoa; phylum Chordata; class Aves; order Passeriformes; family Fringillidae; genus Emberiza; species Emberiza elegans. Next base: position 33,218,085 of record JALJVW010000206.1, read on the forward strand.
CAAAAGAAAAATGAGTACTAACACAGTAGGTGGTCTTCCCACTGAATTGCTATCAATGCCTGCACCATCTGGGTTTTCCTTGGAGGCCTTGCATCCAAGAACTGACAAGACCCAACCTTACTTAATTTATGAGACAAGATCATAGCCAGTGATGATGTGAGTGCAAGTGTGTATAGTAACATTTATATGCTACTATACACGCTTGCAATTGTATAAGGATTCCCAAAAAAGGTCAATTGTATGAGGTTTATAAATATTTTATGAAACAACTGGTGTTTAAGTAGGATTTTAAGGTCATTATAACACCTTTATGGAGTTCTGTGTCACTAAACTTTTGTGGCCTATTCAATTTACATTCTATGCGACTGGGAAAAGTACCTAGGAAAGAAAGCAAGATTTCATTTTTTGTTGGAAATAATACAAAATCTTTATTTACTGCACATGGTGTATGTTTTGAAGCTCTAGTACTTGCCCAATTTGTTTTCTCCTCCAGGACATCCAAAAGCAACAGTCAAGTTGCCTACCAAAAATAAGATAAGCAGTAAAATAGAGTTCATGCAGAATTAAACAATATTTTTGTGTCAAAAACTTTACCTTTTTTCTAAATTTAGTTTCATCCTATTTGGAATTTAACACAGAAAAAAAAACATTTTTAAAGGATTCTAAACAAGAGAATTAAATTTTTTAATCCCTGAAACAATACATATATAAGAACATAAATTACAAACAGAAGCATGTATTTATAAAGAACTATAAAAAATAAATGAGGGCAGCAAGCTTTTCAAATCTCTGAATGGTACATCTGAGCCATCAATATCGCATATAACTCAGAAAGAAACTGATATATTTCATGATTAATAATTTCTTAACCTATAACCCAAACTATAAAGGTTGTGGAAAACCTAGTTCAGAAGTTCATATCCAGGTTTAATACAAGCAGAGCTGAATTACAAGTCACTGTAGTCCTGACATCTTGCTCACTCTCAAATTTTTCATATTACCGAAAGTTTTTGTTTCTACCCTTTTATAGTTAGTAATTTAGCTACTTACTCAAAGAAACATTTTCCTACTAACCTAGATATTACTTACCAGATTATTTTTCTCCTTCTTTGTTATTTTCTCATTTTAATTATTTTGATTTCTTCTTCCCTTTTTTTTTAATAAAAAGATCCACTGCACAGACTTTTACAGTTCCCCATAATATGCAATAAAGAGACAAGATATAAAACTTTGCAGCCAATATCCAGCAACAACGGGCACGTTTTCACTTAATTTCCTCTTAAAATCTGAAATATTGTCTGGCCTGTCTAGACAAAGACATAGGATTAACATTTCAGGCACCCAGCTTAGGAGCACTAGATCTCATAAAGAGAGGATAGAGGAAGGACAGGTTCCAAACTGCAGTTTCATGGTGAGAAGTCTTCCCTATAACTGAACCAGGCTTCAAGCTGTGAGAAACAGCTGTAACACCTGTAACGTTCAGTGGTGTTAGAGGTAATTTTGACAGCAATGTAAGAACTGGGAATCTCCACGAGAAGCACTGCCATCTGCTCCTGGCATGCCTTCTTGAGGCAGCTGCCCAGACATGGGTTTAGGAAAGGCAGGTCCTGCCTTATGAACCTGATCTCTTTCTGTGACAACATGACCCATCTAGTGGATCAGGTGGGTCTGTGGATCTGTCTACCTGAAGTTCAATAAAGCCCTTGTCACCATCTCCCACATCATTCTCCTGGTGAAACTGGCTGCTCATGTTTTAGATGGGAACATCTTCCCAGTAGAGAACTGGTAGGATGGCTGGTCCCAGTGAGTGGTGGTGCATGGAGTTACACCCAGCTGGCAGCTGATCACTGCTGGTGCTCCCCAGGACCAGTGTTGGGGCCAGCACTGTTTAATATCCTTATCAGTGGTCTGGAGGAGGCGATTGAGTGTCCACTCAGTTGGTCTGAAGACAAATGAGTAGGAATTCTGATCTGTTTGAGGGTGGGAAGGTTCTGCAGAGGGATCTGGACAGGCCTGATCAATGGGCTGAGGTCAGTTGTATGAGGTTCAACAAAGCCAGGGGCCAGGTACTGCTCTTGGGTCACCACAATCCCAGGCAGTGCTACAGGCTGGGGGCAGAGAAAGCTTTCCAGTGAAAAAAAGGTGCTGCTCAATCTGCACTCTTTAAAAGTCACTGGGATAAAAAGCATAGCTCTTCTTCTCTGTGATACTTTCTTTACCTAAGAATTAATAATCAAATGTCAATTGTTTAACCATTTTGAAGTTGATATAAGCCCACAGCCAAAGACCATAAAAATTTAATCATACATTTTCAGGAAGAGATCTGAGCAGGAAGGTTGTTCTATCATTCAGAGAAGAAAGCAATACATAAACATGGTGTTCACCTTTTCACATGCAGGTACACAACAGGGGTAAGGAAAGAGCATTTTGAAAAATGCAGGGTTGTTTTAACAAGAAAGTCAAATGCAGTTCCCGTTACTGAAAATACATCTGTGCATTATGGTTATCTATGTTGCAGAGAGAGTTGCATTATGTAAATTCATATTCCTTCCTTTTGCTTCAAGTCCCAGACTGATTCAGACATATGGTTTGCAGAATGCTTGCAACTGTCTCATTTTTGGCACTTCAAATACAGGAAGCAATATGTTATTTGTATATTCTGTTAGGGACTAATACAATACAAAGCCCACTGAAACAGCTCAACTTTGGATCATACCCTTCAATTCTCTCCTGACTAGTCTACACTGTTTCCTGAAAAGGCATCACAGAATTTTTTGCAAAGGTAGTTTGACAGCTGCTCTACTGGTTATTACTAGTCTTTTCCTGCATTGTTCTGCACTTACCCTGCAATTTTTTTCCATCACCTCTGTGTTAGGCTCCAGACCTGATCTCAGTGTAGACAACAGCAATCTTTCCATTACTTCATTACAAACGGTTTAGATTGGAAACCAAGTCTGGTCTCCAGGGTGAGAAGTGAATTGCATGACTTCCAGCTAGAGAGACTCCACTCTCCATCAGGACACTTGGCTATCCCACCACACCCTGGTTTCTGAGTGCTTGTAGGAAAGCTATGGATGTGCTGTGTCAGCATGTTAGGCAGCAGGGCTTGTAAAGACAAGACATAAAATATGTTTCTGTGATTCAGTGTCAACAATGCTTATATGTCATTTCCAGTTACATTTCGTTCTAATATGGCTTACATTAGTGGCATTTAATCACAATTTTATTTTTGCTCTCCTTGAACATCAGTCCCACTAAAGTTGCCTTTCTAAAAATCTGATTGATCACAGAGAATACAATGGTGATAAATATTACACCTTAATCTTTTTAAGAAGTACACATGGTCATTAATTTACTCCTTATGAAAGGACACTTTTTCAGTTCTATGTCAGGATCTACAGTAAGGTCTTTTCTTCTAGGAAGAAAACAGGTTAATAAATAATACAGTCTGAGGTTTATTGGCCTTTTTTGTCATTCACCTCCAGTGGGAATTATAGCAAGGAACAGTTGCCCTTGTTAACCTGCAAACATTTTTCACTCAGTTAGGTCATTGCCTCTGGCTCAAGGGTCCAATTTTCCTTTCATTCATTAAGCACATTGGGAAGTGGAGTTCCTAACCCTTTCCAGTCTAAATGTGGAACAATCACATCCCCTCACAATCAAGTGCCAATGTGCTGGGACCTTTACGTTTCACTGTGATCTCTCAGTGACGCAAGTTTTTAACAATTGAAGGATATTAAGTCAAAAAGTTGTTTTCTAATTGGAGGAGCTCAGGGGATTTCAAATAATGAACTTTTATAAACTGGAAGCTGGTACATGTGCCTTTCCAATTATTTTTTGTTTCAAATCAGGCAAGAGGGCACTGCTAATCTCAGAAAGCAGATTTCAGAAGTTCTACTAGAAATTAAGGCTGTGAAGCATAACAGTTGAGCAGGCATAAACCATTAATGCTTTGGGGAGATGAAATTACACAGTCTCATATGTCATTTTACTGGATGGTGTAATAGCCAAGGGACAATGAAATTCCAGATTTTAAGGTGTGTTTGATATAGCTAATTCACTCCTATAAAGACAGGCTGAGAGGGCTGATGCTGTTCAGCCTGGAGAAGAGATGCCTCTAGGGAGACTTAGAGCAGCATTCCAGTACCTAAAGGAGGCCAACAGGAGAGCTGGAGAGGGACTTTTTACAAGAGACTTCACTGATAGAATGAGGGGTAATAGTTTCAGACTGAAATAGAGTAGGTTTAGATATTAAGGAAAGATTCTTTACTGTGGGGATGGTGAAACACTGGCACATGTTGCCCAGGGAAGCTGCAGATGCACAATCCTTGGAAGAGTTCAAGGCTACATTGGAAGGAACTTTGAGCAACCTGGTCTAGTGGAACATGTCCCTGCCCATGGCAGGGGAGTGGAACTAGAGGGTCTTTGATATCCCTTCCAATACAGAGCATTCTATGATGATTTTATGATTCCCTTTGGAGCATGCCTAAAGAAGGAAGGGACAATGCGTTTCTTATTGATAAAAAACTTTGCTACAGAGAATCTTTGGGTGGATGAATGGTGGTTGCAGTTCTGTAATTAAGAGCCAAACACTTGAGTTCTTCATATACAGATGTTTCTATACACATCATTGGCTGTGCCAAAATATAATAAAATATCTTTCTGGATTAAGTTAGCAGCAGTGTCTATACAGCTCTAAAAGATAAACAGAAAAATCACTAATCCTTTACAGCCATATAATTGGAGATTTTGTGAAGTAGGATACTTTAAAATGGGAATGAAATAGGAGGGAACCTCTGTACAACTGTTCAGAAGAGGGTTTGAGACATGGCAAAGGAGAAGACACCTGAGTAGGAGAAATGCAGAATATTTGAATTTCATATCATCTGATCTCTCCTCCTGCTGAATGGTCAGTAAAAAAGTAGAGGAAGGATTTTTCAGGAGCTCTATGTAATGGTTTCAAGGGATAGCAGGGAAGAGTAAACTGGAAAAGTGTAGCTGGGACATGAGATAAGCACGGTATGAAGTATAATCCTGGCAATGGAGGATGAAGGAAAAGGGATGCAGGCTGAAGACTGAGCAGAGGGAAATAATACACAAGGGTCTGGATGTGTGGGATGTATATAACAGCTCAGCTGCAGATGGAGGAAGAGAAAGGCTGACATTAACATTGGCATTAAACAGGAAAAGAAAAAAGAAAAGGGCTGATGGTTAGAGGCTGGCAAAAGAAAAGCTGCTGTGGGTTTTCATCTTGAAAATATTGAGCTTATTGTGGTCTGTATAAAGATTCCCAGAAAAGTTAGCAGGCATGTCAGGGGAAGTAGAATATTGTTCAGTGGGGAGAGATGGAAAGGGAAATTTGGGAATTATGTCTTGGCCAATTGTTGAAGAAATTGGAACTAAGTCAAATTTTCAGGGAGGTTCCCAAAGAGAGGGAAAAGAAAAACTGATGCTTTTCAAAAACACACTAATACAGCTTCCTTGTTACTTGTACAACTGATGTGTCAAATGTCAACATTTTGTTATTTCTGAAAAGGAGAAGAGAAATATGTTTTGTTTGAACCCTGTGACTGCCTACATGCAGACAGAATAAGTGAAGACTTCAGCTGGAAGGGTGTAGGATAATTAGACACACACATTTTGGGGTCTTTCCTGAATAAGTTACCCATGCAGGCGGGCTCTTTAGCACTTTTTACACTCTCAAAGGCTCAGAGCTAAATTAGGCTGGAAACTGGTCAGAAAGAAAGTTAGTCACAAAAATTCAGCAGCAATTTTTATTTCTATTGGAATTTTTCAAAATTAAATTCTTGAAGTTTACATGCATAAATACCTATAAGTATATATGCAGAGAGAGAAATTTGGAGAAATCTATATCAGTATACTGATGCCTTAAGTTTTAGTTTTCATAATTCTCAGATTCTGTGCTGCCTAGGGGTGTAGCTTTGAGCTTCATATTAAGTGTTTGTAAGCTCTCTTCACAGGGTAGGTAGACAAAATAATCCTTTTCCAGCTTGAGACCAAGGACAACCCTTACAAGCTTCAGGTCCAAAAGTACAAACATCAAAGAACTGAGGGGAGCAAACAAGGAGGATGGGACTTCATAACCCAAAGCCATAACTGGACAATTAACTCCAACATGCAAATGGACCAAAACTTATCATCCATTTTGTGGCCATTTTGGGTCCATCTTGGGTGTAGCCCTGGCCAGGCTCTTGTATTGCCCAAGGTGTATCCTTTAAGGCCTTTTAATAAATACCTACTTTATTGTCTTAGCTCTGACTAGTCTCTCTTCCAAGTTCAACCTCTCAAGGCATCAATACTTACAGAGATAAAATTCCCATCTCTCAGTGTTGTGTCAGGTACTGGTAGAGCAGGCTCCTGTTCAACAGAGTTTGCATCAGTCCAGCAGGAGTTCCCCGGGGTATATCAGGAGCCAGAAGGAGTAGCTGGAGCATCCTCACTACTCCACTTCCTGTCCCACAGGGTCCAGGGCAGGCAGACTTCCCTATAAGCTGGAGCTTCCCAAGTCTTTCAGACTATTACTGACCCCAGAAAACTTAATTTTTTTCTTTCTTTCTTTCTTTTTTTTTTTTTTAATGAAACATGAAAGTTTTCTATACTGGAATGAAAACAAAGCTGCTCAAATTTTTATGTGTGTGTGACAGATTTATGCTGGAGGAATTCAACTGTCTCTCAGATGGTGGTTGTTACAAAAGCCTGGGACATCAGAGATTCAAAACAAAATAATCCTTTTCCAGCTTGAGACCAAGGACAACCCTTACAAGCTTCAGGTCCAAAAGTACAAACATCAAAGAACTGAGGGGAGCAAACAAGGAGGATGGGACTTCATAACCCAAAGCCATAACTGGACAATTAACTCCAACATGCAAATGGACCAAAACTTATCATCCATTTTGTGGCCATTTTGGGTCCATCTTGGGTGTAGCCCTGGCCAGGCTCTTGTATTGCCCAAGGTGTATCCTTTAAGGCCTTTTAATAAATACCTACTTTATTGTCTTAGCTCTGACTAGTCTCTCTTCCAAGTTCAGCCTCTCAAGGCATCAATACTTACAGAGATAAAATTCCCATCTCTCAGTGTTGTGTCAGGTACTGGTAGAGCAGGCTCCTGTTCAACAGAGTTTGCATCAGTCCAGCAGGAGTTCCCTGGGGTGAATCAGGAGCCAGAAGGAGTAGCTGGAGCATCCTCACTACTCCACTTCCTGTCCCATAGAGTCCAGGGCAGGCAGACTTCCCTATGAGCTGGAGCTTCCCAAGGCTTTCAGACTATTACTGACCCCAGAAAACTTAATTTTTTTCTTTCTTTCTTTCTTTCTTTTTTTTTTTTTTAATGAAACATGAAAGTTTTCTATACTGGAATGAAAACAAAGCTGCTCAAATTTTTATGTGTGTGTGACAGATTTATGCTGGAGGAATTCAACTGTCTCTCAGATGGTGGTTGTTACAAAAGCCTGGGACATCAGAGATTCAAATACTTAAAAGAATAGTTCTTCATGCATACAACAAGAAAAAAAAGCTGAGTGGGGCCTACCTCCTTTTTTTCCAACCTGGACCACAAATATTTTTCTCTTATGTGCTGCTTCCCAAAAGAAACCAAACAAACCTGATATATTGCTAAAAGTTTCCATTTGGACAGAACACCATATTCTTTGGAAACTCCAGTGAAGCATAGTTTTTTTTTAACTCCTGTACTCAAAAATTTTTGAGAGCTTGAAGGATGCCATGTGGCTAATGCAGTTTTCCAAGGTTTTTCCTCTGACTATGGACTTCAAGCAAAGCAGTCTGAAGACAGCTTTATTTCAAAGGGAATGTCTAAATTTCATTTTGTGTGAAAGAAACTGAACCTAGAAATATCAAAATACCCTGTGGAGTGGGATTGCTGCTTTCTGCCGAGTTCTGGTTGCACACAGAGGTGTTACTGGGTCTTGGCTAGAGGATGAGCTGAAGGATAGAGAAAGAATAATGTTACTGTCAGGTCTCATCACAAAACCTGTAAAGATATTGTTACAGAGTACACGCTTTCAATGTCAGCACTTACTATAATTTTATTGGATGTCTGTTGTTATGTTATTGGTGGTGTTTCTAAAGGCCCAGCTTCTGGGAACTGGCTAAGACACATAAATTTAAGCACCATTTCCCTGTTTAAAATAGATTCATGTTGGTATTGGCCACAGAGAAAAGTTTAAAATCATGAATCAAAATGCTCAACCATCACAGAGCAGGGAGAAAGACCCTTGTCTTCACTATATTCCTTTTAAGTTCATTAATTTTAAGAAGATTTGTGAATTTCTGGAGCCAATTTCATAATGTTTGAATGCTCAGGTTTGGCATAATTGATTTTTCTGCCTCCCACACAAGCTGATGCAAGCAAGTAATTAAAAAGGGCTGAACATGTCTAGTTATAAGGCTCTGCCAAAACTCTGTTTGCTGACAAGAGAAGCATTTTTGAAAGTCACAAGAAACACTGAAAGTCTTTTTGTCAGCTTTAAAAAAATGTGAGTTGCACCTCTGTATTCCAGGCCACACAGACTGAAATACTTTCTGAAATGGAGATTGCACAGGAAGGAATGTCCTTATATACATTTGTTAAAGCACTGAAATCCAAATGCAGTACTGATTCTTTACATTATAAGTCAATGTTACAAGACAAACTTTAATTCTGTGAGGGGATCTGATAACAGCAGATTGTAACAGCCTGTTCAGGAAGAAACACTTGTAGGTTAACTTCTTGATCGCGTTGAGAAATTATTTAAGAAACACTGCAAGAGCTGTTTACACTTTCCATGTATTATACATAAATATTTGTTTATGGAGAAACTGTGTGGTGCTTTGCCTTTGTCAGCAACTGGAAATTGTTACTAATAACAACATTTAGGGTTATAAATTCCATAACCCCTATCTGACTCCATGCTGTACTTTCCAAGAAATTGCAAAGTGAGAACTCTGGCCTGGGCTTCAAGGAAGAGTTATGCTGAGATGCACAAAAGTGTTCTGTGAGAAACTTCAGTGCTTTCTGCACTCCACATTACCCCCATCCCCACAGCCATGCAGAGGGCACTGAAGCCTTACACAAAATTGTTTTTACAATGTGAGCTAGCCAGAAGTTTGAGACCATTTTTAAAACCAGACCTAACCTCTACCATGCACTACATTATCACAGAATCACAGAATCATTTACATTGGAAAAGACCTCCAAGACCATCAAGTCCAACCTTTGACTAATGATCATCTTGCCAACTAGACCATGATACTATGTGCCACATCCAGTCAATTTTTGAACACCTCCAAAATGGTGTTTCCATCACCTTCCTGGGAAGATATTTCCAGTGTTTAAATCCTTTCCAAAAAAAGAGTTCTTCCTCATGTCCAACATTATTCCTGATGTCCAACAATCTCATCATTCTTCTCTGTCATCTGGTTTAAACTTGTCCCTTAACCAGGGACCCAAGCCCATGAGCTGACAAGCTCTGTAGGCACTAGTGTCATAGAAATACTCTTACTAGACACAAAATTTATCCTCCATTCATATTTCAGTGTTTGACTATCAGTTCACTGCATTGGCAAGTTTAATTTCAATTAATACATCCCACAACAAAGAGCATAAACTTTGAAGTAAGTATTTGACACATGTTAGTTTAAAGAATTTAGGGTGAGCCAAAATGATCATAATCAGCAAAATTCTCTCCTTGTATTCCAGATAACAATATCAGACATTGGCCAGATACTTGGTTCCTAAGAGATGAGCTTATTAGAGAATTAGAATTTTTGTAATCTTGTAAGATGTCTGGTGTTACTACGTTACCTTGCCAGGAGAAAGGCCAGTGGCATCCTGCTGTAGGATGGATGAATGGGCTCAGGAAAGTGTTCTGGGTGTTCTGCTTTATGGCAAGGTTCTCTCCTTCAATGACCCAAATCCAAAAGCTATCCCAGAGAAATCAGTACAGTATTTGGCCCATTGTTAGCTTACTACGCTCAGCAATCTCTAACACAGAACAATACCCAGTGGATTTTGAGAGTCCAGCTTTCTTCAAAACTATTTCTTTCCTTCATACAAAAAAGGACAAAAAAGAAGAAAACACAGAAGCATGGGAAAGTAAGTTAGGCAGGAAATAAGTCTGTATTCACATTTGTTGCCCAGAAGAAAAGTAGATTTTTAAAAAAAGATACATATTTTAAAAGCTGAACATTTTAGCTTCATTTTAATTAGTATTTATTCAGAGTCCTGTGGGAAAAGAATGAATGCCATATAACATATCTGATGCTGGAAAGCCCTGAATATCCTCAAATTCATGTTGATTAAAGTAGGAAACATGGGAACAGAAGGTCCTATTTTACATTATTTATTTACAATCTAGGCCACAGTTTGATAATAGTAAAGTAAAGCATTAGGGATTTTGGCTTTTTTATCATGTAAGAATTCCTAAGAGAAGGATCTTGTGAAGATTTATGTTTAAGGCTCTGTAAGAGATGAACCTCATCTGCTTTAACTGATTGTGTGTGTGGTCAGTATGTCTAAAGTCATCCCTTTTATAACTATTTTTTGGTAAGGTTTTCCTTGTTCATGTCTAGAAGACCATTAAATGCAAATGCAGGGACTGTAGTAAATGTGTCTCAGTTAATCTTACCTGCCATTGAAAAAGCTGTTTCAGAGTAGTTCTGTCTTCAATAATATAATTTTTAAAAAATCCAGGAAAAAAAGGCAGTTAGTAGAGTTATAGTTAAAGTAACTCAATCCATTGATGTCCATTTTGTGCTCGTTATACTTCATGGGAACAAAGAGAAGTCTGAGTTCTCATAAATCAATAAAAAAGCAAGTGACGTGGACTGACTATATATGAGAATAAAAGTAAAAAATTACTACTGCTAGACTCATCCATATTTCTTACTACTTTCCTATTAGTAGTATATCAAGCCCTAGAACTTTAGAAAGTGCTCCAATAACAAATCATTCAGTCTTTTACTCACTACTATATAATTCCCTAAATGATTTCTCATTCTAGTGTCAGATATCACATCTGCTGGCCTCTGTCCTCAAAGAAAAGGTGAATAAATTATTCACAGTACCCTCTCCCTAAAAATTCCCTTGAGAAGAGAGGTATCTCAACAGAAGGCATCATCCTCAGTTCTCTTCAACATCTTCATCAGCGACCAGGACACAGGACTCGAAGGAATACTAAGTAAGTTTGCTGACAGCTAAATGTGGAGGAGTTGTCAACTCCCTCAAGAGCAGGAACAGGCTCCCCAGGGAATGGTCACAGTGTTAAACCTGTCTGAGTTCAAGAAGTGTTTGGACAATGCTCCAAGGCACATGGTGTGATTCTTGGGGTGTCCTGCACAGCACCAGATATTGGACTTGATGAACCTGGATGGGTCCTTTACAACCTAGCATTTTCTGTGATTCTATGGTCACTATTGGCAAAACCTCCCATTATTAAAATCTCACTTGCAGCACCACGTCATGTTTCTCTTAAGAATGATTGCTGCCATCCAACAATTTTTTCTTTACCTTGTAACAGAATGGAGGGTGTTGCTCAATGGTGGCTTTGTTTTGGAGAATCACTACCAGACACTGAAACTCTGGCTTGAACTTCCAGAAGGCAGTGTGGTCTATAAAGTCCGATGCTGACAGTGTACAAACCTATCTCCATTCTTTTTGCACAATCCAAAGTATGCAAAGAGATTAAATACTATCACTTGATCTAATACAGTGCAGGAATAGTGCTATGCACACACATTTCAAACACATTGTTATATTTTTTAGCAGCCTGCACAGTAGATTTTTTTCTGGGAGAGGTTACAGCACAGATCCTACTGCACTGTTCATGAAAAAACTACAACTAAATGAAATAACTTTCTCTATATCAGTATATATCTGAAAAGAAAGGAGGAACAGTTCCAGCAAAAACCTGCTTTATGAAATCATGCAGTGTTAACAAGGCATTAGTAAAACAGCATTTGGATCTACGAGAACTGGCAATTGTCAATGCTTAGTTGGAAACATCCTGGTATTCTAGGAGGGGTTTGTCAGTTGGAGGGTGTAACTATAAAGCTCAAAATATTTCTTGAAACAGTTTAAAAGTCTTAAAAATTAAAGTCACTTTCAGTGAGAAGGAAACTATTTGATAAATATTTTCATTAAAACACACTTTGGTGCAGAAAACAACGTATTTATCAGCTTACAGATCCATTCTCCAAAACTTTATGAGGGTTAAAGAGTAGAGATTGTGAGTTTCTGTGGGTTTTTTTTTTTCTCTAAATTACGTTCTCCACCTAATTCTGGCCAAGTGGGAGAAGACTTTTTCAAATACAATTTCCTTTAAATAGGAGAAAAAACAATTAGCAAACACTTCCAAACCTCTTTTTGCATGTGACTCATCAAATTATCTATATTTTGGCTCTCAGATACATTCAGAAAGGAGATGCATTCTTCATTTAAATCTGCCTAAATCACTTGCAGTGAGCCTACTGTGTGAGTAGCAAAGTCAGCGTTACCCTGTCCTGGACAGGACGCTTAATTAACTCCTAAGTTCCAAAAACTTGCTGAACTCACCTAGAATTCACACAGAAGACAAGCCCCCAAATGCCCATCTGTTTTACCTTGAAAGGTAATTAGGTTTTAAATTAACACAAACTGTACACTTTCCAGGTTTTCAAGATCAGCTGCTTCAGGATTTCTCTCAAGACATCTTTTTTATTGCACTGATTCATATAATTCCAAAGGTCTGCACGTTTCCTTATCCTATTTCCCTTTCCAGCAGCTGTTAGCTACCTTTGATCTGGGAACATAATTTGATAGACTAGGGTGCTGTGTTCTGGCTCCTCTCTCCCAGTACCAGAGGGGTCAGCCTTCCACATGTGCTTACTTTTCATATGCCCAGAGGTAAATAGTCACACTCAGTCTCTCTTTGTGTTATCTTTCAGCTTTCCAGCCACTGGTAAAGCATTTAGTTATTTTTAAGATCAGGAAACATTTTCCCATTGATGTCCAGAATTTTCTAAGCTGCTGTTTCTACTTCACACTAGGTGTCCAGATCTCCTTGAACACAGGAGAGAGAAATATAAAGAAGTGGGAAAAGAGCATAATTGTCAAACTCCACTGTGACAATCTTACAAGTCTGTTCTTTGAGAATCAGTCAATCAGTCAATCAATCCCAGCTGTGAAACAGGAGGACAGGTGCTTGTTTCTGAGGTTTGGAACCTTCCTATCCTGATCACATCTTCCCTTTTTCTTTCTGTTCTTTGTTAGGCTAAAACTGAAGTTACTGTCTCTCATTCCTATCCAGTTGCCTGTTGTACAATATCTTTATTTCTTGTCGTTTGTGTTTGTATAAGAATCTTGTAGCACTCAAGTACACACACTGAAAAATAAAGATTAATCACATAAACTGAAAACTCGGAAGAAAAGAATCAACTGAGCTGAAAATGTTTAGAGTCCTGCAAGGGTTTAAAAGGTTACAAACTGAAAGGACAAAGGTTTTTGGACGCAGTCTTACAAGTAAACAACCTCACTGTGACCTCATGCTCATATAAGGAGTGAAGAGGAGGAGATGGATCCGTTAGGCAGGAAGTTATAAGAAATCTGCTGAGCTAAAAAACACCAGAGAAAATAATATATGAAGGTCTACAGTTGAATCTGAAGAGGGGAATCTCCAAGGACTAACTGGAGAGGAGAAACTACATTACAACATTTTCCTGGCCTATAAGCCTGAGTTAGGAAGTAAGCAAAGCCCAGACCCAGTGCCAGATCGCTGGGATTCACTGAAGCTCACTGTGTGCCAGAACATTCTCCAAATTGAACAAGAGGGAACAGAGACAACAATGACCCTGTTTTTTATAACCTTTCTCAACTAGGAGCTGTAAAGCAACAAAACCTGGGGACTGATCTGGAGATGATCCACATGAATCTGCTTAGCTGTCCACAGGAAGAAAACTCCCAGAACAATGCACAAGAGGGCTGAGACAAAAGAGATTTGGAAGACTATCAAAATGTAAAGAAAGAGGTTCGTCTCTACTACCAGACAGGACGCTCAGGGAATGTTTTAAAGGAATTTCTACAAACTGACCTTATTATTTTTTATTTGTAGTGTGAGCAAACAGGCCAGGTTAGCTATCAAGTGAAGAGACAATACCAGTTCAAAGCGCATCTGACCTTACTATGGCATGACACCAGAAGCGATGACTACGCAGACAAGTTACTGGAATGGCAGTCTGTACTTATTTATATTCAACTTAACTGGAAAGAGGGCCAAATGCTAAGGAAATGTGGTTAACTGACAAAGCACTGTGCTGCAGTCAAAAGGAAGTATGAAAGCAAGGTTAGGAAAGAATAGGAGCTGGAAGTGAGTAAAAAGCCCACATGGAAAAAAAATGTTGTTGCAAGAACCCAAAAGGTGTTTATTTTAGAGAAAAAGTAAGGAGCCAGAATCTGGAGATCCAGTAATAACTCCAATTACTATTTTAGGATAGAAAGAGTCTGAAGGTGTATGAATTTGTAAATAATTAAAATAAATTTAGCATCTTCCTTAGCATAACAGTTTGTTTTCATGTGGTGATCCAGACACGTAAAGGGTACTGCACCAGGTTCTTCCTGCACTTATGCACAGGTTAAGGTATCTATTCCTTCACAGTTTCAGACACCTGTACGGCAGGCATTACATAGGGGCTCATCTAAAATATGTTCAATGCCATATATGTCAGTTATTTCCAAGCTGAAAAAAAAGCCAATCTCCATCTTCATATAATCTAATTTGTCAGTAAAGAAAAAAAGGAACAGACAGAAGACAGTGCGATCACAGAAGCATTTCACACCACATACCTTTGTCTACTGACTTAGGATCCTCTCTGTCTCCCTGATATTTCTACAGTGAGTAGAGAAGGACAGGCAGTTTTCAGGCAGGTTTTCAGAAATGGTCCCAAGATGTTTCTTTATCCTCCATTGTGTACTTGTAAGGGGTTTGGAAAGGTTTGTCTTCCAGGCTGGATGCTTCAGTTGAGTGTCCAAAGTCAGACTGTGGCTAACCCCAAATTGTCCCTTATTCCAGTGCCTCATACATTAAGGTAAAAAAAGACTTCAGGGGTCAACTCTCCCTCTATATAAATTAATTCCTTAACTCTAGTCTGTACTTTGTAACATTGCTTTCACGAAAGGTTTCTATACATAGAGACTACATAAGGTCAGCATTTATGTCCTGCAAATGAGTCCCTTAAAAATTCTCCTGTGCTCTTGAATTGGTTTATAGAAATATTTGTTCCACATGAACATTTGCCTCACCACACTTGTCCCAGCTTGTTATATATTTCTTTGTTCAAAGACTTGGCTTCTCATTCCACAGCAATCATTAATATAAAATTTAAAGGATACAGGGTGCATGATGTATAATTGCTTCCCATTCTTGAACTGCCAGGTTTCTCCCCCCCCACATAGTCATGGCACTCATGATAAAGAGAGAAATCATCTTCCTGGAACATTCTAAATGTCACTGAAGGAAGTCAAGCAAGCCAGAAGGCCCAGGATGAAATAAGAGTGGAAATAATAACCTCCCAGAGGTGAAATGTGTAGAAGCTGAACGACTGAGTTCCATAGGAGCAAGTTCAGTGAAGGTTTTTGGGGTGTCAGTGGATGAGGAGGTAGGTACAGCATATAAAGGCAGTAATGTGTGTGTGTGTACACATACACATGTGTTTGTTTATTGTAGATGAAGGAACAGAGCGAATTCAAAACTCTATAACTCAAAATAAAATGAGCTGAATTCATAACACGTATTTGTGTGGCAGCCTTTACTGCACATGTCACATCTGGAATAATCTGGGGTCCAGATGGCTGGATAATGAGAGCTCACTGGCCTGTCCTGGAGAAGGTTCCCAAGTCTCTTCCCACACATGTTGACTCAGGGAGCTGCAGCTGCTGTACCAGTAGGCACACCACGGTGCAGGCTAGATCCATGGATGTTTGAAACAAGTGCCATCTCTGTAAAATAATTCATCTAGGGCAGGTAGTAAGCCTGGAACAGCACAGACTGGAGTAATCTTTGTGACAGTGGCACTATGAGGAGGGGCTCCTCCAAAGGAAGTATTTCACTGTTAGACTACAACAATCACGAGAAGCTACAATCTGAACTTCAATTGTTTTTTCCCTGTGTATTACCAATAGCTGACTGCTCAGCAGTCAAAACTACGGGGAACAGTCATCAAAACAACGTATCACTACTTGGGTACTTTAACCCCATTCATTCTTTTTTAAAAGTGCTGTCAGGCTGTTGGCTCTGCTACAAAAATAGTATGAGCTAAGGAAAGACATGTGAACTCAAGCCTAAAGCAGCATTTAAAGGGAAACAGACTATGCAAAGTATTAAGGCCTGTGGTGGTGAAGGAGACACATATACACAAATGCTGTGTCTATTGGCCAGTCACAGAAAAGGGATTTTCTGGTTCCCCAGCCCTGTTATTAATGTTATTAATTTTTTCTGGATCATCCTTCGTGCCAGCTCCACCTATCATTCACACTTCATGGATAGTTCAATTAAAAGCACTAACAACTGCCAGCTTTATAATGTTAAAAGAAAACAGTTGTTATTAAAATAGAAAATAGCAACAATCCATATCATCAGACCACCATAACATTGCACAGCTTGGCACAAGTCTTGAAGTCTCTGCTCTACTGAGGCCCTGTCCAGACCACACACAGAGCCTGAAATAGAATATAAATCATTTTTAAAAAAAGAAAATAAAATGTTATGTCTTAATCAGGATTTGCAATATAATCATCTGCTTTGCCTAATCTGTAAGTGGAATAGATGATAAAACTTTCCACCCGAGGGGAAAGTCTGATATTCTGATACTTTTTTTTATAATTAACTGAGACAAAAGTTTAAAATTATTCCTTTTCTTTTCTAGCTTTTTAGTTGAATTATTTTAATATCCTTGAATCAATATATTTTATCTGATCTGTCAAATCCAAACTGAAATAAAAGGATCTATTCTCTCTGCTAGCATGCATCCCCAGGGACTAACTGCCATGGAGTATGGAAAACATAGTCCATATGCACAGCATCTTTTCTATAAGGAAGAAAAGATCCAAAGCAACAAATTTTATATGTCATTTCTAAGCTTATGCTTAAACAGAAATTAAACACTGGCAGACCTGAAATATTTCCATCTTCTGTGAAATCTTCAGAAAAGGGGAAGAGAAAAAAAGAGAATCCTTTCTTATTAAAGTTTCTCTTTTGAGAAAGCCACATTTAGTGACAGAAAATCCTGTTCAAGTTTAATCATCTCAGATGTTAAAATTACTGCCAACTCTATATGAATGCAAAGAAGAGCCAAAATGTGCATACATATACCTTACCAAAAAAAAACCTAAAAAAACCCAACTACTAGAAAACACCTATTCTGGTACTTTTGACATTTCACATGCAACCAATCCTCAAATCAAGAATGTTTTTTCAACTGTACTGGGTTCTCTTGTGCTTGTACATTATTATACAATCTTTAATTATACAAAATGCACACTATTTTTTCCATAGACTCCCCCACCTCTTGTCCCCCCTCTCCCCCCCGTTCCATCCGCAGTGCAGAGTGAAAGGTGATGCAGAAATGAATCAGTGCTCTGCTCTGAATGAGCCCATTGTCCCCAGTCCCTCGCCTGGCCTGGCTCGCTGCACGACTTAGAAGGTGTCCGGTAAATGAGGCAAAGGCTGCAGGAAGAGGATTGTTCATCCTGTGCTCACTGTGCCTCCCCAAAGTGCTGTCTGCAGTCCTGCCATTAAACATGCTGCTTGCAGTTCTCACATGTGGAGAGACCCAAGCCCATGTTATCTAAAAAAGCATCATGATAATTTTCTGTGCTTTTGAATAAGAGCATTTGCTATGTTCTTTTGTGTACAGACCTGTGGGACTTCTGCACTTGATATTAGACTTCAGCTGCTCCAAGCTTTCAGCAGCAAAAGAGAGCATTCACTGACAAATTTAATTCACAGGCATTTTAATAGACATACATAAACATACACAAAAATTGAGGGAGGATTTGAAATAAACTCCTGTAATACTTGAACAGATGTTACTCAGCCATTAAAGAAAGCAAAATCCAGTTTATACCACTGCTGCTGAAGGGTGGTCATTCATTTCAGTATCAGAAAGCTTGTTATGTTGTGTCAAGCTGATGCTGCTGAAGACTACTGAAGTGCTGATATGTGAACCTAATTTGGAGGATTTGCAAGCTGTGGAACTAGTAAGATCACAGATAACAAGGGGATGGATCTATTACACACTTTCTCTGGTTTCACCATGACATAATGCTCCAAAAATCAGAAAGTAAAATACAGAGTTGGCCCCAATCCAAGCATCCCAATATGTTAACTACAAAGTTGGATTTGTGCATGCAGCACAATTAATTCATTTTTAAAAAATAATTTAATTTTTAAAAAAATTAACATAATCACCAGAAGTGAAGGCTAGAAGTCTTTGTTAAACACACAAAGCAGTCTTCTTCCTAGGGGTAGACTGCAGTGGAAACTCAGGAGGGATATAATGCTGTCTCATTCCTTTTCCCCTCCAGTGAGCATCACTTAGCGCACCGTGAACCCTGGGTCACACACAGTCATATGGTTTGCAGAGCTCCACTCCTCCTTCCTCTCTCCACATCACAACATAGCTTAGCTTCTGCCTTCTGCTGCAACATAGCTCTGCCCTGAAGAGAACAGGCAATCTCAACAATCAAGCAGGATATTCTGGCTCAAACTCCATTCTGGCTTTGGCTGCTTTTGTAAAACTGTCAAAAACTAATGGAAACGTGTTGCATTTACTGTAATGGTTTTCGTGTTGTAAACACCTGGTCTTGATGGTTCAGATATTTTGTATAGGCTGTAGAATGATGATTTAGATCACTACTGGCTTTGAGCTTTGAACATGCTACTACCAGACTACTCAAGCATCTAAATTAGAAGCTGCGTGAGAAAGGACAGTTTCATAGCAAAAAAAAAACAAAACAAAGTTCTGAAGATTTTTGCATATGGTGTTTGAATGAAACAGACATCTCTAAGAGTTTTGAGAGAAGACAGCAAGAGAGTGTCACCAGAATAACCAGTGTCACCCAGAAAAAAGATGAAAAATAACCAGGCTCAAATCACCATCCTGAATTAATGCTACAGAGACTGAGCCTTTTTTCCCTAAACCGAGGGTACCCCAACCACTTAGCCATCATCACATCCAGTGGTTTTGTGTTGTAAAAATTCCATCTGGAACCTGCAAAGCCTCTCTTGAGAAAAAAATTGATTGAAACTAGCATGTTTCCCTGTAAAGTTTGATTTGGTTTTTGCACTTTCCAGTAAAAATAATCATACAAAAGTATGACTTGCATTCTAATTTACATCTCATTTATTATCTTGGCACCTGAATTACAAACAAACTTACTTGTGAGCCTTAGGATCTCTGAATAAAATGACCCATTTCCCAAGAAGCCAAACTCCTGAGACTTCTCTGATTTTCAGTCTTGAATCTGATGTCTTGGACCAAAGATTTAAGAAGACATTTGGCTTCTGTTTCCAGCTCTGCCACTGAGTCTCTGTTGCAACTTGGAAAAGTCACTCAATATTGCTGTCCCACAGTTTCTTGATCTACTAAGTAGACACAGCAGTATGCAATCTGAGTGTGTTACAAAGCTAAATTAAAGGCCTTAAACAAAAGGTTCTAAGTGTCACTTCCCTTTTTTTTTGCTAATTATAAGATCAAAGAGTGAGAGAAGGAGTGTATTGTGTTTATAAGCAGTGAACATCTGATAAGTTTTATAGTCTATGCCATTATTGCTGTAATGCCTTTTTAAATCTTCTGTCCCCAGCTAGAAAAAATAGGAATAAAAACATCATACAAACAAATGGTAGTGCAAAAGGCACGCCAAGGTGCAAAGGACAGTTATGCATATTCATATCCCATTAACTCTGGTGTAACTGCACAGCAGGCCTTCCAGCCCCCAAAGTTTCATGATGATTAACGCCACACAAGTTTTCAGTGTTTGATGTATACCCCCTGTTATAGATCAAAATCACTTTGCTTTAGCCCATTTTTATGTTTCTTAGATTCATTAGTTCCTCCCAAAACTTAAGTCAAAATGGCATCCTTAAGTTCCAAATGGAATTGCTTATGCCATGCTATGTTGATGCTGCAGTTGTGTATCAGATCTTGTAGCTTTATACGCAGATGGATAACAAGGAACTATTACCAAATCTGCATGGAGTTATACAGCTGAAAATTGCTCCCATACACACTTCCATCTCTGATTTAAATGTTTGCCTTATGTCTTTAAAGTGCATGTCAACAGAATATGGGATCATGTGTTTATTCACATTGTCATCAGACCACTATCATGTCAGAAATATTCATACCTCCAGTGAAATTACTGCACAGAATAACCTTAAATGTATTACTTGGCACATAATTTCTGTCTGCAGAGCACTGCTACCTGCTTTAAAAGCTTACATGCTTGTTTACTTTTGTATGTACAGCGTATTGGACAATTGAATAAATCTTTAGCTGGAGAAGTCTTCTACAGCTTAGTTTCCTGTTGGTCTTCTATTCCCCTTGCAATTTCCTTGCAATACAGATGCACAATCTACATATTGTGTTTCCAAATGTTTCATGCAACCTATAAATCTACGTTTTTTGTCGTACCCTGTTGATCAGTTTGGTCCTGACTAACAGGGATAATAATTTCATGATCATCCACAGGTTCTGGGCTAATTACTATGAGATTACAATCTGTTCAACACTTTTCACTGATGCTATTTTTACAAAGTTTATCTGATTTTTTTTAAAATGCCACCTTCCTAAATTCTTTTTGTCACAAGCACCAATATTTCTGTATTTATAAGCACCTCAAATCTATCTTCAATCCAATGTGAATTTGCTTTGACAACCAGGAATTTTCTTCCATGACGCCCCTGTGTTTCCATTTCTTGCAAAAACAATGTTTTGACCTTAACCCATTTGTTGGACCAACACAGTCTGTAATACCAACTAGGCCTGGACTTTTTATGATATCAAATAAGAGAGATAGATATTCTTCCAGCTGAACTCATGATGATACCACACTCTTTCCCTGTATTACCTTTTGAAATGCCAAGAGCTGTCAATAAATGTAAAATTATAAATAATAATCTAGACTCCAAACTTTTATCTCCTGTCCTACCCAAGAAAAAAAGAAATGCTGAAGTCACTGCTGACTAATGAAATACTTGTTACCAGAAAACAACCTATTTCTTCGGGAATGAGATTTTTCACTATGGCCTGTATCATTGATGTTTTGAAACACTTTAAGAATCTAAATTGCTTAGACTAAAAAAATGGAATATAGATGATTGGAACAGGCTCAAAAGGAAGACAAATTTTTTTTAATTTTCTCAAATGTCAAAACAGTGTCTCAAAGATGATGCAGTTCAGTCTAAATCTAAATATGCAATAAAAATCCTGCCTTGGTTGGAGCATCAGCTTAAGGTAAATTTCAGGCACAGAATATGAAGTCACCATGGAGAAACTCGTTATCTCAAATCATTACATGAATCTCAGACTTGCTGTTCCAATGTCCATGTCTCAGGGCATTTATAAAACTGCTTCAAGTCTGGAGTGAAGACTGTATTTAAAAGCTGTCTGGAACAGCACAGCACTCTACAGTAACAAAAGTGTTTATCTAGGCAAAAGACATGATTTTCTCACAGACCTTTCAAAACTGTGAAATGGGCCCACTCACCAAGTAATAAACTTTAGAAATCCCACCACCTCTTGCTCCAAGGTCAAAGAACATTTCTTCTAGATGGACTTGTAAAACCATAACTGTATCTATAAACACAAAGGAGCAAACCAAAAGAAGCTCTACTAAAACTAATCTAAACACAGTTTTCCCTATGGGAATGAGATCTGAAAAAAAGTGCCTCATGCTATCGCTCATGGTTTTATTGAGGGTGCTCAGATACTAAATTAAGGAATACAAGTACTGCATCTGAAAGGGCACACATACAGAGGTACTCCTACAAGTAAAGAATCTCAAGGTGAAATATCCATAGACCAGAAAGGCCCAGCATTTAACCATATTTATTGTTTGACCTCTCACCTCTAGGTCAAAGTTCTGAACAGTTACAGATTTAAAAGTTTCCAAACAAAACAATTCCATATTATGTGTAAAAAACCCTTTTCAAATACTCTTACACACTTTTGTATGAATGGACTATCAGTCATTTACTGACCAAATTATAAGCCCTAGATTTCAGCTATGACCCATCCTTCAGAGTTTTCTTCATCTAAAGAAGCAGTTTGTGACTTTTTTTACTGCACCTGAAATTTTCAGGGACCAGATATACCTTTTATTGTAAAAACCCTGCATATAAAATAGAAGACATCTAGTAAGCAAAACTATTATGTCATTTTTATCTAAAAATTCATATCAACTCTCACTAACAACATAAGTCCATCTGCTTCATTTGAATTTATGCCTTTGATTTGCTCTGATGGTGTTTTAAATCCCCTGTCATTTTTTGTTTTCTGCCACATGTCTACCACATGTATTGTATAGAAATAAAGGTTATTTTTCTACCACCCACCTATAAAGATTATCCTGCTACCAAAATGTGCTGAAAATTCTTCTTGGGAATTTACTCTAAACGTAATATAATCAATCCTGTGAAAAGCCAGTCTACAATACACAATAAGAATCCTAAAAGTTGCCAAACGGAAGATAACCACTTGACCAAACAAGCACATTATTTATTGCCTACCCTGGAATGAGAATCAGGTCTCCAGAGATGAAGGGCTAGGACACTAAGCTTTAATTCTGGGACTGGAAAAACCATTTGCCTCTCCACATTGTTCACTGAATTTAATCCGTTCTCTGTTCCTTTGTTATCCAAAATTTAACACACTGTTTTGCTACACCAAAGGTCTAAAAACTTTTGGCTTCAGCTGGAAAAGTTCATCCTTATGTCACATTTGTGAGCATTGTCATGACTTGAAACAATGATATCCTCATTCTGCAGTGTTACTACAGTAACCCAAGTTCAGATGACACAAAATCATCACTACCCTGATGTCAGATTTCCTCTTCATTCTTTCCCTGGAAAATTCATACAAACATGAAATTCAATACTCTATATAAATACAAATACAAATTTTGAGCTTTTTTTCCTTAAAGGTGTTTATTGATTATCATAAATGCATTCAGAACATGCTACTAAAATGCATGATTTCTGTGAGCAGCCCACTAAAGAAATCTTTTTCTGGTTATGTCCTGCAGTGCAAGCTCAGAAATGTGCAAAATCACAAACAGAGCAAATTCTTTAAATAACAAATGTGTACATTTTTTGTTTATATGTAGCTCTTCATGTCAAAAGATAATCTTCTTGCTTTTGTGAGATAAATCTGATGACACAGTCTTGAAATATATTTTTGTTCTATGCCACTTTTATCTCCTTTGTAACATTCTCTAACGTGACTGCCAGAATGCTGTTCTAATTTGGGGGATAATTTTCTATATGAGAACTGACAGAATGAAAATAAATTCAAAGTTCCAGGAAATAATGAGTTCCCGATTATGTGTCTGATTACTGTCAGCTCAAGGAATGTACAGACTTCAGAAATGGTGGAGACCACTTTTCCTTTCACCAAACTGGGAGTCCTGTGTTGATTGCACAGGGAGAAGGCTTTCAAATATTTTCAAATACTCCCTAGTTCTACATGAGAGTTATTTTGAGGTCATGTTCACGTTTCCAGACCGAATATGATTCTCTGGTAGAGACATCTGAGTCTTATCTGCCTATTTCTGGCTCTGTTTGAGAATGTTTATATTATTCAATGTGGGAGACTTGAACTCATGACAAGGAACATGATAAATTTTCTTAATCAAACTGGGTATCAAGAGGTGGTCTGTCATCATTTCCCTTTCGTTGCACTGTGAAAGAAAGCAAATAAGGAGCATCCAGTGTGATACCCACTTCTGTTTCAAGTCTCCCCACCAAGTCATTAAACATTCTCTGGCCTTTGTCAACAGCCTGGTAAACATCCAGAGAAAGAATCAGAATAAAATAGTTTATTTAACATTCCTCTCCTCCAACTGCTGATTAGGATAAATAGTTTGGATAAAAAGCCTATCTGTTCCAAAAATCACAAAAAGAAAGGATTCAGCTATCAGCAAAGTTTAGATTTGGTTTCAAATATTTTTAAACAGCAAAAGAGTTTTTTGTGGTCTTTGATATTTTCTACATCCTCAGCACATCATGTTAGCACCGTGTCAAAGCAAAACATCAACATCAAATGATCACTGGGTAAACTCCAGTGAACTGGAGTGAAAGGCTGGAGGCTGAAATTCCAGGCACAATATAAAATTTGGAGAAATGCCAGAACAGAGTTCTTTTTAAACTGCCTAAAAGGCTAAGGAACTGATATCCAGCAAATCCCTTCATTGACCTAATAGTTTGGAAATTGCTAATTCTGGTCAGACTGATGAGTGCTTTGAGCCAGGATCATTTCCTCTGACAGGGAAAAGTGTCAAATGTTTCAAAGAAAAACAGAATCTTCTTCCTCTGACCACCATTGTGCTCATCCATAATGAAAACAAAGCCACACTATGCCTAACAAAAAGCATGTACCTAGCACGCAGAAACTTGCGGTCAGCTCAGGAAGTGAAACAGAAGAATTCAGGACTGCTTTTTATTTTTATCCTGGACAAAGCAGTTTTATAATCCAAACCTACTTGCCTGAAAATACTGAGGGGAAGGATGCTCTCCAATAATTAATTATGTACTCTGAAAATGTTTGGTGGGTTGTTTTTTTTAATTTATAGTAATCTTGTTGCCATTTAAGTTTGCCAGCTGTCCCATTGCTCTTGTGTTAAACTACAATAAACAGAAGCACCCAAATGCTCTTAGCAGCATTCAGAACTCCTTGTCAAATGCTGAGCCGGCACAGATTAGAATAGCTCCATTGCGTTCAACCATCATTTAAAATATTGAATGACTCCAAAAATCTTAAATGCCCATTCTCTATGTTTGTATTCTGTAAGAATCAGTCCATCAACAATTATTTCTTTATTGTACCTCTGATATGTTTAATATCCTTTAAACATTGGGTCAGATCCTCAGTTAACATAAATCAGCAAAGCTGAATTTACGGATCAGTTTACACAACTAAGAATGCTGCCTGTGGCTTTCCCACAGTAATAAAGTTAGACCACATACCCACTTTGGCTGAAATATCTGAAAACATCCAAAGGATCTGCATGCTTAGCTCCCTTTAACAGGAATTGGGGATAATCGTATCCATCTATCTGATGGGTAATTTCTATTTGCAAAGCACAGATCCCCATGGTGCACCCACACCCCAGAATGATAGAAAGCAAGAAAGTTCCACAAATGGGCTCCACAAAGGAATGCTTTGTATTTATATTATTTTATCAAGAAACTGTAACCACAGAACATGTTTATACTTCTCAAGTGAAAACTGCTGCTGGAACAAAATGGTGAACTCACTTCTACTTCTAAAAAATATATACCATTAAATTTCTCTTGAGTAAAAGTTACACAATATTGACACATTAAATAATGCATGGCTTTAGAGTTCATGGTTAATATACTAGTAAAACAGGAATAATAGAATAACTTATGAGTCAAGAAGCCATTAAAAATTGGTTGATTTTCATTTTTACTATTATCTATGAAAAGAAAATTAACTTTTTCAAAACCACATCTAGGAGGTGGCTACATACTTGTACCAGAGAAGAAGGGAGTTTATCTCCAAATTCACCACTGACAATAATGTTCCCACAGTAACTCTGAATGTGTAGTGTGAATTATTGAATGTCCCACACCATAAGAATTGAGGCAATTTCAAATCTTATTTTTTTAATAATGTCCAAAATATTCAGGATTTTCCATGAAACTACAACTGGTCTCTCTCATTCTTACCGTTTAGGAGAGCTGGTTGAAAAGGTGATGAGACCAAATGGAACAAATGCTGGAACCAGAATGGGAAGCAGAGATGCCCTGTCCTGAACAGTGATGTTTGGAAGACAACCATCCTCACAGCACCAGGGAGTGTCAAGGAGCATTCCACCAGCATGGAGGAAGCAACACCCGTTGGACACTTCATGCAAGTAATTCAAAGTGGGGCCTGTGAAATACATCTGTAATGACAGTTTATTCTCTGGTAGTGAGAGTAGGCATAAAAGCCAAGTTCCATTATTTTGACATGAGTTCTGAAACAGACTGAAGAAAGAAACATTATTCAAGAAAAATTAAGTTTTTAACTGACTCATTCCAGAGTCACCCTCCCATATTTCATCTTTTGATTTCATAAACTACTGCAAGACTGCTCTAAGGTAGCTCAGCCAAAAGAGCCCAACATATCACAGGAGCATGGTCTGGGCTGGCAAATGGAAAGTGAGGGAACTCCAGCTCATCATTATAGCTTGTCCTGGCAAGTTGGAGAAAGAAAAACTAAATAGATAAGAAAATCAAACAAACAAGCCTCATTAATAAAGAAAAAATATTCAAATTAGTGATCCTCTTGTTACAAAAAGGGAAAAAAACTGACTCAAGTTCAACAGTAACATTTTAGTATTCACTCCTCATACTCACTTTCTAACAATTAAGAATAAATTTTCTGTTGAAATCAAAATAGGATTAAAAACTCATGTGGTAATATAATTTGTATATTTTCAGCTAGTACCTTTCACAATACTGGATCTCAGAGGAAACAAGCAGCAGCTGTATGCTTTCACTGAAGGTGAGGAATACAATAGTAGAGCAGTAGCAGGCAGATAGCAGAAGAGAGGGGAAGCCAGATACTGTTTCTTATCTGCAGAAATTAGCCTGGAGCTGGATATCCCAGAGAGCATAAAAAAAAATCACTTCTTTTTTATTTTTTTTCTTTTTTCTTTAATTTTTGTTCAAAATATTCAATATTATTTGAGTACAGGGAGATCACTGGAACAGTAATACAGAAAATAATATTTAAATGTAGTTATTTTAGTTTGGAATGGATAGCTTTTGAAAGACTTTCTTTCAAATTTTTGTATGCCATCTGTAAAATGATTACATATGCATAAAAAACCTTGGGGGAAAAGGAAAAAGAGAGAAGAATTGACCAGTGGAATCCCTTGTGAAAGTATGTTTAAAAATACTGTGGTTTAACACAAACCAAAAGAAAAGCCAGGAAATTCTAACTTAAACCTAACAACTCCATCCTGAACCCATGCTGCTGAGAAAAATAAAAGGAACAATGCTGAGACTTAGAACAGATCTGCAACTTTAACTGAGCTTCCTGATTCCTCTCCTTTTGTTAAACACTTCTAATGTTAAGATTTAAATAAATAGTTAACTGCATTTATCACTGCTCTTCATAAATAATAAGTTTTTCAGCCTGAACATAGGGTAGGTCCGTTTGCTGCAGCCAAAGGACTGGGTTTAAGCACTTTTCATGATGTTTCTTGTGTAAACAAACATCACTGAAGCCTTGTGAAGGTTCAATTTTATGGCAACTTCTTAATGTGGTTCCATACTAGAGTAAATGGGGATTTTTCTCAGGTCCTCCCTTTGGGATGATTTTTCATTTTGTAAAAACATATACAATTATTGAATAATCTTACATGTATGTCAAAATTATAATTAATTCCACTCTAAAAAGGATATATTTTATTATTAGTTGCAATTGGAAATTACTGAATGTTGGCATTTTCTTTTCAGTTGTAAGTGATTTGCTTCTTGATCTTGGATACGCTACAGACACATTTATTATGCTTCTGCAATATGCTTATTTGGGATATATATATATGATACTAATAATAATACTATTTTGTGCAGTATTTGTCTTTTCTAGTTTTATTTCCATTCAGCACTCATATAAATAAAACATAAAGTTTAAACCTTGCTCAGTCAGATGATATGTGCATTGCAAAAGTGTTTTGTAAAAGGTTTTGTAAAGTGAGACTGTTCATGATTATATTCTGTTTCAGCAACACCTCCCCCCCAGGCTGAAGATAGATGTAAGCCCATCTATTCTTCTGCCACTCCGCAAGAAGCAACACTATCATGCAGAATGAGTTTCCAAATTCCAACAGCACGCTGCAGCTTGTATTTTATTTTATCAACTGAATACGCTTACATATGTTTACCAAAGTTTGCAACATTTCCATCAATAAACTGAAATCAGGAATGACCAAATAATATTAATCTGAATTATCTGCTGAGTTTTCCCCTCAACATCATCAGTGTCCCTTCCCACAAGACATTAACTGCTTTGATGGCTCTTTCCTTGATCACATATCCATTCATGCTAGTTTTTAATTAGTCTTTGATCAACACTTAAGATCCTGAACATTTGTTTTCTTCTCTGACTGATTTTTTTAAAAAAACTTGTTTTTCTTCTAATTTGTCCACCTGTTTGCTATTATGCTGAGTTCAGCGTAGGTCTCAGCAAAAACATTTCTACTGTTGGCTGACCAAATGGACACTGGT
The DNA here is from genome assembly GCA_024865655.1 of Emberiza elegans. NCBI lineage: Eukaryota > Metazoa > Chordata > Aves > Passeriformes > Fringillidae > Emberiza > Emberiza elegans. The sequence continues at coordinate 33,246,590 of JALJVW010000206.1, forward strand.
TGTATAACAGCTGAAGTTTGATAGGTGCAGAAGATGAGCCTGTGGAAAATGTGGCAATGTGTTTTGCAGACTTAAAAAGGAGAAAAAAAAAAGACAAAACACTGCTTTGTTCAAAAGTGGGCACTCTGTCAGGATTATTATTATTATTATTATTATTATTATTATTATTATTATTATTATTATTATTAATAGTTTACTCTGATAGGCAATATATGAATATTAAGCACGAGACAGGCCCTTTACTGTAATCAAAGCAGAAGAGAGAGCCCAGAATGCAGCACTGGGGGTACACAGCATTTTAGGGTTTGGGAAGAACTGAGCAGTTAAGAATGAGGCTAGGTAGGGAAATAGAACTGAACATAGAGAACAAAGCAAATAAAAGATAAGGGAATATGTGAAAAGACTCTCAGGGGATGGGAGGAAAGAGGAGAAATTTGAAGCTATAAGTCTATTTGCTTAGTGAGACAATCTAGTCAAAACCATGAAAGATTCAGCCAAAATCATCATCAATTTTGTTTGTTTTATTAGGTTTTCTTTGTCAGTAAGTATGAGCAAATTTGCTAAACTGCTGTACTGAAGAACAATATTTTCAGATACAGAAGCCTCATATATATCTGTTATACCTCCAAGTGTGGGATAAATATGATCCAAGGGTGGAGCAAAGTTCCACAAAGAGAGAGGAAAAATTATACACTCCAGAAGTCTTTTAAAATATCGCAGTGGCATCTAGTGAGCAAAGCATCAGTTTCAATTGGGAAGAAATTCAAATGTGGTCTTGAGCACTGAATTAGCTAGAAAAACAACTCAGATAAGTTAAAAACACCTCCAGCAATTAAAGGATGATTCAGAGTTCTGACCAGAAACTACATCACATGAAAGATTACTGTGTAGGTTTCACCATAATAAAGAATGTAAGAAATGGAAACATTCCTGGACCACATTACTTTTTCTCTGCCAGCAAATTAAACTAAAGAAAAAAAAAGAATAAAACAAACTTCATCTCTTCCAATTTCCAGTGGCTCATTTTAGTAACTTTTCTCTGCCTACATAGAGGACAATATTTTCACAGATGGAAATAAGTGGCTCTCTTGTGCCAGGATTTGGCAACTGCTGCCCCATATTGGAAGATCTGGGAACTCTAACTGCAGCAAATTGTGCAAAATGTATATTATATACAGCATAGTTTGTGTTGTAAAGCAGCAATGTGTTCAAGTGAAGGGAAATAATTCGCATAACAGTTTGGAGAAAATTCTGCAATGATGGCAAGTACTGAATCAGACCTCTTTCTCAAAACACCAATGTGTTACTACAGAGATTTGCATGTTCTCAAAGCTAAACATGAAGCAATGTACTGAATCTGCAGCCTTCCTGAGAATTTGTATTGACCCTTGGACATTTGGGGCTCTGAAGTTGCAGACCCACCCAGTTCTACACAAATATATAAAATTATTCCTTACTTATGTATTACAGCACACTGATTGAAAATCCTCTTTTCAGTCCCACCATACTGACCATATTATATACAGGGGAGAATAAAAATAAAAAAAACAGCAAAGCAAAGGCTAAACAGGTGCCATAAGAAAGCCACGCTGCAAAGAAGTACAAAACTGCTGGTGGGGCTTAGGACTTGCTTGAGGTTCAGATTGCAATTATGTTCCTTTTTGCAACAAATTGGAAGGATATGTGGAAAATAAAGAAATACTGTTATTCTGTGACAAAATAGTGTAAAGAAAATTTTGATGTGTGTTCTGTCAGTGATTCTCCTGGTATTTAACAAACAATTTATCACCTGCCACTCACACACAGAGAATCTAAGACATACATCAGGTATTTCCTCAGGCTTATAACACAGAGTTTTGGCAAAGGTGGAATCAAGTCCCATTTCTGCTTTCTCCCTTTGTACATAAGCATGACAGTGGTTGACCTGGCAGCTCGTCCAAATTACCTCAACTGAGTTGTGATATTGATTATTTTTCTAGGTCTCAGTTTTATGTTTTTTCTTGCATCTACTGGGTTTCAGGGGTTTTTTTCTTGGAGTGGGAGAAAAGAAAGCAAAAATTAATACAGGGAAAAAAAAAAAAGCAGGGAAACTCCAAACATATCAAGTTACCTTTCTGGTTTACATCACCAGATGTGTGTTATCATTTTGCTGAAGCCCTGCATGTGAAGGACCCCCTTTTCTTCCAGCCCTGGGGCAATGACTGAAATCTAGAGTACTTCTATGAGTAGAGCACACCTTTGGAAGATTTGGGATAGGTATTCTGGAACTTCTCATTTCAATGAACTTTGAAGAGATTTCAAAATATAGTTAATGAGATTGTCTGTTCAAAGTAACAGAAGCTCCAACATTCCCCAGGTGAAAGTGGGGCTGTAAACCTGGAAAAATGCAGACTTGCTAACATATAAATACTAAGAATAGAGTCTTTGCTTTAATGAGATCATTAGGAATTTTTGTTACCACAAAAGATATTCTGAAAAGCTTAATGCCAGTGCCATGCAATGACAAAAAAACCCCAAATTTTTCTCAATGTGTAAACCTGAGACTGTTAAGCAACAAGAAGGGAGTAATCCAGCTGCTGTTATTCCCAACACTCCTAAGGCGAGTACTTGGCCATCCTTGTGTCTGTACTTTGGGGAGGATATCAAATCCTGGAGTTCAAAGGAGGGTCACAGAAATGATACAGGGCCTGGAAAACAAGTCTTCTCAATCAAGGCTTAAGGAGAGCTGCTTATCAGATAAGCTCAAACACAGATTAAAGGCACACACAGGGAGAAATTCTGGAAAATAAGAAGAAGTTTTTCAGCCCTTTTGGCAAGGACTTTGCAGGACTCATTTTTCCAACACCAATAGAAATATTCAGTTCTTAAACATGGGAATTTGTTGAAGAAGGTGATTAAACATAGAGAAAGACAGGGACCATGGTATTGAGGTTCCTAGGTTGAAGCAACTCTTTCTAATAAAATTTTTGTTCTCATTGAGCTTTAAGGAAAATTTCTTCTGCATATTATTCCACAGGTTGATGTTGATATTTCTTCAGCATATTATTCCACAGGTTGATGTTAATATAGATGAAGAGGTAGTGAGAGGAAGTTAAAACAAATGGAAATGCAGTTCTTTTAGATGTCCAAAGTGCGTCTATTTGACCTGCATCTGTAGGACCTGCATCTCCTACATCCCCTCACCTTGGGTACAGCTGTAGATGTTGCACCTCCATGCTCAGAGGCTTCAATCCTTCACATTAAAGCCAGGAAGATTTATCTAAATTCTGGTTTTATATGGCATATTTGATATTTTTACTCGCTAATTTGTCCAAGTTTTCAACTTTCTCCTACACAGCCGGGCTAGACTGTAGCTGGGGGCTAAGAGAGCAGGGATGGGCAGGGCGGGGGAGCTCTCGGGGAGGCTGATCAGGGACAGGAAAGCCTGGCAGTGCCCTCAGGGCCCCAACACAGGGTCCAGCAGTAGTATCCTGTGGCACTGTAACATGGATCCTTCTCTGGCACATGGTTGTTTCAGTCCAATCAATTCTTTATAATTTCAGGTGCAGCCCTACAAGGCCTAGAAGAGAGCTGGAGTCAGAATCATTAAAGGAACATATAGTGACAAGGCAATGGATAATGGCTTCATACTGAAAGACAGTAGGTTTATGTTAGATATTAGGAAGTAATTCTTTACTCTGAGGGTGGTGAGGCACTGGAATGGGTTGACCAGAGGAGCTACAGGTGTCCCAGCCCTGGAAGTGTTCAAGGGCTGGATGGGTCTCTGAGTAATCTGTGGAAGATGTTCCAGCCCACAGAAGGGTTTGGAACTAGATGATCTTTGAGGTCTTTTCCAGCCCAAACTGTTCCATGAGTCTATGATTTGCTGGTTTTTGCTCCTCTTTCATGCATCTTTGCTCCTGAGACTGAAAACATGTTGTGCCACTGGAGTGAGGGAGCAGGTGAGGTCAATGACAGTCAGCACTGGGAGGGCACGGTCAATGAATTCCTTGCCCTGCTCTACTCCCTGCCTTTTTACACACATCTTTTATGTCCCACACAATGCAAGATATATGACATAATTGAGCTAAACCCAGAAATTTTCTCTCTGGATTAGTCAGAGCATGTCCACATAAATGGGTGAGGTGCAGTAGGGCTGTTAGCAATTCCTCCATGGATGTTTTTAGCATGGGCTGAATCCAACGTGATTTTGCCATTTTATAAAGCTGAGTGTCCATTTGTAGCTGTTGCAGAGTAGCAGTGATTAGTGACTGACTTGCTTGATTGCAGAAGTCATCAGGCACACTTTGCGATGCAACTCTACCCAGACCAAGTAAGGAAATAAGAAATTTAGTGAGTGAAAACAAAGGCATCCCTGCCAGATGTTTATGGAGAGCCAAGTAAAGAAACAAGATACTAAGCCCCTCTAAAGAACAGATCCTGGCTGTCAAAAACAGTTGTTTTCTTTCCTCCATTTTTTGGGTGATGCAACCTGCTTGCTCTAAAACACACTCTGCTAGAGTCCCTGTACAATTCACCAAAAAGCTCCTGAGAACACATCTCCCTCTCTCTGCTCTGAAGTCATGCAGTTTGCAGGCCTCTCTTTGCTTCCTTTAAACCAGAGAACCTGGACATGGCAAAGCTCACTTGAGTCAGCCAGTCTGTGTTTGTGAACAGGAGGCAATAATTCAACAGTTATTGAAAGGATGTTGAAACAGTAAGGTGTAAATTATTTGATTGTGAAACCAGTGATGGTCTGTCACTTCTTAGGCAAACTCTGTCCTAGTTTACAATGCCCAGGCAGGTCCAAAGCATGTCTGCTGATTGTTGACCCCAGTGGCCCATTTCACTGTTTAAACTAAGAAAAAATTAATTTTTAAAATAAATAAATAAATGAATAAATAAATACATTTTTTAAAGTCTTCCTCTCTCTGAAATCTCAGCTTTAGCTTTGGCCTCAGGGAGTTGAAGCTGCCAATGGAAATCCCACACAGGCCCCATCCACTGAGGAAGATTTCCAAACCCCTTAGACATCTGCAGGTTTCCAGGACCTGATTTGATTTTTCAAAGAGTACCTGCAGTCTCAGTAGTGTCTCTCTCTTTCCAGCCCAAGGATACAGACCAAAGAGCCTGGCACTACTCTGAGAGAAAAACAATGCTCATGCTTCCTTAGCTATCTTTGTTAAAGGGATTTGTTAAAATAAAACATACATGAGGAAGTAACAACTAATAAAATAAACTGGATTTAAGTTCTTTTCTGTTCATTGAAATCTTTTTCCAGACTACTGTTAGCCATCATTCAAATTTGTAATCTCTGTACAAAAGTCAAATACTGTACCATATAAAGCTATTTACTTGGTGAAATGTGACAGATTTCACAGTGGAAACTCTGAAGTTATTTTAATTTGGGTTTTTTTTATTTAATTTTCTAAGTTTCTTTAACAGTCTAAGGAGACAAAGCACAAAAAGGTCACAGCTGAAGTGTGAGAGGGACTCATAACTGATAACTTTTTGAAAGCAATCACAGAGAGTCACAGGAAGATTGGAAGTGCTGATAACTGTAAAGATACATATAAATAACAAGACATGACAGGAGATATCTCCTTAGGCTCCAACTCACCTTTCAACCTCTTTTATTAATTACTGCATAATATTCTCACTCCTTAGAGCACTCCCCTCACTCTTACAAGCATCATCAGCATAGCTTCCAGAAAATGTCAGATGAAAGCCAGCAAGGAGGTCACAAGACATGTAAATTCCCCACTCTGTTCAAAGCACAGGATAACACTTTCATTAATAAAAATTATGACTATTGAATAGTTTAATGATCCTACTTTCATCTCAATCTTTCAAATTTTTTGTCCCTCTTTCCTTCCCTTCCTTTTGCACCCCCTTTTTTTTTAAAGCACAGGGAAAATTTTAGACAATACCACTCAAATCAAGATTGTTCCTTTGCAAAATCAATTTCATAGACTCAAAAGGGGAGATTTGAAAACAAAAAGGGAGAAAACTCAAATTTTCATAGAAATTTAGTAAAGTTATCCATTTTCCCTTTATTTAATAAGGAACTCTTAATTTCTTTTTTCCACACTCAGGTTTTCAATGTTGTACTACTTCATAAGGAAAATAATGGGGGAAAATTACCATGAACAGAAAATTTCAAATAATTTTGTGCTTAAGTTGAAATAAAGAGAAGAAGTTTCACAAGAAGTGACCCAAGATACCCAAGATATTACTTATCACACTTCTGTACAATACAGGGATTTTCCTATTGTTAAGAACCAATAATTTGAGAAATAAGGGAAGGTTTTTGTACTAAGTACAGAACCACAAAGCCTCTCAGTGTTAGCCTTTTTCAAACAGTGGGTAGAATCAAGATTAGACTGCAGGACCAAACATGACATGATAGCTTGCAGACTTTTAATACATGGGGATGGCAGTCTCTTCACAAATGGCTGATTTATACGGTCCTACCAAGCCCCAGGGCAGAAAAAGAAAAAAAATTAAAGAATGGTTTAATCAATGGCACTAGTATTCATGTCTTTTGATATCATGGCAGTTACCCACAGATATTGAAATTCTAGGATTGTGTCAGATTTTCCATGCATTATCCTTTTGGTTTCCAGCAACAACCACATTCACAGGAGTCTCAAACAATGCTCCTTCTGGAGACCTATGGGGGACAGAATCCATTGAATACTACCAAGTCACTTTCTAGTTTTATTTTCTGAAACATGTATTTTACTTTTCAGCAGATTGCAGGGTAGATTGTCACCAACAAAGCTGATAATTTAGTTCACTGATTGGAAATAATTGGAGGATATAAAATTCTATGGGTAAAAAACAAGACAAGAAACCAAGAGGGCGATTTAGAAAGAATATAGAAAAGGGCATTTCAGCAGACAACACTAGGAAAGAGAAGTTATTACAACGTTATGCTGGGATTCATGGAATCCCCAGTTTAATTCTAGTCACTTATCTGCCAAACAACTATTTTTATTGTCTGAGCTACCTGATCTAAAAACTAGATCACAGAATAGAATATTTCTGTAAAGTGTTTTAAGATTTTAAAGTAATATTCAGCATAAAGACTTATTCCTGTTATAGACAAAGTCATTAGACAGGAAATTTAAATCAATGCATAAATCAGTCACACTTTTCCAAACTTTGAGGTTTTTGTATTTGAAATTTACTGTTTATGGAACAATGCTGTGTTTGTAAAGTGGCTGAACAAGAACTTTTTCTGTGGTGTGTAATTTCTATTGTTCACTCCTATTTATTGTAAAGGAAATAGATCCTGCTGTACCAGGACCAAAGGTAGTATTAGCTTGTAGGTGCCTTTGCTATTGAAGTAATAAATTATCAGGTTTTTACATCAGCTTTACTAAACAAGCATCTCTATATTCATAAGCTGAACAAATGAAACATTGTTTCAGAGGAGAGGCTCTGATTCAGAAAGGATTCCAGACTTCATTGCACAGAACTGATAAAGGAAACACTTCCCCTTTTACTACATGATAATTACCAATTACACAGAGAAAAAGCACACAAACCTAGATATTTCCATTAGATTATTGACCAGAATGAGTTGGGAAATGGCTAGAACACTTACATTTATACTGTCACCATCCCTTTACATTTCATTTTAAAATATACGTTCCTATTTTTATCTTATTTACACCCCTTAGCAAGGCAGTGGATGCAAAAAGAAAGTCCAGAATTAAATTTGCCACAGTTTACACACTGACTATGGTTCTTTTTTACTCTCATTCCTTGGCCAATCATTTTATTTCCAATTTTATTTCCATGCAAAGAATTTGGCCCTTTGGCACTTTAGAGAGAATCCAAAGGACTAACCTTTTAGTGTTGGGAAACAGCTAACGTTTCTGCCAGTGAGCTAAAGCTGGAGTATCCCTTTGTCATGGCCAAATTTATGACATGGATCAAAAACTATAAAAAGCTATGTTGCATCCTGCCATTAAGGAGAATTAATATTTTCAGTGGTATGTTAACCAAAGATTTTCCAGTGTCTCTCGTTAAAAGCAGATTGTTGACTTTTCATCCTGGTGTGCCAAACATTTTCTCTGAAACCCTAACACGACTTTCATCTTTTAACCATTACTTCTTAATGGACTTGGATAGGGGCAGTGTACGGGAATGGATTTCCTTTTCAGCTCAGAGCAATGGCCCATCATTAGTGTGCTGGGTCTTGGAGAGCCATTACACATGCAAACATTTAAAGTATTTCCAGGGTAACTACTTTTCTTTCCTGAAATGCAATTCATGTTTTATCTATTATATTTAAGGAACATTTGGTCACATTTCACTTTTCAAGTATCTCTATTATGATCACTTCTCATTCTGCTGTATAGTAAAAGTCATAATGAATGAGATCATGCACAAAAACATTTTTTATGGAGTGGATTTTCTAGAACTTTCCCCTCATCTTGGGCAATAAATCTGTCTCTGAAAACACGAAGTCCAAATGCTGACCATTTGACAAGAATACAGTATGACGAGATCACTTGACACTTAGTTCTTATTGTTGGGTAGATAATAGCATTCATATTTGGCAAATAAAAAGAATAATCTGCTGTTTGCCCTTTCAGTGCTTCTATTTTTAATCATGTTTCTATTCATTCCTGTTTTCCTACTGGCATTGCCCTAATATATGTCACCAAACAGAACTCACTAGCTTTGCAGGAATGTTGGTTTTGTTTTTTCCAAGCTGACACATGCAGTGTCAACTGCTTTCAAAAGTTGCCCATTCCTCCTGTTAAGCCCTCTCATTCCTAATATGTATTTCTAAAGATTCCTTAACAATTACATACACAAATGCAGTTTTGGAAACTTTCAACCTTTGACGGTATTTTGAATCACGGCCCTATTGGCAGCAAATGAACTCAAAAGTAACAACCCTGGAGTGTGATACCATCAGCTCTAGGAAGCTGTGCAATATTTATATGTCTTCATTCAGACTTTATATCAAATGTAACAGGCTTTGCAACCTTCATTAAGATAAGCTGGCACCCAGAGGTTACCATATGTTCCTCTTTTTAGACTAGTATTCAAGTGCAGATGTATATTTATTTTTCCACTCTACAGTCCTCCCTGAACTTTTCTTACAGCAAAGCTTATGAAACCATTGCTTTAATCCCTGCTGGCCTTCAGGGTACATCATATGGTCCTTACTATTTAAGAATTCTTTTTTGTGTGGTTTTTATTTCCTTACTTCTGCAGTATTTATAACATCCCAGTTTAAGAGGTTTTGCTTTTTCTATGGGTGTTGGGAAACTAAAACGTTCAGTATCACACTGAAGGTGAAACTGAAGCCAAACTGCCTAAGTCAGATGCTGAACAGTTCTTCTTCCATCCTTCCCCATTTGCCCAGCATCTTCTCAATTAGTGGAGCTGTACAGGATGGCCTTCATTAACAGGTTTGTCTGACATTTCTAGGTTGGGCTGCTCACCATTCTAATCCAAAACCCTTCTTGTATTCCAGCGATTGTTTAATTAGGCAACGTAGCTACTATAAACTTCCAAATACTGAACTGAAGGTTACTAAGGCTCTGCAATAGACACTAGCAACCTTCTTTACAGCAGATAATTTTATGTGAAATTTCTATTATTTCTCATTCTGCATTGTAATTTTTCCACATTTTCTCCAGGCCTGAGCCAACCATCTGAATTAGTGAAAGCATCACCTATGTGATGAGTGATTTTTAATGAATTTTTTTTAATTAAGAAACGTACCTCAAATCCTTTGAACTATGGACCCCTTTCTACTGCCTTGAGTCACTCCGGTAACTTTTAGTCAAAAAGCAAGTGTGGACCTTGCCAGAGGCTTTAAGACCTCCAAAATATAAAAGCTACAGATTTTTTTTCATTCCCTTTCTGTAGTGGATGAATTCCTCGGTGTTTGATACTAGTCTATAAGATTAGACTTTTATACTATGTTTTATACTTCAGCAAATCCCACTGAACTCATTCTGGTTTATGCTTCTTCTTAGAGGAGACTATTATATGTAAGCTGAATCTCTTAACTATATCAAATCCAATATAAACACCCTCTTTATAAGACACACCTCACTCTAATGCTCAGTGTGGAACTCCTAACAAAAATTATAAATGGAGTGTTTTGTGCAGGCATTTAACTCTTTCATTTCTAATATCAAATCACAATGCTTAAGCTGCTTTTATTTTTCACTTGAAAATAAATATTAAGGGAAGTCATAACTTAACCCATATGATGTCTTTGAGGAACTTTGGGAGAAGATTTTAACAAGAGAATAAAACTTAGGATGTGACTTCGCCAAAATTTTGAGATTTTTAATCTCACTTTTTGAGGGGTGTCTGGGAAGGAGTGGGGGGAGGGGGAATGTGCTAAAACTTTGCTAATTGTTGGAGAATTCAAACCTGTTTTCATTTATTTGAAATTATTACATAATGGAAGTGGGACGCTATAATTCAACCCAAATGGACGACTTCAATAAGCGGGTGGAAATGATTCAGTACATTAAAGAGAAGCTGTTTCAATAACAAATCTTTATTATAATCAGGAGTGAAGTGGTTAATTTAAGTTTTTACTGAAAAACAGGCTGGCAAAAATGTTTCCAGGGATGTGGGGATTTTTTTTCTTTTACTCAGTAGGGGTTTGGAGAGGAGGTTTGGAAGGGAAGGAGGGCTTTGGTTCCAGGATCCCTGCATTCCCACGAGTTCCATTAAGGAAGGGGGAAGGGCTTCCTGCTGAGGCAGCCATCTGCAGCTTTCTGTGAACAGCAGGAACCAAAGGCCTGGTAAAAGGAGAGTAAACCCAGGGTGACAATTTTGTCTGCAGTCAAAGTCAGAATGTGGCTGATTTTTTTATTATTAGTCATGTTGTTACTACTACTATTATTAAGGAGAAGGGAGTGTTTCTCTGGCAGAATTAGAAGGCCTATAATGGAATATTAATTACAAGCAAACAATAGGGTTACAGGCAGAAAAGTGTCTAGCACAAACACACCCTGTCAGCCTCTCCTGGAATGCACCATCCACAGCAAGCTGGGATTGTCATCATCCAAGCTACTGTCGCTCTGCTGCAAACTATCTGAAGTCCATGGACACATGTCTGAGGACCCTTAACTTATTGCTTTCTAGGTTAGAGTAAACTAGACCTGGATTTTTGCAAAGTGCTGTCACTTAATACCCATTTTATTAAGGTTATTTTTATGCCCATAATTTGAGGGTAACACATCTGTTATTTCCTCTACTGCCTGGCTTTGGTGAACATGGCCTATGGAAAGTAACAAAGAGTGACACTGGAAAAAAAACAAGGGTGTTTTAACTTCCAACATCTGGAGAAAACAACATTAAGGAAACAGGAACAAATAGGTATGGTAGCCTACAAAGCAAAAGTCCACTTTTTAACAACAATAAATAGTTTATACAGTACAGTAGATTTTTATGATTTTAGTCTGGGCAAGCTAATACAAAAAATAAGGTTGAAAATCTCATTAAAGAAGCAGAAGTTCCAGCTCTTGTTTAGGTCATCCTAATGCCAAAAGCCCAGGTACAAAGGGAGATTAAAAAAAAAAGCTACTAATATCCCTTCCAGAAAAGACTCTCAAAATTCCATCTCAAAAGTTTCCTGTTATGTAGTTTTCTATAAAATTTTATCACTGCTACATATATGTCCCTGGCTGCTACCTACACAGATGCAGAAAATTCTACTGTGTGATATGGAACTTGAAAACTAAATTAGGAATTCCTGCGGAGTGATAAATATCAAGATTAAGAGACCATGGTCATTTTTTGAGAAAAAAATATCAGTTATAAAACCTCTTAATATTTGCATTCACAACATTGAATATAACAAAATAAATCAGAAAATATATCAAATAATCCTTTAGGAAAAGAGCTGAATTTACAATACAATTATCTGCCTGGAAATATCACATTTCAATACTGACTTTTTAAATTTGATAGATTTATTTTACAATGCACATTCCTAAACCCTCCCATTTGTTGTCTGAATTCCTGTTTGTGACCTTGGAATTCCAAATTTATTATGTCATCCTCTGCCTTTTTTTTTCTAGTGCATTGTATTAGAAAATGAAAACAGCATGAAAATACTTCCCTGTCCCTGCAGACCCTCTCCTTTTCTCCTGTTAACAAGTAGTGCCTCAGAAAATTTTGGTTTTTATATGAAAGGGTAGCTTATGCTTACAACACTCTGCAAAATGCAAGGTCTAGCTTTGTTTCACAAACATTATGGGATGGGTGTAGGAAAAGCTGCTGCTCATTTCTAGCTACTGTTTTGGGGTATAGAGATTTCTGCCTTTATTGAATTTTATTTTTTTAAGGAAACAACAGATAAGACTGTTGAAATAGTTCCTGCCTTTCTTCTTTTGACTCTCCAAAAGGAGGCTTCTGCTTTCAATGCTCTTAATTATTTTAGCAGTTTTCCTCATGTAGAGGCTACATGTGAGCAAAAACTGCTGCTCCTGCCAGGAATAAGTAGATGGGTGGTTAAGAGCAGGTGCCTGTTACGGCTGGACCATTGTTTGTGTGACAGCAAAAGCCAGAGGAGTTTTGCTGTCACAAAAGCCTAAGTTGGCTTTTGCTGTCACTACACACCTAAACAGAAGACGGTTCTCAGTATACATGCCCTGTGTCAGTAAAGGACTCCTGTATTGGAATAATTTTAGCTTCCATGTAAAGCTAAAGGTACTTTTCTGAGTAGGTTTTCTGTCTGGATGCATGAAGGTGCCTCCATGCACAGGTGAAATTGCTCCAGCTCCTGGCTGAATATCCCAATCAGGCTGCCCTGACAGGTTACAGTGCAGGAGAAATTCACTCGTGGGAAACTCCACTTACAAATGATCTCTGACTAAAACCTTAGTGCAATGTGAAAGCTGACATAATGAATGGCAGCCTAACCCTGGAAATCCTCCTTATTTTAATAGGTATTACAAATGCTCAACACCTCACAGGATTAAGTTCAAGGGCAACTTTAAACACAGCTTTTCCTTCACAAGTACTAATCTTTCTAAAGAAACTTTGGGATCCAAACACACAAAAATCAACTTTAAAAAACATTTGTCTGCTTAACACTACCAACTTAGACCATTAGGTATGTACACTCCCAAGAAGAATACAATAATGTGTTTCTATCTTTAAATTATAAAACTGTTTTCCTCTGATGAGACTGTAGATGTAAACCAGTTTCCCAAAGCAGAAACAAAACTGCTAAAGCAACATCAGTGTTATACTATTTTACAATAAAAACTCAAAAACCCTCAAATAACTCCAAACAGGTACATACAACTTTGCCTTAATAACTTTGCTTCTTAAAAGTTCTCATAGCCAACATGATTATTTTGAAGGAAGATGGTTTTCCTAATTTTTGCTCCCAAAGCTGCTAACCCATATTTGGAGAAGTTTTCCTTCTGGAAATACACTAGACACTCTCACAGAATTTAAGATACTTAATGTCAAAATATTGATTTTTTTTTTCTTGTATATGTTTATAAAAGCTTCATCTGTGAGTGCTTTATATCACCTGTTGCAGGAAACACCTTAGGTTTCAGTGGATTGGAAACACAGTAGGCATTATTGATGAAAGGTACAACATCTGTTTAAATGGCATCTAGGGTTTTTCAGTTGGTTAAGACTTCAATAGTTTTAGCTATCAGAGAAATGCAGTACCTACGTGTAGCACCTCAGAAAAACTTGCAGGCACAGTATATGCATTCATAAATGAGTAAAATTTATCACTGAATATATGGGTCTCAGGAGACCTCTTTATCACTTAAGTCCTCAAAGTAAGGCTCCAGTGAGAATTTAAAAATGTGTGGGCTTTTTTCCAGCCTTGTGAGGTGAATTATACCTAGTGAAACTACAGATATGCCTGTGCAGACAGGTGCAAGCAGTTCCCTCAATTCCACTGTGTCTCTGGTCCCAGCTGGCTGCAGCCCAGCTCCAACCCAAAAGCTACACAAGCACGTTCTCTGAGAGGTACAGTTATTAGCTTGGGCACTGTCAGCCTGAGAATCTCCCAAATAGTTCCTGAAGTGAGCTTTTAGTTAAAGCTGTTCACTATGCAGAACACTCAGAAATAAAATTGAAGAAACTAATGACATCTTTCTTAATTCCTTCAAACATTCAGAAAGCAAACATAAAATCAGGTATAGCAATACAAATGGCCTTAAAAATATATCGCAGAATCATAGATAATCCACAAGGGTCATGGGGGTCTAACTCCTGGCCCTGCACAGGATAACCCAAGAATCACACCACGTACCTGAGAGCATTGTCTAAACCCTTCTCAAACTCTGGCAGTCTTGGTGCTGTGACCAGCTCCTGTGAGCCTGGTCCAGTGCCCAACCTCTGTCTGGTTGAAGAACATCCTCCTCATTTCTAGTGTAAACCTCCCCTGACACAGCTTCATGCCTCTGTCTTGGTTCCTGTCTCTGACCACGAGGGGAGGAAAGATCAAAACTGTTCATTGAGCATTACGCTAGAGTTTTAAAAATATGAATTTGTAAAAGAAATGAGGTCAAGTGACCAGTATCTTTTTTTTTAATTCTAATATCCTTCCTCATATGTAATATGTGCTATAAAATGAAATGGAAGAGGTAAATGAGGCAGAGAACATTTAACAGCTTTACTGACAGTTTTTGTACTACCTAAACACACTACCCTGCCTTTTTCTAACATATACTGGGAATGTGCCAGTTGAAATAGCACCCAATGACCATAGTTCAGTAAAGTACCTATACATGCATTTAAGCATTTTCTGAATTTGTTGACCAAAGCAAAATATTAAATTAAAGCATATGCTTAAGTCCTGTGCTAAACAGGAACATTACTGTTCCCATAAATTGCAGTTGCAAGGCATGCAATCATTCTACAAATTATTCTGAAATTATTCTAAAAGCTATCACAGAAATCTGAGTAATTCATAATATTAGAAAGTCAACAGGAAGACCAATATCTGTCAACTGGTGTTTGGAGCAAGCTATTGATTCCCAAGTGGAGCAAGGTTAAAATGTTATAGCAACATGATCTGGCATGATTTTTCAAAAACTTACAAGGAAGGGAAATGCACCAGGGAATGCACCCAGGGAGCATTAGGCCATGCTTCTGAGAAGGCTGGATTTAAGGGTAGAACTCTGAGGAAATCACAAAGAAAAAAGTCATATGTCTTTCAGTCCCCAAGGATCTGCTTATGAATTTATAGCCAAGGATGTGAACCTCTAGGTTAGTTGCGCTTCAGATCTGTAAGAAACTTTTCCTTATTAACTCTTCCACACCACAGATAACAATCCTCTTCATAAGGTAGTACTCTGTTCTATCAAATGTATAGCAAATAGAATAATGATTTCCAAAAAAGGGAGAGAAAATCAGTCTTTATTAATCATGAGGAGGAAGGAATAGAGTCAAAACATCTTCATTCCCCTTTGCTTTCCAATCTGATTTTGAAAGACAAGGAGATAAGCTAAGGGAAAAAAACACTGAAAGGTTTCTGAGCTGAATCTCATTGGCTCAGCACTAATCAAGGAGAATTTTCAAGAGCTGTGACAGATGTGACAGAACTGTACAGTGCAAAAGAAATGGAAAATATTTACTAACCCAAAGACTGTTGTCCACTAATGCTCTCAACCAAGACACAATGTCTCGCCTCTCATGTTTCAGTGTGATAAAAACTCATTTATGGAATAAACCACAAGAAAGGTAGGGGTCATTACTTCTCTGTTTGTATTAGACCTGGCTTCTTCTTAATTTTAACATATGAACCCTGAAACAAATATCCATTTCCTTTGTACCATGGGAAGAGGAGGCCTTTTCAAGCACAAAAAGTAATTGAAAAAAGATATTTTCTGGTTTTAATAAGAACTAAGCCAACATGATATAAAAACCCTCTATGTTTTGCAACACCTGTCACAACTTCAAAGAACGTGAGAAGTGGCTATTGCAAAAAATAACAGGTGTCAGCCTAGAGATGTGAAGTCCAATATGTGGCACAAGAACAGCAATTCAGGCAATTGCTGTTAATAGAACACACAACCCAAACTTCCCTCAAAAAGTAAAACAAAAAAGCCCCTTGTGACCCACAAGTCAGAGGGGATATTTTTAAAACTCTACATGTTCATATTATCTCATAAGTAATATATCACTGAAATATGCAAAAGGATTCAAAAATAGGTTGGAACAAAACTGAGGTTAAGAAACCAAGCATTCAGGGCCAGGAAAGAGAGGAACAAATACTAATGTTTTAAAATACAGCCTTGTAAATGTTGAAAATTGATGAAAATAATGCAAAATGGATCATCAGCTAAACACTGATAGAGATTGCATAGTCTGGGAAAGATCTGCTCTCAAAATACTAATTTTCCTGGTCATAAAGGCTGTAGATATGCAAAAGTCTTTAAACTGATAGATCTCTGATACAATCCTGAAAACTGGATAGAGTTCTCCAGTTAGTCCAAATGAGAACATAGTGAGTGACAGAAACACTGGAGGCATTACAGAACTGATACTAAAAACAAATTACAAGTTAACTGCATACAACGTCCTGCCTTTCAACACATGCAGAAAAAAGGACCATAGCTGAAATCCCAGGATGGCTCATTTATTATAATTTGTTTATGATTTTATAGTTGTTAGTGGTTTTAATGCATTGCCACTAAAGCTCTGCTAAAAGCAGGCATTCAAATTTCTGAGGGGTTAACAATATAAATTCTTTCTTTCTTTCTTTCCAGCTACCCAAGAGGGACAGAGAGAGTAACATCCGATTAGTAAGCGTGCTTCCTCTGTGATGCTAACTGTGAAATATGTAGCTGGCCCAGCACATTAACAAGGAGTATGTGCATGGAGCATAGAAACACACTGGGTTGTTGGAAACATAGCAACAGACTGGGTTAAAGGGTCCGCCTCACTGCTACCTAATTTAGCTTTTGAGGGTTATTCATGGTCTGGGCCCCTGAGAAGCTGTCATGGTGACTCATGACAGCCCCATATCCGTGTGGTTGCCATCATGATGCTGTTGTATATCAGAATAGAACATCTCTTGCTCTACAGATAAGCAGATGTGCATTGGATGTGGGGATTTCAGGAGGGATTAAGGGATTTGGACATTTTCTTTCATTTGTTATTAACACACCTGGGGAGCCTATCTTAAAGTAATGCAAAGCCTTTGGATTCAAAAATAGGTTGGAACAAAACTGAGGTTAAGAAACCAAGCATTCAGGGCCAGGAAAGAGAGGAACAAATACTAATGTTTTAAAATACAGCCTTGTAAATGTTGAAAATTGATGAAAATAATGCAAAATGGATCATCAGCTAAACACTGATAGAGATTGCATAGTCTGGGAAAGATCTGCTCTCAAAATACTAATTTTCCTGGTCATAAAGGCTGTAGATATGCAAAAGTCTTTAAACTGATAGATCTCTGATACAATCCTGAAAACTGGATAGAGTTCTCCAGTTAGTCCAAATGAGAACATAGTGAGTGACAGAAACACTGGAGGCATTACAGAACTGATACTAAAAACAAATTACAAGTTAACTGCATACAACGTCCTGCCTTTCAACACATGCAGAAAAAAGGACCATAGCTGAAATCCCAGGATGGCTCATTTATTATAATTTGTTTATGATTTTATAGTTGTTAGTGGTTTTAATGCATTGCCACTAAAGCTCTGCTAAAAGCAGGCATTCAAATTTCTGAGGGGTTAACAATATAAATTCTTTCTTTCTTTCTTTCCAGCTACCCAAGAGGGACAGAGAGAGTAACATCCGATTAGTAAGCGTGCTTCCTCTGTGATGCTAACTGTGAAATATGTAGCTGGCCCAGCACATTAACAAGGAGTATGTGCATGGAGCATAGAAACACACTGGGTTGTTGGAAACATAGCAACAGACTGGGTTAAAGGGTCCTGCCTCACTGCTACCTAATTTAGCTTTTTGAGGGTTATTCATGGTCTGGGCCCCCTGAGAAGCTGTCATGGTGACTCATGACAGCCCCATATCCGGTGTGGTTGCCATCATGATGCTGTTGTATATCAGAATAGAACATCTCTTGCTCTACAGATAAGCAGATGTGCATTGGATGTGGGGATTTCAGGAGGGATTAAGGGATTTGGACATTTTCTTTCATTTGTTATTAACACACCTGGGGAGCCTATCTTAAAGTAATGCAAAGCCATTGAGATGCTTTGGAGATCCTGGGCCTGAATTTCAAAAAAGAATTTTTCTTAATTATAAGATTGAAGAGTGTGAATCTGTTCAGCAGATGAACAACTGTTTGCTTCCCATGATTAAGAAAGCAACCAAAACAGTGCTTGGGAGCAGTTAAAACCACAAGGGGTACATCTAGAATTAAGGTAGTTTCTTCTTATTTTTAATGAGACACCCTTTTTTCTTCAGTGCTATTCCAGTATCTCTTCTCAGTTACCACCTTATTTGAGAGAAAATGCCAATGATCCTAGTTGGTTTTGAATATATCTTCTCAGATTGTTGGAATCTTATTTTGGGGAAAATGAATGAGGGCATTCACTGGGGTTTTTTTCTCTCGTACAGGTGGTACAGCATTGACTGCCAGCTGAGTGAACGCAAGTAGAAAGTCTTCCTAAGGTATCCCAATTCTGCCAGATGTTTTGCTTTTTTTGTTCCATGCAGCTTAGAGCAGTAACATTCCAGACAATGCTTTTTACTGAATAGACAGTGTACCATGGTCTTCCAGAACTTAGGGCTGTGCTCAAATTACCCAATTAATTTTATTCTCAAATGCTGAGAACTTCAGGCTGTGCCAAATTAGTCAAATTAATTTTGCTCCAAATGTTAAACTGAAAACAAAATAACTCAACCTCTAAATCCATATCCAAGTCAAGGTAGAGAGAATTTTATCAGTATTCTGCAGCATGCATTGCAATTCCAAAAGTAGCTCTTTATCTAGGTATTTTTAAAAATAATTTAGAAATCTGTATGTTCTATAAAAGCAGAAAAAGTACAGACAATGGCAAATTTGTTAAGAAACAGTGGTCAAAATCTCCCCAGGTCCTTCAAAACCCCCAGTCAATGTTTTCCTTTAAAATTATGTTACATGATTCAAGCTCTTAAGAATTTAAGTTCTTTGCTACTTTGCTGGTTTAGTCAGCTCAGACAGGTCTTTGTCAGCAGCTGGGAGGGATTGCAAGTACATAGCTACCAGCTCATTTAGGACCAAACTCTGGTACACTTATTCATGGTGGGCAGAAACTTACCCTCCCTGCATTAGCTTTAAGAGGAATTCATGGGGAGAAAATGCTGCAGAAGGCCAGGGCTTAGTTGACAATTTGATACATTTATCAAATACCGAACAGATTGGACTCTGTAAAATGCAACTCCAAAACAAAAGTTTCAGGTTTCACTGCAGTAGCCAAGAAGGTAACATTTCCTGATCTCTTGAGAGGAATTCTTGGCATCATTTGCAACTTTAGCTTTTTTACCTAATAGTACCCTAGAAACTGTAAAATATTCCAATTTAAATGAACAGAAAAAAATAGGGTTATGACAAGGGGATAACTGAACACTAGCTCTCCTCTCAGCAGAGAAATACCTCTTGTAATTCTATTTTCCTTCATTAAAGACTTCCTAACTGTATTTTTTTTTCTTTCTCTCATGTGTATAAAGAGGAAGATAGACATAAAGAGAAACATTTTACAGAAGAATCATTTGACCCAGGCTCCTCCACAGACCTCAGTGAACCTCCCTGGCAATGAAACACAGAGAGGAAACAGGTGTGGGAATGAGCCACGCACACACTTCCCTCAACAGTGGCCACAAAATTCAGACACAACAGCTAAATCCACTCCTACAGAAGTAATGTCTGTGAATAAAGTCAATTAGTTTTGTGATAGAATGGCAACAGTGTGAGGAACAATTTTGAAAACAGGAGTAGTGGAAGGTGAAGCAATATTTCTCTCAGAGATGTCTAGGGAAAGAAAATAAGTAATAGCCTTCAGAACCAAAGAATGCTGCCTGATAATTCTCAAACTACTCAAAAAGTACTATCTCACTGAGGCATCTACTGCAGAACACCTGCGATGTATGTTTGTTAGTCTTCACAGAGGTGGTAACTCTTAGTTTTGTACATCTGTAAGTTATAGAATGCTATAAGGATCTTTGATCTGTTGTGTATTTCCACAGCATCTACCAAAATGGAGTCTTGCTTCAAGCCTGGGTCTACAAATAATGACAAGAGCCAATCTATAGCTTTGCCTGTGGTCACTGATTCCTACTTTTCATTAGCACACCACAAACAGAAAGGTTTCACATCCATGTAATTCATAAAAATTGTAAGTGATTTTTCAAAAATATTTACCTACAGCTTTCTCTCCTCAAGCAGACTGAAACAATGTGCAATATGTTTGTTTTCTAGTTATTTTAATAATTCTGTAAAGTTTTTTGCTTTAGACACCAAGTAATTTTTTTTTCAGTGATAGTGTTCCTGTTTTGTTTAGTGTGCTTTTTGAAGTGGTATACAGATCCATAATATTCACCTTTCACTGAAAATCATCCCCAGCATCTATGGAGCATGACTCCTAGAATATGTGTGTTCTTTTTGCTTTGCTGAGACTGAGCCAGGCACACACTGCAATATTTAAAATTGGAAAGGAGATAGACCTTCTTGACAGATGCTGGTTTCCAAGCCATAAGAAATTAACAGATCAAACTGTGTAATATTCTCTGCATTGCAGAGTTCATTCCTTACATGATGGTATTCATCACCCACCCTCTTCCTTCCTCCACAGACTCTCAGAAGATTCACACTATATCCATTTCCAGTACTGCTCTCAGATTCCCCAGGCAAATGCCAATCAAAGCCTTCCTTTGTTGGTGATATGTACATTCCTTCATGAGCTATAAAGGGTAAGTATGTCCCAACTTTCTTCAGGCTATCATAGGCACGTGCAGTATTATTGTCCCATAGTTTATCTTACCATACCCTAGAGAAATCTCATCATCCTGTTTTCTTTATATGGGCTACAGATGTCTTAGCCAAGCTTCCTCACCACTGAGTCACCGACCAGGATTGTTTACGTCTTCATAATGAGTCACCTTCACAATTTGGCTCATTGTCAACACTTGTGCTGACAGCTTCAGCCAGTCTCTACTTTGTCTCACTCTCCTTCATCTTGTCAGTTGTACCTGTTGAGAGTAAGAACACAAAATGGCTCCCTCCTACCTTCCCTTTTCCTTTGTGTGTGCCACTTCATGCTCACTGATGTCACTTTCTATCTCTAGATTGGCTGCTGCTCCAAAACTTTTACTTTCATGTTGTTCCAAGTTCCTGTGCCATAGGAAGTCCAATTCAAAATTCCTTTTTTACATCCAAGAATATCAGTTGATGTGCAAAATTTTTATGTGCCATGTCTTTGGTCACATGTCAAACTGCATTCAATAGGTGTCTTTCATCCTCTTAATTTACAAGTAGGGATATTGTGAATATTGCAAATATCTATGATGCTTTAGAAGTCATGTTACATTTTTCCATATGATATCTTTTCACTTACTGGATTGTATAAATGACTAAGAATTCTGATGGCCCAAGAACTTTCCTTTTGGCACTATCCATTGCCTTAGAGATTCATTTTATGAACATTCTGTATTTATTAATTCTTTCCTTTTCTAATCACTATGTTTAGTATGTCCACTCAGCACCAAACTCCCCTTTAGATAAAAGCTCCCTGCAATCAGGGGTTGGCTGGGCTCCCAGACTTAGTCAGTCTCATTTTCTATTTCACCTTAAGGGTTTCATGTGCTACTTCAGAGCTATGATAGATACATTTCCAGAACAGCACAGAAATTTTAATATTTTCATTGTATCATTATTTTCTAAATTTACTCTGCAATATGTTTTTATACTACTTGTTGTCTTAAAAAAAGAATAAAGTTCTTGTTAAGTTCCCTTTAGGAATCTTTCACAATTCCAGTTCAGAATTCACAAGTTGCATTTGCTTTACTGCATTAAAAGAAACCTTACAGCAACTGAATTGGGGTGAGAGGTAAAATACTGCCATGAATCAGAAGAGGCTAAGAAACCAAAAATAAAGAGTCAGAATTATTAATCAATTTTCAGGGAAAAGTTAAGAGGAAGATGATCAGGACTGAAACCAGTTTGCCAGGTTGGGGGTGGGAAGGTTGGGGTGGGTGATGGTGTAGAATATAAAGAGATGAATAAATACATGATGGTGTTTCATTATTATTACCAATATAAATAAATCATACCTAAGCTTTTTGCAACTTAATCCATGGAAATGTCACTCCAAAAAGTCCTTTAGGGATTCGGCTAATAACATCCAACTTCAATCCTATTTTAATTCAAAACCACACCTTTTGTGGATAGAAACATGGCCTTATCTTGTTTTTAAATACCAAAGTGGTTGTGCAAAGGGCAGAATATCTTTGAAGAGCTCTAAATTCTGTATATATGAGTCACCTTCACCTTCACCTTTAAAGTATCTGTGTCTTGTATACAAGTCACAGATACTCTAAAACATAAATGAATTCTTTAATTCTTCAAGTTTATTTATTGATCTTACCTACAGTTTCTTTGACATGCTAGCTTTAACCAGACCCACCTATCCACCCAGAAAAAGGGGTTTGTGTCCTTTAGTACCAGTTTAGATTAATGGCAGACCCTAATATCTGTTTATTTTTAAATCAATCTGGATAAACAAATCCTTCCATTTGTCATTATTGTTTCTCTTTCTTTAATTAATCCTCTGAGAAGTTACAAATTAAACAGCACTTACTCAGCCAAAATGGAAACTTTGTATAGTAGTTTCTTTCATAAAGCACAAATCAAATATAAATTCACATTTTTTGAATATGGAAATACTTGTAGTGATGAAAGTTATACTTAGCACATGTGGAATGTGTGCTTCATTTTTTTAAATAAGAGTGATGCCAGTGAACTTCAAGATGATGAAGTTTAATGGGCCCTGGAACCTGCTCAGATCCAGCTGCCTCAATCCAAATGGTAATGTTGAACTGTAAGCAGGAAAACTCAGAGTCTGAAAGACTCATTGCCCTGGTGGGAAATGCTGTTTGTGGCAGAGAGGAGCTGCTGGCACATTGATTGAAGGATTAAGCACATTGGCCCACATGAGGTGCATCTTCCTTGCAGACAGGATTCCACTATGAAGCTCTCCCTGATATTATGACCATTTTTAGATGACGCCAAGAATAGTGCTGTTTGTATTACTTGGGATGCCTGAGGTATTAATAAAGAAAGCAAATAGACACTGTGCTGGATTCCAGAGGTGAAGAATGATGTAATAAGAAATTTTTGTTTTCAGATGCTAGACCCAATTTTGGTGCTTTTCCATGTGTGATTTTGGGTAAGAGACCTAAAGCTGAAGCCAACTAGCTGTTTGTACACTCTGACAGACATGACCATTAAACAAAGCAGACTCATTATGGGTGTGACAGAGCCAATATTCCAAATTCTGGAGGTTTTCTATTAAGCTGTCATTCAGTGATGCACTCCTGCCTTAAAAGAACTCCCAACAACCAACAAACAGCAACAAAAAAATCTATTCAGATTAATGAAAACCCAATTTACCCTGGACTTGGCTACTTAGACAGTATAGGACAAGATAGTCTGATTCTTGTTTAGTCAAGCATTATGCTATCCATCAAAATCTGGGATGATATGTGACCAAAATATGGAACATCTGCATATTGTTGAGAGCCTCAGCATAATTTTTAATTAGAAGATGTGTTTTGAATGTTTTCTCACTGTTAAATAAACCAGACATTTTAAAAACACAACCCCCAAATTATTTATGGGCAAACCAATGAAATCCTTATTCCAAAACCACAACTACCCCAGCCATGAATGCTGACCTCACCTCTGCTGCTACAACTAATAGGAAAACTGATGCGCTACTTAAGCTAGGCATAATTAAGAACATAAGATGTGTTCTAGTGGATTTTTCAATTATTTTGCTAGATTTCTGCCAGGGAAGAAAGATGCTCATCCTGATTCTATCGTTGGGTCTAGTAAACAGTGCAATGTCTAAATAAAGCATATGTCAGCATGAAGCCCAATGCATAAAAATGGAGATAGGTAAAAATGGAGAAAGTAGTGTGCAAAACTGAAACAAAGGGCCAGGAGGGAACTAGCATAATGAATAATTTCACAAGGGATTTATTTTGTTTAGATTTATGCTCTGGGTCCAGAACATGGGAGTGCACTGCTGGCAATCCAAAGAGGCATACATGAACATAAGAGGGCAAGAAAACCTACTGAAAGAACTGAATATTTGTGAATTTAAATGACACACACAGCAGTGAAAATATCAAGACTTGCATTTAAGGCTAAAAACTAAAATTTTCATTTGGAAAAGATTCAGTAAAGTTGGTTTGGAATCACGAGAAAACTGCAGGAATCTACAAGAGCAATGTTTTTTAAGATGACACTAGAGGAAAAGTAGCAAATTCTTGGTGTCCAGTTGTACAAGGTTTAGGAGGCCTCATCTGCAAAACTACATAGAGCTTTTCTTCAAGGAAAATGAACTTATCACTAGCACAGGTATGAAATAACTTACTAGGATACCCAGAGGACTTAATAACCTACCACTGGAGCAGCTTTATAAAACTCATTTGGGGCTGTCAAGTAAATATCAGGAAAGCAGAATAGTTATATAAGTCAACAGACAGGACTGGTACAATAATAAGAGAGCAGGCACTGGTCAGAAATCAATTCAGGCTGGAAACTGAAAGAAGGTGTCTAGCCATTGTAGCAATAACTTCTGAAGGATGAACTGCTCCAGAGTAAAGAGGCAAAATTCATAAAACCACTTTACAATATAAGAAAATACCAAATATTTTATTAAGAAAACTTGAACAGGCAACTCCAGACTTTGTTTGCATTCCTTTGTTTCTGTCTGATGAATTCATCTGGAAGGATAAATGCCCAGCTGGACACAACTCTTGGTTCTAGAGGCTCATCAATTTCTCTGAGAAGACCTACATCACACAACCAGCTTTTTCATTATGACAAAGAAGTCATCTGTAAATTAGAGTCAGGAATAAAAGAATATATAGGCTGACCATTTTCAATGGGATATGTATGCACACTTAGGTTATAAAGATGCCACTTTGCCATCTAACCTAGCTAAAATTCCATTACCTGACAGCTAAAATCTGAGGAACAAAATTGGTCTCAGGCTGTTTGAAATAGTGCTTGACATGTCAGAAATTAAGGTGAACTCAATAATCACAGAATACACTGAGTTGGAAGGGACCCATCAGGATCACTGAGTCCAGCTCCTGGCTCTGCACAGCGGATCCCAAGAATCACTCCATGTGCTGTTTCCTCAAGTCCTGTCACTGGTCACAAGAGATAAGACATCAGTGCCTGCCCCTCCCATTCCCCTCATAAGGATGTTGAAAACCCCAATGAGATTTCAATAAAGAGTCATACTGAAAAACTGTTTAATTAAGGGCACAAGTTTTTGTTTTATATAGTCTTTGTCTCCTTAAAAGATTCTAAAGACTCCTAGTAAGCTAACATTAGTTTTCTACTTACACTGACAAACACAATTAATAGGAAGCCATATAAATGAATTTGGCTATAGATAAGCAGACTTACAGAAAAGTGTTCTAGAGGCATTTTCTTCCAAGTTTACTTGATTCTGCATGGTGGCATATATGCAAGAAATCTCTTTGAAGAAAACAGACCGTAACAGCCACCATCTCTACTGAAGAATATTGTTTAATATAAAAAGATGCAAAAAAAGTCAACCAGGACAGAATGATGTTTAAAACAGATTGCATCAATGATACAAACCATAACACAAGTCCATTTTCTTAACACTGTTAAAACAGGGGAGAAACTCTTTTTCGTTCCGTACATTTTAACATTTTTCTGTGTCTAATTAATTCATTAAATTTAAGCAATAGGTTCTGGCTGAAAGTTCCATATTTTCATTTGAACTCCTGAAGAAATTCATCACAGAAGACCCCTTAGATCTTACTTCACTGAATTCAAGCAAAGTCAGGATTCCTTCACAACCCACAATTCCTTCATATGCAGTGAATCAAAAACGTAAACATTGGCTTGTTTCTGATCTTCTGATCTAAGTTTTGTCCAACATGCTCAGATCATTCATTCAAAAAAATTTGCTTAGTAACTGTTCAAAAAGGGGATTAAATCCTTTAACACATTATTACTGCACTGCCTCAATAAGGCCTTAGTTTACCAAAAAGGATATTTACTGTAAATATGGTACTAGAACCAGCTGCATCACATTTATGCAAAAAGAAACCATACTGAATTGTTTAGAAAAAGAGGCATAATATAGTGGCAATTGCTTTCCCTTATACTTCTGAATTAAGAGTTTGAAATACTATGCTTGAAGTCCCATAAAGCTTGGTATGTCTTGGGAGCAGCACTCCTTGCTTAATTTGGGCCAGGCTCCTTTTTCCACTTTGAAGGAACAAAATGAGACTTTAATATTTCCAGAAGCCTCTAGGTAGTTGCAAACTGAGAGTTCTAAAATATTCACATAGGCAGAGCCCAGCCCATAGTATAAAGCATATTTTAGGGAGACTGCCTTGTAAACCAAGGTTGGACCATCTCTCCTGCTACTCATGCAGAAATAAAACCAAATCATTTTATTTTCCTCTCTCACTGCCTCCTATGCAAAATTTTATAGTTTTATATGTATTTATATGTAATTATGAGACCCTTCTTGATTTAATAGCATGCAAGTGAATTGCAGTTGTGATCCCTTAGGGATATCCATGACTCAAAACAAGTCAAAACAGGTAAGTCTTTGAAAAACACAAAGACAACAAAAGTGCAAAGAATAAGTTTCATCATAAACATTTCAGAACTGTGTAGTATTTAGGTTCAAGAAGGGCTTTGGTACAAAGAAATAAAATCCAGCCCTCTTCCTCACTCACCCCAAAAAGTAGTAGGATTTTAAATCCCAGCAATTTCAGACATTCGTGCCATGCAGAACTATGTAGCTCAGGACTTTTAGCCAGGAAATTCTGCAAATGTGTCCTCAGATTAAAAGGTGCATGCAACCCAATCATGCTACAGCTTTATTTTGAATGCTTGCACTTGGCAATATCTCTGTATGAAGACGTCCTGTATTTTTTGGCTTCTGGATAGTTTGTACTAGAAAAGCATTTTGGCACAATTGGCATCTACTGTTTGACCTCTTAAAAGAGCATGGAAATAAAATCCCTTTAATTGGTCTTAGGTATGCACGTCTTGAAAGGTTTAAAAATAATTTTTATAACATGAACTGAATATATAGTCTTAATTAACTTCCTACCCAGCCAGGATGTTCTTTCTAGATCAAAGATGAGGATTCAGAAAGAATGCAATGAAATTGCATCAGAAAAAATAGCTTACTGTTTGGCATTGCTATGCAGAGGTTAAAGACATGTCTACATGGCAGCCAAGAAGTATGATTTAAAGCTTGTTTGAGGATGTGTGCACAAGCTGCAACTAGCTGGCCCAGTGATGATAAACATATAGCCTTAACAGAGCAAAGTGTGGACTGAAAACTTCATCTGAAAATTTCTGCAAATATTTAGGTGGTTAAACTGCACTGAACTCCAAGATGCCACAGCTGACATTTTATTTGTAGGACTTAAATTTCTATCTAGTCATAATGAAAAAAAAATTCTGGTATTTTGTGAATTCTAAGTATTTTGTGAATTTAAACAGTGAGAATGAAATGGGGAGTGGGAAATGAGAGTACTACTGGACCTTTTTATCTGAAACTCCATTTCGCCAATAAAACTATACTGCTTAATTTCTGGGATATTTATGCTTCC